>JAECWJ010000408.1:2400000-3055000 GCA_018150375.1 Drosophila sturtevanti | reverse complement strand
TAATTGCCCTTTGATATATAAACTGTGAAAAGATTTTATGAATATCTTTGTTTATTCTACTAGAAATCAGGATATTAAATAGTAAGAATATTCATTGTTTATTCTTCATTAGAGAATAAGTAAGGGAAAAAGGAATTTCATTTAATTTTGCAGCTACGCCAATGTCGTGCGATAATGTCTAATGGCAGTAACACGCCCCCCATCCATAATAATGTGTGTGTGTGTGTGTGTTTGTGTATATAAGTAGAGGGAGTTATGTATTTATATGTGTGTTGGTGTATTAAGTGAAATGAAATCCTGTTAAGGAAAACAATGAAGCTATTAAAAAAAAGAAAAATATATGTAAGTAGGTATGAGTGCCGGGGCGTGCCAACCAAGAACTGTCTGTATGCAGGTGAGTAAACCTCATAATATCGTTTAATAAATACCTTACAGCTTGATTGATTGCCGACCCGGTTGCGAGCGACAGGTGAGTGCGGCTTAACCATCTTTAAGTAGCTGATGGTGATGCTGTTACTTACACCCTCCCTCCCCCCTGGCTTCCTCTTTCATCATGGTTTAAATGCTGCTGCTGTTTTTTCTTTTCATTTTTTTTTCCTTGTTGAAGCAGCCGATATAATTTATGCGCTCAAGGAAGCCCAAAGAAAGCTAAAACCACAAACCACAGATTGGGTCCCATGTGGCAAAATATATAATCAAAGTGGCAATTCTGGGTGGTAACATTTTGTGCCCAAGCAGCGTCCATTGTGCTTATGTTTATCCCTGGGTTCCTCTATACTCCTCTATTTGCAGTGGAAACTCACTGACCTGGAAACATTCTGTGCCGGCCAAGGCATCTCCGTTTTACCTTCTACTTCTTCGTCGTCTGTGGCACTATCCCTATATATATATATATATTTCTGCTATGTTTTCTCTTTTGAAGGGTGTGTCAGCCCTTTTAAGATTGAAGCTTTAATTCAGAGAACCCTTTTTTATGTGCCAGCTATTCGCGCATTGGATGGCCATCAATGTATGTATGTTTGTTTGTATGGACATACGTAACTACATTCATTTATTAGGGATAGCGAATTGATTAATGTCTGTAAAATAATCCACATCCCCTCCTCCCATTCTTAACCCATATTAAATGTATGTATTTTTAGTCATATTAAAGGGTTAATCAAGTGCAAAGCTCAACCAAAAGGTTCAGTTAATTAGCAAAAAGAAGAAAAAGAAACTAAAATATTGTTGCTAAAACCCAAAGAAATCAAGTGAACTGGAATGTATTCTCTTAATATATAATTTATTTTCTAAATATCTCTCATATTTAATATTCAAAGAAATCTATTTATTATATGTCAAGGTTAAAAAAGATTCCAAAATTTTCTAAATGCCATTGTTCGTTCTATTAATCAATTGAACCTTTTGACGAGGTATTTACACAGTCGTCAATGCATCGGCCAACAAAAATAAAGAATAGAATTTTCTAAATTCGAGTATTTATATAGATTTTCACCGATTCAATTCTTTTAAAATGTTGACATTTTGTGCCGTTTTTTTTTTTTTTTTTTACTTGTCTTGGCCAAGGTTGAAATCACAGAGATGGCATTTTGGCAACTTTAAATCCATGAACATTTGTCAAATTACCAAAAAAAAAAACCGAAAAAAATCACCAAAAAAAAAAAAAAAAACAATGGTCAAAAGAATAGAAATGGAAAGAATTCAGAAGTGGGCGTTGGTTTGGTTTGGTCATGCGACTGATTTCGATGAGTCGACTTCCCCTAGATTAGGGTCCTACATCATTTACGCACCTTGGTAGAACGCGTCTTGCGCCATTGCGAGGTTTTTTTGGTTGTTGTCGTTGTTGTTGTTGTCTCCTCTTCCTCGGTGACGTCATTGTCCTTGTCATTGGCAGCGGTAGCAGCAGCGGCAGCGGCAGCGGCAGCATCAGTGTCTGCCATTTTATCAAGTGCTCAACGATTGAATTCTTAATTTGAGAACTTTCTTTTTTTCTCTCTATTTTTTATTTCTTTGTAATTTATTTGACGTTTGACTTTTTATATCATGGCATTCCGCTTTTCAAATTTTGTATATTTAATTAATAAATTTTAAATTTTCTCTTTCACTCATTTTGGTTAAACTGGAAACGCATTATGAATTTTATTAGATGCGATATTTTTGCACAAACTCTCACACACACACACACGAATATATATATGCTTATTAATATATATACATATATATATATATATATAAATATACATGTGTATATATGCATGTATATACATATACACATAGGTTGGTATAAATAATATATAAGTAGCTTGTTTTTAAAACTCTGCAAATTTATTATTGCAGCTGCCTTGAAAACGTATTTTGGCCAAATATTATTAACGCCGAGTTTTTATGTGTTGAAAGTGAAAAAGAGGCAAATTCGTTGTATACAATTAATTAGCAGAGAATTGGAAGGAAAATTAAAGGCGAATTAACACTGCCAATGGTGGGCGTATAAAACAAATGGTTTTTGTTAATTAATTGTAAATTGAAAGCACTCTTTTCTTATTCCTCTTATTTTGGTTATTGCAACAAATTCAAATCAAAATTATTTCAGTCATATTATTCCTCAGATGAGGAAGGATATTTGATTTACATATTTACTTCTAAAATATAAATATTTCAACTCTTCATACTTCAAATGGCAACGAATGAAACTCTTATGAAATCTGTTTTCTATAACAAAAATATCAGTCAGTAAAACAGCAGAGATTCTTATATGTAAACAATTCATTGGACTTTTTCTCCAATATAAAGTAATTAGATAATTGACAAAAACATTTCTTTGATATATTTTCTAAATATTAGTTTATGAAAATGACAAAAAAAAAAAAATCAATATTATTATTCCTTTTTGTATTTTATATTCTTTGAAGAGCGGTTTCCTCAATTTGACATAAGTATGTGGTTTTTTTTTTTTTTGGTTTGTGGTTTTTCGGTTTTTCAATTCTTTGCTGACCAAATCAAAAGAACCGCAAATAAGATTTCTTTGCCTTTCATAACCAAAATAAAAGTCAAAGTTTATAAAATTTGAACATTTCCTTTCTAGTTATTATTATTCTGACTCACGAAAGTTTATTGCATGAAAGGAAAATGAAATGAAAAATATATTTTTATCTCGGTATCAAAAAAAAAAAAAAAAGATGGCCAAAATAGAAAAGCCAAGAAAACTATTAAATTTAAATTTCCCCAAAATTTAGCTATAACACATTTGTTTAGCTTTTCATTAATTTAAATGCAATTTTATGAATTTCCAGAGATGAATTTGTGTAAATTTTTCGTTTGAATATGTTGCAAGTTTTGTGTAGTTGTAATTGTTGTTTTTGTGACACTTTTGATATATTGTTTATTTTATTGTATTGTATGGTTTTTGTTGTAGGGTTGTTGCACTTTTTGTTGTTGTTGTTTTTGATTCTATGTGTGTGATAAGGCGTGGGTGGTTTTTGGTTGTTGTTTTTGTCGTTGGCTGTTGTTGTTGTTGTTGGTTTTTTCTTTTGGAATCATAATGTATTATAGTATTATTGTTGGTTATTATTTTATTTGTGTGAGCGTGTGTGTGTGTTTTATATTTTCGTTGTTCATTTCTTTGTTGTGTGATGAGTGTTGATTTGCATGCAAATTTTCAAACGCAGAAAAATATTCAGTAACATTTCTTTATTTTTTTTTTTTTTTTGTTGGGTGTGTTTCAGCCTCAGCCTCAGACGCGCTCGCGCTCGCAACGAACTGAGTTTGCCTGAATTTTGTTGGCCAGGCCAAAGCAGCCGCCAACTTAGCAACTGATGGAGAGTAAGCGAGAGAGAATGAGAGAGATTGACGGAGGAGAGACGTCGGCTAATAGAGCGGAGCACACAATCAACACTTAATGTTGCCGCGGGGAACAGGCCAAAATTTGCTCATAATCTTAAAAATGAAATGCTTCTTCACATACACATTTGCATAAACATATATTCAATTTTTTTTTTTTTTTTTTGTGAAAATGTCTGTGCAAATATTTTATTTTTCTGCTTTTTTTTTTTTTTTTTTTTTTTTGTTGGTTGTTTTACATTTTTCTTCAGTTTTGCGGCCCGTCAACGCGTCGTATGCGTAATGTGAGCATTTTGTATTCAGCTTTCAGCAAAACAGGTGACCAACCAAAACCAAACTAAACGAACAAACGAATGATATACAAAAATATCACTATAAAAAATTTCTTAAAGAATTCCACACGAGAAACATGAAAAACAAATTAAGAAAGTTTAATATTTTTTTTATTAATATTAATTTTCTTTTATTAGTCTAGTCCGTTCTGCGTGTATCTTTTAACTGAACTCAACTGAACTGAACTGAAATGAAATGAAATGAATTGAATCCAATCCAATCAGAGATGGAGGAGCTCCTGGTCTATGGTTCCGCTTTCTTTCCTTTGTTACTTGGCCTTTGTGTGTGAGTGGTCTTTTTCTCTCACCTTTTGTTCTAGATATGTGTTAAATGTAAATTAGTCAGTCTTTACCACCCCACCCCCCAGCCCCATCCCCCCTCTACTGTTCATCACCAATCCCCTCAACCATTACGCTCCAATCAACCTTGTCGCGTGTTCATTTTTATTGCGTTTTGAGCTTTGCTCTGTTATGTGTCACTCAAAAGAAAAAAATGTATTTTTAGACAAATCACTTGAGAGATAGAGATAAAGATAGATAGACAGAGACAGAGACAGAGACAGAGAGAGAGAGAGAAGCAGAGGAGCACACAGAAAGATGATGGCAGAAGAAAAAGTGAGTGGTGAGGTGGAGAGTAAAGATGGACATATATAAATAAACAGCTTGACTGTCATTATAATCATTTATTGCCAATTTGTTGATGCTGTAAATCGTTTGCCTGTTGCGTCTTTCATTTAAAATTCTTCATAAATTGCTGATAAATTGCGTTGCACTTTCAACGCAAATACTTATATATTTTCAGATTTCTCGGATTTGTGTCCAATTGGTTGCGAGTGAATTATCTTGTAAATTGACTATGAATCGATATGGGCGTAACCAAAAGCATTTGGCAATTGTTAATAATGGACTTTCTTGGTCTGACTAAGTGCTTTTAAATTTCTGTCCCAACTAAGTTAGGATATTTATAGGATTTAACATTCTCATTAATTTTCCTTTTATAAGCTTTACTTTGCATGAATTATTGACTGCTTTTTGACTTTTTGGCCAAATCTTTTCTAATGACTTGTTTATTTTTAATTAGATGAAAAGAAAATTAAATTTAAATTGCATTGACATTGCCTGTTATGGGTTAGTTTCATTGTCTTCTGGGATAAATCCTGGTCCCCTTTATCCCAAGTCTCAGATGTCCTTTTTTGTTCATATAATTAATCGTTACTTTCCTTTTTACTTTGCCATTCTTTTATAATTTTTTTTTTCATACCTTCCATCCAGCAAAATGGGTAGAGGGAACAAAACAAAAAACTTTGTTCAGTTCTGGCAAACAAAGTTGTGATGCGGCAAGTCCAACATGACCGCCTCCTATCCCCTCCCCCCTTTTGGCAACAAATGCGTCCCTCTGCGCAAGTTGCTCCAGCTGGGGCGTATAAAAATAAACAACAACAAACGATTTGTAGGCGCAACGCCTGCTAAAAATAAAGCGCTTTCAAATATTTCCTACCAAAAAAAGGCGAGAAAATAAAAATATTATTTATAGGCTCCAAGGCAGGCCAAGCACACATATACAAACACACAAAATACACACACACACACACACATTAAAATACACAACCACTCAGACAAAAAAACACACACAAAATCAATATGCAGTGAAATGAATCTGAATCTGAATCTGAATTTATAGTTGTTATTGTTGTATCTGTATCTGAATTTGCATTTGGATTTGCATGCGGTGCATGCAGATGCGAGAATTACAAATGCAAAAACTCCAAAAATCAGGCTACATAAATGATAAAAGGAAGACAAAAAAAAAAAAAAAGAAAAGAGAAAAGTAAATAACAACAATATTTGAGGCAAAATTGAATTGTTAAATTGCAAGTGTTAATGTAATGTTAATACCAATGTTTATAAATATGAAAGGGCTTTAACCCGATCTTTTTTTTCGATTCTTTCAAATATTTGCAATGTTTAGAAATGTTTATCTTATACTCTTCTACATCATTCGTACGTCACAGTTTGAGAGTCATTGGCAGATGTTAGATAGTGAGGTGAAAAAAGTTTTCTATCTGTTTTTTTTCTTTCTTGCTTTTTGGCAGCCCGAAACACACACACACATATAGACAGACGCACTGTGGATGCGCCACACCCACGCATTCATGTCTAAAATGATCATTGACATTGTCGTGTTGAAGGTGTTTTGTACACTCACACACTCATAAACACTAACACATACTCATACTCAGACAGGTGGGCCAACTAAGAGCAATTTTGCTCTTCAAATTGCGCTAATTAGCTCTTTCGGCACACACACACACACACACACACACACATACATACACACAATGCCACAGACACACCTGCTGCTCCGTCAAAGTGAAAAACTGTTGGTAGTTTCTTTTTGTGTTGCCTTTTGGCGCTTTTTCTCTTTCTTTCTCTCTCTCTCTCTCTTTCTCACCTTCTCTCCCTCTCTTTCTAAATGTGGCCAGCAATTTGGCATTTGAGCATTTTTGCTGCATTTTCCTCTTCTATGCAATTTCGGTTTTTCATTTTGGTTGAATGGCTGCATTTGGCATTCAAGTTACAAAATTTCCCTTTTTTCACGTGTGCTGCAGACAATTAACAAACAAAAGTATTAAACTGTAAAAATTCATTCTTAGACTTTTTACCCGGTGGCTAAAGCAAAGGAAAGGAATGCCTGATTGAATACCCTCTACTCATGGAGTTAATTGAGTGTATTGGGATATCCAATGATGAAGCAGTTTACTGATATCCTAAAAGATGGAATTTATTTTGAAATCAATTAACCAATTTTCATTTTTATGCCTTTTTAATTGAAAACAATTTATTAAAAAAGAATTACAGGAATTAAGGTTCCAAATAAGCCATCTTTTAGTGTTTTTTAGACAGACTTATTTATATATATTTTTACATTTTATATACTTATATATCAATACAAAAATGTGATTGATAGAAGCGTTTAGATATCTAAGATTTAAAAGTGGAGATTTACTGGAAACTTTTTACCATATTTGGCATTTAAATTAATTTAGAAACTTTAGAAGATTGTTTGGAATTAAAAGAGATTATGCATTTTACATAACTTGAAATGGTTATGATGAGGAATAAAATGTTCAAGTGTAGTATTTCGAATTAGCTAATAATTGATTTAAAAATAGTCTCATTATTGATTATAATCATTTCAGTAAAAGCTGTATATAAGAACCTATTTCATGAATTTGAATATTTCGCATAAAAGGAAAATGGGTCTTATATATATCTAATATTTATTTTTCCACACGATAATGATAATAAGTTATGGTGAGTCTTAATGAACGAAGTATAGTTTCATGTAGGGTAACTCGAGGTCGTCACCCTGCTTAATTTATTGAATGGTATTTCTTTTTATTTGGCTCGCCTGACCATGTGCCTGTCTACGCCCCATAAATATTATTTAATTTTTCTATCTCTTATTTATTTTTTTCTTTTCTTTCTTTTTTTTTTTCTAAGCCATTGAAATTATGTAGGTTATAATTTAAATAACCGAAACAAAAAACAAAAAACAAAAAAAAAATACTCAAAAAGAAATGTTTCTGAAGAATTTCGCCTTGCCTGGGGTCGCCATATGAAATGTATGTACGTATATATGTATGTACGTATGTGTATAGAGATATGAAAATGAAAATATATAAAATATTTATAGAATATATGTATGTAGAGGGGCAAAAACAAAATCAAACAAACAAGCATATGAGTTAAGGGCATCGAATAGTGGACTAGCTGGTGCTTATGAACTCACAAAATTCAATGAAATTCTTTCCATTCAATTCAATCAAAAATAGATTGTTATCTCTTATTCATTCTTGGAAATGTAAATTCAATATATACAAATCATTATTATTATTCTTCAGTATATAAAAAATAAATCAATTGTCTATACATTTAGTTGGAAGTCCATCCAGTGATATTACTGTGAGAATCTAATACTATCATATGGGCAACTGCAGGTTTTGGAAATTAATAGGGTTAGCTCTAATTATCCATAAATTTGGAAATACATAGGATATATATACATAGGATATATATACATATATATATATAATTATGTTTCTATTGTAGCGGGAAGGAATTACCATTTTGAACTGGCCCCCAACATAAGTAAGATCAAATTAACGCATTCAGATACAAAATATTTATTTTGAGAATCAATTTGTATTTAACGAGCTGTTATAGTTGTTGTTTTAGATCCATTCATGATGTTGTTATTGTTGCTTTTGTTATTATTGTTGTTGTTGCTGTTGTTGTTGCATCTCCCATTCAGATAAATAAATAAATATAATTTTCGTTCTGCTAATGGCCAGTTGATTTACGGCCCCTATCCTGGTCACATGACATTTTTATGAATGTCTCAATTTATATGCATTTTTGATTATGTTAGAGTTAGTAGTGGAATTGGTAATGGAGGCGTCTGATGGCCTATTCCCCCAGCTATATATACATATATATATATATATATATTAATCATACGCACTGTTAAATGCTTTGAGGTGACCCGGGAATAGAGAATGAAACAGATTTAGCAATCAAACTGCAGGCGTTCGCATTTCATTTAGATTTAAATGTCGGCGCCCACTTCCGGGATCAGTTTGTTAATGTTAATTTTGTGTTGTTGTTACAAGAGTGTTCTTGTTGTTGTTGTCTTTAAATGACGACGACGCCGGCATTTATCTATCTTGTCTATCTATTGCTTCATCAGCTAATCCCAGCGACAGGCCAAACTAATTACAGAGAGAGAGAGAGAGAGAGAGAGAGAGGCGCATGTGGTGATCAATTTTTGTTAGTTTTCTTTTTCCCTTTCTTTTTTTTTTTTTGTCTTGCAGTTGGTCAAGCATTTCATTGATTTTAATGTTACCCATACGCCATGTCGGCACACAACATCTTTATTTCTGTTAAACGTTGCAAAACCGAACAAGAATCATGAGAAATAAGCCAACCAACCAACCAACCAACCAACAAATCAACTAACCAACAACTAACTAACCAACTGCAGAACCATAGACCATTCCGAATATCAAATGCAGAAGCGGGGGCGAAAAACGTTTTTAGTGAAAATAAATTGAAAATCTTTTGGAACATGTTTTGATGAATTGCGAGAAGCATTTTCAAAAGCACACAAGTGTATATGTCTGTGTCTGTGTGTGTGTGTGTGTGTGTGTGTGTGTTTCTTTGACTGTGTATATGTATGGGATGTCTGTGTGAAGTCAAGTATCTGTCTGAGTTGGTATTTGTGTTTATGCTGGTGTAACTGTATATATATAAGTGTGTGTGTGTGTGTGTCTGTGTGTGTGTGTGTGTGTGTCTGTGTGTGTGCGTTTGTCTGATTGTGTGTTTGGTTTGCCTGTTGCCATTCGCTCTGATTTCTATGCATATTATCTGCAGCATTCGTTGACGTCGTTTTGACTAATACCCTACAACAGTTGAGCTTATATACATTCATATAGTATTTGGCATGGTCATTTTAAATAATCAATAAATATATTTTAAATTTGTTTCCTCATGATATATGTTTTAAAAGTTGATTGAGAAAAACATTGTAGATTTGCCTATAGATCTTAAATTAATCGTTTAACTGATTGATAAAAACAATTCGATCTCAGAGTATAGAAGTTAAATGATATATATGTATATATCTAAATATTTTCCCTTGTTGTTGCGCAATAGTGAAAAATATCCATTTATTATAACGAGTGTATGCGAATTTTGGTTTTATTTTGTTTCTCTGTTATATCTTTTGGGTGTGGGTTTTCCATTTTGATTGATTACGCGACTGCAAGACAATGGGGAAATGGCACAGGAAAATGTATTTTTCTACAATTTTCTTTTCCGTCTTTCGATAGCTTTTCGAAATGAACTCGAAATAAAGCTAAAAGAATATGCATGACAGCTGCAACGGCAGCTGTTAGCCGTGTGGGCGAGGGGGTGTGAGTGTTTGCCACATTGTTGCCACAGCTATAGCCACAAGCTGCTATAGCTGCCACCTCCCATTTTCATTCCCATTCCCATTCCCATTATCGCAATGGCCATAGGGAAAACTCATTTGACCACTGACTACATTTTCAATCAATCTAATGCATTCTACTTCAACTGACTGTCATCATCCAATTTCAATTAACACCTCAACTAATCGCTCAAATTCCAAAAGCATTTCAATAAAAAGTATTATTTCTTGACAATTTAATCCCACTGAAAATTCATAAATTAGTAATACATAGTTCCGTCCGTCAAGTATGAGAAATTAGTAAGAAACAATGTTGAGGGAGAATTAATTAAAGAGGCAGAGATGCAGTAACTAAGATGGGTAAAAGATGCTTAACCAGAAAACCATTTTCTATGATAGTAAGCAGAATTTGTAGGAGCCAAAAATGGATATTGCTCCATCAGCAAATTGATGGCACGACAGTAGAAGGCTGAGCTTGAGCTGCTTAAAAGATATATAGTTTATATATATATATATATATATATATATAGTATAGCTAAACATAATATTCAATGCCAGGCTGAAAACTGTTAATAAACCGCAAACAATGTGCGCAATAATGTAACAACAATAGCCAGAGATGATAAGAAAGAAAAGTAAACGAAGAATGAAAAGTGTGTCGATAGCAGTATACTAAGTATAATAAAGAAAAACTCATGCTAACAACATCCAGGAGAGAGAGAGAGAGAGAGAGAGAGAGAAAGAGAGATAGAGGCTGAAAGGCAGACAGTAATGTGAAGTGTAGAAAGAAACTGTGTGAAGAGGGAGGGAAGGGTAGGGATGGGGTGGCAGTCAACATTTATTTTTAAACATATTGAAAAGCAGAAAATCAGCTAAAAAGCAAGCGCAGCGAATGAAAACAATTTTATTAAGTGAAAAATACGAGAGTAGAAAATAACCCACAGCCAAAATAAACAAGACCAAAGCCAAAAGCAAAGGCAACAAAAGTCCTTGGCAGTGGCAAAAAAAGTTGTTGCTATTGTTGTTGTTGTTGTTGTTATTGTTGAAATGCTGCTGCTGCTGGTGCTCTCAACGGGTTGCCCCGGCCAGTAGATTTGACAGGGGAGTATATCTTGGGTGGGATACCCAACCGATTGAAAGATGCGTCAAACCGTAGTCGAAGGCGACTCACCTTGAACCACACGCAAAAACCTACCCAACCCAACCCAACCCAACCCAATCAACCCACCAACTGCAAAAGCAGACACAATTAAGTCCAAAGAAAAAGGTGGAAAAAAAGAAGAAAAACGGAAGCAGACGACAAAATTTTACGACCAGGTGACGACGTCGATGACGACGATGGCAACGGTGGCAATGGTGGCAATGGTGTCTATGGTGGCAACGGCATCGTCAGGCAAAAAGAGGCGACACTTCTTTACATAAAAGATTGACAAGTGATTTTCACACCTAAGTGGCAAGCGGAGGAAAACACACAACAGCAAACAAGCCAACAACAGCAAGAACAAGCAAGGTAAACTTTTCAGGTGTTTCGGTTTTTCTTTCTGTATGAGTTTTCTTCTTCCTTTTTTTTTTTTTTTTTTTTTTTTGCCCCCTTTTGGATGTGAAAAGTGTTTTGCTTGAGGGGAACATTCTGATGGGCTATTCAAGCAGCTTAGTTCATATACATGGCTCTCATACCTTAACACCATCACATCCATCCTCTCCCTCTCCCGCTCCCGCTGGTACCCTTTATCAGCATTTTAATTTGTTAATAAGATTGCTAACTGGCTCAAAGCAGAAAAGGGTTTTGTCAAGCAGGAGTGGAATGTGGTTGAAAGACGCCAGAATTTTAAATATAGAATGTTTTTAAAAACAGGATTTTCATTGTATTGTTATCTTTACTTTGCATTTATGATGATTAGCTTTAAATTTTTGAACCTAACCAAAGCCTTGAAAATATTACTTTTTTTTATAGAAAAATAAATCAGAAGATATAATCATAATTCTATAATATTAAATATATAAATATAAGAAGTAATATTTATCTGGGACACACTAAGTCTAAATCAATATAATTCATTCAAATTGCTCTTGTTGGTTACGAATTCCGATCCTGTTTATGTACTAATCTTACCTTCTCATCCTGTATGGCCATGGCTACTGCTTTCGTTCAGGAACTTGGTCTATTTCATCCGCTTTGGCTAAGATACTTTGAATGCTAGTAGGTTTATCTTATTACGTTGGATCGTTGAAGATAGAGTTGCGCAATTTTGCAATATTGCGCAGGATTTCCAAATCAAAATTTTTTTTGTATGTAAATTGTAATTTTTACAAATTTATACACACACTCACACTCACACTCTATGTATATGCACATACACGCACACACATCACACACACTCACTCACTGACCGTTGCCAGAGAAACGTACGTCACAAACTACGCAAAAACCGAATCGAAATGTATCGAAATGAGAACAGGCCAGCGATACACGGGGCAGATGGAAGAATGAAAATAATAAATAGAAAACTAATCGCATAAAAACTAATCTATTTATTTAGCTGACTTGGCCCGACGTTTTGCTCCGTTTGCCATTCCAGCAATAAATCAATAGTTTTCTTTTTGTTTTTTTGATGCCCAAAGCGCTAAATTTCGATTAGTTGAACAATATTTGTTCTATTGTTTTTGAATTTTGTAATGCAACTGAAACGAATAATTCATAGACAGCTGGCAGAAGGCAGCAAAACAATCAATGTGGCAAACGATCCAATTGACGCTTGTCTCAGTCAAGTGCCTTTTTATTTTGTACGAAATGCAGCCAAAATTAAATTATATATACTATCTATTATACATAAGTACATTCATTGGCAATGGCAGAGGGTATAGAAAACAATAACAAAACCACAAAAAAAAAAAAAGAAACCAAACATCATCACACTAGATGGATCATTGCAAAGGAGGGGGGGGTGGGTAGGGGATTTCGGATTAACTTTCGATTTCTTGGTCTTTGTTTTATGTGTTGACAAATTGTTGGCATATTTGCTAATATTTTCACAATTTCTAAAAGGAAATGTCAAAAATGACCACAAAACTGAAAAGAAAAGAAAAATTTGTAGTCTCTTGAGGATTCCCTGTCTATTTTTGTCATTTTCATTTAAAGATAATAAATATTTATGACCGCCACACAACCACATTAATTAAATCTCCATTAATTGGAATATTAATAACGAAATTAACTGTAAAAATAGACAACAGGCGGTAAATAATGATATTCATTACAACAAAAATTGTAACGTAACGAACACAACCCTCAATTGTTGTGGTTATAATTAAACAAATGTTTAATATTCATAAATAAATAAATAAAATGTCGATACAGTTTTTTGTCGAACTCTAGAACATGGCCAACTGTCAACTGCCAACAACTCTACGAATGTAAGCCCAAATTGTAACAAGAATGATACATATATATATATATACATACAGAGAGACAAAAATGTTGTCCTTGTTAAATCAACGAAATCGAAATGAATATTAAACAAAATGTTGATTTATTTATTTTACTTTTGCACTAGCCACAAAATATTTTGTGTAAATAAGCAAACGTCAATTAAACAAATTGGGTTATGGAAAATAAGTGCACTAAGAACGAAAAAGATCTTAAAATCGAACAAATTTATATATATATATATATGGAAAAATATTGTTTAGTATGCTTGGCTTTTATGCAAATAAAATGTTTATTGAGTTTAAATTTTAAATTGATTTACTCTAGCTTTTCTTTAAGAGTAGTATTAACTTTATTTTGCAGAGAGCAGAGAACTTTAATTGACCCATATGAAGAGAATAATTTAACTAAGTATATGTATATATTAGCAATTGGATAAAATGATGCATAATTAGTTATAATATTAGATACCTTAAAGAGCTGACGTTTAGAAATGAAAATTTATTATATTTTATAATCTTAAATTTCAAGTCTTTTGCCATATCATTTTAACTTTTGTAAAACTCGTTTTGGATGGCTTTAATTGCTTTGGCTCTTTGGCTTTCGCTTTGGCTTTGGCTTTGGCTAGCCTTTCACCTAACTTTCATTTAATTTGCATTTTATCTCCTGGGTCAACTTGGCGGATTTGCAGCCCTTAGACAACAATTTTCCAACATTCTCAAACTGCAAAAGTGGCCCCACAAAGCGTTGAATTAACTGAATTTGCAAATTTCCTCATTGATTTGCCAACAGACAAGGGAAAACAACGACGTCGTCGACGCCTTCATCATTGTTGTTGGGTTCTTTCTTGTTGTTGGATTTTGTCGTTATTGTTGTTGTTGCTGTTATTGTTGGCAACCCCTTGTTCTACGCAAAACTACGCAAAACATTTTGTAAATTGAATTTATTCTCAAGATTTTTGTGGCTCGCACAAATGTAATTGAAATAAATTTTCAATTGAATATCCGGCCTCAGCAACAAAGAGCGGAAGTTTATGGCAGCCAAACAGCAGAAAATAATAAAAAAAAAGAAAAAGATTACAGTAAAAATTGTTACAAAAATTATTATTTGTTTGTAAAAGATGAGTAAACTCTTTGAAGGAGTCATTGCGGCAGGTCAATGTCGGATCTAGCAAATCACATTTAAACAAATAAATACAATATACTTATACATATTTAGGTATCTAAGAGTATTTTTTTGTAAATTATGTGAAATATGCCAGTCATAAAGCTGATTTATCCCAAAATTATGCTCACGTTCATTTGGATATTGCCAAAAGACCGACAAATAGAAAGAAGAAGAAAAGAAACAACACAGCAACAACATAACAATGAGAAAGAGCCGAACAAATCGCTCAGCTCAGAAATCAGGCAAAATAAATGGCACGTTTATCATACGCCCAGTGCGCCGCACAATTTGGCAGCTTTATTTATATACCATCGTACACACATCGTATGTACAAGTATGAACAGTATATATCCACATGTATATAACTATAGTATAAAAGCAGGCACACACACACACACACACACACACACACATATATATATATATATAAAAATATATATCAGATATGTATATATAGGTACAATATACTATAGGCAGAAATCTCCCTTGTTCTGGCATACTTTCTAGTCTTATGCTTCTCTGCTTTCTCAATTATATAAACATAAGTATTTCGATTGTATGCCATTAGAATGTTGAAGAATAAATATACATAAAATGTTTGTAAATAAAACATCTAGTAGGAATCATAAAAATATATAGCATAAATATGGAATTCTTGAAGAGGCCAGCAGCTATCAGAACTGAGGACAAATGCAACAAATGAATGAAAACCAAGCGGCCGGTAAAGGTAAAATATATGACATTGAATTGTCTTATTTTGTCACAACCAAACAAATTATATTTATAGAAAAATTAAATATTTTGGCTCCTCATCACTTTTCGGAAGATGTGAGGGCGCCAAACAAACGCTGACAGCTGTCAATGCGAGTCCGGAGCAAGAGCTGGGTCATGGCTAAAATGATGTGAACTTAGTTAATGGTCGACCTCCAGCCAGGTATAAAATCGGCTTGCAATTATTTCCATATGCTTACACATCATTGAATATTAAACATATTGGTAACAAATTTGATTCAATCGAAATTTACATGCTCTAACATATGACAAAATCAATTTGTATTTTCAAATCAAAGCTAAGCTAATTGAAGTAATTAGGAATAATAAAATTGTAATTAATAAAAATATATATTTATCTTATTATAAATGTGAATATATTATCTTTGAGGATAAATTGATTTTAACAAACTTCAAATTTCCAAACTTTCAGAACTAAGTTTAGTTAAGTACTAAGTTTATGTTGAAGTAAGAATTTCTGATCTTTGAAAGAGTATAATGGAATAAATATTTGAAAATAAATTTCACAAAATTAATTATAAAAATATGAAAATTGCCATTGCTAGAACAACAAAATTTAAAATTGAAATATTTAAAATAAAATGAGCTTTTATTGATATTGCTAAATTGATATCAAATAATTGATAAACATTTACTTTTTCATTGGCTTATAAATTTCCATGGTTTAATTGATTACCGTTACTCCCATTGGAGTAAACATCTGCATCTGTGTATATACATGTACAATATAAATATACATATACATACATATTATAGATATACATATACATATAAGTATGTATGTATATATATATAACTAATTAATCCCAGGTTCAATATTATGACGCCTAATCATGACAGCAATGAAGAACAAGAACCAGAATGAGAACAATGATTTCTCCTTTCCATGTTTTGATTTCCCCTTTTCCATCTTGTGGCCCTGTAAACACAGATTGTGTCTGTGGTCACATCGTGTGTTGTGTGTCCATGTGTTGACCACCGGAATTCCATTAATGTGTGGTGATGTACCCAGCCTCTGATTTCCATTTCATTCTCATTCACACACTTTCTCTACGTCTCCCTCTCTCTCTTTCTCTCCCTTTCTCTCTTGCTTTCTCTATCTCTATCACAAATTTGGATTCTGTGTCTCGTTATGGGTTGCTCTTAACGCCTTGTTGCACATATTAGCCGGGCTCATTAACCAGACAACACTTCCTAATCTATTTTCTAACTGCATAAATACATTAGGAAATTAGTAGAATCAACAAACGGGATTTCATTGTGCTAAATCAACTGTGAAATTTATGACGGGATGCGAATTGAAACGGGAAATGAAACTGTGAGTATCTTTTGCATTAAAGACTCTTCGTTTCCCTCCCTCTCTCTCTCTCTCTCTCTCTTTCTTTTTGATATCACTAATTTTTGCATTTTCAATTTGAACTTTGCTATAGTCACGTACCATTGCGGTGGGGTAGGGTAACAAGGGGGGACATGGGGCAGGCGTTGGCAGAAAGGAAAAGTAAAACTTTTGACCTGTTAAACGCATAAAAATGACAAAAATGCTACGTGACTCATTTACGTTGGCATGGCCAAAAGTTGGTGATTTAGGGGTGAGGAGGGGTTGCTATGAAAGTAGGAAGTACCTACGTACGTACGTACGTACGTAAGGAAGTAGAGGGTCGTATGAGGCAAAGTCAAAACGGACAATGTAATTAGTATGGTAAGCCCCAAGGCGAATATAAAAGTAAACGTACCAATATATGCATTAGAGATGAGCTTTAACACAACAATATCCTTGAAACTATATTAACAAATAAGGATCACATTGTGGTTAAGTAAATGCTTGATAATTAATTGAGATTTTCAACAATTTCCTGGCATTAGTAAAGAGATAATATGAAAATATAAATTTTACTCAGGCTTTTGCACGTTGTCATCTCTATTTAACATATTCTGAACCATATCAGGACCTTACCAATGTTTAGCATTTGCTCACATACATTTTCATTTCGTTTTCATTTTCATTTTGGGCACATAAAATCGCCCCACAAATAAAAAAAAAAAAAAAAAGTGAACCAAAAAAAAAAAAAAAGAAAATGGGGGCCGACCCCAAGTAAATTGCAATGCAAATTTAATTTGGGAGTCATAAAATTTCACGAAATATGCACAGACGGTCATAAAACAGAGGCAAACCCAAAAACAACATGATCATTGAGACAGAGAGAGAGAGAGAGAGAGAGAGAAAGAGATATAAAGAGAGAGAGAGATAGAGAGATGGATTAAATATACAGAAATCGAAAATGTAGATACATTTTGATTTAGTTGTTAGTGCTATTTGTCATACATTTGGGTTACATGCTGATTTTTGGTGTTTGCCCTCCCCCCCCTTCTAAAGCCGGAAATGCAATTTGCAATTTGTGCAACGATTTGTGGCAATTAATTGCAATGCGCCTGGCTGCGTCTCCGACTCCTGGTGCTTCCTCGTCTGTGCGCGCCAGACCGCAAGACACGGAAACCCCAATAGGTTGCCATTTTATATGTATATTTATTTCTTTTTTTCCTTTATTTTTTTATTTTCTTCATTTTTCATCGTTGGCGGCACAGAATTTATTGCATTTAATTTTTGCAATTTTTTATATCTGCACAAAAAGCAACAGCATCCATAACACCAACAACAACAACAACAAAAAATAAATAGTAGCAAAAAAAAGAAAGAGAAAATCTTGGCAGCATTTGCTTAACGTATTTAAGTGATTTAAGCTTAAACAATAATTTTTTCAGTTTTTTGATGATAATTTGCGCCGAAATCAAACAGCTGCAAAATTTGTTATTCGACGTCGCCTATAGAAAGTGTGGCTGAACGAGATCTATATACGCGTATATATATACATATATAAATATATATAAATATATATACATATATATAAATATATATTCATATAAAGATGTATTATGTACGTGCTTTGACTATATAGTATTGGTATGCCTATATATCCGATGTATAATGTATGCCAAGATTTATAATATTTTTGTGACTATCGGTATATAAACAATTTGTTAAGACGCACACAATGAAATGGCATTTTAGAACAAAAAAGAAATAATACTATAAAAACGTTGATATTTTCAATTTTTTTTTTCGTGTTTTTGGGTTAATTTCGCAAGTCAAAAAAAAATTTCAATTAGTCTCTTTTAAAAAATGAAAGCCAATATGTTACGCTCTGTTCATAATTTGTGTTTAATGATGGAGAAAATGTTAATGCTTGAAATAGTTAACTAAATATTTTCAATTATTTATTGTTTAAGGAAACTGTTGATTGATATAGGATGAGAAACCCCTAAGAAGAAATTCGTTCAGCTTAAAAATGAAATTCCATCTTTAATTTGATAAATTGTCATAATTCTTAATATATGTATATGTATATATATATTTCCTTTTCTAATCAAAGTTGACTTCAAACAAAAGTGTCACTAAAGTTTACTTTCATCTGCTACAACTTTTAGCTGCTTAATCAAAAGCGTTAAACTTAATTTAGAACTTGATGGGAAAAATTGATTTTCTTTACTCACCTCAGTTATTTTCATAGTTCTTTTGACAGTCTTTCGAGTTACTTCCGTAGTCTCTTCCACAACATCGCCATCTTCATCGATGGTTTCGGTGACCATTTTTTCCGTATCGCCGGGTATCACCTCCTCCATGCGTTCGGTTACCACGCTGCTTTTGCTCTCAGCATCCGGTTGGGGTTCTTTTTCAGTTTTGGTCTGCTCCTGCTGGTCCTCTTCACCGCCACCGAAAACATCCTCAATGTCCGACATGGTTATTGCTCTCTTTTTTTTTTTTTTTTTGCTTTAGATTTCAAATTGAATTTAACTTTTGTTATATTTCTAGTTGCTTTCTTTCTGTATTGTATGTACTTTTTTTTTGGATTTTGAAAACACTTTCACTTTCGGTTCGGCTTTTGCTCACTAAAATTTCAATATGAAAACTATAGTGGCCCCACCACGCACAAAACTATCAAAACACACAATAGATGAGAATTTTTTTCAAATATTCTTGTTTTATCTATTTTATTTTCTCTATTATTCAAATCTGCAAAAAAATCAAACCAAATTTGTATATATATTTGGGGGGCTTTTTAGCAGATCTGTATGCTCTATGTATAATTATTATATAAACAACAAATACAATTTTTTCTATTTTTCGTTGCGTGTTTCTTTTTTCCTTCTTTTGAATGGAAAATTTTTTTCACTGCTGCCGCCACTAATTGATTCGTTTTCAAAATTTTCAGATAACTGATTTTTCGATATTTGTTGTGTATTTTGAGTGATATATTTTTTATTATTTATTTTTATGTGATGTGATCACTGCAACTGGTTGTGGTTTGACACTGTGAGAGCGAATGTGTTGATCAGCGACAACGAAAATGTCCACAACAACGAACAACAAGCATCGAAAAACAACAACGACAATAACGACAACCACGAACAACGGAACAACGGAACAACGAACAAGGGGAAGCAACGCAAACAATGAAACAACGGACAAACGCGTTAAAGAAAATGAAACAAAATGAAATTACAACTCAGTTTGCATAATTTCAGTTTGTTTCATTTAAATAGAAATAATTATTAATAATTAATTAGCCTAGAGACAAAAAAAAAAAAGAAGAAAATAAGGAACGCACGAGGCAAATTACACGATCTCGAGAGTCTTCTTCTGTCTGAGGCGATCAACGTCGTCTGCGTAAGGCTTTGCCTGTGCCACCGGAACCGATTCTACATACATAAAGAAGTCTCTGTCTCTGTTTCTGTTTCTGGTTGCCATCTCCGCCGGAGAGCCATAGGAATAGTTGCCGTTGCCGTTGCTATTGCTGTTGCTGTTGCTGTTGTTTTTCCTCTTGGTGAGCAAGATGGCCTATAAAGCCATAAATAGCATAGAACTAAAGAGCAAGCGAGCTAGCCATAGTACAAATATATAGATATACATATGTATATGTATGTGTATATATGTACGGTAGATATATATATATTTTTTTTTTTGATTTTTGGTTCTGCTCTCCACGCTCGCCTGCTGACGTCCGCAATATGCTCTTGTCCGCTCAGTTTTTATTTAAAATGTTGTTTCTTTCATTTCAATATTTTGGCTCGGCTCGCCCGCTAATTGTTTAGGCCAAATGCTGCTGATGCTGTTACTGTTGGCCAGTTTAGTACTATATATTTTGTACATTGGCTAAAAGCTGAATGCTGCTTGTCTATGGTATAACCAACTGCCTGCAATTAGTAAAGCTGCCGCCTGTCTGCAGTCAGATGCATGTCAAATTTGAAATTTTCCCCTACCCCCACCCCCCACCATTCCACTCGAAAGGCGGCAAGAGAAACAGCAGCAGAAACAGAAACAGAAACGGCTCAAGCAAATGCGTGGGGCTATTTTGGTGTGTTTTCTTCTTTTTTTTTTCATCGGCAAGCAAACAATGCCGAGAGTAAAAGAACTAACTAAAAAGTACAAGTAAATATTCAATGAACGACTTAACAAATACCCTATCTCGGTCCATAGAAATCTTTTGTTTGTTGTCCATCTGTTTGGACAAAATGCATATACTCTTTATACCATTTGTTATATTGGCCGGGCATCATTTGTTATATTTTTTTTCTCTTGACAGTTGGCCCAACGAAATACAGGGTGTCCCCCCAAACCATCAATACCTCATCTGTATTTGCCATTGATGTGAGACTTTTATTTTACATATGTTTGTATATTTGGTAGAATTCTTTGATTGACTTAATGCATTTAATTGTCTTCATTCATAGATATATAGCTTCATCATTGACTTCCTGTATATGTGCACGATCCATAAGATATAAGTATATATGTGTATGCATATGTATATATATATATATATATATGTATGTCTGTATGTGTATAAATGTGAGAGACAAGTGCGCGTCTTGTCCGCTACTCTGTGTAAACAAAACGCCAAAATATACGCAAGACAAAAAATTCTAAAATTAATTTTCGAAAATGTCTTTCGGTAGGGCAAGAAGGCGACATGCGATGAGACAAAATGCCTGTATATGTAGATATAAATGTAGATAGATGAATGGGATGGGATGGGATGGGATGGATATGTTGCAGCAGATGAGCAGATGCAATTAGGGAAATAGCCAGAAACAGATCTAATCAACTCTCTTTATTATAATCTATACCATGAAATCATCTAATTTATAATCGCATTCTGAAACTGATGATGGGAATTATTTCATTTTTATTTAATACATGTAACAATTATCTAAGATAGATTTAAAATAATTCATCCGATGTATAAGTTTCAATTTAATATATTATATAATATATACGTTTCAAAAGATTTTTGATACTTTTAGGATCCATCATCTTCCTCGAAGGTTAAGAACTTATAATTCAAAAAGACGATGTCCTTTATATCTAAAAAGGACAATACATTTATATATTCAAATCGCTAATGGGTCAAGAACGTCAACTTTGAAATGCTCCAACTCTGTCATTTTGAAAGGTCGTATGTTGAAATGCTTCTATATATATTGTATCTTAAACCTGGTATTAAAATCTAACAATTTTACTTTTGACCCGATTTTTGCAATTGAAAGTGACTAAAATGCAGCAGAAAGATGGGATAGTTTTAGTATAAACCATTTGCAAATCGTTCAATAGATGGTTAAGGGAAGATGCGCATTTCGACAAGAGATTAAAAAAAAATATTGAGTAAAAACTCCGATTTGCTGACTTGGACTTATTCTAAGATTTGTGTATTAAATTCACTATAGTAAATTTACTTGATTAACTTAAATTCAGTTAAAGTTATGTCCTGCCCCAAAAAGATTTAGCTTATCATGTAATGGCAAACAAATTACAGGAAAGCAGCCGCAAGCGTCAAAGGATAATATGTGATATAAACACAAACGCCCACTTATTACAAATATACATAATGTGTGTGTGTGTGTGTGTATGTAAATGTACGGCTTCTGGCTACTGTGTATATCCTTCTGACATCGAAAAATCAACGCTCAAATATGATTAATAAGTAATTTCTTTGTCAACAAACTGGTTCGGCATGACGCCAGCAAAGAAGCCGCAACGTTAACGTTAACAACAAAAACAACCAAAAATAACAACAATAACAACAACAACAACAAGAACGATGTCATGGAAAATCTTTAATAAAAATACACAGGCATAAATAAATTATAGGGAAAAATGAAAAGAAAGCGACTTTTGTGTGTGTGGGTGGAGGGGGGGAGAGGCGTCTGAAACTCTGAATGGAAATGAACGGGTAATAAAACAAAGCGACGACAGCCATACCATATATGTACATATACAATCCACCATATGGAATAGGGGGAGATGATGGAAGCAGGGGGGTAGAGGTGGGGTATATGACAACAAGGCGTGAGCGCACTTCCTTTTGGCTAGCTGCCTGTTCCTGGCCTTGGCATTTTCTATTTATTTCACAGTTGTAAATTGCACAAAGTAAATTAAGTGCTTTTTATTATAAACCAACAAGCTTGCGTTTCGCTTTTTCTCTTTCCCCCCCTCCCTCCCCCCTGCGGCTAGCATCTGAATGCGTTGTTGGTCAAGTGTCGTTGACTTTAGCTGACCTAGGGAACAAAAACAGCGAAATCAATGGAAAGGGACAGCTAAGACGTAGAAAGAAAGACCGCCCCATATGAGAATGGAAAGATAATTCTCAGAAATGAAAAGTTTTCCCTGTTGCCAATTGACAAGATGATGCAAAACAGAAAGCAATTCATTTCAGTCGACTTATGGGGAAATTTATCACATTTAACTGATGTCTATATTAGAGTAGTTTCTTCCATGTTTCTTTTATCCAAAAGTTGAGACTGTGCAAGTGCTTGGCAAATTGAATCGTTGTTTCATTCTGCTGGTCACTCGATTTGTTTGACTTGCGATTTTCCTTTTAACTGAAGCAAAATGCAGTTACCATCAGAGCAATACAAGCAATATACACACACACTCAAATGCATAGACATGGAAAACACACAGAGACAGTGATGTGAAAAAGCTGTCATTTTGGGGATATTGCATTGGGGGGGCATTTGTGATGGGATTTGTTAAGAAATTCTGCTGCAGTTGAATAGAAAAATTCTTTACTTTCCATTCCATATATTGAAAATTGAAACTTTAAAATGAAAACTGCATCTCTCTCTATCTCTGGCAGACACTAACAACGCACTAAATAAGCAATGTGGTTTTCAATTGGTTTTATCACAGGGATAGCACAATGTGGAACAGGAAGGAATTGCCTTGGTTGATCCCTCTCTCTCTCTCCATAAGTTTGTAGACCGGTGTATGTTTCTGTTTTTAGTATATGGTCTTGCTACCGCTGCTGTTGCTGTTGTTGTTCCTGTGTGTCCGATGGTGCTTTAGCTATTGCCACTGGCTGGCAAACAGAAATGGAAATAAATAGTTGCTCTGCTCTTTTGTCTAATTAAAACGTTTCATTTCGTTTCGTTACATGAGAGCAGCTCAATTTGTTGACGTCACACGCACAACCAACAGAAACATCGACTAATACACACACAAACACACACACACACACATTTATACACTTACATATGAAACCCTCATTCCTATATTTGGGTGTGTGCGTGACAGACAAACGCACGGGCGCACGCCGTGCTTCTTTCAACCAGGACTCACCGACCAACTCCTGCGGATTCATTTGCAATTCCATGTCCGATTTTGCGGCTAGCTGGTCAAACTGTTTCGTCTTCATTTTAGTTTTTCTTCCTACTACTACTATTTTTTCCCTCTCCCTTCTTGTTGTGGCCTTGGCCATATGCCCATTATGATGATTTATGGCTGGAAATCATTTTTCGACCACTGCTGCGGCAAATTTTGTGGCACGTTTGCCTTTTTGCCCGCCGCTTGAGAGTATGCAACAGTTTTCAATTTCGTTTCCATTTGCCATGACGAACTTTGGCTTTACACTCGACTGACTATTTTAATTTGAAAAACCTTTCAAAATTTGTGGTATCTGTGTAACACGAAATATCTAAAAAGATAAACCTAATGAATCCATTTCAAACAGTTGCCCTATAGAATGGCAATAAAAAAAATATATATATATATACATACATATATATATACTCTATTTTGATTATTTACTATGCGAAAGCTTTATTTGAAGCAACAAGTGAACGAAATGGGGGTGAACTACCTCTCAAGTTTGGCATAAAAAGCTTGATTTATGGCAAAAAACATTACAAGAGAAAGTTTTCTCTTAGGTTTAAGTTTATAGCATGAAATTGTCATGTAAAAAAGCTGTTTACATGAAAGCTTTCAAACTTCAATAGAGCGTAAAAATACATGTTAACATTAAATTACATTTGGCTAATATAAAAGCTCCCGTAATGCAATTAGCAAATGAAATTGATAAATTTTAGTGCAAAGTTTTTAAAATGCAACATTTGAATATCAATTTAGGGCCAGAAAGTGGATTATACTTAGGTTCAGGTATATAGAAAGCCGTTTTATATTGATATTGACTCATCTAGTGCTGTTAATTAAAATAATATACGAGATACTCTACTATACAGATATTTGTCTAAATTTTGAAAAATAACAATATAAATTAAGTGTTAAATATTTTTCGATTGAAAAACATAAGTCGCATAATTAATTGCTTTTGTCTTAATGGTATCAGTTAGCTTTACTTAATTCTATTATTTACTTATATAAAAATTAATATTTACTTTACTGTATATAAAGTTATAATATTTTTATTCTTCCCATTTTATATAAATTAAGATTAAGAAAGCATATTGCTTTTCTTAATGCTTGATTCCAAACTTGATTCGGATTCCCTACTGAATATTGTTCAGATGATAAACAACGATTTAATTATATAGGGGAAAAACCTATTAAACCACTTTATGTTTGTTTCGTTCCAACTAAGTATAAAAAGCTCCATAAATTTCTTTCCACGGATACATTTGCACTACTAAAAAAACCCATAAATGTTCAATTGCTCATCGAAATGGTAAACATTTTATAGGTAATTAATATAGGCAACTTTTACGCATTTTATGTTAATTCATTTAGGTTGAAACATTTTTGTTGAAACATTTAACTAAATCCAAGATAGTTTTCATGCAATCTTTTCCTATTTCAAATATATTTATCATAACCAATCAAACTCTTTAAAAATAATATAAAATTTGCTGGGTTTTTTCCACATTTGATTAGTCATCCAAATAAACAATTTTAAATTCCAGCGCCAAAAAAAACAACTAAAAATATCTTGGGAAAAATACCTTAAAAGTTCTTTTAAAAGCTCCAAGTCTATGCTAAGACTTGGAAGCTGTATTAACGGCTTTTTGGGAGCGCAAGTTCTATGTGGGTCAGACTCTCGCAATCGGAGGTAAGCTCCAATAAAGCGCCAATTCCCCCCCAAAACCAATTGAATCGAAAGAGTCTCGTTGGCAGTTTGAATTTTGACGTGTTGCCAGTAACATCGTGAAGCGCTTGTTTTGGCCCAAAAGTAATATAAAATACTTCTCCATACATTTACACAAAAGCACACAGACACACACGCACACACACACACACATACATATAAATGCATACGTGTATATGTGGTCGCGCTTTAAAAGAGAAAGAGAGAGAGAGAGAGATGAGGAAACTGTATTGAAGAGAAATAAGACTCTGGCTTTATCTGTGGCATTCAATGTTGTTTATATTGCAAGTGCGAACTAACAAGTGTCTCTGTATAGTGTTGAGATTGTTGCATTAACAAAGTTCAGTGAAAGTGCCACAATGAGGGGGCAACAGAATGAAAGAGAAACAAACAAGTGAACATGATGAAAATAAGAAACAAAAATTCCCCAAATGTTGATTCAAAATAAACCAGATCTTTTCATTTGATTGTTGAATCATTTGAATGTATTATATATATTATATACAAATTATTACCCACCATTTATTTGTTGTATTCGTTAGAGTTTCTAACACAGAAGGTCAAATTATAGCTTTCGCTTTTTAGTATTATTATTATTTGTTTATTTTTTCTTTCTTTTTTTTCTGTCTGTTTGAACTTCTAAGTGAGTGTCAATAATAATCAAATCCAACATTTTTAATTTTATCCTGCAATTAGCTAAATAAACCAAACATTATCGTCAAGTCAAGGAGTTGTATATAATAAACAATAAATATATAAATAAATCACTTATATTTTTAATCCCTTGCATAAATATATATATTTATATGTGTACATATATTTTGTTATGAATACCAAGCAAGTAATTAAAGTTTTATTTTTTATTACAATGCTTTTGGCTCCAGTTAATTTACTTCATGTGTTTTTATCTTGCTTTTATAGTTGGATGCAATATTATAATTATATTCTAAATGAATTCAGTTAATAACACTCACACATTCTATATCCGATTGATCAAATAAAGCATAATGATCAGCATATATTTTTCCATTCAAGCAATAGTCGATTATAATCAAAATTTTAATTTTGTTTATCATTAAACAAATTAACTTATTTTACTTGAGTGATTGGTAATTTTACGATTTTAGCAAATTAAATATTCTTTAACATTTTAAGATTCATTAATTGGGTATATATATGTAATATATTTTATGCATTCGGTTTTTTACATTTACATTAACATTTCTTATGTTGCCAACGATTTAAAATTTTGTAAAAAAGTAATAATTTATGACAATAATTGCTAGATTATAAATTATTTAACATATTCCGAACAAGTAATAAATTATTAACTATATTACCTACACCTATACACATGTGATATATAGAGTAATATTTTAATACGATATTTTGTACTGATTGATTTTACTTTTTAAATTTCTGCTTAATGAATTTTTACTATTTTACTACATTTTTTCATTTTTATTTCTCATACACACATATATATAAAACGTAAATAAATTAATACAACAAGAACAAAATCCAACTCCATTGAACTGCTCATAGTTATTTCCACGTGATTTGTCAAAGGGAAATCGAAAAATATATTAATTAAATTAAAAAACTAGAAAAAAAAACCATGAGTGCTGTTGATGCTATAATTAATTATAAACGCAATCCTAACGAGGATTTTTATGCTCTGCTCCATTGCGATGAGAATTCATCGGTAAGTTGAACAAGTTATATATTTAGTTGGATTATGCTAAACTTTAATTGAAATACTAAAAGTTCATTATATAGAATAACTTTTATGGATATTCAATTTCATTTTGTACAAATTGTTTAAAAGGCGATTAAAGGGCATTATACCGACCCATGCATGTCAAAATTTTTGGCTTCACTTTTTAAATGAAAGCATTTAAATTGGTTTCGCAAAAGGGCCCATTTGATTAAAAGTGGTAATTTGAGATTTTGGGATGAAAAAGTTTTGTTTAATCTTAAATTCAGACCCTTATCAAAAACAAGCAAAATAAAAAAAAAATCCCTGAACTTTTTGCTTCGAATTCATGAACTTACCTTAATGTAAAAATAATGTTCTTAATAAATCGAATGGGTCTTACATATTTGGACTTATAAACCCCCCCAACTACAATTTGCTAACAGCCATAATGCATTTTGATTAAATTTAATTGAATACGTCAAATTCAAATTAAATGTGTTGAAATTAATGTGCGGCTAAATTAATTGTTGCTGACCCCCAAAAAAAAAAATTAATTTCGGTTTTGTTGTAATGAATTCCATAGCAGACCCATTGCTCATTAAGCCAACTTTATGGCTCATCAGTATTTGGCCAATTTGTTCTAAAAATTTAATTTTGATCATATCGATTTAAGGCACAGCAGTTTATAGCTTTCCTAAAAGGAATAAAACATAAAAGTCAACATGATGCTGCCAACATAAGAACATGAAGGAACATTGATGACAAAATTTAAGTAGACCTAATTGACGACATATTTTATATTAAGTTGATACGATACAATAAGTTTTTACACTAATGAAAATTTCGTATTTTAAACTTAATTCCAAAAGTCACGAATTAAAATGGAACATTTAATGCAAACTGCAAAGAGCTAAAATCGGTTGAGATTTTCTAAATAGCTTAAAACGATTAAAGTATTGCATAAACGAAGCAAAAAGAAAAACGAAAAAAATCTATAAATGAAATTAAAATGCAGACTAAGAGGATACCCTGTAAAAGTTATCATTAGTTCTAAATTTAATTTAGTTTATTTTGAAAATGGCAGAAACTTTTATTTGGATTTGTGAATGAAAATATGAATATATCATATTGGATTATTGTTAATTTTGGTATACCCTATTTATTCTATTAGTAGAGGGTATATGAGTAACAGAAAATGAAATCAAACACAAGTCATTTGTGCGCTTGAGTGCCTCTCTGAGTGTTGGTTAGCTTTTGCCTTTAAATCGAGGCGTTTGCTTTGAGAATTAGTTTCAATTACAAGTCAGAGTCGGTCATCAACGCTCCCGTTTTGGCGTAGATTGGCAGAATTGGCGTGTTGATCTGCATCAGTCAAGTTGCAGTTGATTGTATCTTAAGAAACAAGTATATATACATATATATATATATATATACATCAATTGAGCTTGCAAAGTGCCTCAAAAGACAAAGTTGCCGTCAACATTGAAACGGACTTTACTTTTTTTCCTCTTACCAAAGCCCTTTAATTAAGTCGTAACTTTTGCCTAAGAACTTTTTGCCCTTCTAACGAGGTGACTTAAAGGAAAAGCTGCTCAATTAGTTAGTATTTGAACTTTTTGAAAAGTGACTTTAACTAGACTAGTCGTGGGCTGATTGTGGTTAGTTGACAGCCAGTGCAAAAGCAATTTGAGTAGAATTAATTATTCTGAGCCAGCTTTGGCTTGAGGAAATTTGAGTGAAAGCTTCAAATCCCTTGATCGACAGCCGACAACAGAGTTATCATTCATTTTCAAGTTGAGTAAATTTCAATAGGCCACATACACTCATCATACGCAGCACACACAGGCATACACACACACACACATACACACACCGACTGAAAGGCAGTGTAAAGACCCTTCTGCAATATAATCAAATTTATTGACATGGAAAATGTTTTGAGGCTCTGGCAATTTTCCACCTGCAAATATTTTGTGCTCTGAATGTTGGCAATTTTCAAAGCTGTCGATTGCATCATGTTAAAAATTCAATTGAATTAAGGCAAAAATCAGGTCTTTCATGTTGGTTTCTATGGTTCTAGAGTTGAGCCCTTTGGCTGGCAAAATGTAATTCCAATATACAAAATTTACTTTACTTTATATGAAGCATTAGCACGCATCAATGGATTAAACAAAAAAATTATTATTTTAGAGGTTTACCAGACTAACGAATCGAAATATACATATATGTATATATACATAAATGTATATATATATTTTCTCTTCGGTGTAGTAATTGGTTTTAAAATGCCATATAGAAGAAAGATAAATAAGAGGGGAAATCCAAGTTAATATATTCATCTATTTATCATTCATTTATTCTCAAAACCTAACCTTATTGAATTATTTGAAATTTTAAAAGGTTTGAGTATGATTTAATTGGAATATTTGTATTTTAACCTAGTGACCTGCAAGCAATTGAGTTTTCTATATACATATATATTTTATGTATATCTGTGGTTTTTTTTTTTAGCATATTTTACATATTTTTATTCTTTAGTCAACGATAATTTTTATTTTTCTCAGTGTCTGGTGTAAAACTAATTTAAATTACAAAACTTTGAACAAAACAAAAGTGTAATTGAACATCGTATTGCCTCACGTTCTGGCCAACAGTGTTAATTAAGTCGACTTTAACTGTGATTCTAGATAAACAGATTTCTGATTTGCCTGCCAAAAATGCTAGACAAAATTTCATTTTCATGCAGATTAGTTTTCCATTGTTCGGCCACACAATTGTTAGTTAGAATTTTGCATACGAGTAAATATTCAGATAGAGAAATTTCAATGTGTGTGTGTGCCTCAGACTAATTACTGGGACTTTAGTTGAAATTCTATCCATGACGCTAAGCAAACTATTTCGATAATCAAATGGAAATTGTATTAATTCATATCACTTCGTTGTAAATTTGTTAGCTGGCGATGTTTTAATTAATGCAATTTCTCTATATTATGCAATATTCGACTAGAATTGCAATTTCATTAGTTATATATCTAAATTAATTGCTTCAAATACTCGTATATATGCATTTGAAATTGGATTTTGCTAATTAGCTTCATATTCTCAAATTGTAAGGAAAAGCAATTGCAATAGAATAGACTAAAGCCCACAAAACAAACAGAAGTCAAAGTTATATTTGGCTATTTATACATGTACAGCTACGTATGAGTATTTGTGTGTGTGTTTGCGTGTGTGTGTGTGTTTGTGGTGTATTTGTGGCTTGTGTGAGTGTGTGTGTGTGTGTGTGCGTGTAGAGGGATAGTCGTTGTCTCTGAATTGTATCCCATGTCAACACCATTAGTTTTGGTTGCCATGACACTGCTCTCATCAAAGCTAATGGTCGTATGAGTAATATTAATTGCATTGAAATTAATTATACGCCCCATTGCAGTCGGTTAGTTAAACGCAATAAATAAGGCATTTACAAAAGATTTGCATATTTAATGCATGAATAAACAAAGCAAATACAAAGGAAATGATAAAAATTTTGATAATTAAAAACATAGTTTAAAGTATATACAATTCTCCATGAATTTGTTTAATTTTAATTGTGTTAAATTCGATAAATCAAATGAGTTATTTTAATCTGGAAAAAACCTTCCGATTGGTGTTTAGTTTTATTTCAAGTATGCAGTAGATAAAAAGACATCTCCAACAGGATTAAGCAAAAGGATAAAGGGAACATAGTTTTTCAGATTCCAATATCAATTTTTAATCCGATTTAACATTAAGGTTCTTTTAAAGAGTTTATGCTCACTTTGATGAAATTGTGAGATTCCTAGAGGCCTTAATAGACATGAATTTTAGGGTCAACATTTTTGTTTTCATAAAGGCATGAAGATAAACTTTGTAATACTGAAACTTTGACAAACTAAAGCCGATTTATGAAAGTCAAATCTCCTAAAGTTTCTTCGGTAATTAACTTATAGCATGTAAGAGGTATTAAGCTCTTGACAAAAACTTTGTTATAAAAAAATCTATCAAAATTATTGTTGTTTTTAATAAACTAATAAATAGAATTTGTTAAACTATTGCAAGGCTCCTGTTATGTATTCATAAGATGCCCTGCTGCTCCCAAAATCGCATTGTAAAGTGCAGTTAATTGAAATTGTGTTGAGTCAAGTTACATTTGACCTATATAAATTTGTTTCTGTGCAGTTACCCGCTATTTGACATTTCAGTTTTATAGCAAACAATAGACATACACACACATACACACACCCATACCAAAAGGAAAACAAAAAAAGAAATGAAGAATTCTAATGCTATAGGAAAAATAACGTGAAAGGGGAACAGGAAAACAGAAGCTCAAAAGCTGGGCTTTTGTATGTGGCCAGCCGGCGTAGTTATCATCGACTCCCGCACACTCCCCTTTCTTTTGTTTACATATACATTTTATATTGTACGCGAAAAGCTATTTTCATTTACAAGACAATAAACAAGGGACTTTTGTGATGTCGAAAGTGCCGCAACTGGGTACGTTAAAGGATATTGTAGCAGCCATATCTAAGTGAAAGCTATGGCAGTTGGGAGTTGGCTTGGTCAGGCATCAGGCATCAGGCATCAGGCATTGGGCATCAGGCTACAGCCATCAACTGTGATAGCAGCTGTCAGTTGTCAGGTTCCCAAGTTGGCAGTTTGCAACTTGTTGCACAAACATTTTTCACTTTGTGCTAAAGACGCGTAATTAATTTCAATTGTTCTTAAAAGTTTTGTGTTAATGTCAAAGGCAGAATGAGAGTGAGAGTGGGAGTGAGAGAGAAATAATTTGCAGCATGTCGTCAGATGAAACTTTTTTCCTTTAGTTTTATAAAGCCTTTTGGCCTTGGTAAAAGTTTATCATGCATTTCCTTAGTTTGGCAGCTGTAATAGATTGAATTACAAGCGAATACGTTTCCATGATGGGGTGGAATTTTTTTTTCTCTAACTGTGAGTATTAAAACTTTGAAACGAATTGGATTAAAATTAAAAAAAAAGCCAGTGAATTTATACTTAATAAGATAAGCTGGAAAGACAATGATTAAAGCGTGAGTGGGAACTTTATGAGATATTGATAAGACAAATGGTTTTCAGATTTGTCAGCTTATATTACGAAAACTTTGTTGATCTTCATTATATAAATAAATGTAATGATGATAAGGCTGCTAGAAGCTTCTAAGGATATGTGTGTCAGAGTGTACACTCTTTTATTTTCATTTTAGTCTGTTCTTATGTCTTCCAAGCCATTATCATTTCTTAAATTATTGATTATTCAGGAAGAATGTCATTTCAAATCAGCAAACACCATTTACAAATGAAATCAAATGAAAAACATTCGAATATTTCCATTTTGTTAAGTGGTTTTCAATTTCACATGGAAAATGTTACCCTGGAGATGATGACACACATTTTCCAAACCGCATCCCACCATTGGCAATTCCCTCATTTCATTATTTTACAAAAAAACATTCTTATATTTCATTTATGTATTTGGTTTTACGTTTTTTTATTTTTTTTTTTTGGTTTTTAGTCTGACTTCGATGCTTCAATTTAAATACGAGAATTTTTGCATTCTCATGACAGTTTTAGTTTATCCCCGTGCTGCGATGTCTTTTTATACTTACTGATAGCAATCTGTATACATACACTTTAAAAATATATACATATATATAGTACTAACATATATGATGGGACATTAAATAAAATGTGTTTACTCTGGAACCATTTTAAAAATTTATACCACAAAAAGTGCTTAGTTAATTTAAAGTAAACGAGAATTTCTCATTTCAATTCACTCAACTTAAAGAATTTTCTTTGTTTGTTCTTTTCTCGTTGTCAGCCCGAGCAGATTCAGGCCGAATATAAGGTGCTGGCCCTTCAATATCATCCCGATAAGAACAGCGGAGACAAAGAGGCAGAGGCCAAGTTTCAGCAACTAAAGGTAAGCATAAACATGACAAGAGAATAAAGCAAAAAAAAAAAAAACAAAACGTAAAAATAAGAAAAAAAGAAAGAAAAATGGCAATCGTTGAGCATTTTGCATATTTAATGAATTACCAGGATAGGCGGGAAGTGGATTGTTAAGGGGGATGGGGGATGGGAGCTGGGGAGGGATTTGAATATGGATGGAAAGATATTGTACATTTGACAGCCTGTAGGGCAATATGTTTAAGATGAAAGACTTCTATGAACAACGAAAATTAAATGATGTGGCCCGTGTGAAGTTTGTTTAATGAAAATAATAATACAGAGGGGACTATGTTAAGTATTAAACAAAGTTAAATCTTACACATTGAAAAAATAGGTACTAAAATGTAATATGTAGAAGATATATATATACCTGTGTGTATATAAAAAAAGTAACAAGCGCGCCGACGGAACCTAAAAAGGAATTTCATTTAAACAACTCCCAATCCTCATTAATTGAAAAAATTTTCATAAAATTCTCTAACAAGCCCAAACACTAAATTCATGCTTTCCGCTCACTCCAACAGGAACGAAACAATGCGTCATTCGGTACAAATGACAGCATGCATGCTATCTCGCTCACAATTTCAGTTCGCTGCCCAAAGCATTTCAGTACAAAACATATATACGTATTATCTCCGATATTTATGACCGATTTCGGTCAAATTCGGTCAGATGGTACATATCATAATGAGTCCCAAAAGAAATGCTGTAGCTTATAGAACTCTTATAGTTTTCTAATTTGCGGGGGCGGAAGTGGGCGTGCAAAATTGAAACAAACTGATCTGCGTATGGACAGACGGATGTACACCAAGTTTGGTTGCTCAGCCTTATAGTCTCTGAGATCTCGATGTTCATACGGACGACAGACGACAACGGACAGGTCATATCGACTCGGCTGTTGATGCGATCAAGAATATATATACTTTATGGGGTCGGAAAATTTTCCTTCTGGCTGTTACATACATTTTAGCGACTTTAATATACCTTGTACCCTATGGGTACAGGGTATAAAAATTTAATAGCAAAAACCGAAGGCGAAATGACTGGCATACACAACACAGCATCTGACAGTTGTGTTTTTTTTTTCAAAACTTTTGATGCTGTATTAAACAATACCCCCATAGAAGTACACCCACACAGACACACACACACACTTAACCCACTTATATACAAGCTATTCAATAACTCATACACATAAACTTACACTTACGCACACAACGTTACACTCAAATTTAATTTTCCAAACGACAAAAGAAAAACAAGTCAGCAAACGAGATAAAATAATTTACCACCATATAATAGATACATATATGTATGTACTTATTTCGTTAGTATATATACTATACTTTTTTTTTTTGGAAAAAGATTTATTGATTTTCCAATACAAAGAACTTTATGGTAAATCAAATTAGAAATATATATCATGGCATATATCTCAGCACCTGTCACGGTGATTGAGCCTATAAATATGTATGAATATAGTGCTATCTGGATATGTTAACCAGGTTGATTTAGTAGCCTAAAGCTTTAGTCCCTTGCTAGTTGATTAGGTTTATATATAAGTTAGAAGTTATGGGCACTTTTGGTATGAGAATGGGCGGGGCTTTCCATTACAATTTGCAGCTTGTAAAACTTATTGTACGTGCTTGCATGTCGAAGAAGTAAAAATATGTTTGCATATGCGCGTGACCAGGATGAAGAGCTTTGCTTTTATGGCTGTCTACATACATCTCTCTACATATGTATATACATACAAATATATAAATATATATTTGTACATATATATATTTCTGTATTTATGTACATGCACAGAAGATTGAAATGAACTCAACAATGACATAAAACATATCCAAATGGTAGGTCATAAAACAGAGATTTTTTAAGAGCCTACAATGTGCAGGATATTTTGATATAATTTACATAAAATATTCAACTCATTGACAAGTACATCATCAAGATGAAACGGAAATTTATTGAAAATGTTTGCACATTTTCGAATCCTTTTTATGAAATTCTAACTCTTTACTTGTTTGTGACCGATGTATCATTAAATTTTGTATCTCGACAAACTAAACGAGCGAGGGAATTCTTTTCATTCTGCAACTTACAACTCAATTCGAAATTGTCAAATGTCACCTCAGAGACATTAAACAAACTGAAAGTTTCCCCTGGGTTCCAACTGACACACAATGAAAGTTTAGATATGGAACTTGACTTGATAAAAAAAAAGAAGGCAAACTATGCTGCAAAATGACATTGTGGCATGACCTATTCGCCCCAAAGGCCATAAACAAACTAGTTTTAATATTTATCTTAACCATATATATATATATAGAATAATTTTAATATTATGTTAGAATTTTCTAAAATATCAGCTTTCTTTAATTAAAGATAAATAATCTCAAAAGGCAGCCAGCAGAGGGTGGAAGGGGGATAGGTGGATGGAGAGAGGTCTATCTAGATGCCATGCTTGCTGACCCACATAATCAATGAGTAGTAAAATAATTGATTATCATGTTGCCCTGTTTACATCTACCGAAATAATAACCACAATCGACAAGAAAGACAAGCAATAAAATCTCAGCGGCTCAATTGTATAGGAGTGTGTATGTGTGTTATAGAGTGTGCTTGTCTGTATGTATGAGTGTGTGATGAGCATTGAATAACTAACTAGCATGGCAAGCCTTAGGCATGTGTCTGTAAGTTAGTCTTCAGGTCTAACCAACATGAAGCCAGTCGATATATGTATATATATAAATGCATGTATGTATATATATATATTATGCCACGGACATGGCTATCAAAGCCACTTGAGCGTAGAAGTAAGTAAGTGTGTGAGCGTGTGTGTTTATATAAATCACTGGCATGCCAATAAGTATGCTATGAAATCTATGAAATCGATTAACATGCAAAAGGTTGAACTGTATCCTTGCCAGATGTTGATTTTGCACTTGAGCAAATTTGACTTCTATGGCATTTTCTTTCTTTTTTCTATATGCATACAAAAGCGTATTACTAACCCATACATTTTGTACACTAACAATCCTTGCAGGAGGCCAAAGAGACTCTATGTGATCCGGAGAAGCGGGCTGTATATGACAAATGGCGTAATAGCGGCATCTCGATGAGCTACAAACAGTGGCTGGGCATGAAGGAGCATGTCGGTCAGGTGAGAAGATACACAATTGCCGAGAAAGTGGATAAAGAGGTATGTGTTATGGGCCAGGAACAGAAACAAACAAATTTAAGCAGAGAAGTAACAAATTATCCTCTCTCCAAAATGTAGTTCTTTGTTCTCACTATCTCTCTTATTATATTTCTTTATCTTTCTCACTCTCTCTCTCTCTCTCCATTTGTGTCTCCTCTTAAATATATTAAAGGCATTAAAGTCTGAATTTGATGTCCGTGTAGTGTTATTTCTTCTTTTTTTTCTTTTTTTTTTTTTTTTGGTTTTATTATTCCCATCCAAATGAAATATTTTCTTTTATACAATTTCACTTTTACTCACGATAAATACAACTGGAAGAAATGAAACGAAACGTGGTCGAATGCTTTAGCTAATGAAATTTGTAATCCATTCCCCTAGCCAGTTTATATTGTTGCACAATTAATGTGATTATTCTGGCCATTTTCACCGGTCCCCAAAGCCATCGCGTTGGTATGTTTTATGTTAATTTCCGCTGCTGACCCAAACGGAAATTGTGGCGCATTCATCACAATGTTAGGAGAGTTTGCAATATGAAAATGACATTGGCTATGGTCATGGCCATAAATATTTGCCAGTCCATTAAGTGGAACATCCAATTCTGATTAACATTTGTTAAATCAGTGATTAATAAGTGTCTTAACAAAAGCTTTATTTTTAAGCATATTTAATTTGTCACAATAAACGAAAATTTATCTATGCTCAGGCAACTTTTATTTCAGCTGCCTAAATTTGTTTTTCATTTATTATTTTTTAGGTATTTTAAATCAAATATATTGTTGTTAAATCTTTTGTTAAACTTGCACTAGTTAACTCCAATTAGACCTGGTCCTGTTCGCCCACAACCTAAAAGAAATTACCTCAACTTGATTAACCTCGTATTTCTTTTTAATGTACCTCTTCATCCAAGGATTCTATGTGTCTGCATGTGCTATGCCAAAGAGCTAATGCATCTGTAGCCACAAATTGGAAAGCATGTTTAAAATATCAAAAAAAAAAAAAAAAGAAAAGAAAAAAAGAAAAGAAAAAGCAAATCCATATGCATTGGCTCCCCAAGCACGCATCCAACAGATGCAAAACCTTTAAGTTCCTCATTATTAATGGCCACAATTATTTTCTCTTCAATCAAAGTCAATGCATTGGGCCACGCCCAAGACTAAGGATCGCATGTTACCAGAATCGGGTACCGCTGGTCCGGCTGGTGCTGGATGCAGCACTGGGGGTGGTGGTGGCCTAACCGCTGCCTCACCAAATCCGGCCCATCGTCGAGCTTCGGAGGGTGGGGCAGCTCTTTACTATGGCAGCCGCAAGGCCGAATGGGGCACTGACAACACCGATGTGGCCAACAAATTTCGCAATTATGAGATCTAATTTGATCGATTGGTAATTGGGGATGAAAACTGAATGGTGAATATGATGATAATGATGATGATGATGATGTCTATCGATGAATGTACTCATTGTGTGGGGAGTCAAAGAAAAAAAGATGAAGTTTTATCCCAATGAAAAAATTTAAATGGAACATATTTATTAATATATTGATGTGAATTTCAATTTAAAAGAATTACTCATACAAACAAACAAGAACAATTATATCAAAGTATTCCAAACAAATATACTTATATATATGGCTACATATATACATACATATAATTATATATATTATTGATGTGAACTTACATAAAACGTTGCGAATTATATTAATAAATGTTTTTAAGTGTATACAAGAAAAGATAAGCATACAAAAAAAAAAATGGTTATAAATCAGAAGAAGAAACTGTAATTTCAATAAACTAGCGTTAAGCGGCAAATTATATTTAAGAAAAAATAATAATAAAAGGATAAAAGAATTTTAGTCAAATTTGTAATGTACACCCCACTTTGGGTAATTTAAAGATGAATGTCTATCAATGTTATTTTATGTCTGAATGCATATACATATAGGCAAAATATATTTATGTAAAACTATGTATTTGTATATCAATGTACTGTGCGACCCTTTAAGACAATCCCTTTGGAAGTGTTTAGCTGTGCACTAAAAACAAAATGCATCACCAACTAAATGAAAAAGAAACTCTTACTGAAACTATTTAGCAGAGAAAAACCCACCCACACAAGCAAAATGAACAAAAACTATAAATGAATAATCAAAAATCCTATCAAAATAACTAAAAAAAAAAAGTAAAAAAAAAACCAAAAAACAAAGCGAATTTATACACAGGCGAAACTTGCATAGTCAAAAAAGCAAACCCAAAAATAAACTTTCACTTGGTGTCCTTTTCAATGCAACCAAACAAAAACAAACAAAAAGAAAAAAAAACTTCACTGAACTATTTTATTTACAACAGAAAACTAAGCGAAAAAAATAACAAAAAGAATGAAAATATGAATAAATGTTTTAAAAAATTTACAAAAAAAAAAAAAGGAGAAAGAAAAGGAGAAAACTAAAACCAATTTAAATAAAAAATCAAATACTTATATTTAAATGTTTTGATGCATTGATGTTTTAACGCCAAAGAGCGATCAAATTAAGATTATATGTACTACAACAATTCATGCATACATAATTATAGTATCGACATTATTATTGAAATATGAAAAATGAAGAAAAAATCAATTAAATATGGGCATAGATTACATTAAACCATATACTAACAATATACATATAAATTAATTGTTTTAACACATAATGAATTTATGCAAATACACACATATTATTATAGTTATTATGATTGAAAACTGATTGAAATGAAAATGAAAAGCGCCACAAGACAAGCTGTTGATATGATGCAGATGAAAAATTAGTAGTCTACCCATACATACATAGATACATACATACATACATTGTTATATATGTATGTATTACATATGTATAGAAATATACATATTTAGAATGTATTTGAAAGCCAATGGCAAAACTTTCTTGCCAATTCAAATTGGATTGGAATAATGATGGATAAAAATTACTTACATACCAACAACAACATATACATACATACATATATACATATGAAAAATCTAAATGTTGATTTAAATGCTGATTATTAAAAAAATCAAACTATTTGATGGGGTATCCCTATACTGAAAAAGAATATCACACATTTGTTTTTATTCCAATACAATATCTAATTATACATACATACATATTTTTTATTTAAATTCTAATTTCATTTCATTTTATAAAGCTTCAAAATTTGTCTTAGACTTATTTTTGAATCATCCCACCATTCACATGGACGTTGATTTGATTGTATATATTCACGTATCCAACGATTTTGAACTGTTAAAGGAATCATAAGCTAAGAGGTTTGCTACAACAACAACATATAAAAATATACCACTCTTACCCCACTTGGAGCCCACGATAATGGGGCAAGCACCGTGTAAGGTGCGAACATCGCCCACGCCGGAGGCATGTAAATTATACCAAAAGGCAGCTGAAAATAAGTACAAGTAGGCAACATCATAAATTATATATTACGACAATGTAAATGTAAATTGGGCCAGAATATGGTTGAGGAGTCAAAGGTAGTAGGTAAGAAGGATACGTACCGGCATATTTCTTTGGTTGTAGTAATTGTTTCAGATGAGGAAAGGCAGTGCCGCCGCCTTGGGCCACATCCGAGAGCTATGAGGATGAGGATAAGTAAGTATGCATAAAAACAACGTATTACAACCACTTACATAGAAGAGAACAGTGGCAATACGATTGCCCATTTCGGGTGATGAGACTAGATTATTATCAAACTGTGTACGATATAATGATGATTAGAATTCTATTTGGTATTCAGTTTTTAATCATTCTAACTTACTGCTTCTTGGTAAAACCAATCCATATGCTGGCCATAGTGCCCTCCTATACCATAATTGGCAAACTGATGATCTTCGGCATAGTTCATATTCAAATTGGTCATATCGGCCACTCGTTTATCAATAGTCTCCAGGACCTTGTGACGAGTTTTGGGTATAAAAGTAAACTGACTAGTGCGAACATTCGAAACAATTGTCTCGTTTATGCCAACAACTCGAGCTCTGGTTATTTGCTTATCAATCAAAGTTTTTATTATATCAATCTCACTTTGATAGATGACATCATGGTAAAGAATCAGCAATGGATTATGATTGAGCTCTTCCGTTTTAATTGGAGCCAAATTGAGAAATGGATGGGTTTCTGTCAAATAGCCACAACGTAGGTGACGCTGTTCCTTGGCTGTTGGTTTGATATGACCACTGCAAGTGAACCGATATATATCAAACTCAGACATTTTAGATGGATCATCCGGTATGGGCTAGATAAGAAAAAGATGTATTCAAATTGAAATTGAAATTAAAATTAACAGTCTATTTACCGCATGTTCTTCTAGAGTTGCTGGAGATTTTTCATGGAGTTTGTTTTCATTTAAATGTGTTGAAATAAAATCCTCATAATTCTGGACATATTCTAGACTGGCAGGTTGAATACTTAAGAGTTGTTGGTATGTGCTGTTGACTCCTCGAAAATCATTCAATTCCACTTTGGCCTTAACCATTAGAGCGAGTATATTCGCATTAAGTTCCTGTTGATCTTTTCTGAGTTCAAGTCGTTTCTGCGATGCCAAGAGCCAAGAATGTGCCAAACGTGGATGATGGTCTCTCAAAGCTATTTGAGCAATATCAAAGCAATGTTGGGCACTTAAATGTACACCATAATCTATGCCATCTAATACACCGGCAGCTATGTCACTTGCCTTCAATCTGTATATATACTGTAAACGTAACAGACCATCGATGGCTCCTTCCAACTCTTTTTCATCCGGTATATACTTCCGACGACGACGAAGTTTTTGTAACCGGTTCAATGGTTCTGCAATAAACTTATCATCAATAATACAATTTGAGGGTTAAATCGATGGGGACACCTCACTCTCACCGGTTGTGGCAGCCACCAGATTCTCCACACGTTCCCAGTCCAGGGTCAAACGTTTGGTTAGCAAATATTTATTCAGTGGACTATCGAAGTAGGCTACGCCCCATTTCTGTGCCTCATTGCGTTCGGTCACGAACTCATCCAGCCGCCTGTCGGTCCAAATTTGATTTCAGTTGTGTCAAATTTGATTAGCTCCGATGTAACCACCTCGGCTCAACTATAGGCCAACTTACGCTTTCAGAAAATCCAATTTACTCTGATTGTCGGCTATGAATTTTTGCATATGCAATAGCATTTTCTCTTCATATTTATAGACCCTTGTCATTTTATGTATCGAGGAATAAAATTCGGCATTTATGTCGATAAAAAATAGTAGCAAAATTGTTAAAAGAAGGTATAAACCACGATGAAACAACATTTCTATTCTTTTGATATTTTTCTGAATCTCCCTCCACTCTCAACAGCAGCAAATTTCAAACTGAAACTGCTATTAGATAATCAAAGAAATTCTAAGATGATCGAAACCTGTTCTCTTGGGTCAAAGTAAAGTTAGAAAGCTTTGAGTTCATTGGCAACAATGGTAACTGGTTTTCTTAGATAATAATTAAAAATCGATTGATATATTGGAAGTTAAATTTACATTTAATAAATATAAATCAAATTGGTCTCAATATAAAATTGAGAACTATATATATTCAAACCTTATAGCAAGGCTTTCTGAACTCTTGGCCTCTATCAAATATCCATTTGGTCATTACTGGTGCAGTAAGAAAAATATATAAAACATTTATGAACTATGTATATATACATACATATTTTGTCATACTTACTCCACTTAGAACCGACTATAACCGGGCATCCAGTATGAATGACATCTATTATCTCATCACCTGCATTATCAAGATTGTAAAAGAATAAAGCAGAACCTGCCTGGGGAAAAATAGTTAGATTGAGATTGATCATAAGGGTAGCTCCACCCTGTGGCACTTCGTTAAGCTTCAAAATATCAAAAATAAGTTTAAAGAATGATAGATATAGATAAAGCTTACTTACATAGAATATCATGGTTGAAATACGATCAATCTTATCTTTGTGCCGATTCTATTGAAAATAAAAATAAATTTTTTAATTTTAAATTTACAAATTATTCCATTTAGCTAACCTCATGCGAGAGCAGGAGATCAGAATGATTCTCAAAAAGTCCACCTACACCATAATTAATGATCTGATATGGCTCTGCCATCGTTATATTCAAGTTCGTTGTACCTTCAATCCGTTGACTAATCCGTCGGAAAATATAAAACTCATCATCATCATACCACACACCTTTTGCAGTACGGATAAAATTTACAAGAGTTTTATCCGAGTCTAATTCAACTGTTTCGGTAACCGTAAGATTCTTTCTACTAATTTCTCTTAGTAATTCTTGTTCTCTCGTTGATATGATATCATGGTATAGCACCACAAAAGGATCAAGAGATAAGATTTCCATTTTCACAGGCGCTAAGCGTAGAAAGTCAGAAACTGTTGGCTTATATAGGCAATAAAGTTGAAGCGATTTCGATTTTTCACATTTGCCACTACAACAAAATGGCAGGTTATTATTTAATGCAATTTCGTCCTCGTTTTCAAGGACTCTGTTGTTGATACTGTCGTTTTTCATGGGACGATATGTTAGAAATTCTTTTTCCATTTTGTTCAGTTTTTGCAATAATGTAGCATTTCGAGGTGATAAATCAAAGGCAGCACGTTGGGCAGCCAATGCATCAGCATACTTATCTATGGAACCATAATAATTATGTCTATAATTTCTGTTTGCCTATGCCTTAAATGAAGGCGTGGCCACTTACATTGTTTTATGCGCACACGAGCCAACTCATCATAAACCGTTTCTATGCGAAATCCATGAAGTTTGTGAATTTCTGGTCGATGGGATGGTTGGCCAAAACTCCATATAGTGGCAAGTAACCAAAGTTCAGCGGCTTGCCAAAAGCTCATTTTAATATTATACTTGGCCATGGCATAGCAATCTAATGGACTCAAAGTGACACTAAAATTATATGAGAGTAGATATTAATTAAACAATTTTATTAAAATAAAATTATAGCTCACTTGTATTGTATACCATCAAGTAATCCCTTTGCCATATCTAAAGGTGATAGCCGATAAACTTTCTGTAAGCGTCTCATGGCTTCAGCTGCATCAATGAAGTCATTTTCATTAGCCAAAAAGACTTGTATATCCTTCATATAATCGAGTGCCTCTATGTGATAGTTGATGTAAAATAATAAATAAAGATATGTGCAAAAACCCCATAGGAAACTTACCCGAATCAAAGTTTTCCATATATAGCTGCCAATAAAACCAATCAGATTCCATATGACGTAAGAGCGAGAAACTATTTAAGGAATTTTCCACAAACCTTTTGATATTTGATTTAGCCCTTTTATGTCTATCTTTCATATCCTCAATGCCTCTATAATTAATATTAATATCAAATCTAAAAAGGTTCTAAGCTGATTATTTATATACACTTACAGTTTTATTACATATAGTTTCTGTTGCAAGTATTTTATAAATACATTCAAATTATCAATTAGATTACGATTTACTTTTAATAATTGATGCATACTTGTAATTGATCTAGAATAATGATTTTTATTGTCTTCTTCTCGTTCTGTGTGCATCTGAACTTGAATAATGAAAACAAACAAAATTATAAAAAAGAAAATGCCCACCGCTTTCATTTTGAAACAATTGAAAACTAAAAGAAAAGTTTTACTTGAAATGAAAGTACGTCAGAGAAGGTAAATAATATTGATTGTGCCGACGTGTGTATACCCTTGCAATTAAAAATTATTCATATAAGCAATATGAATCTAAGTGGAATTGGTAATATCGTAAGTATCACAATTCAAGGTTATTCAGGTATTATCAATATGAAGCATCTTCTTTTAGTTATGGATAAATTATGTTTTCCATTACCAACTGAACAGAACGATAAAGCCTTGGATTATATAGATTTCTAATTTATATTAAAAGGAATCATATTCTTATTTGTATATATCTTGAAGACTTAAATTAATTAAAACACACTCAACAAAAACTTTGAATTTCGATTTCGATTTAATTTTCTAGAAAATTAATACATATTTATATCTCAAGTTGAAATGAATTATATATTTTTTATATTGCTTCTTTGATTTTTAGAAAATTAATTCCAATACACCAAATGAGTCTACTTTCATCCCAAAAGGCATTAAAAACAAGTAACCATGAAATTAATGTACAATTTTTTAGCGTATATAATTATGAATTCGATACATTCACGCTATACTAAATAAAGACATGGAGACAAAATTTATTTTTATTTTTCGATCTATTGAACAATAAAGCTTTACTGAAAATCATTACACCATATGAATTTGGACCCAACTGCCATCAAGGTTCAAATTTAAACATGCTCTCCGCAAGGACATTTCAAAATATGTTTGTCAAACGAGTCGTCAATCAAACCGCAATCAATATACATACATACATTGTATATAGATTCCCTTTTTCTATTCCTCTATCGAAATGTAGAACATATGTATTCACACGCACAGTCACACACCCACGTTCTACACACACACTCAACACACACATTGTTAGCATTTTATTTTTTCATTTTCCATTTGCCGAAAAACGCAAAACAAAACAAAAAAAAAATGGGCCAACTGTGTCAATGTTTGTCTGCTTCGCCTCTATGTATCTGTTTCGGTTTCTGCTTCTACTTTCTACTTCTCCGGGCCATATCGTCAATTGCTGTCTCCGTTATTTCGGGGTTTTTTTTTATTCTTTTCTCAGTTACCAATGGGAGAAGGTGTGTAGAGAATGTCAGCACTCAGAATGATTTCGGTCCTTTTCATATTTTGGTTAGTCCTTGGCCTGGCCATTGTCAAGGGTGATTATTACTCGGCTGTTAGCGAACTGGAGGCACTAGTTGATGCAGAAGCCTTTGTGGTAGAACAATTGGAAAATTATCTGGAGAAGGCCGAAGAAACCCAAAATAATATTAAAAGGTAGGTAGAAATAAATTTTTCTTTTTTTGTTTTTTCTTTTTGCAGAAGAAACTTATTTTAAAGGAGTTGTATATATATGTATATTTAGATTTTTGGAAAATGTAAAGGAAGCACAAGAGGATTCCGATTACTTGGAGGAGTATTTCGGTAATCCCATTAATGCATTTATAACAATCAGACGCTTAGTATATGATTGGAGGCATAATGTGTTTGAGCAAATATTCGATACGGCCGATATAGATGGTTACAAACAGAATTTAACCAAAGAATTGTCAGAGCCCAAGTTCAAGAGGCCGTTAAAAGAGGATTTGGTGGGCGCCAGTCGTGGTCTATGGCGCCTGCAGGAGACTTACAAGTTACCCACATCACAACTTGCTAATGGGATTCTAGAGCCCGATGGCAAATATGTATTGAATGTCACCAGCCTTAGTGCCAGTGATTGTTATATAATTGGCAGCAATCTAAATGAAATCAAAGAACATTCCTATGCCGTGGAATGGTTGTTAGAGGCAAGGGCGAGATTAATTAGGGAACCAACAGCATTTTCAAGTGTCAGCGATGTCAACATTCTAGAACAATTGGCTCCAGCATTGGATTGGGTGGGTAATAAAAAATTGGCTAACAGGCTCAACAATGAAATTCTTGAGAAAATGCCAACGCACGAGGAGGCTCTAAAGAATAAAAATGTTTACGAGTCACAATTATCATGGAGACGAGATCCTGGACTCAAGGTCTTACCACTAAAAATACAGAAAGGGAAACGTTTAGATGTCTATCAGCGTGTTTGTCGAGGGGAATTAAAACAAAGTCCGCATCAACAAAGGAATTTACGTTGTTATTATAGCGATCAGAATGTACCCTTCTATCGTCTGGGTCCTTTCAAAGTCGAACAGCTTAATTTAGATCCATATGTGGCATATTTCCACAAGGTCATCTATGATGATGAAGCAGAAGATCTCATTAACCATGGCATGGGACAAGTGACCCGTTCAAAAGTGGGAATCGTGGAAAATTCTACTATATCTGATATACGAACCAGTCAGAATACTTGGTTATGGTACAAGGATAATGCGTGGCTAAAGAACATCAAACAGCGACTGGAAGATATTACGGGTCTCAGCATGGAAAGTGCAGAACCCTTTGCAATTGGTCAACTATGGCATAGGAGGACACTATGAGCCACATTTTGACTTTGTCGAGGTAGCTATTACTCTTACTTACAATCAGAGATTGTGTCCATGTTTTTATTTCTTTTTTTTGTCATGTGTCCAGGAAAAGGAAACGACATTTGGCTGGAAGGGTAATCGGCTGCTAACAGCCCTATTTTACGTAAGTTGAGGTGAAAAATGGTCTAATTGGAAAGGTAATTGCATTTTACAATCATTCTCTTTTAGCTAAATGACGTGCCACTGGGTGGGGCAACTGCATTTCCTTATCTCAAATTGGCAGTGCCAGCCATTAAGGGTAGCCTTTTGGTTTGGTATAATCTACATCGTTCTCTGGACAGAGATTATCGCACCAAGCATGCTGGCTGCCCAGTTCTAATGGGCTCCAAATGGAGTAAGTTTTCAGTTTGCCAATCATTTAATATAATTAACTTATTTCATTTACTTTACCCGCAGTTTGCAATGAATGGTTTCATGAGGGTGCCCAGGAATTCAGGTTGCCCTGTGGCCTAACAAATGACAATAAAAAATCTATTCATTTAAGTTAGTTATTTTTCTTGAAATTAAATAAAAATAAAAAACTAAAGTTAAACTTTTATTTCGTTTTACTTCACTCAGATAAAAGCTTCATATTAGAATTTATCTTAACTAAGAAGAAATGACTTTAAAAAGTGGTTATGACTTGTTTAACCTTTCATTTCTAAGGCCAAGTTCAGTTTATATCCAACATTCAAACTGAACAGTCAGACAAACAGCTAAAAGCGTTGAATAGAAACCAAAAAAAAAAAAAAAAAAAGAAGAAGAAAGAAGAAAAAACTGAAAAAAAAAGAACAAACCAGCCGTTGACCCTTCTTGTGTTAGCCACGAAGAAGAGAAAGAAAATATACACAAAAGCCAACTCATTATGCAAATACCAACAGCTGTATCTTGTCTATGGCTATTTCAATTGTTGTTGCTGTTCTTTTGGCCAACAGATGTAAAAGCCGTAAACAGCGAAGACCAGTTAGAATCGTTGTTGGCTACTGAGAATTTCATCATTGATGAGTTACGTGATTATATTGATAGATTTGAGCAAGAACTTGTTAATATTAAAAGAGAAGTCGATGTTATAGAGCAAATACATGACCAAGCCGGTAATCAGGTGGAAGAGCATATGGGCAATCCTCTCAATGTACTGACCATACTCAAACGTTTTGAGAGTGTTTGGCCAAATTTGGAACAACAAGCCACTAATCTAAACAATCTCACCTGGAGTGATGAATACTATTTAGATGAGTTGGAGTTACCAACTGAAACAGACTATGAGAATGCCTTGGGTAATCTATTACATCTTCAGTCTGTGTATGACCTTCAACCATCTGCCCTCTCTCTGGGCATGGTGAATGGAAAAAAGTTTGGGTAACTTGCTTTAGGATAATAATTTGCATGAGTAAACAACAGAAAACAATCAAGAAAAAAAAAAAATAAATTCGTTGCATATTTCTTATTTTTTTTAAGCTCGTCCATGTCCTGGAGCGATTGCCTTGAAATGGCAATCAAGTCTGAACAGAAAGATAATGCCAACTATGCGGTAGCCAAGTACTGGCTGGAGACGGCATTAAATAAGATGACTTCTATTAACAACACCACAGATCCAACCAAAGAACAGGAGCGCGGCAAAGTTCGAATTTTCGAAGCAGCTCTGAACCTGGAATACCGTGCGGGTTTGTCATTTCTCCATCTCCATTTCAATCTCAATTGCATGGGAAAAAATTTTATTCATTTCTTTTCTCTCTGTAAATATTCTGAACTTGTTCAGGCGAATATTCTCATGCATTGGCAATGGTTGAGGAGTTGCTTTTGCTCCGTCCCACAAACCAAAATGTGCAAAAGGCAAAAACGAAAATTGAGCTGGCCATATCAAAGTTGCCCCAAGGCAATCAGCGGAATGTGAAAGCAAAGGTACACACAGTAGCTTAAAGTAGCTAAAGATAATTTCATTGTAAGATGAACAACTTCTGCCTTAAGATCCTGATTAGGTGAATAAGGAATGGTGTGAAAATGAGAATCATAAATTATTATTTTATAATTTCAGCAAAGACCAAAGAGTCCTGAACAGCAACTGATTGAGGAGCTTTGTCGCGAAGCAATCGAACAATCCATATCAGGAGCCACTTTGAAGCATTGTCAATTAGATAGAAGCAAACCCATATATCTATTGCAACCTCTTCATTTGGAGATTCTGAGTAAAGATCCATATATAGTCCTACATCATGATGTTCTAACTAGTAGACAAACTGATCAACTCATTGACTTAATCGACGAAGACTTATCCACTTCTGATGAATCCGATTTTGAGTCTCTTCATTTCTCTAGGTTGGCACAAAAAAAGTTAAGTCGCCTTAACCTTCAGTTGGATCAGGACAGTGAAATTAATATGCACTGGGAAGCGCGTCGCCATAGTCACCACAACGTGATAGGGACCGTGGGAGCACTAGGCTCTTCTTCTTCATCTTCATCATCATCGTCATGCTCCACACATGTGGCACGTGTGATGCTCAATGTGCGTATTGTACTGGCCGCTGCTAATTAACTGAATAATATGTCACTAATTGGTACTTTGCTTCTTGCCCACACACACACACACATACACACATGCAGCTTCAACCGTCAAAAATGGGCGGGGCAATTGTGTTCCCCCAGCTACAGCTCGGCATAAATGTTCCACATGGGTCGCTGCTTTATTGGCGAACGTGCAATGAAAACGAGTTTTCAATGGTCCCCGAATCCGATTATCGTAGTCGTCACGCTGTCTGCCCTGTGGTGCTCGGCGAGCAAATGTGTGAGTAAATTAAATCGAATTAAATTCTAATTACTTTAAAAAAACAAATAAAACTCGGTAATATCTAAAAAAAAATAATAATCAAACAAAATACAGCCGAACTTTCCTATATTAAACTTTCATATACATATTAAAGTTCTTCGTAAAATGAAGTAAGTTTTAGTATATGATTAAGCTTTTTCTTCTGTTCCTGCTTGAATTCATTATAAAGAAATTCCCTGAAAAGTGTACCCCTTTCACATTTAATCAAGTTTGTGGAAAATAACAAATTTATTGCTTTTCCGGTCTGTCAAAATATTGAGTCAAGTAATTTCGATTTTCATTAAAATAAAACTCTATCTTATCGTTTCGATTTAAAAGTAAACAATTAACAGACTTTCTTGGAAAGCAAATGATGATATAAAATTATGAAAGCAAATATCTATATTTTTATCCTTAAGTTAAAAAAAATTAGTTCAGAGATTCAGCATAATATTAAATCGATTTTGAATTCCAATTAATTCTAATAGAATGCAAATAATTTAATTAAAAGTTCGCGTGAGTGGAAAGGTGTATATAAAAATGAAATATTTCTTTCTCTTAAACTATTTAAAAATTTTTTTATATAAAAATTTATCTATATTTACATATATACATTTTTATACATCTGTGCCAAACATAAATTGTGAGATTTTGCAATATTTTTGTCTATATATACATATGTGTATATTTCTTATTTTCGTATTTTTTCCCCTTTTTTTTTTATTGTAGCTGCCTGGACAAAGCTGATGTGAAGCAATAAATCGTCATGTGAATAATGAAAATAATGATGACTGTACAGTATACACCTTTTAGCTAGCACATTTTTGCATTTTGCATTTAATAATAAACCTGTAAATAAAATAGTCAACGTTTTCACTTGATTGCACTGCCACATTTTATTAAATTTTTATTTACCATTCTTTTTTTTTAACTGGGGTGTGGTCCTCAATTAAAAGCATCTGTGGTAAGTAAATATACCAGTCAAACAATTTATTTATACTTTTTCTTTCTTTTTTTTTTTTTAATAGATTTGCATCGCACCGATAGTCATTAACACAGAGTTGTCAATTTTATTTTTTGCTAGCCATTTGGAAGCGATTGCGGCTTAAATAATAGGAGAAACATAATAGAAAAGAGGGACATGAGGAAATAATACATACATATATGCATTCGTATATATAAGTAGTAGTAAGACCAAACATTTTCCGATGATAATAAAACAAACGTTAAACACTCTTTTGAAATTTAGGTCTAGCTTTAAATCAAAATGCGAATGAGAATCCAAAATAAACAATAGATGTTATAATGAATTTTTACTTGGCACTTAATTATAAATTCATTGCTCTAAATTGACAGATATAAGTGGCATTTCGTGAACATTGAGCAAAGTCAATGAAAAGTCAGGAACGCATAAATAAAACTGAAATCAAATGTTGTTGTCTACGTAGAATATTTGATTCATACATATTCAAAATGTTAATAAGCCATAAAGTGAGGCCAAAAACAAAAAAAAAAAAAAAAACACCGAATCAGTCGGCACTTTGCAACACGAAGCAACAAAAAAAAAAAAAAGCAAAATAAAAACTGCATTATTGAATATCAAACAACGCCTGGCTAATTAGACTGAATTAATAAGCCATGAACAAAAGGTAGATATACATATGTATAAACAATCCAGGTAGGTGAATAGAACAGAAAAAGAACAGTTTAGAAAAGAAGAAGAACCGCAAAAAAAAAAAAAAAACGAGCTCATGTTGATAAAAATCACTAAATCAGCTTATAGCAAGCAATAAAACATCGACAAATCGATACGAAACCCGTATGCTCTTCATTAAACTAGATAATAAACCAAAATTTACTCTATAGTCGAACTAGTTGAATTGGCAACTAGTTTGCTACTGCCATAATCAAAGTACCCGGTCCAATATCCGATACGCGTGTGTGCGAAAAGAAGAAATACAAAACAAAAAGATCGAAAAAAAAAAAAATAACGACTTGTCATCTCTGGTTTTATGATCTGATCATCTCCATGGGGATGTTCAGACAAAGCACGTTGTCAATACGATTAGTTCGCTTTGAGACGCGTCGGGCAACGGACCACTAATGGTTATCACCTCGACCAATAATCGAGGATAAATTAGAAGAAAAAAAGAAAATAAAATAAAATACAATAATATATATATATATATATATATTAATATGCAAAAAAGTTTGCTCTTACTTACCATTATCATCAGCTTGGGCAATGTTTGCCATGCTGCGGATTACTTTTCATCCGTTACAGGATTGGAGCAACTATTACAAACAGAAAGTATTCTATTACAAGATTTAAATGCAAAATTACAATCGACCAAATTGATATTGCAACAATTGGAGAGGTAAGTTTTAAACATTTTACGTATATTAATTAATTAATAAATGCAATTGATACATGAATTAAATTTCATTAGCAATTTGCTTTAATACAAATCGAAAAGTTTTGTCTTGTTAAATTATTATTTGAAATATGAATATTCATTTAAAATTTTTATCAATATTAGGAAATTGTTTTTAAATATAAAATTAATATTTATGTAGCTTATTTTAAAGCCATTGAGATGATTATCAAGTACAACATTTGATTGGTTTGCTGCAAATCTCATAAATATTTCATAGAGATGAACTCTTTTAAGCGAATAAATAAATTAGCTAGTTTAGGACTAGTTAAAGAGTCGTACAATAAATTAAGATCTACACTTTTAACACATGATCACTGAACTAATTTAAACGATTTGATTGATTAACAATTAATCCATCATTAAAGAGATATAAAATATATATATTTATATATATATATAGAGTAAAAGCAGATAAAACTAACTAACTATATGTATGATATATGCATTCTGGCCAAGTGTCACTAATACAACTAAGCCATTAAAGTTTTATTTTCGATTTTGTTATCTCACATGGTTCACGCCATAATATTTATCTATCTATAATCATTTGATTGGACTGGTTTTCATTTAAATAAAATAATTATTATGGATACAGTCATGGTAATAAACGCCGTTGTCAACGTCAAGTGATAGTTTTTTCCAGTCAACTTCTATTTGGCTTATTGTCTTGATAGTTTCTTGTTATACTAAGCCCACTAGATATATATTTTTTTTTTTTTTAGTTTTGGCCGTATTTTGCATTTGGCTTTCGTTTAGTTTTTTTTTTTTTTTTGTTATCATAAAGATCACATCAACTATTATATGCAAACATATACAATATTATGTATGTTTGTAGAATCACAAATAAATTAGAATTAATTAAGGCAAAGTCTGTGTATGACGACAAGACAATAAAAAGCAAACAGTCATAAATCGGATAAACTGGTAATTAAAGTTTAAACAAAAAAACAAAACCTGTTCCACAGCGAATTATTGGCCATAGAGTTTGAACAGGAATTGGCTTTAAAGGACACAGAAAATTATTTAACCAATCCAGTGAATGTTTATCGATTGATGAAACGGCTCAACACCGATTGGATGCAAGTGGAGGTCCGTGTTGAGCAAATGAGCCATCAATTGGGTATGTATCCATCGATATATAATAATAATAATAATAACAATAATGTGACATCTAGTTGTCTTATTTATTCATTCTGATAGCCTTTAATATAAGTAAACACTACAATGATGGATTAAGTTTCCCCAGCCAAGAGGATGTTGATGGTGCAGCCTTGGCTTTGGTCCGCCTGCAGAGTACCTATAAATTGGATGTGGCTCAAGTGGCCGCTGGCATATTGAATGGCATCAAATATGGGTAAGGGTTGGCAATAACCAATCAGGCTTAAAATACACTTTATCCATGACTCCCCCAATATCCATACAACCCAATATACATTTTTAGCACCGATATGAGCTGGGAGGACTGCTTTGTACTGGGTCAACAACTCTTTGAAATGGAGGACTATAACAATACCAAAGTGTGGCTACGAGAGTCCATGGAACGCTTGCGACGACAGAATAAGCCCAAACCCCTGCTTCAAACGGAAATGCTTAATAATATGGAGCTCGTGGCAAAGAGTTTGTTCCAATTGGGTGAGCAGGAAAAAAATAAAAGAAAAATATTAGAAAATATTGGCCAAAACTTCATGCAAACACAATTCACTAAGCCAGCGTTTTCTGTTTTTGTTTTTCATGTTTGTTCTTCAGGCGACTTTGACACGGCATACGAGTTGAGTCAGCGTGTGTTAGAGTTCGATCCGCAACGCATACGGAATTGGCATTTGGGTGACAAGGGGGCCACCATTGAAATGGCAAACCAAGAGGATGCATGGCTGCCAAAGCATTCGGATTCATATAGTGTGAGTTTGAATAGGGGGGAGGGGCGGGGCGTATCCCACGAATAAACTAATTTTAGTTCTTAGCTCACAGAAGAGTTTGCCCACTATGAGAAAGTGTGCCGAGGAGAGGTTGGACCAACCCCGGAACAGCAACGTCCTTTACGTTGTCGTTATACACACGGACATCATCCATATCGACAATTGGTTCGACTTAAAATGGAAGAGCATAGCTTGGATCCCTATGTCGTTACATATCATGACATGTTAACTCCGCATAAAATCGCAGAACTTCGAGAAATGGCTGTCCCCCATATGAGGCGTTCAACTGTAACTCCTCTGCCTGGTGGCCAGAGTAAAAAATCATCCTTTCGTGTCAGTAAGAACGCATGGCTGCCTTATGAAACACATCCCACAATGGGAAAAATGTTGCGTGACTTGAGCGACACTACCGGCTTGGATATGACCTACTGCGAACAATTACAGGTGGCCAATTATGGTGTTGGTGGCCACTATGAGCCACATTGGGACTTTTTCCGTAGTCCAGACCATTATCCAGCCGAAGAGGGTAATCGGATTGCCACGGCCATATTTTATGTAAGTTACACTTATGACGTTAATCATTATTTTCACTTTGTGATAAGGACCTTAATACTCTCTCTCCCTCTCTCTCTCTCTCTCTCTCTCTCTCTCTTGTTACCAGCTTTCCGATGTCGAGCAAGGTGGAGCAACTGCCTTTCCGTTTCTTAATTTTTCTGTGCGCCCGCAACTAGGCAACGTTTTGTTTTGGTACAATTTGCATCGATCTTTGGATATGGATTATCGGACCAAACATGCTGGCTGTCCAGTTCTAAAGGGTAGTAAGTGGAGTAAGTATTCAAATACATATATGGAATTATGTATATGTATATAAAATCCAATCGGATTTGGCTATTAGAGTTCAAATTATTTAAATTTGATGGCTTAATTCATTTAATTAATATTCATATAATAGGTCAGTCTGATAAATTGTTACAAATATGACGATTTGTTTATCTATTCTTAAATTACAATTTTTTCCAATAATTCGAAATATTGATTGAAAAAATACTCAATCAATTTAATCTATATTTAGACACAGAGTCGATAAAAAGTTTTAATGTTTAATTTAATTTTAATTACTTGGCGTACGACTTTTGACTTTTTGACAGTTAATTAATCTAAATCTTAAAATAAAGCTTTAGATATAGAATTAATGCAGTCTAAAGTATATCAACTGTGACATTCACATTTACAGTCTAATTAAATTTTATTAAATACTTTTATGATCTTTTATCGGATAAACTTGTTTGTAAAGTTAACAATATATATTATTATATCGCTTTCCAATGAACAAATTCTATTTGAAATCGCAAATCATATATTAAGAAGAGCATTTTTTAATTAATATAATTTCATTTAACTTAGATTAATTGTTTCAAAAAAGAAAACAAATTGTGCAAAAAGGTCCAAGTCAACTTTATATATACATATCTTATTTTGGTACTTATACTTGCAATATAAAAGTTGAATTCAACAATTTAGAGTTGAAATTTATTATTTATATGAAAACAAAAACCAATTATTGTTAACCTTTTGCATTAACCTGTATGCATTTAATTATTTTCAGTTGGCAATGTTTGGATACATGATGTTACACAGACCTTTTCTAGACCCTGTGATGTTTTCCGGGATCATGATGTTTCATTAGAATACGAGATAATTAAATAAATTGTTATATATATACATATATTTTTTACGGAAATACTTAAGACTTTTTTCTCTGACAATGGGTTAAACCATTCTCACTCAATAATTTGAGTGAACTGCCATTTTTTTTTTTGTTGCTCTTGGCTTGTTTTGCCAAGAGTCTCACTCAGCACTCAGAAAACAATCCGAGATACGAATGATGCCGGCTAATTTGCATAAACAAGTTCACGGGCAAAGTTTCAGCGCCTCATTTGAATATTTTACTTCTTTTTTTTTTTTTTTGGGCGTAAAGTGACAGAAGCTAAGAGCAACAGCAACAGCAACAACAACAATAACAATAACAACTGCTATCCCATGAAGTGAAAGTAATTAGCGGACTAAAACTGGCAATATAAGTCTAAGGTAAGTTGGCAAATCAATTATTTAAGCTATCATCAACGAGAATAATTGGTAAAACTTTTTACCAAATATGCAAAGTAATTTATAATTATGAGAGAATGTACGATGCTATGGCAATTACCTCTTATGGGTCTATTGACCTTAAGATCACTCTGTAATAACACGCATTCTGTGATCTAGTCAAGCGTACCCTCAAACCTCTAGGGCAGTTCTTTGACCAAACGTTAGAAATCTGTACAAATGTTCAAAACAATAGAAACAGCACCCGCAGCTATAAACCCCGAGCTCTGAGCTTGTTTTAGCCAAACGAAACGATCTCATCTCCATCTTCATCTCAAAATGCCGAACAGTTACCAACGAATCGCAGCTTAAAGCACATCGTGCTAATCGCGTCAAATGCCGGTATTAAATTGAAGAGAATTCAAATTGAAATCAAAACAACAAAAAAAATTGTTCATAAGAAAATGAAGTTTTCTGAAAAATGTTGTCAAATTATGTATTATATTTGTTGTGCATTTAATGATAGCTAGTGCCGAGTTTTATAGTTCAACTGCAGGTCTAGAGCAACTATTTAAAACCGAAGTGACTCTATTGGATGAACTGCAAAACTATGTCAATGAAATAAAATTACATGCTGAGACATTGCAAAAGTAAGGAAAAAAAAATATCTAAAAGTTTTTATTGAAATTTCAAACCAGAAGCTCAATTCTAACCAGCAAATAGATAATGGAAAAGGTTGTTTAGCTATGTCATTCTAGTTTAATGATCCATCCAGTTGAGATATAATTAATTAAACACAATCTACTATAACCGTCAGACAACTAAAGAATTAATTTAAAATGGAAAGTTGTATTCCAGCTGGTAGAGTGCTTCTTTATATCTCGTTTTTCTCTTCTTTTTTTTTTTTGCCACAAATTCTGCTGAGCCTATACTAAATTTTAATTTATTCAAATGAGCAGAAATTGTGGGATGAAATGGACCAGAAGAATGTATTCAACTTTTGTACATTTTCAGTTTCCATTTCAAGTCTTCAACTTGCATAATATTAAGCAAAAAAAAAATATTAAATATAAATAACTTGGCTACTGTGGGTTTGTTGTGGGTTGCATTTTCGATTATAAAACAATATTTTTGTTTTACTAAATTAATAAACATTTTGAAATCTAACGCCCACATTGATTATGAATTAATTGCATCTTTTTAGTTAATACAGCATGTGGGCTAATGTTTTTCGATTCTTTTGATACAAATTGTGGGCAGATAGTAGGTGACATCGTTCCACAAAAAAAAGTAAAAATTTTGTAAATGTTTTTTTTTTTTATTATTAAATTTATTAACACTTGAATTTTGCATTCTCATCGAACCGGTTGACGGGTTATAATCTTAATGGTGTTTAGCGAAAGGTCTACATAAATTTTATGACTTTTAAAGATTTGTCATTTGCGCCAAATGTTTAAGTTTTATTAACTGCTAATTTCTTCTAGCATTTTATTTCAAATAAAAATAAATAAACATGCCTGAAGTTGTCTTCTGATTGCCGGCACTTGTTTCCAGTATACAAAAAAAAAAAAAAAAATAAAATTAAATTGAAATTTGCATTCGATTATCTTTTGGCAAATCGATGGCTACTAGAAGAAGCCACTTTTAATCTACTAATCAATTGAAAGTTTATTTTCCTGTTTGGCCATAAGTGTCAACGACTTGGCAGCAAATTTAAAATATATTAAGTATACAGTCAACGTATATGGTACAAATTATACTATACTATATCTATATATTTATATACATATAGATTTGTTGTTCATTTTGCGCATTTTGCAAACCGGATTGAATATATATTTTGCGAGAACCGTTAACAAATTGTAAAGTATATAATTTATAAGACCTAAGTAACAACAAAAAATTATAAACGAGTCTTTCTCTTAATTATACTTATTAATATGGAGTATTTCTAGATGTTCAAATTATTATTAATAAGTTCCATTCGAAATTCCCTTTCGCTTTATTTGGCATATTCAGATGATAGAATAAAATGAAATATTTATTTTCATGCATTGATAGACAATAGCCAAAAAAAAAAAAAAAAAAAAAATAATACAATGCAAAAATGAACAACAAACAAACATTTTATTGGTTGCGGTGCGTTTAAGATAAAACAAGTGTTACCACTTAATAGCCAAAATAGCCGATTTTTCATATAAGTAGTAGCTACTATAAAAACTGATAAACAATGGCAGCGTCAAGCGTGAAAATAAATTTGTTTATTATTTAAAACAATACTGGTCGATGGCTTTATATACACCTACTCATTTATATAGATTTTTGAATAATTAATTAAAATCAGTGTTCTAATTAATTACTAAAACTATTTTTGCTAGTTAATAATAATGCAATCTACCGCATGAGAAATCCCATTGTCGATTGTCTTTTTCTCTGAACAAACAACGGAAATGGTCTGATATTTAAGTCCAGTGAACCAAAATTATGCAAATCTCTTTTACAAATGATTATGCAAAGTTGGAAATAAAAAAAGAAAAATAAACAACAAAATATAATCAAAAACTTTAATGAAAAATGAAATATTTGTTCAGAAGAAACTTCAGCTTTATAAGTATTAAATCTGATTAATGATTGTATTTTATGTTTCGACTTATTTTAATAAATTTCCATTGCAGTGAAATAGATGCCATCCGTGTGGAGCATTATAGTGCCGGGGAGAGTATCGAGAGTTATCTGAACAATCCGGTGAATGCTTTTCGCCTAATTAAACGTCTGCATAGCGATTGGGAGACCTTTGAGAGCAGCATTGAAGGCGATGCCAGTCGGACAAGTGGGTTGGCAATCTATATTTTCATAATGAAAGATAACATCTAATCTTGTATGCATTTTTTCCCTGACTGAATAGACTATCTTGAGGCCATGGCCGGCCATCGAGAGAACTTGAGTTTCCCAACCCAAGATGATTTTGTGGGCACGGCCATTGCTTTGACACGTTTGCAACAGACCTATCAATTGGATGCGGCTGATTTGGCCAGTGGCATGTTGAACGGCATCAAATATGGGTGAGTAATTTATGGTCTATACCTGCATTGATAAACTTCTATTGTGTGTGTTTGTGTTTGTTTCAGAACTGCCATGACATGGCAGGATTGCTTTGTTTTGGGACAACATCTATTTGCCTTGCATGATTATAATCACACTGTACCTTGGCTGGAACAATCCATGCAGCTTCTGGTCAGACAAAGCTATGCCGAGGAATCAGCCTCTCTTGATTTCATGGAGGCTGTTATAGGCTATCATCAGGCCATGGGTGATTATGAGAATGCCCTCAACCTGATTAATTATATATTGGCCGTGCAGCCAAAGCGTTTACATTTGGTAGAGATGCGCTCTGAACTGGAAAAACTAATCACTGATGGCGTTAAACAGGGATTGCTACATGAGACATCACGTGGTCCTGGGGATTATCATAGCTCTCGAGAGTTTCAACTTTACGAACAGGTCTGTCGCGGAGAAGTTCGCCCAACGGCCCAATCTCAGCGTGAATTACATTGTCGGCTACAGCGAAGTCGATTCAGCTATCGATTCCTGGAGCTTGAAGAACTTAATTTAGATCCTTTTGTTGTACAAGTACACAATGCCATCAGTGAAAAGGATATGACATATCTTCAGAATATTGCACGACCAAATATACAAAGATCTAAGGTCCATGGAGATGATCACAATGCCAATGCTACAGTTGTTGCTGCTTATCGGACCAGTAAAGGAGCCTTCTTTGAATATAAGAATCATTTGCCCATGAAGCGAATAAAACGAAAAGTGGCTGATCTTTCCGGTCTGAATATGAATGTTGCTGAGATGCTTCAAATAGCCAACTATGGCATTGGTGGACACTTTGAACCGCATTGGGATTGTTTTCCAGACCATCACAAATACATGGACGGGGATGTGGATGGCAATCGTATAGCTACAGCCATCTTCTATGTAAGTATATTCAATATCAAAGAGATTTATGATTATACTCTGACTTTGTATATTTTTCAGTTATCCAATGTGGAAGCTGGCGGAGGAACAGCCTTCCCATTTCTACCCCTGTTGGTAACCCCCGAGAAGGGAAGTTTACTTTTCTGGTATAATTTGCATAGATCCGGTGACCAGGACTTTCGCACTAGGCATGCTGCCTGTCCAGTGCTTCAGGGTAGTAAATGGAGTAAGTATTTCATTGGTTAATTAAATTTAATAAAGAAAAATAATCTTATTCATTCTTGTATCTGATAGTTGCCAATGTTTGGATACGTATACGTAATCAGGATCGAGTGCGTCCCTGTGATCTTCAACGCGATAATGAAATCTCTTTACCTTTTAGGGACTTTAAATGAAAATTAGTATGATGTATAAATCTAAATATAATAAAGCATTTAATTTATTTAATTAGGTATGATCATCCCTGTAGGCCTCGGATTTCTCTTTGTCGGATGTAAGTAAACATGGTCTACGGAATTCCTGATAACCCGAATGTATCCAAACGTTACCAACTAAAATGTATTAATCGATTAAAAAAAAATTGTTAAATGTAAAAAATTAAAGATAGAAACTAACTTCGTTTAGAGCCCACAAGGACAGGACAACCGGCATGTAAAGTGCGCCTATCGACATCCAGAGAACGATGAAGATTATGCCACATTACCATGGCTCCTTTGATGGGTGGCAGATAAAGATTCAGTTTGGTGAATACCGTGTAGCCACCCTGCTCCACATCAGACAACTGGAATTGGAATTTTTATATTATATACATATATATCCATCAAAATGTATTTAAATTCTATTCTCTCACTTACATAGAACATGCTAGTCGAAATGCGATCCCCTTTAAAATCAGTTGGCAAATTTACCTCAAAATAATCGGGATGCGGTTCATATTGACCACCCACACCATAATTGGCCACTTGCATTTGTTCGGCTCCATCCATATCAAAGCCAGATATATCAGCTATCAAATTACTTAGTTTACTCATTATGGGGCTACTATAATTAAGCCAAGTCTGTTGACTGACCCTGACATCCAAAATCGTACTAGCTCCCTTTTCACCAGATACAGCTGAACGCAACATTTCCTTTTCGTCGGCTTCTTTGAAAATTTCCTCGATTTGGGCATCATTGAGAAGATTATGATAGACATTGATATCAGGATCCAAATGAACTTGCTCCACCTGAAGCGGTGCCAAAATAAACGAAACATGACGTTTGCCATCCAAATAGCAATAAAGTTTCGTCTTATTGGATGGTTCAGGCAATTTTCGTCCTTGACACAAACGCGTATAATTGGAAAACCATGTATATCTTATTGGTAAATTTTCAGATGTTGGCAACTCGCGATATAGCAAATATTTGCGTGTCTGTTGTGCCGGATGATTGGGATCTTTTATCAATATTTGATCTAGCAAAATGCCAGCCAATTTTGCATTACCTAACTCAAAATTGGCTAATGCCATATATTCCATTAACTCGAACTCAAATTTTCGCTTATCCACAACCTTTGGCGAGTAGGTAATCAATAATCTAAAAGCCACATTAAACCATTCCAATGAGCGTCGATATTGTTTCAAATCAAAGAACTGAACACCAATTTCATAACAATCCCGCCACTGAAATTCTGTATCTGTGAAAATTCCATTGATAACACCATCGGCCAAATGATTAGCCGTGAGATTATAAACAGTTTGTAAACGTTCAAATCCCTTGACAGCACCTTGAACTTCTGTCTTATCTGGATAGCCAGATTCTTTGACCAAAGCGTCGACTTTCTGGCGGAAATCTAATTGGTAAATTGTGGTACAGAAAATACTTAAAAAAAAGATATTATTTAAAATGAGCACAAACCTTCTCTAGCCTGATTGGTTATAATCAAAGCATGAATAATATCCCAATCGCTGACCATACGTTTTATTAATCTAAATGCATGCAATGGATGACCCAAATATTCATCCAGTTGCATTTCATCAATGGCCATGACATGCTCTCGTTTCACTTGCTCTACAAAACTGCCAAAAAAAAAACAAAAAAAAAACCAGGGTACATCAATCAGCTTTCGCCTATGGGTTATCATCCATCAATATTCAATTACTTGCGATATAAGTTGAGCTGCTTCTCCTGGGCCTTGACATAGACATATGTGGCATCAAGCATCTCTTTTTCAACATATGCCAGACCCTGCATTCTATCAACGGATGAATAGAACTCACCATAACCACCGATGGGTAAATTGACTAAATGTAAGCTGAGAAGGACTAGCTGGCAAAGCGACAACATGCAACGACTACGATGTGACATTTTGAAATGAGAAGAGCAACTGCTCTAACCATATTTGTATCGTAATTGTATCAAAGCATCTGCTGCCAGTTAAAATACAAACGAAACGAAACGTAACGAAAGAAAAAAAAGAATATAACGAAAATGAAATATTCCATTTCAAAAAATTGTCACGTATCCAGGGAATACACAAAATACAACAAGAAATATATATATATGTATATGTATATATAAAACGTTGAGTAAACAACTCCAGGCCAGGCATTGACAAGTGTGCGGCTAAATAAACAACAATTCAGTGGTTACTCTTTCACAGCCAGTTCCAACACATACAACAAACACTCCCATCTCCCATCTTCCCGCTATCCCCCCTCTCTCTATCACCGTAATCCACTCTATATTTTTTTTCTATCTAGAATATGGCACTACAAAATTTAGTATTCCAAACAACCTTTGGGAGCTGTGCACTTTGATGCGTAAATTGATTTATCACTACTAAGCCAATTCCGATGCGTGGAATAGGTAACCCCCACATATATACACATCCACACACTCACACACACACACACATACATATTTAAAGAATAAATTCTAATGCAGTTCGATAATAATTGATTATTTGTTTACATGATATATATATTTATTGCAATTTGTTCTACTATTTAAACTAGACAATATACAAAAGTAGAGAAAATTCAATAAAATTCTAGAATAAAACTAATGAAAAAAAAACATTGTATTAAGTTCGAAAAATGTTTTTATGGTTGTTTTTTTCTTTCTTTTGTTGTTGTTGTTGTTGTTGTTGTTGCAGGTATTTACAATAGGAATTCGATCCATCTTAAAAACGAAAAGTTATCAAATGCATAAGTGGAAGCATCTTTTATGAGCATCTTAGATAGATTTATAGATTCGTTGTATTGCACTAGCTAGTCATGCACTTGAACTAAATGGCAAAGTCACCATGATCCTCATGCAAGTCACAGGGTCTGCGGAATTCCTGTCCACGCTCATGTATCCATTTGTTTGAAACTTTTGAAAAATTAAATAAATTATTAAATTATTCACAAAATCATTTGCTATGCATTACATACCCCATTTGGTTCCAGTAAGTACAGGACAAGCGGCATGACGTGTTCTCAAATCACCCTCACCAGAACGATGGAGATTCATCCAATAGGCAGCAGTTCCCTTCTTTGGCCACAAGGCGGTATGAAGAGAGGTAAATACAGTGGCTCCACCTTGTTCAACGTCACTCATCTAATTTATTAGATGAAAGTGTCATCAATTAGAGTTTCATTTAACTGAATTTCATTCCAGTTTCACTTACATAGAACAAAACGGTGGCAATACGATTGCCTAAATTAAGACCCTCAAATGCTCGCTTCTCCTCACGCCTAGCAAAATCGAAATGGGGTTCATAGTGTCCACCAATGCCATAGTTGACCACTTGTAGCTCCTCAGCTGAATCCATATCCAGACCAGTCATGTCAGCTGTACGCTGCACAACCGTTCCAATCACATGATCTTCTTCGGTCTTTAACCAAGCCGATTTACTAATACGATAATTGGCCGTTTCCAAAGCACCTGTCACTGAATTCTGGACAGTGGCACGACGGAAACGAGGTCGTGCCATACGTTTCAACAATTCCATTTCACTATCATACATGGCATCATGATAAATAACAATATATGGATCCATGTGGGCCTCCTCCAGTTTTAATGGGCCCAAACGTAAAAAGGGTACATTATTGGTCACATAACGACAGCGTAGAGGACGTAAGTCAGATGGAGTTGGTTTCAATTCGCCGCGACACAACATTTCATAGGCTTTACGTTCGGTTATATCATAGACACCAGGATCACTTTTAGCCACAGGCTAATTAGGGATTTCAGTCAATTATAAAAGAAAATAATTGAAATTAAATCGATATAAAACTTACCAAATCGGAAACAGGCATTTCATCTGAACCATCATCACCCTTCATACGTTTCATCTCCTTAATGTGGGCTATTTCCTTCTCATAGAATTTCTTATTACCATTGGCACGTTCATGATTGGGTAGCAATTGAAGTAATTCATTTGTCATGACCAAAGCACTCTCCACATTACCTAAACACAGAATCAAAATAAGAAAATAACCAATTAGACCAATGATATACGCATACATACATGCATATGTATACATAATGAATACGCCTGCCTAAAAGTAGACTACACTTTTTGGTATCCCCAATATAAAATGAAACAAGACACTCTTTTCTGTCGACTTTAAGTATACCCTGTATCAAATAGAGATATTTATATATCCTTCTGCCTGTTACATACATTTTAGTGACTTTAATATGTCTTTTTACACTATGCTTACCGGGTATAAGCACACACACACACATAGAAAATGTGGTCAAACTTTGAAAAACTTCAAAGTTGTCTTGACCAGCCCTTGTTTTTACCTTGTTTTATGGCAAAAAAGTTTTACCACTTTTGCATTTATTTATTTATTCATTTTTGTGTCCAACAGTTTTATTTATTGTGGCCACTTTTTCTCTACTGACATTTTCGAAGGTTGCTTTTTACTCTAATTAGTTTGCCTGGGACTTTTAAACCGCATTTCATTTTATTTCATTTTATTTCATTTTATTTCATTTTATTTCCTTGAATTTTGTAGAACCAAAAAAGAATGAAATGTGACCTGTAACTAAAGCTGAACTTAAAGCAAAGCCGGAGCCTCTCTTACTCCGGAGACAGAGACCTTGTCAGCAACAGGAATTTACATTTTTTGCACATTTTATGTCGCAGCAATTTCAAAGTGACACACAGACACACATCTACCTTTGTCCCTTACTCTGAGTAGGCGTGCTTGTGTATGGGTGTCTGTGTGTGTGTGTGTGTGTCTAGGAAGGTGTAAAAATAAAAAAGCTAAAAAAAAGGGCTATATCATGTCAAAATGTTTGTTGCTTGCCTTGAGGGCGGCCGCATTGTTTGCCTCTGGCAGCTTTAATACAATATGGCAACACTTCCGTTCATAAATTCTATGCCTCACACACACAATATGGCAGCCATAAGGGACCAAACAAAGAGTAGAGCTATACATATGTGTGTGTGTAAACTGTCGAATGTATTTCTAAGGACAACCCATGCAAATAAGACGTTAATAAACTCCACTCGGTATACATTATTGCACTTTAAAGGCACTCAGAGTAGAAAGAACTGGGAATAGAATTGTCTCAGCCTGTGAATGGGCAACAAATTTTCGCACTTACGGCTTGGTTGTCCTGCAACACCTGGCCAATGGTTAATGGACCAAGAAAATGCAATTTCCTGCTACCTTAAATGGACCTTACTTGTGATTCTGTCTGGTCTGCTATGCAAAGCGCAGCAAACAAACAGAAAAAGATAAAACAAAAAAAAAAAAAAAAAAAACGAAAAAAGAAAATGGCAAAAATGGAAGCACTTACCTTGTTTATAGGTAGAGAATGCCAAATACTCCAAAATGTCGGCACGGGTAAAGGTTTGAGTCTGATTGCGTGACTCCTCCAGCATACGAGCCATCGCCTCGTTCATCCAGAGAACTGTGTGATAATAGTCATGGTTCGCATAGGACTGACGGCCGAGCTCAAAGCAGTCATCCGAGGACATTTCCGTACTTCAAAGTGTGTGAGTTAGTTCAACCAAATCATTGTGGATGCTTGCCACTCACCTGTATTGTATGCCATTAAGCTTTCCACGTGCCACACTCGATGTATCCAACTGATATGTATCCTGTAGACGCAATAAGGCCACCGCTGCCCCATTAAGGTCCTCATCGGATGGAAATTTCAAAACATTTCTGTATTGTGTGAGATTTTGCAAAAAGTCTGCGACGAGATTTTTAGGGGATTTAAAAGAGATCTTATTGTTGACAGATTCTGAAAATCTCACTTACGACTGCCCACATCATGCTCCATGAGATTCTCAACTTGACGCCAGTCGGTGGTTAGACGTTTGGTTAGCAAATAAGCATTAATTGGATTGGACACATATGCAGTTATATCATCCGAAGCATCCGCATGCTCCCTTTGGTATTCATCCATCTTACTGAAAATAGATAATAACAAGTTAATAAGTTTTATTTATTTTTCTTTTTAAGCAAAGTCCGCTCTAAGTGCTTTTGTTTATGGCTTTTACAAATTGAATCATTGTTTAAGGGCGGGGGGTAAAAAAAAAACTTGCACGTTCTCATGGAACAAGCAAAGAAAACGATGCTTTCCACTATTGGGAAAACTATTTCCCAAGCGAAAAAGTAAACTTTAGAGCTTACATTGTACTTAATATAATTGAATTTAAAGTTGAGTCTCTAATGAGAGTTTAAGACCACAATAAGTATATACGATGAAAGTGCATGCAATTGAATAAAAAAATTGCCCAGAATGCGAATATATATAACAAGAAAAACCTTAAAGAAATAAAATAAGTTAAAGGAGAAAACTATAGAATGACACGCAAGTTTCTTTAAAGTAACATAAAATGAAAAGGATAACAAGAAATTGTTGAAAGCGAATGACATCGCTTCGTTAGCAAAAATTATCAAATTATTAAATTTATTTCTAGTTTATTTGCCTTTTGGAGTTTATCATTTATTTTTCAACATGCCAATCATAAAAGCAGAAACATTTAAAATAAATTAAATATCTGTTGCCCCAATTTATTGTCCTGTTAAAATTTAATTATATATTAAGTTTTTATGCATCAGAAATAATCTCACCATAATCCATGCTAAAGCTTAAAAATCCTTTTTTAGTATTTCACCTATACATTTTTAATCAATTTTTAGCCAAGGAAAATTCGAAATTTCTTGTTTTCAAGTTTCTTTATTTAATGCTTATTTTTAACTTAATTATATAAAACAATAAATAAAATATTGTTGATTATTTTTACAAAATGAAACTTAATCTACTTACAACCCCATTTTTACTTTAATTTTAAATAATAACCTTAATCAATTGATTTATTTCATTTTCATTGTATTTACAGTCTTGGATATTGTGAAACAAAATTCTTAAATCAAATTTTGTATTTTTATTTGTTTTTGGTCTTTTAGCCGTTCGGTGTGCCGCTTGTTGGAAAGTTACTTAAACTAAGTAATTGATAAACTAGAGATAAAACTAAAAAGTTTATTTTAGACCACATTTACGCGGTTATCTGGTGGAGGACGATAACACCACAGACTACCAACAACTCCGAGTCCAATGAAGAACATTGTAAATGTGGAAAGGCCAAGAATGACGCCAGTGGTAACATCATGAAGTGGCAAACCCGGAAAGGGATCCAAAACGAGAATCAACAAAAGGCCACAGCATTTGATTAAACAAAATACGGTAACCAGAATATATCCGGAGGTATAACTACGGTTGGGTAGCCACTCACATTGCCGTGAACGAAAACCGAGAAATCCTAAACCCATCCCACAAAAGGATGCCATTAAACCGAACTGTAGATAAAATGATTTACCAAACTAAAATGAAAGGAGAATGTAATTAATTAAAAAGTGTAAAGTGAATAATCAAGGAGGGGATGCTTACATGGGCAATCATGTAGATAATGAGTCCAGCATTCATGGTGCTGCCCAGGACCAACATCAACGAGACTACAGCCAATGTTATGGTGGCATTGGCCAACTTTTGTGGATACGAATTGTTGTTCAATTGAGATTTTCCCTGAATGCTGCTTAGATCCTGCTCCTGTTGCTGTTGCTGCTGCTGCTGGACACGTGGACTTATTACCGCCATACTGCGGTCTACTGGCACTGGAGCTGGCTTCACTGTCTCATAGTGCAAACGCTGAGGCGAGAGCCGTGCCCGTGCCTGTCGCAAGGGTAATGTGGGTAGAGGAACCGCTTGATTAATTTGCTGTTGACTTTGATATAGCTGAAGACGTCGTTCCTGCTGCAGCTGCTCGTGATGCGCAGCATTTCGTGGCGTAGAATGTGCTAGTCGTGGGGGTGGTTGCATTTTTCGTGGTGTCGATAACAGTTCGTGCAATGCTCTTGTGGCGGCGGCAGCTGCATTTCTCTGCTGTGGCGTCGATGTCCTCATGGCAAAGTGCTGCTGATTGGTACTCAACTCTGTGGTACTGAGGCAAGTTTCCTGTTGTTGCATCGATAAATCTTCCCCCATGTCATCGTCATCCGCCTCAGTTGGTATTACGGCATATCGATGAGCTCGCCCATTATGCATCTGTATTATTTCTTGATTCTCATCAACTAGTTCCTCATCCTCAGCAGTGGGTACCATTTGATATCTTTGATTACTATTCTTATCCACAATTAGAAAAGTTTTACTACCAAAGTCACTGGAGAATGCATGCTTGATTTTGGGTCCAGTTGGTTTTTGGTGGGGCAAGGGAGCGGCATGATTCAACATGGGTGGCAAACTGGCAAATTGTGTCTCCTGATGGGGTTCTTCATGGAACGAATGTGGTTCATCATCCGATTGTAGGCCATGCCTAGAGCTATAACGATCTAGATTATCCTGAGACTTGGCCAAACGTTGAGCAGCCTGTCCCGGTACAATGGCATAACGATTGGCTACCAATCCACCATTTGTGGCAGCCAATTCCTCCAGAGGAACTAAAGCATAACGACCACTGCTAGTGGCCGCTCGTTGGCTGTTGTTGTTGTTGTTGCTGTTGCTGTTGGTAATGAGGGTGCAGCTGCTGCTGTGGCTGTTGTTGTTGTTGTTGTTGCTGCTGTTTCCGCGTCACCGAACGCGTTGACATGCTACGCTGCATACGAAGCGGACCCTCGCGTGGATCACGACAGGGTGAACGCGAAATAGCATTAAAATTCACTTGCAGGCTACGATTATATATAGATTCGATCCGATTATTACTATTAACACTAGGCACTGGATAAAATTCGCTATTCTGGCAAAATGCCGGATTTGTATAATTATGTTGTGACATTATCGCGCACTGTACTTGGTACTGATAGCTCAAAATATATCAATATCTATATATATATATATATATATATATAAGTATAAGTATAAAACGTCTTAAGAACGTCCTAATGACAACCGTTCTCCACGACAACTGCGACTCAACTGAATGTTGAACTTCCATCAACGACCGCTCCTCGACTTGCAACTTCCTGCGCCGGCGCGCAGTCGAGTGGATCGGCCCAAGCAATCTTCCCCTCCATCACTTAATACATTATACACATATACATATACATATATATGTATGTATGTATGTATATTTGTATGTACATAATAATTGTGCTCAAGACACCCGTACAATGGTTGGTTATAGGGCAAATGTTTGGCGCGTTCCATTTAGCTAGAGAAACATCTGCTCCTGCAAAACCCAAAGACCGAGGGTTGAAATATTCCTCTGCTACCACGTAAAAGGAGCAGCCGGCACATAACATATATAACGTTTGCTTTATCAGCACTTTTAATATTGTATTTACCAACTCATAACGACATCGAATTCAATATACATACATATATACATAAATACATATATAGTCAAAAAAAAGAAAGGTTCCTAAAGCGGCGACCGTTACATTTGATGCCAAGAAAAAGGGGGAAAAACACCCGCAGCCATGTCTGTTTATTCAGACTTTTGGCCTATACATGCAAGATAATTTAATTGGTTTTGGCCCATCACAGAGAAAGAGAAACGAGAAATAGATGGAGGTAGAGGGAGAGAGAGAGATAGAGAGAGAGAGCAAATTAAATCAAAGATTTTCTACATATCTAGTCTAGTCTATGGCAAGTTTTTATTTCCTCTCTATCTCTTTCTCTGCTCTCTTGGTTATTGGTAATATTTGTCTTTGCCATAAAGGACAGCTGCAGAAGGACCTTCTGTCAGTTGGAAAATTAAAGTCGCATTTAAAAGGCAGGCACGAGCCAGTAACAGAGATAGAGAGACAGACAGAGACTGCGAGAGAGATAGAGAGGGAGAGAGAGAGAGAGAGAGAGAGAGAGAGAGAGAGTGAACTATAGTCTGAGCTGCACAACTTTAACAAGGGGGCAATGACAGCGCACAAGGATAATGCAAAGAAAGGACCAAACAGCTGTCAGCTGTTATTATTGTTGTTGCTCTTGTGCTATAAAGGATCTTGACGGTGACAAGGGAGTTGAGTAGAGTATATATGTATGTATATATAAGATAGATCCTCATTTGTGTTTTTGATTAAACATAGAGGAGTTGCCTCACCACATCCGCAGCGCCAAGGAAACAACTTCCTTTTGCTTTAAATATATAAATTCTTATATATAAATAGAATACCTTATTATCTACATGTATAGATATATATTCAAGTAGATATGTGGACATATAGTAAACATGCAGGCGCCTCCTTAGATATAGGTATCTAGCTACGTGCAACAGCTGCTGCACCATCGCACGTGGCAAAAACCTAATTACAAACAGGCAGCTGAACTACCTGAGAGACAGTGTATATACATATATACCTAAAGAACATCCTATACTTATATATATCGTCTCATACCATTTCATCTCGTATCTTACTTATTTGAATATGAATTTATGCAAAATTTTAAACGCGAATCTTTTTTTTTTTTGCGGTTTTTGATTAAATGCGATTTATTTATCTAATGACTTGACATATGTGTGTATCTTTTGGATACTTACTTTTTCAAATAGCTCAGCTTGTCTTCCTGCACACGTATATAGCCTTCTAGATTATTAATTAATACGGATTCAGTCTCAAGTAGTTCCTCCATTTCGGCCAGAGCCGTATACACTTCACCTTCCACATGTGAAACGGACAACAGCAAAAGGCCAAAAATCCACAAATTTATCCAAATTGAATACATTTTATTCTGCAAATAATGAGAGAATAATAATAATAAACATTTAAGCATTTTAATCACATTTCCAACAATATTCAAATTGATTTATAATCTTGCCAAGCTACTGACAAATAAGTATTTCCACACGGCAGCTTATCTTGAATTTTGTTTAAAGCGCACTGATCAAATGGAACTGGGATTTGTGTTAAAAAAAAAAAAGAAGGAATGAATGGGGATGAGGCGGGGGCGGAGAGTAACTCTGAAGTTTGGGGACTATGGTCCAGCAATTAATTTTAATGAACGTCTTTTTTTTTGGTTTGTTTTGTTGGTTAATATGACCTGCCATGTGAGAAGTTTTGTTTTATGGCGTTTGGTTTATTGTTGTGGCAACGCGCGGCTAACAACATGCAGTTGACAATAATGTGTATAAACGGGTAAGAGAAATTAATTATCAATGAAATGCTTACTAGACGGTAAAATACCCTACTTAATATGACTATACATATATAAATGACAATCAATTTAAGCAATTTCGGGTTATTAAAATTAGATATTTGTTACTTTTCTCTTACTATATTTATTTTAATTAATTTTTTCCAAAAATAATTAATGGAATCTCCATTCAATTTACCATTTTTCATAAACAAAGTTATCTTATCTTGTTAATTATTATTAATATCATATTATTATAAGCAATATAAAATTCAATATTTTCACATTTATAAATATTGATTCCCATACTTGATAATATTCACTTCTATATCCATTTCTCAGCTATAATATGCATAGCATTAACTTTGCTTGCAGGTTTTGTTTAATTTATATATTGTATATCTTATTTTTTTTTTTACTAAATCATTTTTTCCTTATTTTTGCTAAAAATCTATAGCTTGTGGCTTAGTTAAGGTGCCAATAAATTTTTAATTGAAATTAATTAGTAACTCGTTGTTAATTCACATATTTAAGATAAATGCGCTTTTAAACATATTTTATGGTTTCCAAAAAGAGAGGCAAATAAAGAAAGAAGAAGAGATATTTAATTTGCATAAATAAAAACGAAATAATCGAATTGGACAACTTTTGTGTCTCATTAGCTAGTCCCCACACAAGGATGGTTAAAAGGACTTGATGGTTGGCCTGTCAGAATAGATGTTTATCAAGTGAAATGTATAATTAATCAGCGTTAATTAATTTACCTGGTTACCACACCAAAGTCACACTCAAACACACACACACACACACACACAGACACACACATACTCATATGCACAGTGACACTCAAACTCACGCTTGGAATGGTAATTGCTCACATTAATCAAATTTTCGACATTGGTTGGCAAATTAAATTTTTGCCAGTTCGAGAGATGAGACAACTAAATAGTCAAGATCTCAATCGGTTAACTGAAAAAGTTGTTAAGAATATATACATTATATAAGTATATGTATTCCTGATATGAATCTAAAATTAGTATGCAACAAAACAGCAAAAACTTGACCAAGTTTTTTAGCTTTTTATTTTTATTGCTCATGAACGATTTCAAATGCTCTGAAATTTATGTCAGCTAACACATGTTTAGGGGACACAACCTGTCAGCAAAATATTAAATAATTCCATCCCGCACCCTCTTCCCTTCTATCCCATGAGATCAACAATGAAAATGCAAACTCACAGTTTATGGCCAAAAAAAAAAAAAAAAAAAAAAAGAAGAAGAATACAAAAACAAAACTGGTTCAGTTTGGTTCTATTTCTATAGAAAAACTCTTTTCAAGCTGATTAGAAAGGGGCCAAGACATAATTAACCATTTTTGGGATGGGCGAACAGTTTCGACTAAATCTCGATCCATTAACTTTCCCAACGATTAATTGAGGTTCAAAGAACTCGTGTATCTGTAAAATATGCAAATGTATCTCACAGATATGCGTGGCTGATGACGCAGTTGTTGGTGCTGCTGCTCTCAAAGATTGAAAACAAACCTCGCATTGTTGATGCGGTCAAACATTGATCATTTAACGGTACTTTGAGCCAACCATCCAGTCAGTCAGTCAGTCAGTCAGTCAGTCAGTCAGTCACGTTACACAATCAAACTTATTGAAATGCAAATAAATCACATTTTATGGAAAAATCTGCAACATCTGCAAACATGAAAAGAAAAAATAACTGAAATCCCTGACTCAACAATTAAAAAAAAAAAAAACTCATTTTAATGAGTTCACCGAACTGTACACCATTCAGTTAAAATTATGCTAAATATTGGTCAGTTGAAATTCTTTAAAAAAGAATTGTCATCCCACAAAAAACAAACTAAAGAATTTTACATATGTGGTACATTTTTTTCCTGTGTTTAAATATAGAAATCTGTTTTACTTATTTTTTAATGTTTGAGTGGAAAGTAACTAAATAATTTAATTACCGGCATTTCTGGTCAATCAAATTAATAGGCCAATTAAATTTAAACGCCTTGTGACCAAAGCAACGAGAATATGCAAAATTTGTTTAAAATATATATAAGACCGTTAGCAACTTTTATATATATATACAATACTCTGTCCAGTTAAAATGTCAATCTAAAAAAAAAAAAAAAAATTATCATATAGACATAACGATTTTTGTGTGACATTAAATATCGAAAATGTGAATACATTTCAAAAAAAATCTTTAGCATACGAAAGTTGAAATTTAATGCAATTTCAAGTTTATTAATTAATTAATTACTGAGAACACTAATTAAAAGATAAAAAAGATAAAATTATCTGCCAATCTGCCAATGGGTATAACATGAATAATAAATGAAAAGCCATCAATATAAAATTGATGTAAAATTCATTTATGCAAAAGAGAAATTTATTGGAAAACTCTAACGTGAAATATTTGATTCAATTACGGAAAACAAGTATATTGAATTGAAACTAATTAAGTAAAGGTGTGGAAATTGGATATTGATAAATGGCAGCCATGTTCTAAAGTGAACTTTAATTTAATTAAAATTATTATTCAGATAATGAATTTTCCCTCGGTTTGATCTTAATCTTAATCCAAATGCTTGGACAAATTGCTGTCGTTAAGCTAGTTAACCAAATCGTATTAAATATGCTTAAACTAATTTCAACTTAATCGTATTATTAGTTAATTACAATGACATATATACTCTTATATGCACACAATTTCCATTGAACAACTAATTAACTACAAATGATATAAACTAAATGTACCGTCAAATATTTGTTTTTCCTCAACAATTAAGTTCGTTTTCACACATTCGATTAAATATTTCACATACAGCAATGCCACGCCTTTCTTTTTGAAAATTCGCCCATTTATATACATATATAGCGAAATCAGCAAATATGTATGTACATACATATATCTGGCGTGCCAGATTTGCTTTATGCAATAAGCAATTTTTATATCTTTCTCACTTATTTGCGGTAGCTTCTTCCATTTTTCTTCCTTCTTTTTTTTTTGGCATTTAAGTTTGCAATGCAACGAAAAGGTAAGAAAATGCAATGAAAAGTGCAATTAAGTAAATTATGAAATGTTTTGTGTGAAATGCTGACTAAGCTCATTATCCAGTAACTGACTGACTGACTGACTGACTGACTGACTGACTGACTTACTGACTGAAACAAAACTACTTATGTTGTATATACATATAAATGTGTATGTATATACATTTTGTTTGGGATAGATATGAGTAAATATTCTACGCCAAGTCAGCAACAATTTTCCCTTTGGTCTAAAATATTGAAATGCCATATCCCTCCTCAGTTTTTTTTTTTTTTTGTGCTTAGTAACCAACTAGTTTCTGCAGTTGAGCAGTTGGTTTTAATGTGTCACACTCTGAATCCTGGAGAAACCTAGTCGAGTTGCCAACGTTAGGTACAGTAAATACTAGTTAAAATGATTATGTTTCTAAATGGATTATTTTCATTCTATTTTCAACTGCACATAATAGCAAGAGTAGTTAAAGTAATAATTGTCAGATCATTAACTAATTGACACTAATTAATGGAATCTTAAAGTTAGAGTTAGTAAATAGATTAGTGATAAGTCTTAAATGAAATCACAATTTATACAACAAGCACTTTCATATTATATTGAAATGAATAATTTTTTAAATATATTTAATTAAAATTCCTGTTATGCAATGTTTTAAATTGCTTTTTTGGTTTCTTTTTTGGCATTTCAAGAAAAGAAGGAGAAATATGAGAAAACTTTTGGAGCCTAATTACCTCATGTATATATATATATACATATATATACATGTATATACATATAAACATATATATATACACGTATACATATATATATGTGTATGCATGAAAATAAATTACTGGAAAATCTGCTGCAACTTCTCAAGTTTCAGACTTTACTGTAGCTAGAGTTGCTTACACCAACCTACACCAACACACACCCTCCACACCGGCACACACACACACACACACACAGAGAGAGAGATAGACAGACACAAACCAGGTATGACAATGGCCTGAAAACTTATGGTGAACAACATATTTGCCTCGTTTCCTGCCTTCATGCCTGGTTTGTCCTGTGATTGTCCTTCGCAGTTTCTCTTCTATTCTCCTGTTGGTTGATCTGTGGCAGTTGCAACCAAATTCAAATGAAACTGTCAGCAAAACAGCAAACACAACATTTTAGATGAAGGCTGACATCATTATTCAGGTGCAAATGTCACAGGGACAAAACTGCAATTGTTGATTGCACTGAGCGGGTGGGGGCAGTGTCTCCCACCCCTTCCCCAATCACCACCATACACAAAGGTGTACAAAGTGTATAACTGAATGATTCAATATAGCAAGGCTAACGGAGTCATCTATCAGTTTTATAAGCCATCTGGGCCATAATTATAACTCATTCAAGGTGGTAGCTGACATTTATGAGGCGCCAAAAAAAAAAAAGAAGCAGAAGTCGAAAAACTATGCGTCCGCAACCAATTTGACACTTCAAGCAGGGCTTATGGCCCCGGCCTGTTTGCCATTTTAGCCAAAAAAAAAAAAAAAAAGAAACAGAAAAAATTAAAATTATTTTGGCTTTTGTTGTATTCTTTGTTTTTTCCAGTGGCTTACCGCTAATGTCGCACGATGCCGATGCCGATGCCGATTTCTGTCTAACATCTGCCAGGCATTAAATGTCAGCCACTCTATTGAATGACCTACAGCTATGTGTGGATGTGAATGTGGATATGGAGGATGGTGGATGGCGGATGGTGGATGGTGGATAGAAGCACCTATAGTCAGCATTTGGCAAAATCGAAAATTTCATTTAGGTTTCGTCTGTTTAGCTTGTATTTTATTTAACTTTTTTTTTCTCGTTTTCTTTGACTGGGCAATTTGCATGGTTTGGCAAAATCGTATGCATAATTAAAAGCAAATTGACGGCAGTTTCGTTGATTTTTTTTTTCTATTTTTTTGTTATGTCTGTTTTTTTGTTTGTTGGCTGTAATTTGATTTCAAGTTTTTCCTTAACATTTTTCTGATTTAATGGGCTTGTTAGACCCGCCTCGTCGATAACAACATAAATACAACAAAATTGATTTAAGCATTTATTTCTTCATATTTTTTTTTTTAGGTACATTTAAATTTTTTAAGACGTTAGCTTCGCTTGAATAAAACAGTAGTTTTTTGCCTTAAATATATACTTAATACTTCATGGTGAATAGGAATATATAGTAGATAGTGGATATAAATCGTTTTGGTAATTGAAATATTAAACAAGTTTTCCTTCTTTCGGCAACTCTTGTATTTGCATTTTATTTTTTGCCAGAATATCTGCTGCTTGGTATATTAAAAATTGTATTTCGTTTTCTATTTGCACTTTGTAGAAGTTTCTGCTGAAAATTATGCAAATCAAAGTTGTTTCTTTAAAACGAAGTTGGCTGGTTAAAAAAAAAAAAAATTTCTTAAAAATGACCCTGACCAAGCTGCAGATATGTACAAATTTGTGTGCTAATGTCAAGTATATACCCAGGAGGACAAGAAACTTTTCAAATTTTTGTCCCTTAACTTAAAATTGACTTATCCTAATGAACTTGAACCCAGGCAGGATACATTATATATGTATATATATGCATATATGCTGAATGCGGAAAAATTAATTGCAAGTAGGTACTTATGAAAAATGTATACGAAGGATTTCCATCAAATTTGAACAATATTTCAAGTGCATGAAACAAGTTTGTCAATTAGTTATGAAAATGGATTCAGCTGGCAGATCTCATCATTGGAAACGTGTGCACACATAAATTTTACAATTCACCTTGAAAATGTAAACATAAAGCCATGTAACTACATAGTTAAAAATGCCATATAAAACCGGTTGAAAACGCTTTTGCAAAAATTAAAAAAAAAATAAATAAAAAAAAGAAGAAAAAATTATACATAAAACACATGTGAGATGAGCAAATCATTTTCAATGAATGAGATCGAGGGGGAGGGTAGAGGAGTTAGGCAGAGGAGCAAGTTAGGAAGTGGATGTGGATCACTCCACATTTATCTACTGAACACTCTGCCTGAAACTGACTTTCATTTTCAAACAAACAGAAATGGCAATTTATGTACTTAACAATCAATTTACAAACAAACCGGTCTCTGTCACATTCATAATTTGCACAAAAATTGAAAAATCAAACAAATAATTGTATAAGTTCAATAATAATTACACGACCCTACAAAAAATTTCAACAGCAAAAGTCGTGATTAAATTTGAATCAAATTGTTGAAGAGCTTAAGTAAATTTTATATGTAAAAAACCTTTTATTTAATATCTTTATATTTTTATTTATATATACATATATATATGTATATTTCGTTTAACTATCCTGGACAAATAAAAAACATTTCAATATCTGTGAATGAAATTTTTATCATGGATTGCATTAATTCATATTTAAAAATTTGTATATATGTGTTATAATATATACTCTAAGAGTGCAACGAACTTTTTAAAATTATTTTTAAATAAAATTGTACTTAATTGAATCTATTACGAGAGCTGTTTTGATGTTTTAAATAATATTATGAAATTCATAAATTATTCAAATTCAGACAAGTCTTCTAATTAGCTAAATGAAGCCAATAAGAATCCCATTCAAACGAGCGCTCAATATACTATAAAATGTCAGTTGGTAATGCGGTTCCAGAACCAGTTCCTTTCCAGATAACAGGGGTGGTTTTTCCAACAGTTTTCCAGCAAACATGTGAGGAAGAAATTCAAAAGCAAAACAAAGGCGCAACAAAAATTGACTACGTGACTGACGAAGACGAATTTCCTCTTTAAATTTCTATATATAAGTGTATGTACATATAATATTTTTGTACAATTCCCGATAGCTCATATTGTTTTTTTTTTATTATGCTTATCTCCCAACAGAGGCGACAATAATGTACTAGATTTTTATATATAGAAGATGTGCATATGTATATTATATACATACAAATATGTATACAATTTGCTGGGGAGGCACGAATTTAAATGAACATTTATTTTAAACAAACGCATGAACATAAAAAGTATATACATATGTATGTATGCATATATGTACATATGTCATATATGTATGTATGTAAAATAAATATTTGAGTTGCCAGGCTAACAGCAATCACATTTTTCTATTAATCAAAATCGAATTCAATTTAAAGTGACCCATATTTACTTCTATATATAGTAGTATAAAAGATTCGAGACTTTTCCATTTCCCCCTTTAGGTTAGTCTTATCAAAGACTAAACGGATGCAGTATCAGATGAAACACGTCAGTACAAACCAGGAAATCAATTTATGTATAGAAAACATTTATGTATGAATGTATGTATATGTATCTTACCCGCTTATTCTTTTTGGTTTTCAAAAAAAAAGAAATTTCCTTAGAACTTGTTGCTTTGGTTTCGTTCAGAATCGAGCGATGCACTTTTTATCACTTCTCTGCCCTTGCCTTCTTCTTCTGTTTATTGTATCTTTCACTCACTTTGTGGTGCTGTTTCACTCATATACCGCTATTGCCTTTGCCACTGCCACTGCCAGTTTTGAGTTTTGCATTGCACCGCCACCCACGCTAAATGAAATTCTTTAGATTCTTCATTTGCACTTAAACCTAAACACACTATGCAGTAATACGATTCTTTCTTTTTTTCTTAGGAATATAATTCTTCGCGTTTTGTGTCGATTTTTTAATATATTCTGTCAATCCTTAATTATTGTCTCTTCTGATTTCTGCGTCCGCGCACTGAGCTATATCAAATGAGAATGATGTTGTTGCCGCCTTAGCTACTCGTAGATAAAGATACTTTGTTCAGTAACCCCAAGTGAGAGTGTGGGAGCGAGAGCGAGTTAAAGAGAGGAAGTGAGAGCGGCAGTATCTTTTCTGGTTTTTGTTTTGAATTTTGTTTCATTTCGGGCCTGGAAATCTACTATAGACAGAGACCAAATACATTCCCATTCGTTTGTGGATGCCATCTAAACAGCTGTTTTTTCTTGGGCGCGCGAAATTTGAATCGAGTTCGCTATTTATGTGTACTTATTTACCACCCCCACCCTCCCTCTATTGGTAACGTCATGTTGAGAGAATTTGTACTCACTTACTCACTCAAAAGCAGCAGTACAGTAGTATTAAACTGAATAAAATGATTCGTAATAAATTGTGTTATTAAATAATTTAAATTTTAAAATTACCTCCTTATCAATATATATATACATAGAAAACACAGAAACTTAAATTTCTGTTTAAAGATTATGATTAAAATACTAGATTAAGATTAAAATACTAATACTACCACACTGGTGGAATGATGAATATCCCGTCCATTTAAACCTGAGACAGTGCAGAACGTGCTATTGGAAATCTGCAGAAAATATTATATACAATGAGAGCCATAAAATAATTTCTTGTAAATGAAAACCACTGTAGCTTGTGCTCTCTCATTTCTTGAGTGAAAGTTCGTTGTCTCTTATTTGCTCTGTTCAGACTCATTTTCTCTCATTTACTCATTGAGATCTCTCAAAACTCATTTGGTCATGTTAAAACGCATTATGTTAAAACTCATTTGGTCATGTTAAGAAAATGTGGATGCCATTTGAATTTGAATTGATGTTCAAATTAAAGAAAGTGTTGGAAAATGTGCAGGTTTTTAGAGAAATAAAAACTGAAAATTGCAATTAATTATTTTAAAACTGTGTTTCTTTGGAAACAAATTTGAAAATCATCTTTTAAAACCTTTAAAAAATTCTTTGAAATTCTGAATTTGTAATTAAAAACCTATGTATATTTATAGTTGAAGCTTACGTTTTTATAAAATCACCAGAAACAAAACAAAATAGTTTTCCACCTATTCATAACCTGTTTAAATAAAAGAAACTACATTTAATTTAATTTTAACAAAATTTGGCATCAGTTTAATTTGTATTTGCAAAAATAAAGCTTTTCCTCTGCATAAATGGTAAATAAATACATGAATTTAGTGTCACTTTCATGATTTAGTTTAGGAATTTTGTTTACTAGTCCTCCTTAACAATGAACGACTTAGTTAGACCCTCATAGGGATATTTTCCACCCAATATATATTTATATTCTCCCGAATGTCTTATGCGATACTCTCCGGGCAAGGTCTGTGGACTGATGTTCCAATAGATCTCCAGTTCACTGAATCCAAGTATGGTATTCGTACGATGCCAGATCATTCTGGAAAAAAATGGGGATACAATAAAAGGTTAATATGTATATAGGATACAATATATACACGCCCACTCACTTTGTCTCCCAACTGGCATCTGTGTAGGTGACCTTCCAGCGATCTTCATTTATTTTACGTTCAATGGTAAAGTAAGTTTTCTCCGTGAACAAATTGTTTCGTGGATTGCCCGATATATAGGAAACTCGGACAGTCTCATTAATGCCATATTCCTTATTCGGTTGAGTTTTCACATAACCAAAATCGGTGCCAATTGGATGGCCATCAAAGAGGACTCCCGTATTCAGGGACAACATCACATCGTTCATATAGGGTGGACTGGGACCCGCCTCAACCGATTCATTCCTCATCATGGCTTTGGTTAAACGCTCGAATACATCCATGTAGATAGAATGAGTATGTGGGCCAAAGATAGTAGAGGCAGCCTCATATCTCTGGGCCTGATACTCTTCGGGTGTCACTGTGTAACTTGTATAGATATTTGTCAAACCAGCAATAATGACCTCTGGTTCAATTCCACCAGCAGCGGATGCAGCTGCTCTAATTTGATTACGCAATCGTCGACCAGCCATGGTAGTAAACTCGCATGGAACTGCAGCTATGATAACATCACCAATCTTTAACAACTGATCCGACACAATTTTAGGTTGCCATTCATAGGGGAAGGTTGCCTAAAATGAAAACCAAAATACAAATAAAATTGCACTCAATGATAATCCCATTAAATTCTTACCCTTCCAGTGGCCAATAAAATGGGTTTCGGTTCATGGCACTTAACATCTTCTTGAGTTGGTGGCACTATGAAATCTCTTACAAAATTCCACATGGGATTATCGGTTGTTGTACCCTGCTCAAAACTGAATGCACCCGGTCCATCTGTGGTACCAGCAGCGAAACTATAACCCATAGCTGGTTGACAACCACGAATCTTATCCAATTTACGAGTCAATGGATTGTAGGCACTGCCATTATAATTGGGCATATCAACAAACTGATGAATATATCGCACATCTCCCGTCACCTCTCGAGCTGTCGATTCTTGACTTTGCTCATTCAACAGATTTAGAGCTGCTTCGGCCAGACGTTGACCTATAATCTGTGTACTCTCTACCATATCACGTCCGGGACCAGAGGCAAAACATTCACCCTCACCCGCCGGACAAGTTGAGCTTAATAAATCGCATTCATTGCCCGAAATGGAACACTTAGGACCCATTATATTTGGAGAAACATCACCCAAATTGGAGGAGCAGAAAGATCCCACAAATTTACCCTTGCCAGGCATCTTATTTGGATTATACTCCTTCTCCAAAAGTAGAGCAGCATAACCCACATTATCACTGGTCACCAGTTTGTTGGTATTATTCATGGATGTGGCATGTACGGCAAACCAATTAAAAGCTCCCAAAACATTGTTCTGCATATCAACGAAACGAAGTTGGGTCAACGTCTTGTCCACATCGTGCTCATACTGTGCTCGTTCCTCTTCGGGATTACGTAGATAAGATGTGGGCGAACGATTAATATTGGCATTAAGCACTGTGGTCTTGGATAGGAAAATACGACCATCTACCATATTATCCGTGGCACGTTTAATGCTCTGTCGAATTAAATCAAGATTAACTAACTTATTTGATCAAATAACACATGATTTTCCACTTACCAAATACAATCCCTGAGCCATCACCTCAAAAGTTTGTGGTACAAAACCCAATATGGATATATCATAGAGTAAATGCATCAAGAATCCACCAGGTGCTCCATGCGTATGAGTGCCACTAATGGCCACATTATCCGTATTATATATATTGCCATAACGTGCCTGCAGACGCTTAATCACTTCACGTTTCAGGCCATAACCCATCATGCCACAATCGGCACTGATGAAGGCCACCCGATTACCCTTCTCATCCTCCACCACAAAGGCGCGGGCAAATACTCGAGTATGTAAACCCCTTCCAACTTGCTTGATATTGGCATAACCCATCTGAATGTTAAAAAAAAAAAAAATTAAAAAGAAATTAATGCATTTGAAAATTCAAACTTAAATTTAGCCAAGATTCAATATTTACAAAATTTATTTCCACTGGAGGACCGGTTATATCGGCACGACCCACGCCCACTTTATAACTGGCATTAGCCAAGCTACAGATACTGCAGAGGGCAAACACTGTGAGGAGGATGATATTACCATTTGCCATGGTTGAGCTGGACTTCGATCTGTGAAAGAAATAATGTATCAAATATTAAAGAACATTAATTAATAGAAATATATAATTATAAAATGATATAGCAGATATTGAAACTGTTTTGAATGCACAAAAAATAAGAACTAATCACTGGGAAAATCTTCCATTATAATTTTTAACATTTTTACAATAAATATATTTTACATTATATAACATTATGTCTATTTTTTATACATTATAATTATATTAGTAATTCACCAAGTCAACTTGATTTTAACTAATTTGCAGTGGTTTTGATATAGTTTACTTTGATTGTTTAAAAATTTTATAATGAATTGGAAACTATTATAATAAACATATGTATGTGTCTTGATAGTTCGATTATATTAAGATATATGTATATAAATATATATTTTATAAAGTTAAATTCTAAAGTTAAAGTATATAAAAATTATAACACAATTTTGACTGCAGTAAATCATGGCTAAATCGCTAAAATTGCAATCGGATTGGGTAAATAATTATCACGCTTCAGAATAACAGAAAATAACATAAGTTAATTGATTAAACTTTTTGTATTTTAGTACTTATATTTAAAATGATTTCCAATAAATAGAAATTCTATGATACGATCAGCAAATATCTTATAATTGAAATCAAGTAGATTGTTCCTGCATTATCTTGCAGCACTTTTCCAGTCATGTGCCACAAAATTTAATTAACAAAGTGTTTAGGCATTATCATTTTTCCACTAACTCAACAACAACAACAAATAAGATTAGCAAATATAATATATATACTATGTCTATTCATTAGTATGTATTTTGCAAATATTACAAAATGGAATAATCAATTGAAATCGAATGCCAAAAAGACATCCAAAGCTGTCCAGACAACATCCATCAAAAGATATGGCAAATGAAGGTGTTCGAAATAAATAAATAAATAAATATATATGTATATCTATATCGACCTCCGAACATTTAAATGTAAATGTATATAAAAGACATGATTGTTAACTGAATGACAATAGCAAAAACATTCACTAACAATAATAAATCGAGCTACGCATCTCTCTATCTCTTTCTGTCGCGTCTTATCAGCGCTGTAAGTCGGTGTTTATACTATATATGTATATATATACATATATAGGTCTGAGTATTATTTGAACCGGTTTTTATCAGCTTGCAAAACATGCATTCTTCTTCTTTATCCCCTATTTTATTTCTTCTTTAGCGGTATTCAGTTTACAGCTGGCCAGCTGCCAGCTGCCAGCATGACTTTTGAAATCAAAAGTATTATAAATAAGGTTTATATATGTATATATATACATAAGTCTTCCTTTCCATTCCCCATAACTATCAATCTCCCCACCCCCAACATCTCAGTGAATTTTAAATAAATTTAATGCTGATTGTTTTTGTTTTACTTTTGTTCCAAAATCTGTTTTTTTTTTTGTCATTCCGCTGAAATTGGGTAAAAGATTTGTTTATGCGGGCGGCGTTTCGCATAGAACTTTAAATTTGGTATATAATCAGGCGTTAAATAGGAAATTGGCTGAGTAATTGTTTAGCATGTAAAGTGGTTGACCGATCACCCCCGCCGTTTACCCTCTCTCTTTCTCTCACACACACTATATAGTATATATATAGGTACATATGTACCACTTATGCGACCACATGCTTTGCATAATTTACACACTAGGCCTGACATTGAAAAAAGTTGAAAATTTTATAACAAAAAACTAACATATATGCGAGTATGCTGCACGACCTTTTGCACAAAAAAAGATACAGATACAAAACTGTTGTATGTATATGATGTTTGGTGAGTTTTTTGATTTTTGCAACAAATTTCAATTTCAATTTTAATTGGTAAATTTATCTGGGCAAAAGGGAAACGATTGAATTTCATTTCCTTTGTTATACACTTACAAAAGAAACTGACAGATAAAAAAGTATCTCTTGGATGCGGCACACTGATGCTAAAACGCTAATCCAATTGAGCGAATTACAGAAGATTTCGTTTTTGATGAGCTCTTTTATATCTACACTTAACTGGATATTCAAATATTTCAGTGGTTATTTTGCACTTGATTTGGGGTCGTTTTCATTTCTTCTTCTTCCTTTTGTCGTTTTTAGTTTTCAATGCAACGAAATCCTTGCCCGTTGAAAAGTCTGATTGTGATTGAACGGGTTGTATATATTTTTCATATAGTTATAATTAATTTGCAATTGGATTTATCACATTGCATGACACAGATAATTATTTAAAAGATTATTAACATGATTTCGTGAGGTGAAACATGTTCAATTGTGTTACAAAATTTTTGTGTGTGTGTGAATGTTTTTTTCGGTTGTTTTTGGTTTCCGATACGATTTCAAAACATGCCGCATTGCGATCGGGGATGGTCTTTTCTGATTTATTTATCTTTACATTGTTCCATGACAAACACGACAACGAGACTGAAGCAGCAGACTGAACAACAGATTTTAGTTTAGTTCGGATCGCAATATACATATATACATATGTTGAATCTGTTGAATGACGCCCGCTATGCGCCCAAGCTGGCACTCGACTGGCTGGCTCTTCGATTCCACCTTTGAGCTGACCATGTCGGAGCTTAAATCTCTGGTTTTGTCATTCGCTTCGCTCTCGGGGCTTCGGCGTTTATTTTTTCTTTTTTTTTTTGCTTTTTTGTTTTCTGTATTTTTCTTTATGTTTCTTTTCGGGTTTTTTTTTTTTTTGTCGCTCTTGTAGGCGTACGTGCCTCAAGTTATCCATGGCTCAATTAGTCATTCATTCATTCATTCATTCAATGCATAAGTGAGGCTAGTTCCATTTACTGGGGGTCCATTGTGACCGAAATACTGGCTAATATTCTTTGATCAAGTGTTATCTACAAATTTTCTACTATATAATCCACATGCTATGCTTTAAATATACCCATTGATAGCTTATCATGTTTCGCCATTGATCTAAGCTATTTTTTGGTTTCTACTTGAAATTTAGACCCTCAGTGAAGCAGGTGCGAGGGAAGTTAGAAAAACAAGCAAATAAACACAAAGTAAACACCAAATAAATATTTAAACTACAAATTGGCTTTTCTATTTGCTAACTGGACAAACTTACCAATTGAGTAGTAATGCTGATTTTACTAATATGTACGAGAAAACCTCTGCCAAAACACCCTTTGAGTTTCAGACACAAGCGATTACTAAACGGGATGGTATGGAAATGTTGAAATTAAATGCAGTAGCTAATAAGTTAATGCCAAGTGGGGGTTCTTTAAGAATACTAAATAAACTGATAACTAGTTTAAATGGTAATAGTGTTTTTACGTAGATTAGCTTAGGTATTATGTACGAAGATAAGGATTAAATTTGTATGGACAAAGGCCCAACAAGCAATCAATATAGAAAAGATTTCAGACTATAAAAAATTCCACACGCAAGTAAAATAAAACTAGCCAAGTCTATAAAAAATAAGTCAAAATCTTGACAAAGATTTATATCTTAATGCAAAAATCACATATATATTTAACTGTATATATATATGTAGACGTAAGTCGCGTATGTTTTTGGAAACCATTTATTAGAAATTATTCAGACATCAAATTCAAATAAAGGCGCTCACAAAGTGATACCAAGTTGGCAGCCCTAACACCAAGCTAGATCTGGCTGAAAAGTACAAATCAAAACGAAAGGAGACCCTTCATAATTTGCGTAATAAATTTTAAAAAAAAGATGGCAAATTTGTATCTGGAAGGAAGATAATTTATGATGTAAAAATCGCATTTTACTCAGCAACATTTAATATTAAGTCAAATGAATGAGGCATTAACTTTCTCTTCCACCAGCTGCGATACTTAATGATAGGGAAAGTGTTATCTCTAGTCCGACAGTTATGAGCAGCGTTGCCACTACTCAACCATTTGGCCAGTGGTAACACTGACACAGTCCATAAATACAACTGGACTCCAATAAGAAGACAATAAGACAAATTCCAACAAAGTGAGCAGAAGCAAAGTGAAGGACCAAGGACGTGGGGCGCGCACACCATAACAATGTCGAAGGCGGTGAATAACATGAATATGGGCATTGTGGAGCCGCAGGAGCGAATGAAGCACCTGTCGCATTATGGGAATCTCATTGAGGTGGACAAAAACATGCCAGTGACACGGTAAGTTGCTTTGCCACAATCTGATTGGATACAACAAGTAGCCATGTAATTTTTTTGAGAAAGATTATGTGAATGTCCTCGAAATGGAAAAATGCTGCTACGAGAACCTTGAATCCAAGGATAGTCTCCGCATTGTGCCCTTGCCAAAATCAAATATTACACGTCTTTCCCACCCACTCACACTCCCACACACTTAATGTCCTTGCCAATTATAGCTACTACCGTTCTGGCACCGAGATGCTGCGCATGGCCAATGTCTACCTCAACGAGGGTAACCATGAGAACGCTTTCATCCTGTATTTGCGGTACATGACTCTTTTCATTGAGAAGATACGCCAGCATCCGGATTATGCCAGTGTCAAGGCGGAAGTCAAGGCTATCAACAAGAAGATTAAGGATGAAATTATGCCCACAACAGAGAAGCTAAGGACGAAGTTGCTGGCTCATTACCAGCGAGAATACGAGCAGTTTCTTGCCAGTAAGGAGGCGGAAAGAGTACGAGAACTAGAACGGGAGCGTCAGAGACAAAAGGAACTGGCTAGCCGCCAGCCGGCAGGTTCTGGGGGCATTCCATCCATCATTCCCGCAAATCTCCATGTCCAGATGGATGAGAGAAATCAACCTACAGCCCCAGATCTCACAATGCTGGATCAGGTGGTCTATCCTAATGACTTTCCCACAGGCGCCAATCGCAGCTCCAACTTGCCCAACTCTGGCCTCCTGTTGCCAGCGGCCGCGGATTCATCTGCTAGCGACAAGTCAACACAGTGAGTGTTAGCCCATGAATTAATGAGCAATTAATTATTTATGTAATTCATTATACAGTTTACATCCGAAGCCCGCCTTCGATCGAAATCAAAAGCCACAATATAATAGAACGGATTCATTGCTGGCGGGCTCTTTGCGTATTGTGCATGTTCCTGGTGATACCATGGATGTGTTCCTACAATTGGCACGCGCTAATACTACAAATAACATCGAAACATGCGGCGTTCTTGCCGGCCATTTGGCCCAGAATGAGCTCTATATCACGCATATCATCACACCACAGCAACAGGGTTCTCCAGACAGCTGCAGCACCATGCATGAGGAACAAATTTTTGATGTCCAGGACCAGATGCAGCTAATCACATTGGGCTGGATACATGTACATTTATATATTTATAAATATCTTTATATAATTCTTAAAACAACTTCATAAAATTTAATTTTTCTTTTTTGTATTTACAGACTCATCCCAGTCAGACAGCTTTTCTGTCCTCCGTTGATTTGCATACGCATTGTTCCTACCAAATGATGATGCCGGAGGCTCTGGCCATTGTGTGTGCACCTAAGTACAATACGTGAGTCATTATTACTAAATATACTTACATACATATATAGCAAGAATATGACTAACCGCTTTATCTTCTTCTTATAGCACTGGTTTCTTCATACTTACACCACAGTATGGACTGGATTATATAGCCCAATGTCGGCAATCTGGCTTTCATCCGCATCCGAATGATCCACCACTATTTATGGAGGCCCAGCATATGAAAATTGATACTCAGACCAAAATCAAAGTTATTGATTTACGCAGATAGTATGCTGAATTCCTAATATAATACCGAAGATTGCGAATTTAAATGATGCAAACAAAAAAAAAAAAAAGAAAATCATTGATACAATAACACAATAAGCAATGGCTCCAACAATATTTTTTAGTTAATCAATGAATGAAAGAAGAGTAACCATTAACCAAAATTTAAAGTGTGTTCCAGAAAGAATCTATATACAGAAATTGAGAAATTGCTATACATATACAATATATATATGTACATATATTTTGCATATATACCAAGATGTATTTTTGCATACTGTAGTTTCCCCTTACAGGGTATATTCAAAACATGGATTTAGAGCACCTACGGCAGAGATATTTTTGGCTTTCAATTTTTAATTGATTTCGACAAACTTTATGTGATTTACAATTGTGGCTTACAATTTCGTTAAAAACTATTGTATTTAATATTATATTTTTAGCATTTATCGCCTACACACACACACTCACATAAATTTACATAAAGCTAAAGTAAACTATTTATTATCTATGTACTATTGCTAACTATTTGCAATAACTTGTTGAACTACGAAAAATCAAATTAAAGAAAACAAAATGCAATTTAAATGATGTATGTATGCTTAACAACTAAAGCAAATAAACTATTTATGATTTATTTATTTCCAAAAAATTTTATGTTGTTTTAAAATGAAAAGAATTAATAATCAAAAGGAAGAGACAAGACTTGTGGAAAACCATAAGATGTAGCAATGCATTTTCTGGCGAAAAGTGATTCCTGGGATGTCAGAATTAGTTTTTATACAGTTAAAGATATTCAGAATTCAATGGGAATTACTCTGCTAAAAAATACGTTAAGTTCAAATTCAAATTTTAAATTGTATTCATAATATTAAATCTAACAGTACTGCTCTTCAAATTTCCCAGTATCCTTTAAATTTCCCTGTTTCAGTGTGGATTAAATCAACTTAAAGAATAGCTAAATTCTCTCGTGTCGACTTTGTATACCCTTACAGTTCTATTTGAAGCTATATCTTACACCAAAAAACTATCATCTTATAGAGACCCAGTTCCAATAATTCAAGATCTTTAAAAACCTAACACACGTCTTTAGCCACATATTATAAAAATATTAAAGTTGCATAGAAAGAGATGGACGGATATCCACACGCCTGTTGATATTGATGAACAATCTATGTACATACATACATATATACTTTATGGGAACGAAAACGTAAATTTCTACGCAACACAAAAAAAATGTTATTATATCCTCTGCAATATTTATGTACATAACTTGAAATTTTTCCCTTTGACCAATTTCCCATTTTTTCGATTTCCCGCCCAAATTGACAAAAAGGCAGCAATTGCCCTTCGGTGTCAGTTTTGCTTGACTTGTCTTGCACGGTCGGTCCTCATAGAATAGTAGCACTCAATCCACACGCATTTTTCAGTATTTAAGAAAAAATACGGAAAAAAATTTTAAAATAGTTTTAAACAAAATCATAAGTAATAAAAAGCCAATTGAAAAATAGTTTAATATAACGAGAAAATTATTGTGCGTTAAAAATCGATAAAACAATTGGAAACAAAAAAAAAAGAAGAAAGGAAATACGCGTGGGATAACTTACTGGCTGAGGCTAGTCCTGGATCCTATTGAAGTTTCCTACTCTTGTTTAAAATTCCAAAGGGGAGCCAAAATAAACGAAAATTTTATCTTGTTGAAGTTTGCTCTTGCAACGGTTACACTTTTCGTCCGACTTTAGAGATAATGCCTATCCTGTATCCAGTTAATTGGATACCAACACTGCAAGCCGTTCAATGTCAAGAAGTAAGTGAATTGCAGGCAAGTGCCTCAAATGTTTGCCAGCTGATGTTTTTAATTAGCCCATATCGCCCATCTCCTACCCCATTTCCATATCTCCTCCAGCCCTACCTAATAAACCGTTTTAACCCAAAAGCACACGCAGCAGCGGTGTATGTACATAAACGAAAAAGCTAACGTTCAAACATAAAGTGGATTAGGTGCTTGAACTACCTGCCAGCCCCCTACCCTCCCCCCTCGGGGTGAAATTACATGAACTTGTTGGGTCTAAAAATAGTGCGAATAAATGAATAGATGCAACAAAAAAAAAGGAAAAAGAAAAACCGTCGACAGAAATGTAAATAATAAGTGAGGATAATCAAGAGGGACAAGCAATAAAAATGTATGAGTAAAACATGATAGAGAGAATAACAATTGATAAGAGTACAGTGGAAACTCATTAAGTTAAGCAACCCTATAAAACGATAATCATTTTACTATCTAATATTGATTAAGATGTAAGTGACATCTTAACCTATCGAAAATATATAAGTGACAGTTTGTTATTCCCTTTCTCCCTTTCTTCTTGTTTACCTTCTGTTTAGAAGCTAATCCGCTTTACTTGTATATATTCGGATTTAAAATGTTGACATCTGCTAACAATATTTTTTATGTGAAAGCATATTCAAAATATTTACAGATTAATTTGTAAACATATTTACATGGCGTATGTAGAAAAAAAACTGTAAAGTTTACATTGCGATGAGAATGAACATATTTTTACATAATCCTTTCGAAGTATAGAATATAGTACTTTAAAAATAACAAAGATAAAAGTCGGAGTTAAAACTGTTCAATTAAAACTTTATTTTTATAAACAATTTACGAAGTTTACTTAAGCTATTCGAAAATAATAAAGTACATATATCCTCAAACAACCACATACTAAACTTATTAAAACCAAAAAGTATCCGTCTTATTCCGATTCCAATTGAGGCATGTCTACTGTACTTAAATCGACTGAGAACTGGTTAAAGTGGTAACTACTTTATTGTATAATTATATCCTAGATGTATACTCCACCCATTGGGAACGTTTCAATATTCATGTCCTATTAACACGCCATTTAACCGCTGCCCAGTGTTGGTGAACGTCCAATATGAAAGCATTCACATTCTTTGGCCATACATTTGGCATACATATGCACCATTTAATCTCCCCTGAAAGTGTTTATGGTACGTGCCGGAGCCTACTGTGTAAGCTTTTTTATCGTCTTTCTAGCTTTTTCAGAAAGGAGCGCCAAACACGGAAACGGAAATGTCTGGCAAGTGGTGCTCACTATTTGGTTCGTTTTGGTGCCTGGCTCTCTATATATATTTGTCGCTCTAAAAGACACCCAACCACCATGATAATCGCGTGAATGTTGACATTTCGCTAACCTTCATAACAAATGTCTGTTTCGTGCAGATTTTCTTTTATTTGTCACAATTGCTGTTCATTTAATTTAACGAATTGCTTTTATTTTAACCTTGTCAGTGCGTTTCTTTTTCTTACTTGCCACAAATTACCCTAAACCCCGATGTTTAGGCAACAAGAAAAACGTTTTATGTCCTCTGGATGCGAGAGAGATTTTTTGCGACAGAGCATTTTCATTTTTATTGAGCTATTTTCGTAAAAAGAAAGCACGCTTTATTCACGTGTTCGCCCACTGCTTCACCCGGCCACCATGACGTATGACTGACTATATATGAAACACTTTGTTTTTCTTTTCTCTTACTCATACCCATTTTCAAATTTTATCAATTTCCTTTTGTAATATGAATATGCACGTGTTTACATGGCAAACAAGGAACCCAACTATAACTTAAATACATCTATTCAAACAATTTGATACATTTTTTGTTTATTATTCATTGTGAAAATTTCCATTCGTTGAATTGTGATGCCGACTTCGAAGTACCCTGTAATCATCTATAAACTTATAAAATAAACAATGATGTAAAATTAATTGGATGTGTATATATCAGTTATATGTTAGTTAATAGATAAATAAATACTTAGATAATGGTACACTATATCATAAAGATATTTAATTATCTGATTAAGCTTTGATAAGCCAAATATAGACAGTATATACTTAGTAATTAGATTGGTTATTGATTATAATACCCTACTATATGGTAAGCTGCATGACATTACCTATTACCAAATATATTTATTTTATGGTATATACTTTCCTTAACCAATGGAGTATACTTTCAATATTCCCATATATCATAGACCATATAGGGTATCATTAACCACTTGGCACATATGAAAATTTACGTGTTGACCTTGCGGCGACGCCTACAGCAGACAGAATGAATTGTTCCTGACCATATACAAAATTATTTAATAATGTCTACATAATATATGTATAAACATATTCTCGTACATATAGTATGGACATATTTCCTCTAGAACAAATCGCAAATGTGAGTGCAATAATAATTGCAGTGTCAATGCCAATAAGTACATCTCTTCAACAGGTGGCCTACTCCCTCTCTTTCTCTTTCTCTCTGTGCTAATTATATGAATTAAATTGAACTGTGAAATATAAGATAAACAATTACACTGTTTATGCTAGAAAATGTTGAGAATTTTTTCTAGGAAATAATAAATAAACTAATTGCTGACAATAAAAACAAAATTAAATTATATACCATTTTCACTTCAGTTTGCCGAAAATTCAATTTCTTTTGTTTAAACTTCAAATTAGTCACCTCTGAGAGTTAATCTCTCACCCACATCACACCATATGTAAACACTATTTGTCTGATACGCAACTATGTAATTGTTGTTGCACAATTTCTAGAAATGCATCATTCCAGCTCGCTCACAACCCATCCCGATACAATTAGCCAGCTATCCACTGCCTTCTCTTCCGTTGCTTCTACCGCTCCCCCTACCGCTGCTGCTGCTGGCGTCAATGATAGATAGAAGCTGCTGCCTACAAATTATTACTGGGAAGAAAAGCTTTTTTCATTTTGCCCAGTCGGCCAGAGCAGAGCAATTCCGAATCAGCATTCAGAACGGAAAAGCAACGCGTTGCAAACGGATGTCAAGACCGTGAATATAGCGCGCGTAACTACGGGGAAAATAATTTCAGAAAAAAGAAAATAAAACATAAAGATCCGCAAATAATTTATAAGCATTAAGTGAAAAATACTCTCTGAACATAACTATATATATATATCTAAATATATATATATATTTGTTTATTTATATGTGTGTGTATATAAGATATAATCATTTCTCATAGACAGAGAGCAAACGTTTAAAGAGCAACAAAAAATTCCCATCAATACCTGGAAGTCTCAGCTGTCAGTGGCAACAGTTGTTCAGTTCAAAAAAAAAAAAAAAAAAAATAAAACCAAATTCAAAATTTTCACATTTGTCTTTTTCGTTACGAATGATTTCTTTTATTTAAAATTTATTTAAAATTTGAAATTTATTTCAAAGTGCACCAAGTCCAAAGTGTTCAATAAAAAAATTATTTTTAATTTTAATTGTGTTCATTTAATTTAAAGAGAAATTATATAAAACAAATTTAAAATGCCTGATAAGGAAGAGGTAACTAAACAATATACATATATATAATTTTTTTTTTAATTTAAATATTATCAAATAATTAAAAAAAAGATAAAACAAATGCGGAAATAAGTTTTTAATGAAATTTATCGACGGTTTTTACTGATAAAAATAATCATATTTAAATGAAATTCGACATTTTAAAGATATAGCTTACCATCTTTGTTACATAAAACTAAAATTTAAAATAATTTCTAAATCAGATCAAATTGAAATAAAAACCACATTACGAATAGAAAAGCTTTTCCACATATATGTTGTTGTTGCTCTCCAGTTTTAATGTCAACCAACGAAATCACCTTCAAAACTAAAAATGAGATACATATACATATGTACCCATTATGTAGTACATACTGTGCTTGTGTTGTTGTTGTTGCTATTTTGTTTTTGTGTTTCTCATGACTTTGGAAAAGTCAACGCTATCTGAAACTCTCTTGCTCAGTCAACTAAATGTTTACTGTTGTTTGCAATTTTAATACAAAATAATTGCCTTTGTTTTCTGCTCTCATGATTATTATTGAGGCTCAGTTGCACTCAGATTTCTAACGGTAAAATATACAATCATGAACCTCTCACTCTCTCATTTTTTCTCTTTCTTTTGCTATGAATTAAATAGTAAAAAAGTAGTCAATTAGCGGGCAAACAGTGCGTATACATAATCCACAATGGCTTTAATGCTTATCCTATGCCTTTTCATTGTTGTATATTAAATTTCCCAGTTAATATTTGCATCCTTTGACTTTAATGTGGCCTCAAAGTTTTTTCTAAGCATAATTTATACGATTTCATTTGCGATTGATTTGCGGAAAATTTGCTTTGATTTGATTTCGAGTTTTCTCTCTTTTTCTTACTCACTCGTGACTTTAGTCGGTGGCGGCACGAGCTCCTCTGCCCGATAATGAACAGCCCCAGACTGACCTTGTGTCGGGGAAAAACGGCAAAGCAAAATAAACAAGAAAAAAAAACACAAAAAACTGAGAGTCAAGTTCACGTGGGCGGTACTAAAGTTTTTATACCCTCACATGGATTCCATTACTCAAATAACAAAAGCATATGAAGTCAACTTCATTTTATTATTATAAATTATTATTATTCTATTTAACAATTAATTTTAGACGGCAGATGTTCCGTTTTGATAATAAGATAATCGACTGAACTTATTGTCCTTTAAAAGGAATAAAAAAAAAGGTTCTCTTTATTGAGTAAGAGTATTTTAAAATTGTGGCATAATGCAATAATATTTGCATGGCAACACTAACACAGTTCCACGCTAAAAATCAGTTCCAGTTGCCGTTGCAGTTGCAATCACAATGACAAGCACGTGCCGGTTGCTGCAGGCAGACAGCCAACAACTGGCAGGCGACCTGTCCTAAACGACCTTTGACAGTGCGACCTCATTATAAAATCCAACAAAAAATGAGGGAACTTGAAAGGCGACCAACCATCACACAACCCACCAAAACAAACAAACAAACAAAGTTAAGCAATCCTATTGACGGGGCATGGGGGGCGTATGTGCAATATTTTCCGCCTGTTGGCAACAAGAAAATATATGCAAAAAAAAAAAAAAGAAAAATAAAAGGAACTTTTCTGTCTAGAATTTCAAGTTCAATGGGGACTTTTGTGCTCAAGCGCAACAAATTGAAGTGAGTTTACGTTTTGGCAGTGTGCTCTGGCTTTTGATTATGGTTCCTGCACATAACAAATTGGATTATTACATGCTGTGTGGCTACATCTATGAATATATATTCATAGACATTCACAAGGTTTCAAATAACTTGCAATTCAAATATGGTAAAGGGAATAAGATTCAACATGTTAAATGTGTAGCCCTTTTCTACAGCAAACTCTTATTACACGCACCTTTTCATCTACATATATATTTCTATGAGACTTATCTAAATCTATGCGAATTGTGTCAGATTATGTAAGCCTTGACCTTTGCATAAATAAAATATTTAAGAGAAATTGCCACGCGTGGATCTAAATACGACCTTTTTAAGCCGCATCAGCGTTCAATCAATCAAGCTGAATTTATTTACGAACAAAAATAAAATCAATTTATTAAATATTTACTTTATTTCCAAGTTTCCAAAACTGAACAACTGTTATTATATCTGAAAAATCGATAACAAATACATATACATATATAAAATACGACAAATAGTTCGATAGTTACAAAAATAAATAATTACAAATAAAAATAATAAATTATAAATTATACACTAGCTAATATGGTAAAAAAAATTTAAATATTTAGTTTGTTAAATTCTCTTTGCATAGAGCACATATGTATATTCACATAAATACATACATACAGATGTAGGCACAATTATTTCTCCTACTACCTACTACCGTACTAATCTATCCCTATTGTGGTGAAAGTAATGGGTATAAATATCATTCAATTTCACATCAGCAGCATCGATGCCCGGAGCAGGACTCAAAGTCAATTATATTTTTCCATTATTATTTTGTCATATTCCCCTCTTTCACTGTTCGCAATTTGCTGATTTCATTATGACATTTTAGATGATGTTGTTGTCGTTGTCGTTGTTTTTCCTTGTTTTTTGTTGTTTGCAAAATATGAATTACAAAAACAATAACAAGTGCCACTGACTCTCATTCCCATTGCCCGGCAACGGCTCATCTTCGATTCATTTGAACGGAATGTGGGGTTAGTTGAGGGGGGTAATTACAATTTATTGCGATAGCATGATAATCGGGCATTACGTCAATCGAAGGCGGCATCTATATGTATATGTTGTACATATATTATATTTACAACAATGCAGTTTCAATTTTGTTGACATGTTGAAGAAAGCATAACTATTAAAAGAGCAAAAGACAATCATCAAAGAGAAAGATTAAATAAAAGAGTACGAACTAAGAGAGCGGACGATCAATAATGACACACAAAAAGATAAAACACAAAACAAACCCAACAAAAAAAATAAAAACAGAAAAAACTCTCCGCTCTCAACACAATTCAAGTGAATGTAGTGGTTGGTGGTTCTCACAGTCGTTTCAGTTGTGTATAGGCGGGTGTTTCTTGACATTAGGGAGCTATAGCAGCTGTCGGTTTGCTTTGGTTTGGTTTGATTTGGTTTGCGTTTATCCCCGTCTTTCCATCAAATTGATGAGCTAATTTAAATTTTAGTACAAAAATAAAATACGAAATAAGTACATTTTTAACAAATCGAATATCATTATTAGAAATGCCTTTAACAAAGAATCCAGTGACTGTAAGTAAAGCGAAAATCTAGTCGTTCAATCTGCAAAATTCTCGTTGACACGTGTTGCTTTTGTTTTTCAAACTATTAAGAGAGAATTTCATCATACAAATACAATTACATATGTACATACATGTCTATACCTACATATGTACATACGTGCATATACATATGTATGTAAATTAATTAATTTTGCTCACTCTATTGTTGTTGTTATTCTTGCTTGTTTTTACAGACTCCGTCGTTTTTAAAGCGCGCCGGTACCGATAAGCTGCGTGAAGTCTTCCAAAAGTATGCCTCACTGCAAAAGGATGGGGAACACTACATGACCAGTGAGGATTTTGTACGCAAATTTCTTGGACTGTTCACAGAGACCGCATTTAATGATGTAAGTGTTTGCAATTTCTGTTTCTGCCTGTTTTTTTTTTTTGTTTTTGCGGGTCATTGCAAGGTTATACAGTAATGCGCCCCGTATGCTGATAAGAGCAAATTCAACATAAAGCGGAAAATGTCAGAGACACTGTATCTTATCAGTCAGACCATCTACAAGCATTATCAACCAATCGGATACCCTGCTAACATTTGAGATAAATCTGACAGATCTGATTGCAAAACTTTTTTGAAAACTGATTCAACTTGCGCCCTTGACACAACCCCCCCTTAAAATACAATCATTTAATTGCCTCGTGCACACTGGCTAGTCGACGTCACAGCGTTTTCGTTGCTTATCATTTGTTTGGCTACGCGGGGACAATTAAAAGTTCGGCAATAAGTGGAACTGATTTCCAGGTGCTTTGTGACCGAAGTCTATAAACTAATCAATGAACATTGCTACCGGCAATTGCGTACATATATACCTAGAATGTGGAGAAAGTCTAATTTTTATCATTATTATAGGAATCGGTACGACTATTGGCTGGTATAGCCGATACGAGTAAGGATGGACTTATTTCATTTTCGGAATTTCAAGCTTTTGAGGGATTACTATGCACACCAGATGCCCTGTATAGAACAGCATTTCAGCTGTTTGATCGTCAGGGCAATGGAACTGTATCATATTGTAAGTAACAATATCAGCTGTAACTAATGATATGACTAAATTATGTATGTATATTCTATATTCACAGCTGACTTTGCTGACGTCGTACAAAAAACCGAACTGCACTCAAAGATACCTTTTAGCTTAGATGGCCCATTTATAAAACGCTACTTTGGCGATGTAAGTGAAAGAGAAATCCACAAATGAAATGGATCTTGGATTATAAAAAAACTATAATCTCTTTCTAGAGATATGAAAAGAATTCAAAAAGCTCTATCAATTTAATTGATCCACATTTTTATATTATTATTATGCAATTGCTAACGTTATTATCTGTTTAATTTTCTATATTATAGAAGAAGCAACGCCTTATCAATTATGCTGAATTTACGCAACTTTTGCATGATTTCCATGAGGAGCATGCGATGGAGGCATTCCGTAGCAAAGATCCAGCTGGTACTGGATATATATCACCGTTAGATTTTCAGGATATTATTGTTAAGGTCAAACGGCATTTATTAACACCCGATGTCAAGGATAACTTGGTGGCAGTAAGTCGCATCTCTATTTTATATTTATTTGCAAATATTTAATATAATACTTTACTATTTATTTATTTAATTCTAGGTCACCGAGGGTCACCGAGTGAGCTTCCCCTATTTCATAGCATTTACCTCACTGCTTAACAACATGGAGCTGATCAAGCAAATCTATTTGCAAGCCACTCAAGGCAATCGCACTGAGATGGTTACCAAGGATCAATTACTCTATGCAGCACAAACAATGAGCCAGATTACTCCTTTAGAAATTGATATACTCTTTCAATTAACTGGTGCGGTTCAACAGACTGGGTAAGATTTGCGTTTACGGACACTGTCGGGTTGGGCTTTAGTTAAAAGATTTACGGATCAAATTAATTAACACATACATAATTATATATTATTGCTGTTGTAAATTAGTAATTAACTGTGTTCGTTTCGTGATTAATTTGTAATTTCAATTTGTGTCTTCTCTTTCTGTCTGCATTACCAAATTACTTTTATAATATTTCACAAGCTGGTGGAAACGCAAAAAAAAGATAACTCCAATTAGGCAAGTTGTGTTGTCCTTTGAATCAATCGTTCTAAATCGTTTTTTACATATCCCACTTATATTCACAAAAGATCATATTATTATATGGCATATATACATATATGTATATCTATATATAAATTTCCAAACCAAGCATAACCCTGTCGGTGTCTATACGAATCCCAAGCTACTGAATCCAGTAAACTTGGTGTGTTTTTTTTTTTTAATAATTCAATTTTAATTCTTAATCCTTGACAAATAGCCGCATCGACTACAGTGACCTGAGTAACATTGCTCCCGAGCATTATACCAAACATATCACACATCGACTGGCTGAGATTAAGGCGGTTGAAAGTCCTGCCGATCGTTCTGCTTTTATACAAGTCCTGGAGAGCAGTTATCGCTTTACATTGGGTTCCTTTGCGGGCGGTGAGTGAAATAAACTGTCCTGGTGATGTTCAACGCTAAAGCTAATCTCCGCTTTTCGCGCACAGCTGTGGGCGCCACGGTAGTATATCCCATTGATCTGGTCAAGACGCGAATGCAAAATCAGAGAGCTGGCTCCTATATTGGTGAAGTGGCCTATAGAAACTCATGGGATTGTTTCAAGAAGGTGATCTATTATCCTTTTGAAAATTTTTATCTAATTACATATTAAATAATTTTCGAATCTCTTTTTAGGTTGTTCGTCACGAGGGCTTCCTAGGTCTGTATCGTGGTTTGCTGCCCCAATTGATGGGCGTGGCTCCGGAAAAGGCCATCAAGTTGACTGTAAACGATCTGGTACGCGATAAATTTACCGATAAACGAGGTAATATTCCGACGTGGGCTGAGGTTTTGGCCGGTGGCTGTGCAGGTGCCTCCCAGGTGGTCTTTACAAATCCTCTGGAGATTGTTAAGATTCGTTTGCAGGTGGCCGGTGAGATCGCCTCTGGATCCAAGATAAGCGCCTTATCAGTGGTTAGAGAGTTGGGTCTATTTGGACTGTATAAGGGTGCACGAGCCTGCCTGTTGCGCGATGTTCCCTTCTCGGCCATCTATTTCCCCACTTATGCCCACACCAAGGCATTGATGGCTGACAAAGATGGATACAATCATCCGTTGACTTTGTTGGCAGCTGGTGCCATTGCTGGTGTCCCAGCTGCTTCCCTTGTAACGCCCGCTGACGTGATTAAGACGCGTCTACAGGTGGTAGCCCGATCAGGCCAGACCACATATACGGGAGTTTGGGATGCCACCAAGAAGATTATGGCCGAAGAAGGTCCACGTGCCTTCTGGAAGGGCACAGCTGGTGAGTAGGCATGAATATAATAAACTTAAAATTTTTTTAATATATTTATTTCTCCATTTAAAGCTCGTGTCTTCCGATCATCACCTCAGTTTGGTGTCACTCTGGTGACCTATGAACTGTTACAACGTCTTTTCTATGTAGACTTTGGTGGCAGCCAGCCGAAGGGTTCGGAATCCCTTAAGATTGCCACACCATTGGATAACACATTAAGCGGGACAAACGATCATATTGGAGGTTACAAGGCAGCAGTTCCTCTGCTGGCCGGTGTAGAGTCCAAGTTTGGTCTATACCTGCCACGATTTGGACGTGGTGCTGCCTCTGCGACGCCAGGTACAACAACTGGCTCTTGATTGTATTGGCGCCATCGCCTGCATAGCAGCGCCATCTAGGTGTTAAAGTTGTACAGTTAGAGACAGGGAGATTAAAAAAAAAAAACAGAAAATGAAAACAAAAACAAAATAAGGATAATAGTGAGCAGGGCATGTATATTTTTTGCTAAAACTGGTTTACATACACCACCAAGATAACTGCACTGCGATGTCGATGTCAAAATAATTATCTAATTTAAAAGATAATGTGAACATTTTTCAAAGTAACTGACAAACCATTTTAGATGGCATACAATTTTAGGCAACTAACTGTATGCAATTTTTCAAATCAAATCAAGAGAACAATTTATTTAGAAAATCTAGTTTTTTTGTAAACTTTGTTAACTAGTCTAAACGTTATAGAAGAAAAAAAAAAAAAGAAAGAAAACCAATAAGCAAAACAAACAAAAAAAAAAATAAATCACTGAATGTCAACTTTTGCACTCAATCAACTATTTAAACTATACATACACAAATATGATTAGTACGAATTTGTTTAAAACAATTATAAAATGGGAAAAAACATATGCAATGAATGACCTCTTAGTTAATAAATAAATGAATAAAAAATATATATTTAAATTGAACAATTTGAACAATTTGAACAATTATTTCAAGTTGGGGACAAGATAGTTTCTATTACATTCTTCCGTCTTCCTTCTTCTGCTTTCTTATTCGCAAAGAATTACTTTCCCAAATTGCATTAACCTTAAACTAGTTTATCAACTTTAAGGATAACGCCCCCAGAACTTTTCACTTACCTCATTTGAATCATTTAAATCGAGTTGAAAGTTATAGCCAATTCATTCAAGCGCCTAATATCTGACCAACTGAAACTGTTAGCACAGGCAAAATTATCATTTGATGAGAATCTTCTGCCAATCGCAAATCGATGTTGACAGGTTAATATTATGGCTAGCCTAGTTGCCTATCTAGGACATATTGTCAACTGACCATGACAGTCATAACAAAGTCAACAGTGTTTGATCCGCCTTTATATTAATAACTGGATGCATTGAAGAATATCGGTTACCATTCAATGATCATAGCTAAGGCATAAAAAGCCATAGTCCAATGCCGGAGCCAAGGTAGTTTCATTTCATACTTTGGTGCAATCACAATGCAAGTGAATACGAATCTATTTCTTATGCTAGTAAGCCTACTAATTCAAATGGCACTCGGCAACTATACACAATCTCCAACGGAATCAACACAAATATCTTGGATAGCCGAGTTAAAACAACTACGTCGTGATCTGGGCAATTGCTATAGGATATCACCAAGTTTGTGGTCTTGTTTTCGATCGCGTACTTTGAATAGTTTTGATAAAATCATGTCAACGGATGTGATACCACTCTATGAAGGAGTAATACTAAAAGCCCTGCCAAATGCCAAAAATATGCAGGCTCAAGAGGATGAAAATTTTCGTAGATCACATAAATATCACACTTGGTTCGATCAATTATCGATGAGTTTGGCCAAGGGTCTAACCACTCATACGCTGCAAATTAATTTGGCAAAATTAACTGAACGTTATTTGAAAAGCGGTATGAGGCACTCACAATATATATATATATATATACTTTCACCTGACTTTCGCCATTTAAATTTTAATTTATAGAAACCGATTCAAGCAATAATAATATAGTGGGTAGTGCACGATTACGACGGCATCGTTTCAATATGATCATCACCATGATGTTCGGCGTGACTGCTTTGGGTGCAGTGCTAGTACCCATGGGGTTTCAAATGCTATCCATTGTGAGTGGCAAGGCATTATTATTGGCCAAAATGGCTCTACTTTTAGCCTCTATCAATGGACTTAAGCGGGTAAGTTGCATATATGAAATAAAAGTTTAAATGAATGGATATAAGTAGATGTTATTTCAATCCTTCTATTAGGTGGCTAACAGTGGTCTACATTATGGTCTATATCATGTGCCTGGCGAACATCTTGGCGGTTATTACGATCGCGGAGATTTGAATCATCCTCGAAATGTGCCAATACCCGTGGCAGTGGCTCCATCTCTAGATGTAGGCTTGAAATAGGAATTTAATTTACCAAAGTATTAAATAGTATCCATATCACTCTTTTCAATTCAAATTAAAGTTAGTGTGAAAAGCTTTTACTAAAGCTATTTCGTATACGCCATGCTGGCAACGCTGTGTAGCAAACTTTTCCCCCCCAAAAACCAAAAAGCTTATCGTGTTGAGTTTTGCACATTTTAAACTGTTGAATCAAAATGGAAAATGTCTAAAAAAAAATTGAAATAAAAAGAAAATCTGTAGAAATAATTGAATCAAAAGAATGATATTTATATTATGATATTCAAAAACAATCTCTAACTTGTTAATTGTTCATCAAGTTTATGCCAGTTATTTTATGCTAACTATAAAACATTGTTCGAAATGTACATTCATTTGTATGTACGTATGTATGTACATACATATATATATGTACATGCAACCGCCCACAGTAAAATGGAGAAGAATGTATGTAGGACTTGTCCCCCATCGAGTCCTGGCTATAAAAGGAAATGCGCCGCTGATAAGGGCCAACATTCTGTCGTTGTGCGGCAGAGTTGACGTCTCGTTCTCTTTTGAAACGGAAATCGCGCAACTGCATTCTAAGTTCACATCATTTCATTACGTTGTTGTTCGTGCGGTTCGTTCGTTTGTTTCCTTTTCCATTTTAGGGGTGTAACGGTTATTTTTTCCCAACTTTGATTTGATTTAATAAAAAAAAAAAAAAATAGAAACAAGTGTACCCTCGGTCGCGTGCTATTGTCGTCAATTCAGCGCTTTAATAAAAATATTGCCTGCGTGATTTCAACGCTAATCTTCAAAATCAGATTGGGGGAAAAACTGGACACAATACCAAAAGTTTGTTAAGACCCTAACCAGGACACAAGAATAAAAAAAAAAAAATTAAAATCACACCTCCCGTCGGTTAATTGAAAATCCTAAATCCCGAAATTCTATTCTAACTGGCAATTGGCAATTTCACGCCCCAAGTTACACGGAAGCCGCCGGCATGAAGCTTGTCGTTTATCTCTACTTGTCCATGATTGTGCTGGGTGTTCAGGTGAGTGAATGAGTGAGTCTGAGGGGGGGCAAACAAGGAAAAGGAAGCCTAGGGCACGCGCTTGTAATTCGATCAACAAGTTGGGTTAACTTTTGTTTCAACTTATCTTTTAATGGCTTGATTTAATTTCGACCCATTCGTTCATCATGACTTTCTCCCACGATTGATGAGCCATTGTGTGTCGCCTTTATTAGCAAAGTTTTTCCGTAGCCTTTTTATTTTATTTTTTTCTTTCATTTTTTCTTTTGTTTTCTCTGGACTTTTCTTATATTTTGGGTTGTTGGGATTGCTGGAACAGATTACATTCATTAAGCTCAAATTACATATGCTGGACAAGATTAGAGAGATTCGGACAGCAAGTGTAATTTGTTTGGAAATCAATTTATGTTTTTACTAGGGCATCAACAAGGCAATATTGTTTGTGTAGCTGAGTGTGTGTGTGTGTGTGTGCGTATGTGTAAGTGCGTGCTGTATACTTTGATTTTTGGAATTGAGTACAAATTCAGGCCGTCGGTTCAAAGTTTCGATATTCCAAATGTCATTCAGATAAGGGTATATTAGTCATTCAGTTAATTTTATCCATCCACAAATGAAATTAGATTTCTATTAAAAGTGGATTAAATAGGTAACTATATTTAGAATATATTCATCAATTCACTGATTAAAGACTGATTGAAAAGAAAATGAGGGAAAAAATCACATTAACCATCTAAAATCAAATATTGATGGATCTCAAAGGTAATAAATTAAATTAAATTAAATTAATTATTAATGCATGGATTTGAATTCTAGGCAAATTATAATTAGTATCGTAATAAAACAGATGCTCATCTAAAACTTAAAAGAAATTTAAATATAAACAAGCTGTTAATATGTAGCTTGAATGTTATATATATTTTTGATAGTTTAACGTTAATCGCATAAATTTGAAATTTAATTCAGTTTTCAAAGGAAACTTAACTTCAATGTAAAGAAAACTATCAATCACATTCTCGAAGTGTTTGCTCAGGTGATATATTGTCTTGTTATTGCTACTTGGAAGAGCCAAGGATAAATGCTAATTTCCCTCAGTTGCAATTTAGTAAGAGTAAAGCCATTTCAAGTGTAAAGCAAACAGGCCGAGTATCCTGGCATTTCTTACATATATGTACGTATGTATCTATATATGCTATTGTGTTGAAGGAAAGTCTGGAAAAATTCTCACCGATAGAGCCACAACTGCAACTGTGCACTCTGCAAATGACGGCCATTTATTGTGTGTGTGTGGTCCCAGTTTTCCCTGTCTGCCATTCACTCAAAGAAGATTGTATCCCACGCCCACACTGCACTTGATGCGTGCTTAATGCGGCATGTTAACATCAACACTTTGGCACTTTGCTGCCATTTAAGCTTCGACACAGGAACACATCATTTTCTCAAGCAACCTGCAACCCGCAATGCCCCAATCCGCAAACCGTTCAAACCTGTCAGTAACAGCATCGTTTTTCACACTGAACGCCATGGATGCAATAGCCAATTAAAAGATAAATGTCAACTCTCTAATTGGACAAATATAAAATTTATAAATTAAACATAAGACAATAAATTTATCTGGTGACAAAAAGCAAAAAAAAAAAACACTCGCAACTTTATCCACAAAAAATGTAAGAAAAAGAACCCGTATGTGTGAAAAGGATAAACACCATGTCCTTACCCTTACCTGTTGTCAATTAAATAAAGACACTCAAACAGTTACAGGACTTTAATTCGTTTGAATTTATATTATTCATATTAATGTTCCTGCGCAACAACAAACTAATACTAATTGCATATAATTCTATTAATCATTTTCTTTTGATATTTTTTTAACAGAAATTTTATTAATTGTAAATTCTATCCCTTGAGAAATTTAAATTTAGCTACCTCAGATCAACAGTTTTCCCATTTGTCGTTTGTTGCTTTTCAGTCTTTTAATTAACCCATTATATAATTCCAATGACTCGACAAATTAAGACTAATGACAAAAAGGGAAAAATATTTATTAGAAAACTTTTAATCTACCTTCAGATTTATCAATAGCGTTTTCCCTATCTTTTCTTTATAAATTTATTTGTATCATGTGGCAGATGCCGCTGTCATTTTGCATGACAAATTTATGCCAAAGTCTTAATACTTTAACTTGAAATATATGCAATAAATATTTACATAAATATATACATCTATATGTCAACGAGGGTGCACTTTACTTTGCATATAGATCTCAATATAGATATAAGAAAATCTCTGTAGCTGAGTGCCTGTGTCTGTGTGTGTGTTTGAGTAATTTCCGACCTCATAATATTGTATGTATATATTTTCGCAATCAAAATGGAAAATCCTACAAACTGCAAATGGATGTTGATGTTGACGTGACATTAAGTAAATGAACCACAATTTCCGCAAACTATCTCAACTTTACAAGTGTTTGCATGAGTATTGAGTGTGGGTGTTTGTTTGTGTGTATGTTAATTAGCTTTTCATTTTAATTTTCATTTGAATTTGTATTCTCCTTGCAATTTGCTGTCACTTCTAGTGCAATTCGTTGCCTACTTTCAGGCTGCTCAGTTGGTACTCAAAATGAATTGAATTGCATTTATACAGTTCATTTAACTTTTCGACAAAATTAATTATCTACTTTGTACATCTATTTTAGCCTGAAGCAAGGCACACGAAAACAAATTTCCCTCCCCACACACCGCATGCCCAATGAGCCGTATGCATAATCGAATTATTTTGGCGAGATTAATGCCAACAATTGAATATTTCACCTAATGCGCTTAAAACAAACATCAAACTTTTTCAATTTCAATTGAAAATTAATACTGACAGCTGCAGAATGTATACTTATACATACATACATTTAGTAATTGAAAGTGCAAATTTAGATATATTTATTTTATGTAGATTTACATTTAATTGATTCAATGATAAGAATGAAAGAATGTCTTTATCAGATATTCAGATATAATTTAAATATTTGAAGCTTTATTTACAATATCAAAGTAAAGGCTTATAGAAATTGGGAAAATTTTTAAAAAATAGCTAGAATGATTAATTATTGAACGTAGCCCTTTTAAACTCCTTGGATTCAATATAAATTCTGATTTTCATCTGAGAAATATATTTAATTTAGTAATTTAGTAGAAATAATTTCAGTGTTTTGTTTCAGTAGTGAGAAAACAATTACTTTAAGATCTATAGAAAATTATAATTTACTCTTAAACTGAAATGTTTTATTATCCAGAAGACTCAACCTTTTAATTTCAATGTCAGTTTAATTCAAAGCATTTCATTTTGTCTTACTTAAGAGCTTTTTACCCATCCTCTTAGGACAGGATTCTATACAGTCATGTCAAGCCTCATGCCATAATATTTCATCAGTATCCGGCATTATGCGCATATTTAAGCCAATCAGTTTTGTGAGGCATTAGCCTGGAATCCTTTTGCCAGCAACGAGTATTTCATATCTGCATATTTTCAAATAGATTGCTTTAGCTTTCAATACCAATACCAATACCAATACCAATGCCAATGCCAATGCCAATAGCAATAGCAACAGCTAAAAAACAGAAACAGGAAATTTATGCAGTTAAGCAAACAATTTTCGCTGGCAATAAATGCGTCTAAATATTTGATGGGCTTCACAAAAATGGTCGAGAAGTATGTATGATGTATGTATATTTCGATTTGTATTCGATTGCAGCCTGTTGCTCACTTACCAAAACTGGATGGCTTTGATGGCCACTTTCAGCTTAAAGTCAAGCAATTTTAATGCATGACCCATCATTTATTCATGAACCGGTCGGGCCATTTCGGATAAAGTGATGAGTGATGAGAAAACTTTAAGAGCATTGTTCCTGTTCCCTCTCATAACTAAATCATTAACTTATAACTCACAATTGTTTCACTATCATACAAATGGTTAAGTTTGTTGGCAAATATTTACTAAACTCACAGATTATAGCATCGAAATCTTTTGACTTTTGGCAAAGTCAATATTTGAAGAGGATTCATTGTTGATCCTTTCAACGCATATCCTGCTTCATAATTTACCGTGTAGGTGTTAAATTTTAATTAAGTCGCAAATATTTAAAGCAGCACTCTCAGATTTTTGACATCCATGTGGAGACATGATGTGCATATATTTTGGCTAATTATCATCAAGTCAAGGCACAAGAACAATAACCATTGCCTTTATATAAGTTGGTACTACAATATGACCTTGAGAACATATTTAAAAATATGTAAAGTAAAGCAAACGAAAATTCCAAATTGAATATTAAAAATTCTTTATTTACTATATGTACACAGCAGATGCATCAATCAATTCAAGCGAAATGATGATAAAAAATCTTGAAAAACCAAATTCCAAATATTGAAAGTTATCATATTATAAACATCTAAATACCTGTTTACCAAAGCAAAAGATTAAAGCATAATTATGGATAATAAAAGAAGTATATAAAGAAAAGGTATATTTCTGTACCTTGAATGTTGACGTTTACTATGACAACCTTTATATGGAGAAAAGGAAAAGGAAAACTGTTTCAAAAACCCTTGCGAAGGCGTTTGAATAAGTAGAATTTGGGGTGCAGTTACATATATATATATATATATATATATCTTTTACAATAAATCTTATGAAGCAGCTGCCACAGCTGGATAAAGAAAAACTTTCTAATTCATTTGGTTTAACAAAAGCTCTCAGTGAATGCCCAGTGCCATCTGTGGGCAGATGCGAGATCCTGTAACCGAACCAATCTAAACTAAACCAAAACCAAACCAAACCAAAGAATCGGCCATGTTATTATGCAAATGAACTTTTGGCTCAAGTGTGTTCAAAGGGATCATGTTTATTATTTATTTACTGGCTGTTGACAGTTACCCAAAGACGATGAAACTTTGACGAATGCCGCCGATAACACGACTTCTCAATACCAAAAAAAAAAAAACAAAATGTGTGTGTAGGCGTTGCCAAAAGATTTATGACGTCACTGGGGGGTTTATCAGAAGCATGTTGTGTTATTTTTTTTTTGATACCTTCCCCTTCCCCATTTGGTGGCTTAAAGTTATAAATATATATATGTATGTACTTGAATATAATAGCGTGTAAGTAAATCTGGCGCTAATTGACAGTTTCATAACGTTAGTCCCCGTTCCAGCTCGTTAAAACTGGCCCTAAATCGCTTTTGATGGATTTTTAGAGTGTTGCGTAAACAATTGACCAAAAGGGAAGATGATGAAAAAGAAGAATGAGAATAAAAGTTATACGCAAATACAATTATTTTGGCTGACGGCGGCAGTGTCGCCATTTATCAAATTCTAATACAATACGAAAGGGAGAGACTAGTGGAGATTCAGGAATTTCCACCCTGGCGATTTCAATTAACATGTAAAAAGAAGAAGAAGAAAAAAAAGGAAGAGAAAGCCAAAAACAAAAAAAAAATGCTTGCAAAAAGTTACCTTTAATCAATCATATAAATGTCTGTAATACACACCGAGAGTCGTCTTTAGAATACCCTTTCATATGTAAATGAATTATTGTTTAATTATTATAATATATAATATAATTCTTTTTCTTTTGAGCCCATAATTTAAATTCTTTTGAATTGTGAGTTCAGAATTAGAAATGACATCTATCAACTCAGACAAAAATTTACACGGGACAACAAATTTTAACTCTAGGGATAATCTCATTTTATAATTTAATTCTCATTCAAACGGCATTAAAGAATTTCCATTTAGTCAGTCGCAGAAATGAAGAAAAATGAAGAAAAATTTAGTGCCTTTTGCATTTTTCATTAGTATAGCATACTTTATAGCGCTCAAAATATTATATGGGAAGCACATTTTAATTAAATTTGCAACTTAATTATAATAATTACTAATGTTAAAGCACGAATTAAACATATTCTAATGTATATTTAATATAACGAATAATTTTCAACAAAAAATTCTATGTTTATTTGCATAATTTCCAACTAAATAAAAACTCTCCAGAAATATCTGTTGCCCGATTAGATTTTATTTAAATTCTAATCATAAATTTATAGAATACACGGTATCACTACTTTTATTTAACTTTATGACTAAAGGCTATAAAAAGTTAACTTGACACCAAATCCTGTCTACCAAATGGAACCCTTTTCAAACAATTTAAAAAAAAAAAGTTCTTTTTAGATTTTTCACTTTTTTGTTGTTTCACTTCTTTTTTATTCTTGGCTGGACTTTGAAGGGGACTTTTGAGTAACCAATTTGTCATACTTAAAATTCCGATGGCGTCTGATGGTACAGCGTCATCTGCCACCATTTGGATTATTGGTAAATCGTGTGTGGGTCGTTTAATTAAAACTAGAATTATTCTGCAATGAAAGTTCGCTTAAGTGCCACATTAAAAAGTATTGTATATGCTATACATTGACCCCAGAATACATCCAGACACAGAGTGAATTGAATGGAATTCATTATACAGCAGACCGCTGCAGCGTCTGTAAACAAGTGTTAACCATTGCGGTCAGAAATGTTGTTATTAGCCCATTGGACAACCCACTGATTTTATCGCTCCGTCATTTGACTTTGCCAGCTTTTTCTGTTTTTGTTTTTTTATAAATTTATTTTTATTTATTTTCTTCTCAAATGCTTATCTTTTGTGTGGCTTGAATACGGGGAAATGGTAAGCAAACGCTTAAGATGTCATTCAAAAATGAATGCCCTCGTTCCTCACACTGAACTGTCCCAGATGAAATTGTTTATTGAGGGGAAAAACTAAGGGTAAGGCACGTGCCTGAGACTTTTTAATACGTTCGTAAGCATCTTTTTAACAATGATAAAGGTTTTGATTTCAGAGAACTGCAAATTATTCTTATAAAGAAATTTTATTATTAATATCTGAACTATTAAAGGAATCGTATTCATCAAAGAGTAATAAAAAAAAAAAGTTTTTAAAAAATATAAAATCAATCATATGTGAATATGATAACGATTAGTTCCCAAAAATTAAAGCTCATTTTAATTCTAGAAATATTTTAGAAAACATTTAGGAAATTGTTGTTCATTCAAAATCGTCTGCCTTTCACCTTTCCAAACACCTAGTCTAAACAACTGTAAATATATATATTTTTGTTTGCACTTTATCCCCTTTTACTTTTAGGCCTGGCCCACAGTGAAGCGTTCTTTTGAACTGTATCCAAACAATCCGGCAATGCCCTACAATGTGCACACAATCTCAGGTAAGTTTATACACACTAGTACACAACACACACACGCACGCACACATACACATGACCACAAACTTTTGTTGAGCTAACGCTAAAAGTTTGAGTCAAGTGCCTTTGGCTTTTGGTTGACACAGGAGGCGGATGCACTTTACCGACCTCGTGACAGAGTTTAAAATCGTTTCATTTTTCTATTCAATTTTTTTTTTTATCCTATTTGCCGCTCAACGAAAATTGTATTTGAGATTGCCTTTCAAGTTCTTGATGCTAGCACAAAGTGTAATACAACTTACTTACTTTTTATTATCTATCAATCTATCTATATAGTATATATATATATATATCCATCCATCCATATACACAATTACTCAAGCAGAAAAATTTATTGGCCAAATAGGAATTCGTAAATTATTCAATCGTAAAACGCAAAGTGCACTTGAATCTTGACCAACTGGACAAAAATAACAAATAAAAAACCAAAGTGAGAAGCCATACATATTTGTGGCCACTCAGAACTACGGGAAAAAAATATATACATATATTCATTTTGAAATTCCAATGAATGGCAAACTTATTAAAATTCACAAGAATTGTAAAATTTTGTTTGATTTTTAAATTAGATTTGCATAACTATGGTTGACCATGAATATATATACATATATTATATACACATATATTTATTTAACTACATGTTGCCATTAGTAACCGGATGACTTGTGATGGAAAAGTTGCACAAGATGATCTGTGACTTGAACTTATTTATAATTACTTTTATTTATAGCCCAGAGCAGAGCAGAAAGTTGAAAGTTGACAAAGTCAACTTTAAGCAATTATATCATTGATGTTGGAACAGATGATGGTTGACTTTATAATGGGGGTCAGTGATGTAAAAGCAATTCTATTAAATGGGACTATCAAACATCGATTGGCATAATCAAATCCCAAATAGATACTCTATTCAAACCAAAAAAAAAAGACTACCACAGAGAAAAGTTTTCACATTTCTATATTTTCAATTTTAAATTCCTCAAAAAGATATTCAAATTTTCTCAAGGTTTTCGCAACGAAAATTTGTTCAGTAGATTAGAATAGATTTCGAAATAAATATTTTTAAAATATATCTCCTTATTTTTTCTTTGATTGCTAACTTTAAGAAGGCTTACAAAAAATCATTTTTTGTTTCTTTTTTTTTTTTACTGATTTATCGATTTGATATTTAAATAGATTAAAAATACATTGCACGTTCCTTGTCCCAGATATAAATTATGGTTTCAATTGTGAAAAAAAAAATTGTATTATTTTCAACCAAACAATAACATTTAAAAATAGGAGCAAAAGTGAAAGGAAAAAAGTGCCATAAAAAAGGTTGCCAAATGGATAAAGAAAAGAAACGAAGGACAATAGCTGACATTCAAAAGTTCTTTTTTATTTTCAAACAATTAAATTTTGATTTTTTTTTTAAAGGGATTTATAAATATTTTATTTTATTTTTTTTTTCTCAAATCAGTTTCTTTGTCCTTTTATATTAGAAAATTTCGGCAAAAAAATTATACAATTGCCAATTAACATAATTTGAGAGAAACATTAATATTTAATTGTTAAGTGCACTAAATGAATATATTAAAATTAAATATTGGCAATTTAATGCAATTAGTTGACATAATAAACAATTAGGCGCCAAATATAAACAGTTTTCGCCCACAAAGATGACTTGTGGCATCATTTAAGGGATTTACGTTGGCATTATGTTGGCTCAAACCATAGCCTCTGCCCCCGCTCCTGCTCCTGCTCCTCTCTGCTGCATCCCACGTCTACTGGCAAACGATGAATGCGTATGTGACATGCATACGAAAAGAAAATATAGAAAAAGAAAACTGAAACAGAACCAAAACCAAAACCAAAAGAAAGAGAACAAAAAAAAAATCAAACAGTAGTTTAATTGTTTTGGGTCAGGGATCGTAACGGTCATAAAATACGAATGTGGGCATTGTCCAGACCATAGAGTGAGAGTGAGAGCGAGAGAGAGAGGGGAGAGGGGGGAGGGGAAATATTCAGCTAATAATGGCAGCCATAAATCAGCCAACGATGGTCAGGCATTAAGTGAATATGCGCATGATAAATTAATTGTTCCTAAACTCTAGATGAATCCCAGGGAACGCTTGACTTAAATATGTATGTATTGTATGACTATGTGTGTGTGTATGTGTATGTGTGTGTGTATGTGGGTAAGTTTGATAATATGTGGGCAAAAGGGATACGTTAAGGTCAAAAAGGGATTTTCAATTATTATACTAACGCCCACCCAAAATGGACAAACAGGAATCAACTTTGATGGGGGCAAACAACAATGGAGTAGTCAATAACCAAGTTAGCCAACAGAAGTGGATACATTTGAGTAGTATTGGCTACTGCAATTTATTGAAATTTACCAAGACAAATTGGTTTGCGATATCGGTTTCAGTTTCCCCATGACCAGCGGGTATTGCAGGTTCTCTTCCTCCCTCTTTCGCTCTCCCTTCCTCATAGTCATTAAATACCCATCTCATTCACCTCCATAGATTGCATGCATGTTGCCTCCGAGGCTGGAGACTACATCTTTAAGAAACTAACACCCCCAACACCACCATTGAATTCGGCTCTCAACCGAGAAGCAGCTATCCTTGAGCTAGAAGCAGCTGCAGTTGTGGCAGGTGAAATGGAGGGAGTTGCCGGTGTCGGTATCGCCGGTGGCAATGGCGGCGGCGTCTCTCCCACTTCCGCCGAAGTCTGTGGCCTGTATGTGATTGGTGAACCAGACACAATTGTTGAAATTACAATGAAGCACTATGATGTTAATTGCGAAACGGGTGGTCTAATGGCGGTGAGTGCTGACCTCTAATTGCATTAAGGTCACAAAATGACATATCTTAACATGTATATATGTATATACATATATACTCGTATATACGTATATATGTATGTGTGTATATCCGGTGTCTTATATTGCTTGTCTCCTGCAGTTTGTTGATGGCTGGGAGCTAAATGGTGAATACTTTCCGGGCATTAAAGATCATCATCGCGTATTGGATGAACGTGTCTATGAATTTTGCAACAATTACAAACAATGGTTGGTTCACATTCATATAATTAAACTTAATTTATTTATTATACTTTACTTTCAAAATTGGATTCGTTTTTCTAAAGGCCAAGGATCAGCAACAAGAAATTCTTTCGCTCTAGCCAAAATGCCGCCCTATTGCAATATCGTATACCAGCCCGTGGCTCCTTTGTGGCCAATGTGCGTTTTCATAAGATTACACAACGTAAGTGATTAGAAAATAGATAATATAAAAATAAAATAATAATAAAATAAAATATGAAAATAAGCGAGCATAGATGATGCCAATTAAAGAAATTATTTATTATTATTATTTAATTGTAAAAAAGTATTAATTCTAAGTCACAATGAGTTTTAAAGCGAGAGCGACAAAGGCCTTCAGGCTGAACTAAAAAAATATTTTAAATCACTTCTTAGATAGCTTAATTTATAAATGATTAAATGAATTGATCCTTTAACAGTTTAAGAAAAATCTATATTAACTTAATAATGCTTTAAATAATAATTACTGATATATTTTATTAATTATTTTCATTATTCAATTTTATTTATCTACTTATTGTTTATTTGATATTAATGGCTTCACAAATATTAAATAAAATATTAAAAGGCAACTGAGGACTTAGGGTATTCACTGATAATAATATTTGTTTTGGTTACTTAATTTATAATTATTTTGAATCATAAATTTTTATGTTCTTCGCCACCAAGTTTCAGTAAAATTAACTTATAGAAGACCAAATGGAATACTTTAAAATTAAATGTAAAAAAAAACAATTTTCGCTTAATAAGATTAACTACAGATAAAGAAAAGAAATAAAGGTCAAAAGTTCTAGTTTATTTTTACAATTAAATATTGAAAAAAATCATTGAAAAAGTTAATCAATATTTAATAAATATTTTCAACATTATCTTTTCACTGTCTATGACAGATAATCGTAAATACGACTACTTTAGGTAACTTAAAGTTTAAGTTTTTGCTGGGTAAAAGTACCCTAATCTCATCAGTTTTTAATCTCTTCTGGGCGAGCCTTTCTTTAATTTCCCCAACAAATTATCGTATCAAAATAATACGAAAACAAAAAAAAACCAGCAATAATAATATAACCAGTGAATTTTTAATCTATTTAGAATACATTTACCCCAACTAATCAAATTGAAATTTTATCTAATCGTTGTTAGCATGCAATATCCTGGTACAAGACACTGCTGCCGTTTATAAGATGGCCAATTTTGGACAAGCCCGTAATTGCACTCTATCCGCATTATTTCCGGCTGTTGTGTCCTTGGCTAATTTACGAATCGGTGGCAAAAGTGTGCGGTCCCAGCAGAAGGTTAACTATGATGTAAGTCCTGCCTTTATTACTATGAAAAAAAAAAATCATATTTAATTTAACATTTAATTTGTTTTGATTCAACATAAATTCATTCTGGTTAATAGTGTAATATGTTTGCTGATCGTTTGGAAATTGGTGGCTCAGCTGGTTTGGATGCAATTGGTATGGAACATGCTAGCTCTGTTTGTGGATCAAGCAATGAACCGGGACCCGAGCAGGCAATCTTTTGTGGTGTCACAAGTGTTCGTCTTGTATCAACTGGACGTTATCAAAATCAGGCCGCTGTCATTATAAGAAAGGCCGATGAGCATGATATTGATATTGCCACATTGATGTGTGCGCTATAAGGTGGCTATATACGGAATGGTGAATAAATGAACAACAAATTGGATAAATTTACAATTCCTCCCCCCTTGTAAATGTGTGTATATTGTATGTACAAAAGAAGCAAATAACGGTATTTCCCCCCAACAACAACAACAACAACAACAAAACACAAAAATAAAGAAAAATACGCAAAAAACAAAAAAAAAAAAACCAAAATACATAAATTACACTCTATTGGTAGCGCTTAAAAAAAGAAAAAAAGAACCTAATCTTAATCGATGCAAACCATAAAAAGTATTCACTAAAAAATCCCCGATCCCCTACCCAAACCCTTCTCCTAAACCAAACAAAAAGTGCAAACGAAACCATTTTAAGAAATTATATATATATCGAAACTTCTGTGTGTTGAAAATAAGAATTATGAATTTATTATTTCGGTTGGGGGGCTGGCATTATATGGCCATGGGAATTTTCTTCATTTTATAGAAACTTTATGAGTCTGTCATATATGTATATGTATATATGTATATTTGATATTTTTATGGGATAGCGGCTAATCGAACTAATTAAGTGGCACAAGTACAAGACATTAAATGGGGCAATAAATAAAATTTCCATCGATAAGTTGAACATTATGTAAGGATTAAAAACAAGGGAACGATTCATCTAATTGAGTAAGAGACGAGAACCAAATATGGCAAATATACAGGTAAAGGTAAAACTAAATGCCACAATTGCAGAGGCTCCACCATCATCATCATCGTCCTCACCTTTGGCCAACTAAAATTAACAGAGATTAAAGAAGTTAACTAAACATTTTCCATTAGGGTTTAACGGATTAGTTTAGACTTACGCTTTCTTCCAAAATTGCCTGCAATTCCTGACAACGTGTCTTCTCCCTATAATTACTTGTGGCAATCCGGCATAGAGTTGTACTTAAACAGGTGTCATCACAACCTGCCTCCAATTTGGGATCAGCATTGGTCATCTTAATCTGCCAGAATTTGCGTAATAATGATGGCTTCTCTGCCATGGCCACAAGTAATTTGTCTATGCCCGCCGGACTAGTATCTGAGGTGAACTCCTTGGTAAAGGTATACTCATGAACCCATTCGGGTTCCTTATCCGGATTGAGATTAGCCTCGGTAAGATTAACTATCCATGTATGATGCTCCAACACTTGCCACGTCTCGGGACTTAGTTCGTATAAACGATAATTGGGATTCTTGTAGGAGTAAGTGGTCAAACTGCCACCATTCCACGATACAGCCACAGCATGACCCTCCTTAGTATAGTGTAGACTCATCTCATCCTTGTGAGTATGACCATTAAAGATGCCCGTTATGATCTTGCTAAAACGTGCCAAGATACGATTGTATTCCCTTGACCACACGGTCCAACAATCACCATCACCCGATGGAATGTGCGTCAGTATGTGAACCTTTTCACCAGCTTTCTCGGCAGCCAACAAAGTATCGTGGAACCAATTCAATTGATCCAATACCAGAGATCCATTGTAATATAGCCACCAATTATATAGATAACAATCCATACTGTTTAGGGCAATAATACGATGACCAGTGCTAGGAGAAGCTGTATAGTAGCCACCACGTCGAACTGTTTCCTCAGCGGTTGAGGGAAGCCATTTGGACCATAGATTCCATGCATGGGAGTATAGCCAATCCACATTCAATTCGGAAGGTAAATTATTCTCATTAACAAAACTAAGTATTCAAAATAAATCAAAACATTAAAGAGTTATTAATTATCCTAATCTAATCACACTTACACATTTGTTGGATGAGGTTCATGATTACCCAGGCAGGAGTAGACAGGTATATTTGGAAAATATTCTGTTAGTAGTCCATCGATTTCAGTTAACATATCCAAATTTCCCTGTTTGGTTGTGGACCATACGTTATGCGGTGGCACATCACCCGTATGATAAATCCATCCCAATTCATGCGTCTTCTGGATATGATCAAAGGCACTTAGGATTAATTGTTTGGGTGTATCACAATTGCGATAATCACTCCAATAACCAGCTCCAGTTGAATTGGCATTCGTTGGCAAAGGATCACGACAACACATTGGTTCATCACATACTGCTAGACCGCCCACTCTGTAATCCGGATCGTAATGTATATCGGTTAATTGCAATATGAGTATATCCTTGGAGCTACGCTCTGCTAGTTCATCATTTGACTCTGTGGGTATATCACCAACAATTGTCAATTCAAAATCAAATTCATCCTGTTCAATCTGACAAATGCCAAAGGGTAACATGCCACAAATGGAACGAGATTCGGCAATTGTCTCATTCAAGATATAATCCCAAATTGGCCAATTGAGATCGAATAAACCTTCGGTAACATCTGGAGTTTGTATATTGAAATAATTAGATATGCTGAGAGCCACTTTCTTTGCTTCCTCATCCCGGTTAGGACCATTTAGTTCACCATCGGGTCCAGTGAATGTGCGTGATATAACATTCACCACAGATCTGCACATTGTGCAAGCAAAGAATTGATTGGCTCTACTCAAATCTCCCAAGGTTTCAGTGAAAATATCCTTTCGATTATTTGTGGCACCCATCTCATTGGCCAATTGACGCAATCTCGCCGATTCGATACCCGTTTTAAGATACTTAAGGTACTCATGGCTTATCTCCTCCGCAACGCTAGCTGTTTAAAATAAAACCAAAGAGAATATGAAACCATTAAATGGATTCCCAAGTTCAAGAGCTCCACCACTTGAGCCTGTCAAGATAATACTTTTAATACCGAACCTGAAATAGCCGCGTTAAGACGTTCATCGGTGGTAAAACTATGCGGTATATCAGTTAAACTGAAACCGCTGGTTAATAAAAGGAAACTGGCTGCCACCAGGGTGAAGTTCCAAAAAGACTTCATCGCGAAATGGCACTTGATCTGATACTAAGTGTTCGCCAGCTCATCCGGGTCATATTTATAGGACACCAAAAAGTGCTTATCTAGTCAAACATTATCGGTTGCGATAAATGTATATACTTATACTCGTATATATACATACATACGTGCATCTAATGTTATAATTATTCCAATTAGTAGAGAGATTTTAACGTACAATACACATAGCTAATAGAATCGAAAATAAAATGAAGAAAAAGATTATAAAAATTATACCCCATATATGTATAAAAGAAATTATTTAATTAATAAACAATTTGCTTTTATTTTTGAAAGATTAACGTAATCCTTGAACCCCAGGTGGATTTAGATGGAAATCTAAATCTAATCAATCTGAAAACACGTTTTATTAATTTAGAAATTACCTACGCATTCACGTGCTAAATAATTTCTACGAAATTCATCAACAATTTTGATCATAAACATTGATTATAATTGGAAATATATGGCAACTGCTACCATTTATGATGCCAATTGGCTAATTTGTAGTAATATTACCTATCGTCCATTAGTTGATAATGTTGGGCTATCGTGTAGCAAAGTCTATATACATATATAGAATGATAAGTTGTCAAAATATGCAGATTATCAGAATGTGATAGGGATAAGCGATTATTATTATTTATTTTCAACTAGTTCAATCACATTATTTTTCTGTTTATAAAAAAAAAAATGGATTATTATATACATATATGTATGCACAATAAAAATACTTAAGATTAAGGATCATTTTTGTTTTTAAAAGCTGAAACTTATGGTCAGCATCAGTGCTATGATCGATATAAAGCTTAGAGCAGTAAGGGATGCAGCGCCACCATCATCATCCGGAGTAGTGCCAATTTCTTCATTATCCAGCTTTAGGGGGGAAAAAAAAAGGAAAATTAAGAATTAAGAATGGAAGATTAGGAGAAGGATTTAAGCTTTTTCTACTTACAGCTATAAAGAGACGCTCCCTTAGCTCTTCACAACGTTCCCGACGATCGTTAACCGTCACACTGGCACGACATAGAGAACCGGCCAAACAATTGCGATCACAACCATTATTCACTTGAGGATCTGCCGAGGTAACCCTATAACGCCAATACTAAAAAAAAAAGAAAAATTAAAGCAAGCAATCATAAGATTATCTTATCTTTAGCCTTCTTTCTCTCTTCTTCTTTTTCGGTTACCCACCTTTCTCATCAATTCTGGATTATCAGCGAAATTTTCTAACAATTGATCAATGCCAGCTGGACTGAGATCATCGGTAAAAGCACTAACAAAATCATATTCCAAGAACCATTCTGGATTCCTATCCGGATGCAAATTGGCTTCAGTTAAATTGTAGATATATGTGCGATGATTTGTTACATCATAGGTCTCTGGATTCACATCATATACACGATAATTGGGATTCTTATTACTGAATGTGGTTAAAGCTCCGCCATTCCAGGCGATATTTATAGGATAACCCTCATCGGAATAGTGTACAAGCAATTCATCCTTGTGCGAGTGTCCATTAAAAATGCCACTAACCGTGTGCCGGAAACGTGTTATAATCCGATTATATTCCCTCGCCCATACAGACCAACAGGTGCCATCACCGGCTGGTATATGTGTCAGAATGTGAACCTTTTCCCCAGCTACTTCGGCGGCTAGCAATGTGTCGTGCAACCATTCCAATTGTGGAATCTTATCCGTTCCACTGTGATATAGCCAAAAGTTATCCGTGTAGCAATCATTACTATTCAGAGCTATAATGCGGAAACCCTCTCTTGGTGACAGAGTATAGTAACCGCCCTTAAGGATTGTCTCTTTGGTATCTTTTGGTAGCCATTCGGACCAAAGTTCATAGAGATGTTCATATAGCCAAGTTGTACTCACATCATTCGGTACACCTTCGGGACTGAAACTATTAAAAAAAAACAAAATAAATATTTAGGGATAAATATCGAAAGGAATCTAATTAAGGATATTCTTACAGATTTAGTGGATGCGGCTCATGGTTACCAATGCAGGGATAGATTGGTACTTTTGGAAATACCTCTTTCAGGCGATTGCTGACCTTAGTAAGGACATCCTTATTTTTCTGTTCCGACGTGGCCCAGACCATGTGATCGACTACATCACCCGTCTGATAGATAACATCACACTTTTGTGTCTCCACAATATGTTCCAGAGCCGATTCCAGTACATTCCAGGGTAAATCACAATCACGATAATCACCCCAGAATCCAGCTGCTTCACTTGTACCCTCCACCGTGTCCTTGTTGCGCTGACAACACATTGGCTCCTCGCAAGAGGCCAGACTACCCGGTTCGTAGAGTGGATCATGGTGGATATCGGTTAACTGGCAGATTTTCAAATCAGTAGCACTTGCACGTGGTGTATCCGATTTGGGACCGGTGAGTGGTTCACCACCAGCATCCAAAGATAACGTCCAGTTGTATTGAGGATTGGTAACCGTATTGCAGAAACTGTACTCCATGAAAAGTGAACAGAAACTTTGGGAATCCATTTCTGAGTTACGCATTATATACTCCACTGTAGGCATGAAGAAATCAAGTAATCCTTCGCATACCTCCTTGGTCTGGAGATTCAGGCGGAGGCAGACTTCCAAAGCAAATGCCTTCATAATTTCTCCACTATTCTCGCCATGGAGTTCTCCGTCCTCATCCCGTACAGTGCGAATAAATACGCGCATAGTCGACCGGCAGGCGGTACACAATAGGAAATTATCACGAGGCTCCAGATCCACCATATTCTTGGTAAATATATCCTTTTGGCTATGAGATTTGGCCAATTGTTCGGTTACCTTTTTAAATTCCGGTGTCTCAACACCGGTCTTTAAATAGACCATATATCCTTCCTCCAGCTGCTTGGCCACATCGTCGGCTATGGCTGACAAGACACTATCGCTTAGATCAAAATCGATTGGTACTCCTGGCAAATGGATCGCCGAAACCGCCAGGATCCCGGATAGCAATAAAACCAAGCAGTGATACTTCATGGCTATTCCTGGAAGCACTTGGTAAGCAACTAAACTCACCGCACTTGCTGGAGGTCTGCTTTATAGCTTCCGAATGGCTTTATCACCTGCACTCTACGTTGGCAAATTCATTGACAAGTACCTATTCTAAAAAACATTCTGATAAGGATTATACACACCTGTATGCTGCTTATTTTATTGATTAATCCAAATCTATAATCTATTTTTATGTGTTGTTATTTAAAAGGTCGTAAAAATATTTGGTTCAACATGACCTGCAATCTTGAAATAGTCACATTTTCCATTAAATGAATCAAATTTAAAATGATATAATAATGACAGTTACGCGGTCATTTTTGAATCACGCGTAGATAGTAAAATATTTATCTACACAAATCAACCCAGTGGCGCCAGTAAAAAACAGAAACTTAATTTTAAAAACGCAATTTTTTCGCATAAACCATGATATTTCAATGTTAACGCATTTGGTCACACTGTGTACTCCTGCAATTGTTATTGTGAGGCAAGCAAGCAAATCAAAGCAGGGTCAGCATATATAATCATAATTAACGTTTTGAATACGCAAAATGGTTTTGGTTTTCTGATAATACGTTAGTCAATCGAGTGATCAATACCCATATCAAGTGACGATTGCTTTAACTACTTTGAAAATAATACAAAGACAAAGAAGACTCACAATAAGCGAAAACCAATTATTAGTGGTGCGTAAGAGTGTTGGCCATTTAGCTGTTATTGGTAAAAAGTAGAAATTAAACGATAATTAACCTGTTATAATGAATCAATTGCTATTTGTAATGCATTGCACTCGAAAAACAATTAATTCCATTAACGGTATCGTCGATTTCATATTAAGAATGTTTCCTTATTTTCTTTTATTTTTCTATATAAAGTTTTAGCTTGTTTCTGGGCAACACTGGTGCGTGAGAGTGTGTGAATAAGATACAGGAAGGAGGCAGCAACAGTGACGCCATTTTTTGTGCGAATAATAAAGGCTGTGTTGTGCTCGTGACCAAGCAATGAGCAGCCTAATCAATTTTCTCAATCCGAAATTGAAACCCTCTGTGGAATGCGATGCCGTTTGCGAGGATGGTTACACAGCTGCCAATCTTATAGCCGATAATGCTGAGCAGTTGGAGCGTGGTTTTATGTGCTTTACAGTATGTAAACCCCCCGTAGAGATTGTTTTTGAGTTCCCCAAGGCAATCGATATGAAGGTTATCAAATTGTGGCACACATCAGGATCCCTTCGTTCGACTGGTTTCGATGTACATGGGAAATATGATGGCATTTGGGAACGTGTGGCTTGTGTGCGTGACTTACCCAAGGGCGTGGACTCGGTCACATTTTGCTATCAAAGTGATTACAATTCGCGCAGTAGCACTTCGGCTGCTCAACAGCAAAGCGAGAAGGTATTCTTTTTCAAAACGGCCCACAAAATTCTAGCCACAACAAATAGTGTGAAAATTGTGATTCGTGGAACTGAACGTTGTCCACCTATTTTGCGCAAAGTCCAAATGTGGGGTCTACCTGCTCGTTCTTTGGACAAGGCCGATCGTGAGTTAATGAAGACCATTTGGAGTGAGATAAGCGATCCCTATGGCCAAAGAGATCAGGCCCAACAACAGCAAGGACTGCGTTCACCCTCGCGTCATATACCTGAGTTGCGGGAACTGTCATCGCTTGAAATACCCGAGGAATTTTTAGATTCCATCACATGGGAATTAATGGTAAGCATGAGGATTAATCTAGCGAAGGTGGGGGAGCAAAAAGATTAAAATGATTCACCATATATACATACACACTCATACTCATATACAGGGAGAAGAAGAAAAATCTGTGTGTATCTATCTATAGAGTAAAATCCCCTTTGCCCTTCTCCTTTGTTTACTTACCTTGCAAAACAAACTGCAAATAAGAAGGAAAAGAAAAGGGATGTAACGATGAGTTTACTATATCCCCCTCCTTCCCTATTCCTCTATATTGTTTGACTGATTATAAACTAATATTAAACACACTTTAAATCAATTTCTTTAGATCTTTCCCACTGTGTTGCCTTCGGGTAAAGTGGTCGATCAGTCTACCATTGACAAACACTCGGAGGAGGAAGCCAAATGGGGACGTCAGCCATCGGATCCTTTTACTGGACTCGAATATACCTCACAACGTAAAGCAATATTGAATCTAGCGCTTAAAGCGCGTATCGAAAAGTTCCTTTTGGAGCACTCAGAGCACTTCAAGTCGGTGCCCCGTTCATTGGGCAGTTCGCGTATGCGTCGTCGTCATGCTTCCCAATTTGCCAGCAGCATGTGCCATCCAGGTCAGTTACCGGCATCATCAGCCGCAGGCACATACTCCACACTATGTGCTACTGTTTTCAAACAGCAGCAACACACACAGCATCAGCAGCGCAAGACCAATTCCACAGTAACTGCCACGGCCACCTTGTCATCGACATCGGTGGCCTTCTCAGGATCCTCATCACCACCGGCCGCCAAGCGTGCCCGGCCCAACAGCAATCACCATTCAGCCTGTGCCACTGTCACGGCCAGTAGTATTCACCGTCAGTCGCCGCCATCTACCTCGACGGCATCGTCGTCGTCTTCCATTGAACAGGATATCCAACAGGCATTGCAAAAGATAACGCGTTTCTCTCAAGCAAGTGTTGCTGTACCGAAAGCACCTCCATGTTGCATTAATTGCCGCAGTGGTCAGTTTAGCTATGAGATACGCACCTGTCGGCATCTGGTCTGTCGCGAGTGCCTTGTCCTACTGTCATCCAGTCAGCAGTGTGTTTGCAAGATTAGCTTCCGTGGCGCCGATGTTGAGCGCTATCACAAGCTGCCGTAGTGTCGCCGTCGTTGTCGACGGTCCAATCCACATATATTATGTATTTAGTATGTTGAGTTAGAGTTTTTATTGTAAGAAAAACATATTTTGTTGCCAATCTCCTCTCCTCCCCCAACCACATTGGCCCCTTTCCCCATTTACATTGTGTCTTCTTTCGCCATTTTGCAATACGATTATGTTTGTGTCTCTTTGTTTCCTTAGCTTTATACATTTGAATGTGTACGTTAAGTTGCTTTATTTAAATATCTAACAATTAATTTTAGTTATTCCCGCTCATATCAGTGAAAAAAGTCGATTTTAGGGATCTGCAGAGATATTTTTGATTATCAATATTCAAAGCCAAAATATATATACACTCAGATATTGGTAAATTCGTTGGTTCGATCATCTGGCGCTACCGATTTAAGTATCAGGTCACATTTAGTCATAGAACAGAACTATACATAGCATAGCATATAGATCGCGCGCATAGATTTTGTAGAAACTTTATATACAACAATCCCCATGGAAAATAAAAGACAAGAGTATATTAAGCGCAAAATTTATACATATACAAAAAAATATATATTCATACGATATAAATTAGAATAAAGATCAATAAAAATATTAAAAACCAAAATTAATGTGTATTGTTCTTACGTAAACTTAATTTCCATCAGTTTCTTAAATTAAATTAAGTACGTTACTTTTTTCGACTGCCTGGCAACTCTATTTAGAGCTGTGAAATACTTAAATGTTCTCTGACAACTCTACGACCTTTAAATTCTTTGTAAAGTTTTTATTTTGTCTTGACACTGTTTTTCTTTACTTAATGTCGCAACACACGAATGGAACACCAACTCCTGGGCCAAAACCAAGACTCCGCTTGGGTTTGTCCACACCAGGTTTGCGTAGGCATAAAAATCAGAGCAATGAAGGAACAGAAACTCCTCGCGCCACAATGTCTCTGCCTCTGAAAGCCAATTCAACAAATTGTAGGCGTCCTGGATTAGGACGTCCCCGCAAGGAGTTGTCCAAGAAAAGATTGCAATTTGTTAAAGCTGAGGAACACATGTCGCAGGAGGTTAAAAAGGATATGGAATCTGCAACCACCTCAAAGGACAGTCGCACTATTGAGCTAGAAAAAGATATTAAGATTTGGCGAAATGCTTTCTCAGCTTCTATGGATGATCTACAATCTTCATTTGAGCCACGTCAAAGCAAAAAGGCCCTACTTATTCAACTGGGAATCCCGCTGGAAATGCTCCCATACCTGGAAGAAGATTGACGATTGTATAGACATAAATTAATCCATTTGTACATAATTAGGAAAATGTATTTCACTGCATTAAAATGATCTAACGTATAAGAAAAACAATAACATTTTTAATATTTATGGGGGCGGATAGGCTTTTCTGGATCAAAGAGTTTCGGATCATGCAAAAAGTCCAAATCCTTGTGATAGCCTGGCATTAACAGAAATTGTTGGGCACGCAAAATGGCACTTTCCACATCTTCCTGCTTTTGCTTGCATAATCCGGTAATGTGACGTCCATAAATACGTCCCGTATACGGTGATTGGAATTGCGACAACAATTTCACGTTTTTATAATTTGGATGTATGTTATGCTTGCATAATATACACTGCTGTGGTTCCTTTTCGAAGGGATTTGTTATATCAATGGGTTCATCAGAATTGCCGCTCGTTGAGTTGTCGACATCGGCCAGGCGGGGGGCGGATGTTAGCAGGTGACGTTTGCCGGCCAAATTGGCAACTGTAGCTGTTAACGAAAGGAATTATTTAAGCAACTTGTTTATTTAATATTAATACATCTTTTTACCATTTTGTGCTAGTACTTTGCCGATTTTCAACATTTTCTCGAAAAGTTCAACAAAAACAATTAACTAGTGATGCACCATTTGTAAACTAGCAATCGAACTAATATCCAAAACCAGTTCGGTTTACAAAAAACACAGAAAACTGGAATTATTCAACACTAAATGTCATCGGCTGGTATATCGATGTATTGCAGCATGTTATGGTCACTTCAAGTTAAACAGCTGATACCGCACGTGCAGTTGTTTTGTTTACAATTAATATCTTAACAAAATGAAGCCAAACAGCCAGAAATCAAAAGGCAATGCGTTTAGAAAACCAACACAGCCCCATGACAAGAATACACAAAAACATAAACCGGTCTTTAAGCAGAAATTTAAACCTAAACAAAAGCAGAAGAAATCGGCAAGCTATTATTTTTTGTATCCTTTATGTCCATTGTTAACGATGATTTTTATCTTCATCTTCAGGATAAACCCAATAAACCAGAATTACGTAAAATAATACGCCAACAAAATGCAGCCAAAGCAGAAGCTGAACGCCAAAGAGTGAAGGCAGAAAAGGATGCACGCATAAAGGAGTATAAGAAGCAGCGTCTGGAAAAGACAAAAGCCATCAGCAAGCGCACCCAAAAGGGACAGCCATTGATGAAGGATCGCATGCAGTTACTTCTAAAGCAAATTGAAGATATGAAGCGACGCTAAATTTAATTAAATCAATCTTCAATAAGTGGAAGGTAGACAAATAAATTAATACCATTAAGTTTTGTTATTCTGCTTATCACAAGTTTAATATTAAGTGGTATACGATATAATATACTTTTAATTTAATTTAATTTAAATCCAAGACTCAAATCCTGAAAAAGTTTGTACTACTTGCTGATAGATGAACAGCCTTCTGCATTTACGAGCATTTCATCCATTGTATTTGCTGATCTAGTATGCCGAGAGGTAATTGTTGTTAGATATCAGGACAAAATGTATTCGCTCAGTTTTAATGAATGAAGTTAACCTAGTTCAAAAGTGATCTAAAATGTTTCATTAACTTGGCAACGCACAAAGTATTAACATCTAAATAGAGAAAATTATGGCACCCCAAAAGTTTTCTCCGTTTATGTCGTTTGTTAAGGAGTTCAGGAATAAAGATCCCGAAGGATGTGGCATGAATATGAAACAGGCAGTGGAGCATTGCGGTACAATATGGGAAAATATGGAGGCAGCGGAACGTGAACCATACATGTCCGGTGCCATGTCTATGGGTATGAATAAGGCCCGTAAAAAGAACGGTCGTCATAACTGCCACGGAGCTTTAATTTCCGATATGGAAGCTTTGGAACTGGAAGCAATCCAGGCGAAGGTTACTATGACAAAAAAAATAGAGCAAATGGTCTTCGAGAACGACAATCATGAGTTGGAGAACGCCAAATTTATATTTGGATCATTCAATTATTTTTTAAATGTTCCCATGTCGAAAATTTGCGTACCTGCTGAATTTTCCGCTTGTGAATTTTCTTTGAAGGAAGGTGTTCAGTCCACATTTGGAATGAAAATCAATCCAAGTAAATTGGTATTTGGCCAGGCGTATAATGCTGAACACCATTCGAGCAATACTCATAAGTTGCCGTTGCCTCCACTTGCTCTGGGTGAATCAAATATGAAGAAACTATATGAAAGTATTCACGATTATCTGAAAAAATGCTTAAATGGAAAACCTTTAGTGGTTTTTACTACCTCTAAAGAAATGTCCGAAGTTAAGGGATGTTTTGATTATATAGAAGCCAGATATCAAGAATATGCCAGCGATGATATAAAGCTGAAGACATTGCCACCCATTCTCGTTTATAATATTGAATATCTTTTCTATATGCTAAAGAGAAAAGTTATGACGATATCAAGGAATGGAGTCTATAATATAAATATGCTCGATACCAATAATTATTTTAATTCTGATGCCTTTGAACATATAAATGGTATCGCATGCAAATTTCACGAGAACATCGATCGCAGTAAATACTGTACTCTGAAGAAAGTAATTGGATGGGCATATACCTTCTGTGATTACATGTGTGAGGATTTGAAAATTACCATGGAGCAGGGTAAACATGCTCCACTCGAGTGGAAAAATGGCATTTAAATACTGTTGAATTTATAAAAGATTTACTGTTAGTACAAGCTACTTGTCATTAATTTAGAAAAAGATTTAACATTTGGTTTTCTTTTTCTTTCTTACAGCCATATGTCACAGTGAAGTAGCTGACACCGATATGTTTTAAATTCATATTATATAATTCTTGCTAAAAGTATGTTATCTCTACCCAAATACATCTAGCACAACTCTGATCCGTCAAAGGCAGCATTATGTAGCCAATACAACTTACATGGAATCTTTTGCAGTTTTGAATTAAAATGATTTAAAAGAACTTTCAGGGATACAAAAAATATTTACAATTGTTTAAAACCAAAATATATTATCAATTTTGTAAGTTCTTAAGTTTGTTTAATATAAAAGAACGTATAGAATATCTAAATAATATATCGTATAATCTTAAAATACAAAACTATATCTAATTTTGTCCGTCAATTTGTTTTTGAAATGGAGTAAATTAACAATTTATATCATAAATGATAATTTATATTACATCATTATCATATAAAGTTTCTTATTTAAAGGTACCATGTTTAAAAAAAAATACTTAAAAAAGACTAAGTCTAAGGAAACAATTAAGTAAATCAGTTTCCTTATAATTTGATTTTTTAATATCAATTTTAACACAATAGTCAAGATCTTTGAAACCAAATATTTTCAGTGTTTGTGTAAAGAGTTCAATGATTTCTTAAAGATTCTTAAAAAATATACTAGAATGAAGTCGCTTTAGCATATTCGTACCCTAGTAGCAGTGGCAGTTCTCTCTAATCAAGACAAAATTTCATAGATAGTATAGCACCCTTTTGTTGAAATTTCCGTGCACGCTTCAGTTTTGAAAATTAAATTTAATGCAACCTGTAATAAATTTTCATGCCTCGCGCTTCCGGCCGTGCGGCACAACCCTTTGATTGTTACTTTCATACAAAAAAGAGTTTCAAGTTATGCAAATTTCTGTTCTTTACACTTTCGTTTTTTATTTTTCTGGGTGCACGGCAAATTGGTTTTTGGCGGCTTATCAGTAGAATTGCCATTTTGCATCCTGTACCTGTCCTGTCAACCATCCATTCCCCCTTGTTAATTCCCTCGTGTGTATGTGCAAACAAACCAATTTGTTAGCCATGTGCGTTTTTTCTTTCGTTTTTTAAATCTATTTTCTTTTTGCTGTTTACGGAATTTTTATTTTTGCCCTTAGAATCTTTTTGCATTAGAATAAAAATAAAGTTTTATGAGAATTCCGTTGGCAAAGACATCCGTTTCCGTTTAGCGGGTGCAGGCACAGATACTGAATATGGATACATATGTGTGAGTGAGTATGTGTGTGTGTGTATGTATATATACATGGAGGATGAGTGCACATAGGAAGGGTTTATTAAAGTTTATTCCAAAGAATTCCCTGGCACTTGAACCAACAAAATGACAATCAGCATGTGGTCTCATATCCGCCAACCATTCAACCAATGCAAACCGAAAAAAAAACATTGCGCCAGGCTTATTTCTGTTATTACGACCTTTCTATACTCTATACTATAGCAATTAATAGAATATAGTATAGCAGCTAAATACAGCTCAAAAGAATTTTGAATGTTTCTTAGATAAGAAAGTTACTTAAATACAAAATATTTAAATACATTGAGAACTAAACTAAACAAAAAATATCTAAATTGAACGAGAATTTGGATTGTGCCAATTATTAAATATGTTTAATAATATTCAATATGCAAATTTATAAGATCACATTTGGTAGCCTTGCCCAAAATGAATAAATATTCTAGCGAGTGTATATAAAATAGATAATCGAAAACTTTCACTTAAAGGATATTGCAAAACTATTGCCCTTAACCCCTTGTCAACGTAGCTGCCTCCGCCGTCGCCACCGCCGCCACCCCCCATTGTGTTCTGTATATAACCCGTTGACACAAAATCGCACTAAATCAAAAATTATACTTTATACAAATATAAAACGACGGCGCATCGTCTCAGCATCGTTGCCAACACGCGGAAGTCGCTAGACCCCGTCGGCCATAAATCTCATATAGTCAAATATTGAATTACGCAGGATGTGCAATAGAAAAAACTACGGTGGGGGGGAAAAAAGGGTTTATTCCTTTTACATACATCCATATATGTATTTCGCATAACCAATTTTGTGGGTCAAAAGGATGTCCATGTACACCCTCCTTCTCCAACTCCTATGTGACATTCACTTTTTCCGCCCATTGCTTTGTTCTGTTTATTTAATAAAAATTTCAAGTTATGAGTGTTTTTTTTCGGGGTGTGTTGTGTGTGTGTGTGTGTTTATGTGTGTAGATTCTCGTTTATGTGTCGATAATGAATAGTTATGGTTATTTAAAACAAGGGAAGGGCGGCAGGGCAGGGTGATCTGTGGAGAGGTATAAATGTTTTGTTTAGGTCGCTTATAATGCAATTTATGAATGTTTCTCCCTCTCAGCGGGCCAACAATGGATTAAGTATGCTCTTATCTCCCAACAGCTGGTTTTCTTGGGCATTTCACATTTCATAAGGGGATTTACTTACGTTTCCCCAATCATCTGAATGATGAGCGAATCACAACTGATAGTCAGCTAGACTAGCCCATTGAGATCATCGTATATATAGATTGCTGTCATTTTAGAATCATTTATTTAGTCGTTTACTAATCTTCAAGTGAATCATAATGAAATTCTTTAAATTTGAGTCGCTTCTATTAATTGTGCTTATATTTTCCTTAAGCAATGTTCAGGCAGCGCCCAAAGGAAAAAAAGGTGGATTTAAATTACCAAAACTTCCAAAAATCAATATAAATATTCATCATAATAGTAAGTCATAAAGATTATAGGCAAATTATTATTTAAAAGTTAATTGTGGCATCTTTGTTTTACAGATATTCATATTGGCTAAAAGCGGCTGCTAATATAACAAAATATTATATAATGGATTATTAAATTATTAATTTCTTTAGTAAGCTAATAGTACATAGAAGAAGTTTATTTATAACCAAAATATATGTTGATAAGAATTATTTATAATTTAAAAATGTATGTACTTATATTGTTTTGTCAATCAAGCATTATATTCAGGAATCGCTACGATTAAGAATTGTTTATTTTATACCAACAAAATATATTTAAGTAAATAATTCCCGTTGATAATTTCAATATGAAACGTTTTTGTTTTCTTATTTACTTATAATATAATATATATTTTCTAACATATATAAATATATGTATAGTTTGTACTGACTACATGATATCACATTAATCCTAATCAGTTTCTGTGTGTTTTAACTCGAACTTCGATTTACTTTGGTATTTATTTAGATTTTTAGATGCTTACAAGTTAGCTTATTCCTTACATTCGATTTATCCGCCAATAAATTTGTATCCACCAGATCTGAAATAATAAAGTTAAAAATACTGGAAGTTATTATTATTAGTTTAATATTACGAAGACTAAACATTATGGGGAAAATGATTTGCTTGGCATAATTTTATATGAAAGAGATTGATTCCAATTTCGATTTTAGTTATTTTTTCTTTCTAATATTCTTTAGTTGGAATCAATTAACAGCGGCTTGTTGAACATTTAATTTAGAAAGCTTGTCTTTAATAAGCACAGGCACCTCCGAATTATATTTAATGCCAACATATTTTAGACTATTATTCACTATTTTAGTTACTTGACGATGACTCAGCTAAAACTCCAGATCCGTTCCGTTCGACTCCCACGCACTTAATAATTAAAGAAAGTCATTTTCGCATTATACCCAATGCATGTATGTACATTTTATTTTATTTGAATATTACCACTCACTATATATATTAAATCACCATAGATATATTTCTTACTATATTATTACTTCAGATGACCACAAAATGAATCCGTTCGAACGCACGAATGAAACGCCCCCGCAAGGGCGCTCTTTATATATGATCGTGAGTCACCTACACAGTGTTGTAAAATGCAAATATCCAGTGTTGCGAAAATACGATGTTCTTTAGTGCTGTAAAAGTTCATCGATCAGTGTTAACTGCCTCTGTTAAATTATCTTTTTCTGTAAAGTTAACAGTCCAATCCTCTGTTAACTTCTCAAGCCTCTGTTAACTTAACAGTTGCTTAATTTACAGACGCTTGGACTGTTAACAGAATATATTAACTTAACAGAGGCGTTAACACTGATCGACTTTCGAAATTTTTCAACACTAATTCGCTACCGTTTTACAACACTGGCTAAATAAGGTTTTACAACACTGTGTAGGTGAGTCACGATCATATATACAGAGCGCACTTGCGGGGGCGTTTCATTCAGTGCGTGGGAGTCGAACGGAACGGATCTGCAATTTTGCTGAGTCATCTGCAAGTAAGTAATAATATAGTAAAGAAATATATCTATGGTGATTTAATATATATAGTGAGTGGTAATATTCAAATAAAATAAAATGTACATACATGCATTGGGTATAATGCGAAAATGACTTTCTTTAATTTTCCTCAATATTAACTCTCCTTTAATCTAAACTGTTGGGTCCGATCGATTAAATTGACCTAACCTACAGAGAAAGATAAGTACAATCAAATACTATTTGTTTAAATATGTCTTTTAATATAGCTTTAACACTTTACTTTTCCAGATGTGTACGTATCTAGTGCCCTATCCTTAAATGTTTTGCTGAAATACAGGTATATCCAAATACAACCCAAAGTCAATCAATTTTAGTTAATATTACTTTAAGGAACAGGCAAGGAATGTGTTGGATACAAATAAGGTCCAAGCATTATCTATTCTCTCTTTCTATATATGTATATTGTTCTCAATATTAATCTAAAACGTAGAGTATTTTCTTCTAGTATTTCGTATAAAGAAGAAATCAACAATCAATCAAGAAATCACAGATAACTTAAACTAATGTACCCTAGTTTTTTAATTAGATTCATTGAATTTCTCAGGTTTATTGATGGATGCTATCTGCTAAGTTACTTCACAACGGAAAAGTAAGCGCTAACCATTAACATTTCCCTTTAAATAAGATACTTATGTATGTATATTTTATAATTATTGTAGCTAAAATACTTTCATAATTCTTTAAACACACTTCTGCAATCAAGGGATTTCTGTTGCCTCAGTAAGCTTGACCAACTTGTAATTCGTATAACTTATTGGCTTCGAAATCTTGTTAACAATTCGGCATGCTAATTAAATTCCAGCAATTACAAATAAACAAAACAACTAACAAACTCGAGAATCAGATGTGGAAAAAAGGCGAATTTTCACTTTTGTCGAGAGGCGAAAGGAGAAATAATAAGAAAATCTGGCAGAAAATTAACACCCCAAGCGTAGGAATTTTTGCTTTCATTGGACCGTAAATTGTTTGGATACAGCCATTCCATTTGCAACCCCACCAACCAAAGGACCAACTTTTTTGGCTCGAGAATTTATGGGATACTCCTTGCCCATTCCCATTGGCTCTTATCTTTGCTGAAATATTAACGGTTTAAGCTTAATTACAAATGGCGACGCTTTCTACCGTCTCACAAATGAACTCTAGCTAAATGTGTGCGGAACTGTACCGGGAAGCAAAATGTTATGCCATTAGGGTAATTATTTACAACAATTTCCAAATTTTACACATGAACAAGCTGAAATTACAATAAAATGTTGTTTTGCATGCACTTTTCCCTCCATATATAACCAAAGTGAGGGCTGTAAATCACGAGGACATGGACAGAGGGACTCCGCCTCCGGCCGCATCAGCCAAATGTGCATGTAAATTTTCAAATTTTCAACAATTTGCAACACTTTGTTTTTTTTTTTTTGTTTTTGGCAAACACGTGACCAGTTCTGCTCCAGCATTTGGAATCCTTTCGATCGAGTGGGGAAAAATGCGCATAAATTTTAATTAAAATTGAAAAGCCATGAAAAATACAACTCGCTCTCTCTCAAAGGACATAAAAAAATCGTGAATTGTCTCATCTGACTCTGTCTAGGCGAGCAGGTGCAGTTAAGCATGAAAGTGGCCAAGGGCAGATGGGATTTTGACCATTTCTTTTTGCTGTTTTGTAATTAAAAACCAATTTACCACATGAAAAATACATTTTCAATAATTGACAAATTGAAGAAAGGATTAAAGTGTTAAAATGAATTGAAGTTATTTGAAATATTTATGCTAATGCTAATGAGGATGGATCCTTTAGATGGATAATGAAATAGTTCACAGCATATTTCACACTTCAACGGTTAAGCAGCATCCATCTTCCATTCAGCTAGAATAGGGATAGGCATTTACAATCAGCATCGCCATCAGCATCCTGATGAGAGACAAATGTCAAAACTATAAGCTGACACTAAAACCATTGAGGCACTTCAATGGTAAACAACAAACAAACGCCACCCCATAGACAAGACAATGAGGGTTGCTTCGGTTTTGGTTCAGATGAATTGGATTGGTTTGGGTTGTCCTCTTTCAACAATTCCAATTGCTCTTTAACTTTCGCCCACCGACTAACAAGCGACGCGTGCCGTTTCCTGTTTTCACACGCGGTCAAAAAGTACAGTCAAACGTAGTAATGGCATGGAATTTAAAACGCAACTGTACTTGGCCACATCATTACATAACCTCACATGACATAATTCACTTCCGGCAAATGCGTTTGGCTCATCCCCTTGTTTTTATTCTATTTTTTGTGTGTGTGTGTGTGTGTGTGTTTTTTTTTGTTTTTACTCCCCCTTGATTGTAGTTTAAAGTTCCATAATTCTAAAATTAAAGTGACCATGCAAGTATTTTTCAATTTACCACATGGTCCATAAATCAAATTGTATTTACCACCGCCGCCGGCTCTGTACCTTTTGATGAGTTGATATTCTGTCACATACTTTTGGGGGGGGAATGTACACTTGTCAACACCAGCGACAGTTATGAGCAGTTTTTCAATTTCATTGAAAGTTTTTTTTCTTTTTTTATATTTTTTGGGGTAAAAAACCGAACAAATAATCGTATTAGGGAATAAAAAAAATGTGTCCTTTTCTTTCCGAACATGTGTGAAAATGTTTCAAAGATAAAAGCACATGTGTCTTGTTGTTTTGTGAGCCAATCTGATATGATTAGCGTAGGACTAACGAGCAAACCTTTTCAATAAGAAATTCAATTTTTGAATTGGCTTTCGGGGTTGAGTTTGGTTAGCCAATAAATCTTGTAACAAGTCTTAGCATGTCAGCAACAAGGACCAACTTTAGTCAAAGGAAGCAACAGGAAGTGCCAAGGCATCTGGGATCTACATGGTAATGGAAATCTTTACAAAATACCAATGTTTTGCGTAAATCCAAATGCTAACGGAAAAGCCAGTGACTTTGATTTATAACAGCAGGGCGTGGTATTTTTAATTTAGAAAGCACAGCAAGATGCCCGATTCTCAACCCTTTCATTGTCTGCATAATTATGCCTTAAGACTTAAGGCCTGTCCGCCTCGCCATAATTTATAGACTACCAACATCTTATTTAAGGCATCTCCGACTTAATGAGTTTTACTTTAAAAATTAGCTTGATTTCCTTAAGATTTTGGTTAACAACATGAAATTGACATATTACCCAAATGTTTAGTGGTCAGTGGTCAGTTGATTTACACAAAATGTTAACCACACACACACACACACACACACACACACACACGCATTTGTAATGAATAATACCCTCAAATATCAAATGTCTTTTGGTAATAATCTTCAACAACCAAAATTGTGGCAAGTGCTTGAAAGTAATTCCTGTAAAATTCTATGACTTCGTAACTAATTAGCGAAAGCCATAAAAACAATGAGCGTTCAGACCGCACAGTGAAAACAGAGCAACCCCCCGCATCAATCCCGTCACGTCAATGCTGCACCCTTCCAGCGGTTTTTTCATTCCCTAATGAAGTCTGACATTGATGTTGACGACGACGGCGATGGTGACGAGGAGTATAACGATGGGATGGGAGGTTAAGGATGAGCGAGGTAGTTTCACTCAACAAGTGAAAGTAAATGTCAGCCCGCGGTTGATGATGACAACTGAAGAGAAGACGGGCATCGTTAAAGTACCATAAAATGCATTAAAATTAAAAACGTGTTAAAATGTTAAAAAAAAAATTAAAAACCAAAAAATGTAAACTTGTTATCCTGGAAGATTTTTAATGAGGTCCTAATGAAGCGTCGCCAAAAGTCAAAGTTCTACAATTTTTATTTGCGTCTCATTTGTTTGTTGTTGAGCTGATGGGCAGCAGGAGGGGTGGGATGAGGTGTTTAAAAAATCGTAAATTATCAACAAAATTTTAATGAAAAAAAATTCAGTTACTGGCATATGCTGTATGTGACTTTTGTTGCTGCCCATAAATTATGTAAATTTTTCAACAAAATTAAAAAAAAATTATATATATATGAAGAGAAGAAAAGAAAAGAAACGATGGAAAAACTGAAGGGAAATGTTTTACTAATAAGGGTAAAGGGGGTCACACTTATCAGCGGGTTGTCCGTTTCTAATAGGCGTGGCCTTTATAAAAGTGAGAAAAAATATGCCTTTTATTTAGTATTACGTGTTTTGTAATTTGTTTTCATCCTGATTGTTAAAAATCATGTGAAATATGAGAAAAAAATTGCCACATTTTAGTTTGAAAAAATGGATTTTTTATTAGATTTTCTCTGGGCCCCCTGCTCAGGGGTTGATTGCGTTAAGCCGTGGGAATGTGGCCAGCTACATTTTAGAGGATCAACTGTACTACGGCAATAAACGAACATTCCGGTAAGTTATTTCTAATCAGACGTAGTTGGTATGCGGCGGAGATACTTATAGGAATTAATCGTAGGAAGAAAACACAAGCCACAGACATATGCAAAGGCGTGACAATGAACAATTCAGGTAAAATTTATTATGGCAAGAACAAAAGAACAATCAAAGAAGTATAATATAAAAAGTTACACTGTCCTATAAGGATTTGGGACTTAGTAAATTTTATATTTATGGGTTACATCTTTAAGCCCAAAAAATCTTTACAAAATCCATAAAAATTTGTATTATTTTAACTTGTATGTAAGCCTATTTATATCGTGATTGAAAAAAAAAAATATTGAATTAAATGGCAGAGAGTTTTATAAAAATATAAAAATCTACAAAATTATTTTGATAGAATATTGTAAATATTAATCGGAATACTTTTTTATTACATATAAATTAATTTAATTTATTTTAAACTAGCTGAAAACGAAATCTTACAAAGACTTATTTTGGTAAATCTGGAATTATTATATCGAATGACAGTACCTTAAATATCATAAAGTTTCTAATGAATTACTTATCGATTTTTATATAAAAACTCAGCTGAAAACCATAAAAGACTCTTGATTATAAAATCATAAATTCAAAATATCGGAAAAATTGGATGAAACTTAAACTTAACTCTAGTGATTTTCTTAATCTTCACTTTATTCAAAACCCTGAAAAAATTACAAATGAAACCTTGCTGATCAGTGTAATTAGTTGAGGCCGGATGTCTCCGGCAGTTAGAAAGTCAACTGCAACAGTTTTTTTTCCTACATCGAGACGCTTAATTTTTAATACCACCTCGTGAAATTTATTGTGCGGCCACAAATTCGATTTAATCTGCGAAAGTTGCCAAAGGGCTTAGAGACTTGAGCCTGACAACGACGAGATGCCATGTAAAGTTTTCGCGGCGGTAAGCGAGACTGTACCCCATATAATAAGCTAATGGTTGTTACTACTTACTAAATAAATACATTTTATGTCCCCAGTGGAATCAGCGTTGATTTAATTTCAACTGTCAGATGAACGTACATATATGTATATATGTTCATACATATTTACAGAAAGTTGCAAGATGTGGCATAAAAAGTTCAACGAGGTGCGATAAAGGCTTTCTTAGTCATTGTCTGGCTAGGAGACATTCCAGGATGAGATATTTCTCAATTCATCCATCAATCAATTGGCTAGCTAACGAGTCACATGTCCTTTTTTAACGTATGTATGCGTGTGTGTGCGTGTGTGTGTAGTGTATTTACGTTTAGACCCAATGGGTTTTTGGAATTCATCCTTATGAATTGACAGTTGACCATGACCGATGGCCTTTGAGAGAAGGTAAAAACGTGTCGCTTATCGAAATTGAAATGCTGCTAAATTTTTGTATATATAAAAAAAAATGGTAGAAGATGAGAAGGGGTTAAGCTCTGTAATTTATATAACCACGCCCACAACCATAAATATTTATTATTGAAATTAACTGCTAGCAAGTTAACAAAAATTAAAATATCAACCATTGAAAGTAATTAAAATTCATGGGGAAGAGGATGCGAAAGAATTAGATGATCACGCACTTTTCATTTTCGGTTTCGGTTTTTGGAACATGGCAAGCAATAAGGCCATTAAAATATTTTAACCCTTTCCCTAACACAAAAACCTTAAGCTCGGCAGCTGGCCTAGATATATTGGGGAAAGTCAAGGGTTTTAATAACCATTTCCATTTATATGTACATATATCTGTCCATGCAGAGGCGTCGCTGATTTTGTTATAAATTTATTTTTGTTTAAACGTTTAATTAATTGTATAACTAAATTCTACTCCTTAATAGGTTAAGCTTTATTAAACAACGTATTACAATTTATTAAGAAAATAATATATATTTGTTTTTGCAAAAAATCATTTAATTTAATATGTCTTATATAAGCCAGAACTGGCTCTTAATATAATGAGATTTTATTATGAACTAAACGAAATAAAATTTGAATAGAAGCAGCTCTTTGCCCATTTAACTACTTTAGTAAACTATCTTTATTAATTGTCTTGGGGATTGGGTTTAAGATATTTATTTCAATCTGAAAATAAATCTAAATCAAATTTAGAACTTATCCATACTTAAAATAAAGAGAACCCAAAATATAAAAGTAAAACTAAAAAAGATTACTTTGCATATTGACAGCCCTTTTTTTTAGTACCCTTTTTGACTACGTCCCTGCCCCCGTTATGGCTCATAATTCCCCACCTTAAACAATTTTTAACCATGAGCGACGTTTAACTACCATAAATTGCATACACACACATATGTGTGTGGGTGTGGGTGTGTGTGTGTCTGTGCTTATGTGTGGTTATTCGCTTCTAGGCGACCATGTGTTAACGTGTGTGGTTAAGTGGTTTTTCAGGTTCAGGTTCTGAATGTTGCCACAATTGATGATATGCAACCACTTTGAAGTGGCTCCACATTTTAATGAGCGGCAAATTCAATTTGAACTTTTGACTCGTTTTGTGTACCATCAGAAATTAATTCATTTGCAATTCATGGTTTTCAATTGCGTTTGTTTAGTTTCACTCTCTGGGGACTTAACCAAAGTGGAAAGTTGAAAAATCGTGTGGTGTGGGCAGAGGGCAGGGCAGGAGGAGGGTATGGGGGCATTCAATTAAATTGGCATAAATTATGCGCTAGATCATGAACACTTAAGACAGTTGGTCCTAAAGGTACCAGGGCAAAGACAAAGCACATAAATCATTTCCTTTTTTTTTTGACAGTTGCAAATGCAAATCAAATGTTAGCGGGCGACCCCAAAGAAAATACCAAAATTTTTCATTCTTACATTTTGGATATTAGATTTCATAAACCATAAAGTTGGCTTTAAAAAGCGTGTCCAGCTTAGCACAGGTACATACATATATCCTTAAACTGCTTACTCTTATTATTATAATATTTTCTTTTTTGTTTTTGAAAATGAGGTGTTAATGTATGTATGTATAGCCTACTTTTCGGCGTTGTTAAGGGAAAAATTTCAACATCTGCCGATTTTGAAAGAAATGTGCGTAAATCAAAATTATGACTTTTTAATGAAAGCCAGTAAAAGAAATTTATTATAGAAAGGGGCTGGCTATCAATAGATGCATAGATAGAAAATTTATAACTATTATTTACACACGATTTAATAATTCTCCCCTTTCATTTCCCTAACCTTTACTCTACCCTCAACCCCTCTCAAACAAAGAGAACAAAGATGTTTTTCTTCCTTTGCGTCATCTTTTCTAGTTGTTACTAAATGGCCATCATTTGTTAAGCTTAAACCCTTTGCACAGACTAAGACCAGACATTCACAGACTCTGTGGTCTAATGAGGCAGCTATAAAAAGGAGAAACTAACCATAAAAATCGCATGCATTTTTCTTTACTCTCTTGATAAATGATCAAAAATCAAATAGGATACAAAAAGAATACATAGAAAGCCCAAGATGAGCCACGTCCCTCTGTTGGGCGTGACGAAAATCCAATCAAGTCGTATAAATATGTATATATTCCAGTTTTAGTTTTCTTTCTCCATTGTCACCCATCATTGTCATCGTCATCAGGGGTTTTGGTAGAACAAAAACTAATATAGAAATTAGGTGTGTAATGTGCTGAGCCAGCTATAAATATTTCTTATTTTTGGCAAAATATTTGCAAAATGTTTCCACTACACTGGGTTAGCATTTTCTATAAGGGTAGAATATATATATATATATATATCTAGGGGTTGTGCTTACAGTGTCCAGTGCAGAGAGTTCAACTGGAAGTTGGAGTGGGGGGTTGCTATTGGTGTCTATTTCAAGTGTTTGCCACATCTGACATTTGTCATCATGATTCGACCATAAATACAAACTGCGCGCCCATAAATAAACATTTGCCAAAGAAGAATAAGCGCAGTTATTATACTTACTAAGATATAAGGGGGGCCAAAAGGGCAAAGTACATACAAATTGTTCAAATATTTGTTTCGGCAAAGAAATTAAACAATATTACAAAAAATGCTGAGAGTATATATTTAAAAAATCCTTAAAGATATGGTCTAACTAACAGATTTTCAGAATTGTTTTTCGTTAAATATTCGCTTTGGTAAAAATCTTAAATTCTTCGAAGTCTTAATTAAGCTAGATAACTATGGATAAGTGGAGATAGATTATTATATATTATATTTTTTTTAATTATATTTAGTATTAAGCGAATTACCGAAATTTCAAGTTACTGAAATCATTTATTTATAAATTAAATTTTAAATTTATAAATTTACTTTTTAAAAAGTTCAATTTAGCAAAAAACTATTAAATTTAACATAATTTTTAACTTCTTTGTTTAACATCAAAAATATGGCAAGATTTGTTCAATGTTTTGAAATAGATTTCATTTTGTGGTTGATTTTTATTTATCTTTTGCTTTCCATTACCAGTCAACCATAACAAATCAAAATAATTAGAAATGGTTGATAAAAATACTGCAAATATCCTTGCTTATTGCATTGCATTTTAATAACAATTTCTAAAAATAAAAACCAAAAAAGGGAAAAGGAAAATGAAAATAAATAAAGATATTGCGCCGCTGTTTATATTGCAAAGACATCAAACATCTATAGCCGATGTTAGAGAGGAAGTTATCAGGAATTGTCAGAAAGAGAGAGAGAGAGAGAGAGAGAGAGAGGGGGGAAGGGAAAAGAGGAAAACAATAAAGCAACCATTTGGCAATTGTCTATTGTTGGAACTCACGTCGTTTCATGGGCATAAAGTCAAATAATAAAACATTTTAACTCGACATTTGATGGTTGTTTTTATTTGTGTGGCATTGCGACCAAGAAATAAAAACAAAGCAAAGGAGCTAAAAACCTTTAGCACGGCCTCTGTGTCCTTAGGTGAACCCAGGGCAAACACCTTGAAGCGCTTTAATTTTTATGATTGAGCCACAAAGACGCATCGTAAAGCAAAGGACACGCTCTGGCTATGACAATTTTTTCTTCTTCTATATATAACAAGGCAAAATTTATGCAATTAGAAATTAATATTATACAATTTGATGTATTTTGACTGTCAGTAGGACACGCGTTCGTTCCTCTTGTCATAAAAATGTCATGTGGCAACTGCATTTTTATGCCACAATTTGAATTTTTAGTGCCATCTCCTGGAAAGACAAGGCGTGACTATGCAGCCGATTTTCCTCTACGGTTTTTCCATTTCCACATAAATTAATATTGTAACAATGAGGTCCTTTATTGGGCAAACAAATTTGATTCGCTTCTGCATTCAATGATAAAACTTTTCTCCGTTTCTTTTTTCTTTTATTAATCGTTTAAGACTTGCTACGGATAAGCCAAAACAAAACGTGAGAATTGCCCAAATGTTGCGTCTGAAAAGATGACGATGTCTGTCCAAAAATCCAATGAGCTGCCTAAGGGCTTAGCCCAAAAAGATACAAAGTCATTACAACGTAGCGCATTCATAATTAAAAATATTTACAAAAATCAACTCAAGTCTTCAAGAAGAACTCTTGTTTTTGTTAGAGGGTGAAGCAAATGCAGTGAGCGTATGAAAAAGTTTTTGTTAATTAGTCAATAAGAAGAAGGGCGGGAAATTAAGCAAAAGAATGTGAAATAAGTCAAGATTTTTATACCCAACTGTTGGGTGCTCTTTAAGGTATTGGAGATCTTTTTTTCTATAATTATAAGTGAGGTATTCAAAAAAGAAAAAGACCCACAGATAGAGCTATAGTAATTTTTCTGGTAATTTAAATACTTTTTGTGGCAAAGTTGATTAAATGAAAATCAAATACAAATAATAATATATTTAAGATTGGATTGTATATCTTTGAAAAAGCAAAATAAATAATATTATCTCGTTGTATCTATGTATAAATTTATTTATGTGGCCTTTTTGGTTTGATATATTAAGAAGAATTTTGTTTAATCTAATCTAATATATTCCTACTATTATATTATATATCCCTCTATTATTTTCTATCTTTTATTCGATATGATAATTCTTTTTTCCTATAGTAATACTCTTGCTTTAATTAACGATCGAGCTGTATCAAATATCGGTTCTTATAGAAAAACAATTAATTTATTAACTCTATTGATAGATAGGCAACAAATTGTTGTAACTTAATTTTCTATTTTACACTAATCTGTATCAATTTACTAAAAACTATGATTGTGGTTCGCATAAGATACTTTTAGGCATATTAAATATCACTTAACTAATATAAATCCATGAAAATTATAAACTTATATATGATATATAAATATCCAATTCAAAATATTCCCATTTCCTACAATGCTATAAACGATCTTACAGTCTAGCCCATCAAAATACATACAACCCATTGAAATGATTCCTGCAATTAACGAACGAATGCAAAATTACAGAACGAACACCCAAACAACAACAATTCCCCTTGGCTAATTACACATTCAGTCAAAAGCAAAAAAAAGAAAAAAATAATAGAATAATTTTAGCTAAATGTCCGAGGGGAGGAAATTGAAACAAATCTAATAAATGGAACCAAAAATGTGCGTACATCAACGTGGCAACGGCCCAAAAAAAATAAAATGCAGAATTAGAAAAAAAGGACGAGAGCAGGAAGCAGTAGTAAGGTGTATAGGCAGGACACTTTGCATAGCTAAATGAATTTCGTAGCTGGGGGAGAAATCGAACTTTCACTTTTCTTTACAACTTTCACTTTTTTCTTTTCATTTTATTTATTTTTTTTTGTACATTCATCTGCCACTTGCCAGGCAGCACACGTAATAAGAAGCCTGGACCAAGGATTAAGCAACAGTAAGAGGCAACGGAGTAGCGGGTTGGGGTCGGAATGGGAATGTGGAAGGGGCACCCCTTTGCACTTTGCTTTTGGCGTCGTTTCTTTATAGAATTAGCATAATTTCCTCAACAGTTTTCATTATGTCTGCATTTTAAGTAATTTTTTTGGCTCTTTTTTTCTTTTTTCCGTTGTTGTTGTTTTGTTTGGTTTTTTTTTGTAGCATATTTACTGGCGTTGGCGATCCTTGGCCCAGTGCAATTAAACGTGTAATTACTCCTCTAGTTAAATATTCCTGGAAATGAAACGAGACGAGGGTCACCAATTCTGTGGGGTCTCTTGAGTTGTTTTTTTTTTTTTTTTTTTTGTCTTTTTATTTGTTGTTGTTGCTGGCAACAATGTTGTTTTTTTCTTCATCCCGTTTTTTCACGGAAGTTTCAACTTGTTTTTATTTGATTTTCCTATTTATTATGGTTTGAGTTATTAGTGAGCTCACTCATTACAAGGACATTTTGAAAAAGGGAAAGGGGAAGCGGATGGAGTTTGTTGTTTTGGCGACTTTCTTTTTTTTCCTTTTAACAGGGTAAGGGGTCATGACATTTTTATGTATATTTGATTATTATTTTAGTTTAATGCTTTTCAAGTTGATTTCATTTACAATCAAGCCATCAAAAGCTCATTGGACACTAATCTGTTCGTCTATCTCATTCCATTTTTTCCATATCCTGAATGTGTATCTATAAGTTGCTTTCTTTGCACTTAAGGACACACACACACTCAAGACAGACTAACAAACACACATACACATACTTAAAAAGCACACAATAACGGAAACTGCCAAAGCAACGATATAATAAAAATGATTTCCGTCTAAAGGAAAAACAAAATTGGCAAAAACGCGAAACGAAAGTCTATTAGTGGGCCAGACAAAGGATCTCAACTACCCTTCGTTCTCTGTCTTGTCTTTCACTTGAATGTTTTGTTGAATAGTTTTATGATTTTTATGGCTTGTGACAACAGGATGGTATGGCAGGATATGGCCATCAGCTTAAAGGATATCTTCAATGATTTTGTCCTCTTTGCCGATAGCCTAATGGCAAATTAAATGTGAAGTTTTATACAAATGGCATTAGAATAGCAATTAGACTGCCCAATTCATATAAGTTTTATTTTCTTTATTTTTTTTTCTGTTTTGTTTTTGTGTATTATAATAAATTTGTCTTATCACAGTGCTTAAGTATGCTGCAAATCGTTCAGATAATCATTGCTGGATTAAGTAAGCAATAACAAATGTCTTGCACATAATTGGCTTTAAAGTTGCGGTGAAAGTTTCATTTTCTTCCGTATTTTGGTTAAGCATATTTACAGCGGTTTTATCACGCTTCTTTTGGTGAGCGTTTTGCATACTCATCCGGTTGAACGTATCCCTAGAAACGATGTGTGTGTGTGAGTGTGTGAAACGAGTCGTAAATCTTTCCCTTTCTTCCATCTGTCTGGATCATAAATCATATGCAGCCAAAGTATCTTACTATATGTACAAGTACTTTTATATATGTATATCCGTACATACAACCGACAAATAAGTAAAAAGCAAAGCAAATTTAAGTATTTTTACGCTTTGACGGGTCGTCTTTGTTATTGTTGTTGTTGTCTCTGTTGGAAACATTTGTTGTATAAAAAAAATATGAAATATATCATAGTGCAAAATGAAGTTAAGGATTCAAACATTATCTCCTTGTTGGCTGAATGAATAAACGTTATTGGAATACTTTAAAAATAACTGCAACTAACTAAAAGACTAAATGGTCGAAAATTATGAAATCTATTGTATATATTTAACTTTATTTTAATCATATAACACATAGATTTATCCGAATTTTAATTCCAGAAAGTTGTATTTAAAAAAAGAATTAAGATGCAAAATCTTTTGACTTAAAAGAGATGAAAGGTTAACAGATAAAAAACATATAAAGAACTACTCTATAAATTTCAACTTTTGGTATATAACAAATCAAAATTATATAAAGCATATTTATTAAATTTTTAACTAGTTTCCAATCTAATTTGAAGAAATAAAATAAATTCATTTAATCAATATAAAATTGTTCAGTATGAAGACTTGAATATTTTATTAGATAATTGTTAGTAATTCAATCTTAGTAGAGGAAAATATGATTTATTTTTCCTTTTATTCAAGGCTTTATTATTTTTTTCCTTCTGCTCAAACCAAACTGATTCGTAATCCTTTAACAAAAAGCAATCTCTGCTAGAAATAGTTGCTGCAGGGTTAAAAACTATTTTGATAGTCAGCGACTCTGACTGATTTAACAAAAACAACAGCAACAACAACAACATGTGGCACACCCAGGAGACATTCAGCCAATTAACAGTTAGATGTTTATACAAAATAATTGGGTTGCGTGTCACAAGGATAAGGCGAATGGAGTAAGAGCAGCAGGATTCAGGGACAAGACCTAAAATATATCTACGCTAAATAATAAATAAATAGAGGTGGAAGTTATTTAAGCAAACACACCACACCGCACACACATCGCCCACCACACACACATGTCAAACTAGAAAATTATAGTGATTGCTGATGATAGTGCGTCATTCACATCATCATCAAAGTGGGCCGCAGGACTTGGGCGTTGCTAAAGTTATTAACGCTTCGTGTTTTGGGGAGTCAATCAACTTTTGGGCACTGGGCGCGATTTGCATGCATGAAGGAGAGGGATGGGATGGGATGGCATAACCCCTCCGGTAGTAATTCACATCTTTTTGTCTTATTATGTATATATTTTTTTGGGTTAAAAAACAAGGGAAAACCAATGTATATATATTCATACATATATGGCTTCAAAATGGCTGGTCTCGAAGTTTATGTTAATTTAATTGCAACACCAAAATCCATTAAAATAGTTTCACGTCACCAGCAAACAGGACTAATAACTAGGCCTTAAGGGTATTCACAGAAAGGGTTGCCGGTGACGATGGCGATGATGATGATGAGGAGGACGAGGAGGAGGAAGACGTTGGTTATATATGCTCTTGGTTAGATTGTTTGCCTTTTGCGGCTGCTGGTTGCCATTGACAAATTCGTTGGCAAAATCATCTTTAATTAAGTTGAAATTTTAATTGCTTTGGCTTGTTGGAAATGTACTAACATCTTTTATCGATAGTTATTTCACATATGATATGACTTGAAAAGGAAAAGTACCATTTCCACACATCAAAGAGAGGATAATACACACGCACACACGACACACATTATTTGAGATTTTCCATGTTTGTGATAAAATTTAAATTAGTGTCTTTTGCCTAAAGATTTGATATAAATTTGAAGAGAAAGCTAAAATAAAGGCTTTGATGATTATTATATATGTATATTGTTATTGGATTTCCTTAAGAATGTTTTACAATTTGTTTTAAGCAATAGAAAGATATTGCTTTTATTTTAGGTTAAAATTGCAGAAATATAAAGAAATATTCTTATTACTTGTTGCAAATTTGCTAGAAATAAATATTTCAATATAATAAATCTGTTGTTTAAATGTTCATATTAATTAATTAATTTCCTTATTTTTTATTGTTTAATTCTTTTTCTTTGACTCTTTTTTTTGTCCATTTTACAGTACTGTGTTCACTTTCTCATTCTGTGGTTTCTTTTATTATATATTTTACTTACTCTTTTTATGTAACTTTGTTTATCTTTTTTATATTACATAGAATGATTCAATTCCTTTATGCTATAATTAATTAAACAACAAGTTAAATTTTAATGTAATGCATTTAACAAGAACTACTTGGAAAGTGCATTTATTTGATTTACGAATACTGCTTATAGAAACCACATAGAATTGCTATCCACCAAACTGATAGATACGTGCCAATAGTCGAACAATGAAGGAGGGGAATTGGGGGTTGGGGCTGCACCTGCCACTCTATGTCAATTGTAAAATGCCCTGATTAATCCACTTCAAACAAACCGAGTTGGCATTCGCTCAGCAACCTTTCAAATCACCTCCTCCACCTCCCCCTCCCCCGCTTCCAAGACTAGGAGTCTTGGCACCCTAGACGTTACGTTGGGCAAAGTTTTACAAACTGTGACAGTGGCAATGGAAGTAGAAAAAGTTACGATACGGTTTTGGTTGGGGTGTTTGGCAATGGCTACGATATCGGTACGTGAGCACACGTTGATTGCATTTACGTGAGATCCCTTTTCTTTGCACATTTCTGCATTGCAGCACGATACACGGTAGGTGTAGGTATTAGTACTAGGTAGGTACTGTGAACTACATGTAGCCGACAGCGACTAATGCAAAATTAATGCATGTCAGACCAGGGCAAACCGCACGCAAGTATTGATAATCAGCTCAAGGTTCACTTGCTCCCCCCCTCCTACTTAGACCATACTATAACATTTTCTTACTGACAAAGGAAATGAAGTTTGCGCTAATTATAAAATACATATACACACACACATGTTAGAGTGAGGGTAGGGACGAGGGAAATGGGAATTAGAGATGTGAGAGATATAGTTCAATAATAATCCTATATAATTAATTTGTATAAATGTGTCTTAATTTTAAATAGCTCTAATTAATTAATATCTACAATTAAGCGAAAGTACTTAAATGCTTACTTTGATATATAAAGTATAAGAAATTTGATTTGATAATGACAGAAATTTAATTTCTTCTATTTAAAAATTATCAAATTTTCTTGTTATCTGCTTTTTTATAAATTTATATATGCAAGCATATCAGGTGCTTGGTTTAGATATCATTTATATATTGTTTAAATTCTGTTGATCATTTTTAAGGAAATTAAAGTGGATTTTTGAAAGCAATATAACCACGATTTGAGCAAAAACTAATGGCTAAATTTCACATCACTAATACGATATTTCTACATACTGTAGATTTCAACAAGCTAGTCAATAAACCGTTGTCACGCCTCCTATACGCATTGGTATCTCTGGCTGGTATCTAAGACCAAACCCAGACCATATCCCAACAGACACAACAGTCACAGTCTAGGAGACAGTTGAATAGAAACAGAAATATAAATATAGAAATAGAAAGGGACAATGTCTCACGTCGGGAATTCTTGACTTTGGCGCAAAAAAAAAAAAAAAACTTTAAGTAAATCTGCTTATCTTGTTTGAAAAGTTTTGCTACGTGCCGCCATCGCGTCTTTTGGTCATGGTCGCGTTGCGCGGTCTTTGTTGTCAGGCCTCCTCTACATTCCTGCCAAACCCCCTATCACCCTATCACCTCTCTTTCTTATCCCTCTTGTCTATCTTAGTTCATAACTCAAGTCAAGTTGAACCGAGTTGAGTTGAATGTACAGATATCATATAAAGTTGACAAAGTTTTGTCAAACTTGGCATTAGCTTCGGTTCTATACTATTTTCTTTATATATTTTTAGCTTTTTTTTATTTTTTCACTTTTTTTTTGTTTGTTCGGTTTTAATTTTGTCAATCAAACAGATTTCTATTTACTTTGACTGTCCATTTGTTGCCAGGTCAAATCGAATGGTAAGACTTCAGTCATTGAAATCAAATTAATTGAAATGATTGCCTTGAGCCAAAGTCCGATATTGTCCTGCAATTGCAGCTGTTTGATATTCCTTATTATTATTCCAAGGATATTATTTCATTTATGCTTGAATATCTCACATATTTGCAAATATGAATATGCATATTCAATTATTAGTTACACTGAGGTAAAAATATGTTTAATTCTTTTAATGTTAAAAATTACTTCCAACTTGATCCGAAATGTAAAATATCCTTATCCTGGGAATAGTCAAGATTTCGTTTCTGACTCTGATTAAAAGAATAGAATAAACTTCATTATAAAACGACATTTCCAATTGCTGTAATTCGACTTACCTTTTGACTCTATCTAAAATTTAAGTTACAAACAATTTAATGTAACTTTAAATGCATCTGCTATTAGGATTCTTCTTTTCAACTTATTGTCCTTTGGAAACTGTTCAAGTGCATCTGGTGTTCTGTTATTATGCTCCTCTCTCTTCATGTTGTCGGTTGGTTTGCTGGCCAAGTGGCATGTGCCAATTTATGGTCAAATGCTAATTTTTTGGTCATGTCGTCGCACAAGAGCGCGAATTACTCGATTTCCCGGGTCTCCGGTCTCCGGCTGCAATAATTCTCGAACTCTCATCTCCATTACCATCGCGATGTTAAAGTCTCTGGCCTCCTGATATGGCTGCATCTGCCAGATGCCTTGTCGTTCATGGCAAGGGGTTGGGTTGGGCTGGGTAGGGCTTGGTAGGTAGGAGCACAACTTTGTGGCTCGCGATAATCCATGTTGCAATTGCGTTGCGTCTCGTTGTTGCCCATTAATGCCATCCTGGGCGGAGAAAGCAAAAAAAAAAAAAAAAAAAAAATAGAAATAAAGGAAGGGAAAGAAAAAAATCGCTATTATCTTTGAAATTGTCTGCCAGGCATCGTCGACGGCTGCAGGAAATATGGATTAAAATGTTGCCCAGCATCCTTGCATGGCTATGTGGTTGTGGCTGTTGCGTTAACTTGATTTTTTAAGTGCCTCTTCGTCGCATTATGAACGTTAAGGCGTTTGCTGTTTCCCCTCTCTCTCTCTCTCTCTCTCTCTTTTTGAATCCCCCCGCCCAAACGATTACAAAATATGTATGTACAAGTATCTATGTATGTATTTGTGTGTGTGTGTGTGCATGTATAAACTTTTTTTTGTTGCTGTATATTTTTCTGTTCTTTTTTTTCTGCATCGCTTTTCATTTCAACTCATGCATACGAAATTAGTGCAGACGGGAGCTTCTTCTTCGTGTGCCACTGTGCCTTCTCCATTCACAAAATCGTTTATGGCTTACAGCGAGTTAATCGCACTGTCATTGTTGGCTCTCACTCTGCCGCTCTCTCTCTCTCTCTCTTCTTTCTAGGAGTTAAAGTTTACTTTGCCGACGGCAATAGCAAGGACAACGACAAGTTTATGGCTGGTGCCTTTGCCATTGGGAAAAAAAAATGAAATGAAATAAAAATTATTTTGAAGCATACTTTTTGGGGAGTAAGCGGCTTATGAGGAGAAAACATTTAAGCTTTCACCAATTGCAATTGGCAATGGATATACGAAGTGTAATATATATATATATATAGATCTGCGGATTTATTTACAGACGTTTATTTGAAGCGTTTTAATAATCATTTCAAGTGGGCCAAAGTATATATTTATAAGAAAAATCGTTGAACAATATTGTTTAAGACACTTGCCATGAATAGGCAAACTTTTTAAATACATTTAGCATGGCTTTTGCTTTTTTAAAAAATTGTTAATGAAATTAGATATTTATAAATATTATTACCCGTTTTATAAAAGAAAAGGTAACGTAATTCTGAACAAGCTCTCATTTCTCATAAATGGAAATAAAAGTTCATTGATTGGCATTAGAAAACAAAAAAAAATAATTTTCTGATATTATATCGAAAATTTGCCAGTTTTCAGGCACTGCAGTGCACTGTTCGGCGCAAAAAACTTAAAGGCTACTAAAACCAAATTGCAAGTTTTTGAAATTAAAGACAGACATGAAATCTGAAAGGATATACGTGTTTAGATTCAATTCAAGAGGATATTCCCATTGCATTTCTTTTGATTTTTAATCAACTATTTGAAGCTAGTTGGAAGGCGGCACGTTTGAAACAGTTTGGTAGGTGTGGCCGGGTCATAAAAACTGATTTTAATGCTGACCGCCAACGTTCGAGTGCAAGAGCTGGCTGAGTTTTATCCCTGATATTTTCTCCATCTCTGCTTAACCAACCAACGTTTTCGCTTTTGTCTTTTATAACCTTTTGTCAGTCGTTAATTTTTATGTTTATAGCGCAAATTTTCGCCTTACTGCACACACGTCTACATTCAGTTGCAAACTGAATTTTGAAACCGCAAAATATCAGGCCAAATTGATGGGGTGTTGAGCGGGAGGGGTGTGGGTGTGGGGTGTGCGGAGTGGTTATATATAACGTCGTTCGAGGTAGTTAAAATAATAACAATTAGCTGCAAGCCAAAGTCGTTGGCGACACGCAAAAATTAATTAGCAATCCCACCCAATAGATTTTCAGGTTAGGATCATTTTTTTTTTTTTAGGTTAGATGGAGACGCAGCCGTAAAATGCATCGGTAAAAATAATAATAGAAATCATAGAAAATTACGAAAAACAATCTTATTAAATTAAAGCAACATTAGACATTACATAGAAAAAAGGGAAATCTAATCATACGGTAAGAAGGGGAAACTTTCCACCGGAAAATTTTGCTCATTGGAAAACTTTGTTAGACAAACTTTGACTGCTACTGGGCCGCATGTGTGTGTGAGTGGGTATGTGTCTATGAGTCTATATATTTGATTGTGTGTGTGCCTGGATGATGCCTGGGATAATTGCGAAAAACTGTAAAAGCCAAAACTTAAACAAAAACGCAGACGTTAATGAAATTTCGATAAACTTTTTGCCCAGCCAGTCAACTGCAACAATGGACGGCGGTACAACAGTACGACAGAGTGAAAGAGACAGAAAAAGAGAGCAAGATAGATGGAGGGGTAGACGTGGTCCAAGTCAAGTGCAATTTTTGCAGACAAATCAAAACAAATTATGATTTATTGAATTTTAATTTACTACCGAGCCAAAAATTTCCCATAAATATTTGAGCGAGTCGGAGAGGAAGCAGAAGTTATGCTCATTGCAAGTTATTTGCAACAGTGTGTGTGTGAGTGTGTGTGAGTGCTTGTGTGTGTTCTGTGTATGTGCAACCCTCGAAGGACAAGTAATGGAGGTACAGTTGCCTTTCAACTTTTTAGCTTGACGCGTGCAGGGCTTACGCATGACCAGCAGCTGCTACCAAGAGTCCTATTCCAATCAAATTTTTATTTCAATTTATATACCCTTTCAGAAAGTTCTATGACTCAACAAATGTTATATATAATAATAGATTATATTTCTGATCAGCATCAATAATCGTTTCAAATTGGCATATTATTGTAAAATCTTTTAATGCCGATTTCTTTTAATTTATTATATTAAGAAAAACATATAAAATAGTTTGGATACCCGAAACCTCAAATCTATTTACTGAAGTCCTTAAAAGATTTTATAATATGTATGTAAGTCTTATTTAGATTACTCCAAATTTTCTTGATTTTCTTTTACCTCGATTATAATTTTATTTCCATTAAATAAATCTTTAAATTTTTATATTTGAAAGTTTCCTTAATATGAAAGAAAGTGTATTTAAAATTCGTTATTTTCAAAGTAAGCTTTCGAATTGTATGTTTCTTTTTGCAAATGTGCGTATGCAAATTGCTGGCCACATGTCATTTTTGACCATTTCCGCTTCAGGACTCTCTGAAAAGCTAAATAACAACAATGAGTATAAACAAAAGCAACCCCCGGTTCAATTGTGGTATTTAGGGTTGTTTTTCTTTCCATTAGATATAGATATTTGGGGTGCGTTAGCAAAAATTATTTTGCATGTTTTTTTTGCAACTTGTTTTACCCACTGACCTTGAAAAAGTAAATTCAAATTCAAATTCAAATTCAAATTGACTACTACCACAGCAGCTGTAAGCCCATCCAGAATAGGGTGGATCAGGTTGCCCTTTCAAAAAACAAAAAAAAACCCCTCCCATCACATTTTACATTTCTGCTATGTGCAACAACAAACCTCAGCGAAATTTTGCAAAATTTGTACTGCTTATCAATAGGCTGCTTATCGCTTAAAATGGAAAATCCATTAGGTTTCTGCTCTCTACCACTCTTCCACTCAATAATATGCAAACAATATACTTAGCTTACAATAATGATTCAATTGAATTTGCTAATCGTTCAATCCCATAGGATTGTTTATGTTTTTCTAACAACAATTGTTTGGGCAAATTGTTTTGGGAGCTATCGATTACACACACACACACACACACATTAAAAGAAATTGAAGAAAAATGCAAATGGTTGTATTATAGACATATGCATTCCCTTAGACCCAAATCAATTGGTCTTGTTAGTCCATTAATATGATGAATACGAAAAAATAAATAATTAAAACCACTTAAAAGCAAGTAAAGTAAAAATAAATATGATCCTAAATGAGAATCAGGCAAGGTTGCCTGTTGCCTTTAAGAAGAAGTCCACCCTTTGGAAAAAGACTTAAAAAGTATAGCAGAAGGAGAAGAAAATTAGTTTAAATATTTTTCAACTATGTATATATTTTCACCTTTGTTCTCTCTACAATGCGATTTGTAATAACATAAATATATTTTTTTTACATTTTAATCTTTATTAATTTGTATTTTCTAAAAATTCTAATCTCTATTTGTTTAATTTTCTAAATATAAAAAAAATCAAGTTCAAGCTGATTATTATTTTTCTTCTTCAAAACTTTATCGTTAACTAAATGATAACTTTATAAATCTGTTAAGCACGTGTAGTACATTTTTTGGTCATTTGGTAGAGGACTTCATTATCTAATCAATCATGTACTAATATATATAGAAAAAGTGATAACTGCAGACAAGTGAAGTCAAAAAGAAGGCCACGTCATTGAGTGGAAGTGACAAACTCAATGCTAAAATAATCATCTCTATTGCACACGGCCTCGATAAAACAGTTCCGGTTGAATAATATCCATTTTGCATTCGCTTAATATTCAGCCATTTTGAATTGGGAAAATGTTTATGAGGAAGTCTGTCATTTGTTATGCAATATATAATAGTATGTATGTATGTATGTGTGTATATATTTGCACTTAGTAATTAAAATGATGTGTTGCAATGTGCAAGACGTGAATTAACAGCGCAGTTTTCTTATCGTCAAAATGGAAGGGATTTAAAAAGACGGGGGTTTCATCATCTTTAGAAAGAGAGAGAGGAAGAGATAGAGAAAGAGAAAGGGAGTGAGAGGATGAGACATCTATGACAAATAAGTTGCCCTGTAAATAAGTATGTGTAACTATTCATAACAACATCAAAATATTTGTGTCCCATTTTCAGTGCTCTCTTTATATATGTATTTATACATTCACATATATGCAGGTACATGTATATATATATATATATATATATATTGCATATAGTATAGACCATTACCACGCATTAGAGCAATTTATCAATTAGTGACGCCCATTCAATGAGGATTTTGTGTGGTCCAAGTTGAAACTGATATGGTCCATATGCACGTAAAATGCACGTCAATTTGGCAATTTTAATGAGTATGTGAATGTATGTGTGTGTGTGTGTGTGTTAGGGCAGGAGTCATCAAATCCGTAACCGAATGTGTTTCCATGTAATAACTGCGTGCTCTGTGGTAATTAGAATATGACAAGCGTACCAAAATGAACAGAAACTGTTACCATAATAAAAGTAAAATGGCATCATAACAGTTAAGAGAGTCCGATTATGATATGAGAGCAACTGTGGAATAATCATGGAGTAGCATATGTATGTATGAATGGGGATATATATATATATATATATATATATATATATATGACTATTGTCTATCTGAAATGCGGGTGCGTGTACTGGTCATTAAATAATAATCCACTTAATATTAATTGCTCTGATTTGCAATAGAAATATACTTAAGCCACATGAAATCTTCTCATATATGTACATAGTTCAAGGGACAATCAAGGCTTTATTATAATTGCGGTCATTTCGAGTCGATTTGTCAGGGTTGAAAATCTAAACGAAAAACCCCCCAAAAACAAAACACACACACACACACATCCCATTCAACCCATTTTCCTGCAATATATTTTTACTAATTGTTTGCCCATAATTTGGAATACAAATTACATATATCCCTTTTTTTTGTATGTGCCACACATGGTGGCATATATGTATAATACGAATAAAGGTGTCGTTCTCAACATTTTTGAACCCAAAAAATGTTGTCTATTAATTTATGCATTTTAATAAACGCGCCAAGCAATTACAAAAACATTCTTCGGTAAGGTTATGATGGGGCCAAAAACGAAAACTACTTTTTTGGCGGCCAGCTGTTGTCAAAGGATTTGCTCTGCTGCTGCTCCTGCTCCTGCTCCTTTGCCAGTTATTATTTGGCATGCAGACAAAGCCTGGCTCCATATGAATTTATAACCCATACTGAACAGAGTATGAGAGTGTGTGTGCGTGTGTCCAGGATATACCATAATATGTATGCAAAATAGCAATTTAATTTCGTTTTATTGCAATGCCATTTGCAGCCACTGAAAAGGCAGCTGCGCCGACAGTTCCGGCTTTTCTCCCATAAATAATCTCTACTTTCACTCATTCCCCCCCCTCCCCCCCCAACTCAATGCCATATCCTTCATTCCACTTATCCCAATTTATACTCCATCCCATCCTTTATCCTTCACTATGCTTTAGCCATGTGAAATTTTAATGAAAAATCTTATTGTTTGTACTATATTTTCATTGGCATGGCAACAAAGAATGAAATGAAAAAATATTTGTACCAAAGAGTTGAGCTATTTTTTCATTAACAACAAGCTGACACAGTATGCCTTTTCTTTCATTGTTTAACCCTTGATCCAATATGAGAAAAGTTGCTCTATAAGGTGGGATATAACTATGCCTCGTCATGATGATCAATAACCAACAGCCAATTTGATGCCGCTATAATAAAATATGTTCTTAACTTTTTAACTTTGAAAATCTGGGTAAAACCATTAGCTTTTCACTTCAAGATAAAACTTGGAAGATTATATTAGAGCCTAACAATGTCACCTATTCTTAACTATAAATGGCATGAGAAAGTTTTCCTTTTCGTTTTCATATTGACATCATTCAAAAATGACTTAAATAATCAATTTTAAATCTACCACTTGGAATATCACCCAATTCCTATAGAATTTCGTAGGGGGTAAGTGCTTGGATAGCAACAATTCTAAGAGTTCTGATAGATTGAAAAAAGTTTTAGAATGTTAACTTGTTAATTAGTTAAGAGGACTATAGCGTTTATGCATTAATTAGAAACTTAAAATGCTTAAAGTCATTAATTAAACAACAATCCAAGATTGGGTAAATCTATTATTAATATTTTGATAAGAAACTTTGAGTCCTAACCATATTCAAAACTGAGTTTTTGAGTACATATTATATATTTATCTACATTCACCATTATTTTTAACCATTGGATAAGTAGATATATGTATTTGGATTGGATTGAATAAACATATTATATGATGCGTATGTGAAATATTAGAATGTTATTATGGGAATTATTTAAAAGTAATTCTGATATAAACACACATATTTTGATTGGATTGCATGATGTACATGAGAAATATTCCCCCTTATTCCCCCCACATACTTCCCCCATTAACTAGAAACTATTCCGATGTCCAGAAAAATTTCAAAGTTGCTGTAAATAAAAACTTAAGAAGTGTCTGAATTTTCCAGATACGCTTAATATATATAATTAAATAGTATGAATGAATCAATGAGGCAATCTTTACTTGATTAGAAACTTTATAAATATTAAAAATAAATAGATAAGCCTATAGAAAACTGAGATGTTCCCTTAAATGTATATTAGTTTTAAGATTAAATTATGTAACCAAATGCTTCGAGTCACAAGTTAAACAAGTCACAAGTTGAATTCCTAATCTCAATTGCTATGGAATCTTTGTCAAAATGTCTCAAAACACTTCTCTGAATTATATGTAAAGGCGTTAAAAGTTTTTCCATTGTTCCGTGCATGATACGCCCGCAATAATTCAAACAAAGCCACATCCAAAGTACAGATTTATGAACATTCCCGACTGTTATCAGTGGAACCCATGAAATGAACTGAAAAGCAACTGGGAAGTAAACTCAACAGTTTATCTGCACTTTTTGAAATAGTAAATAAAGAGAAGCGAATTTCTTTTAACTATTAGATATATTTTAAATTGTATTTATTTATTGATTCACTTGGTTAACATAATTTATATAGATACAATGTGTTCAAGCGAACTCTGCTAAACTTATTTTGAATGATAACATTATCACAAATCAGATGTGTATGGGCGGGGTTGTATGGAAAATAAATCAATTTAAACAATAAAAGAACAAAAATTATTATAAATCAAATAATGCTGCTGCAATGCGAAATTTATTACTGAACATTAACGTGGAAATTAGGGGAAACATCTTGAATTCAAACCAAAAATACTAAATATCAAAGAGATGAAACGTTCGCAATGCGTTGAATTTTGGGGGGTTGCTGAAGAGAAATGAGTTGATTGTTTTTTAAAACGAACTTCTTACTGCTTTTGCAGATACTCGTCGAACAGATAGACCGACAGGGATGGATCTGGGACCTTCATCAACTTGGCGAGATCGTTGGCATAGCCAGACAACTTGCGTACAGTATCGGCCTGCTTGCCCAAGAAATTTTCCTCAATGTAGTGGGCCATTTCAGGATCACGTTCCTGGGCATGAGTGGCACGAGTATGTACGTGAGTTGCACCGGTAGCCAATTGCTTCTCATTATCCAAAGCCAGAGCCAGAGAGTGCAGTTCATCGACTTCCAGAGTTGGTCGTTGAGTGGCGACGGATGCAGGCGATTCATGACGTGTGTTGAAGTCCACAATACCGCCACGACGGGTGATCTGCTTGATCAGAGCAATGCTGTCATCGAATGAGCGATCGGAAAGACCTTGGTAGAGCTTCTGGAATCCGGGACGGTTCTTCTGGTACGAATTGAAGTGGGTGGCCAAAAGCAAGTATTCGTACGATTTGGTCAATTGGGAATTGACATAGGCCTGAACCTCGGGTTCAATGTGTTCAATGCCAGCAAAGCGAGCATTACAAATAGAGTTACCTACACAGAGAGAGGGGATGATATATAAAAGAGTTGAGAGTTAGGAGATAATCTTCTTCTGAAAAGCAGGGGAAAGACAAGGGAAACGTTATATGAGAGGGGCTTACTTTCGCCTGTGAAAAAGCCCGTGAGCGCTTGTTTATTTTTAAAATATAAATACAATTTCAATGTAAATTAAACTCTCTTTTTATACACTCTCTTTTGTTCATAACTGTTGCTCTTACTCACCAGAGAACGTCGATGAAGAGCACGCAGTGAGCACACTGTTCTGGCAAAATTCCTCCTCCGCCTGAGCCACAGCACAGAGAGTGGTGGCAATCAAAGCCAATGCAATAATGGATTTCATCTTTGTTTTACTGAAACAAATAAATAAGTTAGAATGAATACAAAATTTTCAACAAAAAATTTAATTTCACAATAAGTTTAAACAAAAGGCTAGCGACAGATTGTTTCGAGAATTTCCCTTTTTGCGTCGTAGAGTTTTCTTGAATTTTCTCACTCTTCCTCCATGTCATTCTCTCTTGGTGTTGGATTTTCCTCTCTCAACGCAAAAAAACACCACCATGGAGAAGTTTTGTTTTCAAAATATGTACCAATTTATAAAATGTACATACATATGTTGAATAATTTCAGTCTTTTTCACAGGAATTTCACTCACATTCGATTTTAATTACCACTAACTAAACGAATGATTAAATTAAACTTACTTTTTAATTCAATTTACAGTTGATTTTATTCAATTGTGTCTTTTCGTGTGTTGCTTGTTTGAACTCAAATTGTGAACTGCTGTTTATACCGTTGCGTATGTCTCGTTTCTATGCGATCGATAAACGCCTCGGTGGAGAGTAAAGTGTGAGTGTGTTTGTGAGTGAGCGAGTTGTGTTTGCTTGTGTATGTGAGTGTGAGTGGGGAAGAATGTGGATTTTGCACGCGAAGGTGCCTCTCTTTTTGAGGGGGATTTCGTTGTCTGTCAGAAAAAAATTAAATATTTCCATACATCAACACGTTGCGCAGGCTACAAAATACCCTTTAGCACAACAAAAGAGTAACTTAGATGAGGTTTACTTCTTAGAAACCTATCAAATTTAAATGGAGAGTCTAAAAGTGCAGATGATAATAATATAATATGATTATTTAGGAAATTTCTTCTTTAATTAGAGAAAAATTTCTCTCTGCTACTGTGCCTTAATATACCCTTCCCTTCCATGTGGGGACAGGGTATAAAAAACATGGCTGTGGTCAATATGGCTGCATCGTTGTGACTCACACATGTAATGCCATGTTGTTTATGCACTCAGCTCGCTGGAATAGGGTTACCAAAGCTTTGACATGGATATTGCCGAAAATATGAAATGCAATCATTCTTCAAAATAATAGTTCATAAAACCATTGTACAATTGATTTCATTTAAAGATCAATTTGTTATTCCTATAAATTCTATTTCCAATTTACTTTCTATCTTTTTGCTTGAACAGAGGTCTTAAAACCATCAAACTGTCATTAGTTGCTAGGTGTAGTTAATAATTTTGATTGATCCTCATCAGTTTGGTTATCAGTTTGCTATCTTTTTGGGCATTAAGACATCAATTTTAAGTCATCAATAGAATTTGTCCATTCAATAGGTTGACAACCCACATTCGTCTGACGCAGTGCATTCTCAATCCAAAACAAAAACAAAGAACAGCTGACGCTGACTCAAAGAGCGGTGACAAAAAGGCAGCCATTTCAACGGCCATATTGCTTTATAATTTAGAGGACGTGTGGTTTAAATTTAATACGACCTATCAACTAGAATATGTCCAATTATCACAATAAACACAAAAAAACACAAAGCGATGGCAATTCCGACATATTGAAAACACTGATAAGAGCAACAGCCACTCAAATATAATACAAAACTCTCACACATACACGCATATGCACACGCACACACACTGACAGATACTCTTTTTGTTGGGCTGTGAGCGAGAGCATTTAAAATGGTTGTTCAACGCAGTCAACGACAGTTCACATTCACGTTCCATATAACAACGAACAAAGCGTATTTGAGTAGATTTACTCTGTCAAGAAGGTACTAGAAGACATCAAAAAGTATAATCGGTGAAATCAAAGTAATTGAAATTAAAGCAAACGTTTGCCTTCTATGCCAGTGTGTGTAAAGGCAACAAAAGATTTGATAAAAGAATTACTCAACAAAAAAACAATTGGAAACTCGGTTCCGCCTATTTAACTTTGACTAACTCTAAGAGACTCCTCATTCTCATTTGTGCATTTCGAAAAAGCGCATCGCAAAAATTTCCTATTGATTTGTGACAAATTCTCAATTCTGTGATTTTTGTGTAAAGACTTGAAGACTCAACAAAATGATGAAATTCGTAGCAAGTATTCTGGTCCTGGCCGTTGTGGCACAACAGGCATATGGTGATTTTAAATGTAAGTACATTATTTTCATATTATTGTTGAACATTTTTATTTAAACAAATAAATTTCGACGCAATACTCAAACTGAGAGCTAAACAAAGAGCAAGTTGTTAGTGTGTGTGTGTGTGAGAGAGAGAAAGTGAAACCAGAAATTGAGCATGCGCTGGCTTAAGAGAAATCTTCTCTCATCAGCAATGCCTCTCTTCAGGCTAAACAAAACCAGATATTTAAAAATATATTAATATATGTTTATTTACACTTCCGTTACGGTTAAAGAAAACCGGTTATTTTTTTTTAATTTTTCATAAATTTTACTTTCTTTCTGATTATGTATATGTATAACGGTATATGTTAGATACGTATGTGTGTATTATCTAAGCCTGCATTACGCATTTTTGCACACGGCTTAAGTTATGTTAGAGTGAGATAGTTGATCATATTTTTTGCACACGGCCCCAAATCAAAACAAATGCCGTTGCTATGGATGGGGACTCTCTCGTTGAATGCGCACGTTACCAAAATTACAATTATAGAGAAAGAGAATTATAAGTGATGCAAAGAGAAGCAACATTGGTGTAACTGCATTTTGCACACGGTTTTGAAATTTGCTGTTCTTAATCCCCCCTGCCAAATCCCGCAGTTACAGAATCAAATGACGAGGCAATCGAAAGTGCGAGTATTGTAAATGAATTGAAAAAGCAAAAGCAAGAGCATAGTGAACTGAAGGCAAAAGATGAATATCAGTATCAAGATCAAAATGGGCAAACCACGTGTAGGTGTCTCTGACAGATTATATAGATTAGAAATCGGATCCCCTATTTTGACTTGCTTATTTATGTACATGTATATGATAATTTGTTGTTCCTATGGCAGGCTCCTTGGAGGTACCCGAGATTCCCAAGGGTTGGTTAGACATGAAGGATGCCTGTATAAATGGCATGCGTGAACAAATTCAGAAGGAAATTGATGCTTCTTACCAATATCTGGCCATGGGTGCCTATTTTGCCCGTGATACTGTTAATCGTCCTGGTTTCGCTGAACACTTCTTCAAGGCTGCCAAGGAAGAGCGTGAGCATGGTTCCAAGCTGATTGAATATCTGTCCATGCGTGGTCAGTTGACCGATAATGTCAGCAAGCTTATCTCTGTACCGGTTAGTATTAAAAAAAACCCAACAAAACAATATTCATCATTGAAAATATTTTTAAACGTATTTTTCCTTCATTATTTTGTTATTTACAGACTGTGGAAAAGCAGGAATGGAAGGATGGTGTCAGTGCTCTGGAAGCTGCTCTTGAATTGGAAACCAAGGTCACTCTCTCCATTCGCAAGTTGATACACACATGTGAGAGCAAGCCCTACAATCATTACCATCTTGTGGATTACCTTACTGGTGTCTATCTGGAGGAACAATTGCATGGACAACGCGAGTTGGCCGGCAAGTTGATCACTCTTAAGAAGATGATGTCCACTCACGGCGAACTGGGTGAATTCCTGTTCGACAAGAACTTGTAAGGTGGTTCCCCCTTGCCCAGCCATTAATTATAGCGTTTACTGTGCTCTTAAAAAGTTTATTCAATAATCAAATTCAAAATTCATCAAGTATTTCTGGTCCATATATGAGCTAAGAACCGTAGTCACATTTAGTTCGTTAATTAAACTATTTTAAATAATTTCAGACTCTGCCCCTTTTTTTTTTGTTTGCCAAACCAAAACGTTAATAAATAACACAAAATATTTTTGTTTCGGAAATTCTGCCCAAGCACAGTTAAACCCTTGACTTTTGTTGTTCTTATCAAACCCAGTTTCACTGCGGTTTCTTATCTCATGGCGAAGATCTACATACATACAAACTATTGTCAAATAACACTTATCAGTTGTGTATATAGAAAATGGCTCTACTAGATGTGATTTATTTACAATATGTTAAGTTTCGTTATCGTTGAACCAATGTCAATGTCTGGAGAGCACATTATATCATTTTTGTTTCAAGATTTTCGCCTAGTTCTAAGTGGCATGCGCAAAATTATAGAGTAAAAGAAATCATCAAAAATATAACTTATAAAAAAAAAAAAAAATACATAGATATACTCTTTCCATACACACCATTAATACTATACAATACATAAAGACATATATATATTTTTTTTTCGGTCAATTAGACAATGCAGTTCATAAATAAATTACCTATATGTATATGTAAACGGAATATAATTGTTATTCTTCACTTAATTTCTGGAGTGGTGCTTATCAATTGGTTGTAAGAGGTAAGCGTGGTAATAAAGAAGGCTTTCATGTAATCAAGGTGAATGGTTGGTATTTGTAAATCTATTAAAGATTAATTAAACTGGTTGATAATTCTTACGAAATCTGTGACTGATAAACGAATTGGTCAATGAAACTAGCTTCATTTCTATCTAAGATGAAGCAATGGGCAGCTTTGAAACTAAAACGATTGGAAACAAGACAAAGGTATGAAGAAATGATAATGGAACAGAAGAAAAGATACTATAATAACAAACCATTACAGTCAAGATTACATTGTTACAGATATCGGAATTAGGAACAAAATTATCAACTGAGAAAAGTCGAATCCTAATAGTGGTGGAAAGTATCCAATTTCTTAACAATTCCGTATCTTTTTAAAGATTTTCCACATATTCCCTCACATATATATATATATATATCATTGCTGCTAATTTAGTGAAATTCTATAGCCGATTAACCCGTTTTACAAGCCTCTTCCCCCATCCCTCTTGATATGGTCTCTATATGATCACGTTTTGTGGCTGTCTATCAAGAGAACTACTGTCTAATGGTTTGTTCTCTACATTGAAAATTCCTTTTGATAAAACGTTCCCAGTTGGCCGTCTTATTGACCCTTTCAGTTGTAGCTCAAGCAGTGGTCTAATCTGATTTGAAAACACACACACAAAGCTAACCATAAGAAAGGATAAGGGAAAAGGGGTTGAAGTGTGACGGGGCGAAACGAACGAAGGAATCGAAATCGGTTATAGACTTGGAATTGGAGGTGGAGTCAGCGATGGACACGAACACGGACAAGTACAAAGAATAATTCATAAGTCACTTGTAAAAATGTCGTTCGTTTGGCCCCTTCTTACCCATAATGCCCCTTAGGGCTAATGTGTGTGTTCACCCCTTTTTAGGGATGTCGTTGCCATTGTCGATGATTGACAGGACATGGCATGCATTGAATTATGATAAATTGTGGCAACTGTCAAATGGTCGTGATGATGTTTTACCATTTTGCTTTGTTGCTCCTGTTGTTGGTTGAGCGTGACCAACGGGTTGTCAATGCTTCCTAGCATTTTAAACAATTTCATAAGCTAATATTTGAACAGATGTCCTGCACGGTTTATAGAGTAAAATGGAATATTGAATGGGTATGGATTTTAAAATTGCATCAATCTCACAATAGACCGCAAATTTTTTAAGCGCAATTTGTTAAAAAAGAAAAATAAAAAAAAATGGACTAAACGTGAGAGAGAGAGTAATATGTAGAGAGAGTTCTGTCCAGCATACAAATGGACCATGACAATTGCCAAACTATTAATCTTGGCTATATTTTTTTTCGGACATCCCTGATATCTACGATGATTTTTATTGCATTTTGTTGCTTTTTTTTTTTTTTTGTTTTGTTTTGTCCAAATACTGGACTGAAATATTATTCGTGCGGGGGACATGTGAGTGATTTATTTTTTGCGTATGTGAGACTGATAAAAAGTTGCTCCTGTCCGCTTATCTCATTGACATTTGGTTTGTTGCGCTTGTTGACAAATTTGCAACGGCCAAGGGGGCTCAGCTGTCCTGTCTCGTCTCCTGTCCCTCTCCTCGCCTGCCCTCTTCTTCATTCTCATTTACCACTCGAGCAGACAATTGGGCATGAAATGAAAACGCAAGGATCGAAAATGAGAAAAAATAAAAATAAAGGACTGTGACTGCAATACGCTTGATTTAGGGCCACAAAACCGGTTGTCTACATTTAAGTGTCTGTGCGTACGCCGCAGGACATTCGTTGGTTGCATTCCAAAAATGATTTATATTCTCCATACAGTTCCTTTGTCTTGACTATTCTCTTCCACTCATTTCGATACCATCCAGCGAAAGCACATGGCACTTTCTCCTCACTATTTACCGTTCACACTATAAATCTTCTTTGGTCGACTTGCCGTGAATGGCAAGCGTAGCACTCTGCTTAACCCTATCAGAAAAACCGGTTTAATTTACAGAAAGAATTCAGAAGTCACATATCATTTAAATGGTATAGTGAACTATTGGATTGATATCTTTAAACAAGTTGTTGAAATTGTTATGATACATGTAGTTAATTGCCGTCTAATTCTGTTATTAAAACTATATTTTTATATTGAAAATTGGAAAAAACAATATTTCAATATTATCCTTTGGGATAATGTCTTTAAATTATTGAATGAATGTTTTAAAATGGATCTTTTATCCAGGAAAAAAAATCTTCTTTAAAGCATTATTTATAAGGCAGATTATTAGCTTGGAATATATAATAAGAAATGTTTAAAATCTTTTGTAAGAATGTGGAAATTATCTATTAATATACAACATATTTTATATAAAAACATACTTTTAAAACCAAATAATTTAGATAATATTTTAGAAGCTTAGTATAACTAATTGATTTCCTATTCTTTTTGTGGTAGTTCTGTTTTGGCATTCATATATAGTTACTAAGAGAAAGTATCATAAATAAATCATTCTAATTATTAATATGTAAACTCTTATATAAGTAAAGGCTAGAAAATTATTTAATTTTGGATAATTTTGTTACGAAGTTCTCAATTTCAATATTAAAATTCAAAATTGATATATGTATATTGTGAAACATATATCTGCTCATATAAGTATATTTCGTATCTATATTTATCTCACATCATAAAGAAGACCTGACACTTTCACTTTTAATCAAGTCATTTTGTCGTCATTGACAGGATAAACCAAATGATTAAAATTCTACAAACATCAGCAAAAGAAAAGCCAATCGACTTTTTCCCAAAATATACACAAATACATACACATACACATACACACACACACACACACATCCAGATATATGTATGTAGTTGTCGCTTTGGCATTCTTGGCTGAAAGCGTTATTGAAATGTCTGAGCAGCTGTCCAAACAACACACTTTCTCTCCCCTTGTTGGCCTGGAGCTTCATCTTTAGCACCAATGTCAGGGGAGAATTTAGAAGAAGGAGCCTGCTGATTTAGCATATTGACTCCTTGGTTGGAACTTATACAAGATTTATGCGTCCGACGCACGCCAGGCGACAGCATAGATAAAAAGGATTCATATAACTCACGCCCAAGGAGTGCAATAAATTGGATTTGCATATTAGCACACCAGCAATGGACATGGAAAGATGCTTTTTGTATTCCCCCATTTTCTACCACGACCACGTCGCTTTTGGAGGTTGGGGGAATTCGTTTCCTTTCCGTTTTTGGGTTCAGGGTGACCACTACCTAGACTGGAGGACAGCCATTAGGCAAAAAAGATCTTAAGTAAGGAATCTTGCCTAAATTGGAAATAAATCATTAAAAATATGTAGGAGAGTGGAATGAGAAGTGGGAGAAGGGTATATGTATAGATGTATGTATGTGTGGGCTATTTGCCGAAAGGGTTTGCAACAATTCCAAATATTCATATGGCATTCATATGTATGTATAAATTCAAAGAGTGAAAGTGGTAAGAGGCTTGTCCTCTTGTAATTCCCTTTGATTTATAAAGATAACGACACATTGTCATGTTTAATTTGTTGGGCAGTACCATTCCTGCATCTCCATCTGGTTTTTCTTTCTCCCATCTTCCACAATTTACATAAATCTTTCAAAAGAACTTTACATAGTGGTCATCATAAACAAATATGACTTATATCCCTCTGGAGAAACTTTTCTAATTATGCATACCCAGACATTTTTACTTACCATATAGTTTTTTGCTCTTTGTTTTATTGGCATTATCTCTCTCTATCACGAAAGTAGAGCATATTCATTTTGCCTAGAAGTATGCAATGAATTTTTTTTTAATGTAAATAATAACTACATATACATATTTAGGTTATATTTATGATCTGATGTGCTAGATTCTTTTAGTTTATTGGTTTTATGACTTATTGTTTATTTTAGTTTTAGTTAGAGATTTTGCTAATAAGTCATTCTTTAGTTAGTTTAACATTTAAATATATTAAGTAATTAGTTAACAATTCGTTCCAAAAACGATAAACTCTGCTTCTACTTTAAAGATTTTCAGCTGAAAATCTTGTGATTTGATTTCAAATTTACACATCTTTTTAGAATGCATATTAGAATATTCTTGTAAGAGTATAGGAATTTCGTTTAACCATTTTTCTTTATTTCTTTTTTCTAGGGAATAGTTGACATTTTTTAACTGACCATTTTCATAGACACAAGGCAAAAGTTTTGACCACAAACTTTTGCTTTGACATTTTGTGACATAAAGATAAAGTCCTGGACCACTTTCACTTTGGTCTTCTTTATGTGTGTGTGTGTGTGTGTACGTTTATTGGTCTCGCCTTTTAGTTCAATGGCCAAAGAAATAAACGTACGTTAGAGTGTTGCAACTATGAATTTCCCTAGAGGGTCATTCTGGTGGTGAACTTAGGTTATCCATGCACAGATGTAGAGGCCAGTTCAATAAAAAGCTGATTTGCATGCTCCTAAGACTGCATTAAAAACTAAATAGCCGAGTCAGCAACAACCGACAGCCATCAGGCCATCGAGCGATCAGGCAACATTGTGTGAGGTTAAATAGATTTTATGTTGGCATCTGGGGAGTTTTTTTTTTTTTTTTGGATTCTAGATTCTAGTTTCTGGTTGTCTGCTTGTCGCTTAGTTATGCCGCAGACATGGCTTGCTTTTGATTTAAGCGCATTGTTTGCGTTAAATATTTGCCATGCCGGACACGCAGACAATTGCAGACACCGCCACGTTCTGTGCACGGCCACAGCTGCATTCAATCCCCATCTCAATCCTCTAACGAAAGCCAAGGCGGAACTGGAACCCAACTCTATACTCGTAACTAAAATCCGAAAGCCAACACCCACGTCCTGGCCAAGTAAATAGGGATGCAAACGTGTTGCCTTTATCGTTTGTGCCATGAAAATGCTTCTAGCCAAAGACATCAAAAACTGGTAAAACTTTATGTCAAAATATTTGCAGAAGAAATTTTGATTTTTTTTCATCTCTTTTCCTTTTGGGTATTGTTAAATATAAACAATTTCTTGGTATTTTTCTTTTAAAAGTTGCTAGCCAGATGTTCGATTTTTACTTTAGAATTTATTAATATAAGTTTTAGTTTTTGTTTTTGTATTAACTATTTTCATCAAGTATCATTATTATTATATTAGTTACAAATTCTCACGCTCTCATCGCTAGCTAAAGAAATCGTGTGGAGTGGAATTCTTGTCGTCTTTTCCTTGTTTGATTTCCGCTCCTTGACTCACTCGGTGAGCACATAACCTTCGGTTTTTGGATAGTTGGAGACTCTTGGGGTGTTATGACTCTTATCCGCCTTGGTTGGCAAAAGCTAAACAGCTTAAACTTCACACGCAGACACGTCTGCTGCTTTTAAGTGCAATGGGAAATGCGGCAAATACTGTAAGTGAGGGGGGGTGGGGGGGATTGGTTGTGGGTGTGGCAGTGAGAGTCAGAGTCAGCCATCCCACTAAAAGACGCATGAAGTGCATTAGTTGCAATTGAATTTGTACATTGTGCGGTCTTTGTTGGACTTTGAATGGACGTCATTCGAGTGCAATTTTGTTGCTGTTGTTGCTGTTGTTATCGTTGCTGTTTGTTTTAGAGCAACTCGACAAAATTGGATTCCTTATGCTACTGACAGCTGGTGCACTTATCCCCTAAGGTTATGGGTGGAAAAATTAATTAGAAAGCCAAAGACAGGTGCTTTAGCTTAACCAAACGCTAATTGAACACAGTCGCATCTGTAAATTGAAAAGCTTTTAAAGACACCAAATCAACTTGAGATTATCTTAAACTATCTATCCATCTATGATACGCATTGCCAAACAATCAAATCAAGCAAATATAAAACGCTTGTGTCAAAGCCATTGAGTGGATGAATTCCAGAATACCCACCAGCGACTCAAGTTAAACCCAAAGGTCTACTTAATCGGCATCCATCAAATGGAGAAGGACATACAAACAGTTTGAGTTCAAAACAAAATGCGCAGCAAGTAGCCGCTCCTTCTCCGTCTCCTTTTCATCTTAACCCTTATTTGTCCCCAGAGGGTTGCTATGGCCAGCCAATTGAAAGGATTTGAAACATTGTTAGTTGTTGTTGTTTTTTTTTTTTTTTTGGTTTTCTGATTATAAACGACAATGGTCGCACTTTATTGAAAGATTCATAGATTTTTTTTTTGTGGTTTTTATGGTTTAAAGTCTGCCTTTTACAAATTTTCCAAATGAATTTCAATCATTTTTTACTTTTTCATGGCTTATATAAAATATATACATATATATATATATATATATATATATATATATAAATATGTATATTTAGAAGTGTTAATATAGAGTAAATTTTTATGTTGTTTTTTTTTGATTTAATTTTTTTGTTGTTGGCTTTTATAAATATTTAATGTATTATTAATAAAGACAAATACGCATATTATTAAGATTTTTACGTTCTTTTTTTTTGGTATTTTTTCATTTTTTTCTCTTTGTTGTTATTATTTTAAATGCTAAATGGGGATTACAATATGTTTGTATGTATGTTATGTATCTATGTATGAATGAATGTGTGTATGTATATAGCATTTTGTTTTTATTTTCTTGTTATTTAATTTTAAATAATTAAATTGTTGTTTGTTTGTGTTTTCTTTTAAATGCCAATAAATTGTGTATTGAAATGTTAGTGTAAATAGTTTTCATGTAAGCATAGAGAGAGGTTGCATTTCGCTTCGTTTGCTTGTTTGTTTTTTTTTTTTTTTTCATTTTTTTCATTATTTTCCATCATTTTTGCAAAAAATTATTGTATCTGTTGTATATTTATAGAATATTTGAATTATAATTGATAATGCTGATAAATTTGTATCGAAAAAGCTTTGTTTTATGGTTTAAGGGGATTCAATTGTTTGTTTTTGTTGTTTTCTTTGGGAGGAAGGATTCTACAATATTTTTTTTTAAATAAATTTCCATATGAATTTTTGCGGTTCTTTCTTGAATTCTTAGCAAAGTGAAGTTTCTCTTTTTATTTGTAAAAGAAAACAAAAGGAAGTAAAACATAATTCAGATCTAAAATGTGTTTGATTATGAAACTGAAATATCTATTGCGATTCTTTCTAATTTATCTTTCTGCCTTCGATTCCATTTACCATAGTTTTACCTTTTATTTGCTTTTTTGTTTTGTTTACTTCAACTTTGCAACTTCTTCTTTGTATTTTTTTGGTTTTAGTCGTTTTTAAAAAATCTTCTCTTCACAATATAAAAACAATTTGTACTTTCGAAAAGGGGGAGGGGCGCTTTTTTGTTGGTTGTTTTGTTTTGTATTTTTATTTTGTATTTGCTTTGTTTTCCATTTTTTTGTTTTTTATTTATTATTATTCATTATGTTTGATTTTGCTAGGATTTGTTTACTTTGTTACATTTGTGTAGGATGCAGGAGTGCTGAGGTTCATGTTTTTTTGTATCTTTGAATGTTTTACTTTTACTTTGTAATTTCTCGTTTCATTTTCTTAATATTTTTTAATATTCTTTGTTTTTTTTTTTTTTTGTTTTTGTGTATATTTGTTTAGTTTTAACAAGGAAATCAAATGATACATACATATGTGTTTTATAGGTTCGATCAAAACAAATTTCCATAAAGAATTTGCCAGATGGAGTAAGGACCAGGCCAGGATATACACATTTTTCTTGCTTGTTGTGAGTTATTTAATCGCTTAGTCCTTGCTCGAATCCTTTGAAAACATTTGTCTATTTTGCAAGTATCTTTTGTGTATCGTTTTGTGTTTTTCTTTATAGGTTTTTGGTTTTTTTTTTTTGTTTTGTTTGTTTTCAGGTCCAAAATCAAATTTGACTAATTCAAGGAATTAAAGTTTCATTGCATCTAAATAAGGTAAAGTGTATTTTGTTTTAATATTATTATCATTATTATTATTATTTGTATTATTATTTTTTTTTTTTATCATAAATTTCCTTTTCAATAATAGAAACGAAACAAAAAACTTAAACAAAATTCCACTATGGCTTCTGTTCATCTTTATCTTTATCTGTTTCTCCATCCTCCATTCTATTTTTATTTTATTTCAACCTCAACTTTGATGAAAGATAAGCCAGATAAAGATGGAAAGAAAACTAGTTTAAAGTTTAACTAAAGAAAAGTTAATAACCCTGGCTAAAAATGCACTCCAAAAAGTTAGGCAAACAATTCGTTTAACTAACATATTAATATGGGCATGGTTAACGCCTTTACCTGAGCAGTAGAAATTCTTCTAAAAGAGTAGACGCCACCAGGACCCAAAAAAAATATGAAAGGATAAACAATGTTGCCCACTTTTGATGAGGTGATGCAGATTTTGGGTTTAGGCTCTCTACATAATCATAATTGGAAGGGTTTATGTTTTGCCCTAATACAATTTGAGTAGGTGTGTGAGTGTGTGTGTGTGTAAATGTGTTTAAGTGTGTGTGTGTGAAAATACTTATATAACGAAACATACAAAGTTTAATAGATTACACATAGTACAATGAAAACTTCATATACAATATATGCCATATATTCATATATATATATATACTATACTATATATGCTAATATATAATAGATATTCCATATTCATAATGCGTAATAATGCAATAATAATAGCCATATTTCCATACAAGTTAAAAAGATAAACCGCTTATTGTTAGATATATATATAATACTATATATATATATATATATAGTATTCTTGCTGTATATGTTGAGTTGATTTCGGTTCATGTTAAGAAGCAAATGGTCTCTATATATTGATATTTCCTGGACTTTTCTACCTTCTACATAGAATTTAACTACAAAAATTTGCATCTTTTGTTTGTTAGTTGTGGCAGCGTTTCTTTTTTTCCTCTTTTTTTTGTTGTTGTTGTTAATTTGATATTTATTTTGGCAGCATTTCTTGAGTTTATAATTCATATTTATTATTTAATATTAGTTAGTTGTTGGTTTTTTTTGTTTGTTGTTGCTTCTTCTTCTTGTTATTGAATATTTAAACATTTAAAAGATGCTCTCTATTTGCTTGATGTATTGATGTATGTATGTATGTACTGATGTATGTATTGATTTATGCATTTTGATAGTTTTCTTTTTTTTTCGTTTTTTTTTGTATAATAAATTGCTCTTGAATTTTACTATTAAAATTTTTATTGGTTTCCTTTTGTTTGTGTGTTTAACATTTATATTTGTTTTTTTTTTCCATTTTGGTTTTTTTTGATGTTTTTGTATATCATTTAAGAATTAAACTAGAAAAATTCTAATTTGAGGTATGTATTCCATTATTTTTGTAATTGTATTGTGTGTTTTTTCTTTTATGTATGTATGTATTTTTTTTTTAACCATAATGAAAGTTTTTTCTTTTCAAATATGAAGCGTGCTTAAATATTATATACTACACTAGAGAAGCTTACTAACTTATTACCTATATATATATACATATATATATATAGATATATATATATATATATATATATATATATATATAGGGTGTATATGTTTATATTATAACTGTCGATTAGTTCGAGTTTAGTTAGTTAATTAGTTAAATGAGAAGCGAAATACCGAAAGCCTAATTACGACACAAAGTGAATTTAATAAGTTTTGTTGAAATTAACTTAATTAGTTAATACACATTTAAGCAGCCACAAAAATTATGTATTATTTTTATTATTATTTTTAGAATTATAAATTATTTGCTTTTCATTTTCTTGCTCTGTGAGCAGCAATTTTCCAATTGTGTGTGTGTATGTTTGTGTAGATTGTGTTTTGTGTGTATGTGTGTGTATAAAATTTTGTCACAGTTATGAGTTCGAATGATGATTGATTGTTTGCAGACCAACTAAATCTAGTTTAAGCTTACAAAAAATATATATGTAAGTAAATATATATGTAATGTATATGCCAATTCTCAAAAAGAAACAAAAAAGGAAATCCAAAATCTATATAATACCACATATCCATATACATACATATGTATGTGGGTTTCAAAAATTTTTATTTTCTCATGCTCACAGTTCCATTTGTTCGAATTGATTTTGTGTCAAAAATATATATATTTTAGTTCAATTTATCTTTCTTGAGAAGAAAACTTAAATGCTAAGCCAATGCTCACAGTTTTTGAGTGTTTTTTCTTAACTTCTTTTTTGAGGAGATTTTTATATATATATATATATATATTATTTTTTTTTTTTGTTCAATTGTGTTTTGCCTTTTTTTTTACCAAAAATTTTCATTTCATTTCGATTTGAATTTCTTTACCAATTAAATATCACATATCGGGGAGCTCTTTTCCGAAAAAACGTAAAAACCAAATCAAAACTTTGCTAAAGAAAATTCTTGTTTTTTTTTTTTGCTTTGTATGAAAAAATGATTGTTTTTTGTCTGACATGCGTATACTTAATTTTAGTTTTTAAATGCCAATTGCTTATTTATCATATTAGATATATATATGCTCTCTATATATACATATGTATATATAGATTAAGCTTTTATTCATTTATTTTTGTGGCTGTTCTTAAAGTTTTTGGGAACATTTGCTTGGTGAGAGAGGAGGGGTGTGGGGTGGGGCAATAGTCAAATATTGAAAGTGGAATCCTTATCTTAGCTTAAATGTTTATGCGAATAGGAAAATGGGATAGGAAAATGTATCTAAATTTATTTGGTGTTTTATATCTTACATTGATAACATGAATCCCTTAAATCTATGCTAAAGAATTTGATGACATTTTCAATGATGACTGTTTGACGAATGTGATGAGTGTGTGTGTGTGTGTGTGGGCGTGTCTATATGGTATATATGTATGGATATATAGGAGTATATTGATGAGGCGTTTTATGACGATTATATGTATGTAGATGTAGGGAATGACTGACATGACTATGACCCAATATTTTGATGACAAACGAATGTTAAATGAATGTTATTACATGTTTGCTTTTTGAGAATAAAAAGTTCTTCATTAATTTTCAGTTATTCATTTATATATGTATATATATAAATTATTTTTTATACAGATTTCTTGTTGTCTTTTCTTTCGTTTTGTGTTTTTGTTGTTGTTGTTGTTGTTGTTGTTGTTGTTGAGGTATTCGTGCATTGAGGCTGCAAAAAAGAGCAACACGTCTTACAAAGTTTCTTCTTTTTTTTTAACAATGAGGTAGAATTATTATATATATTTTACTTTCACTTCTATTAGTAAGTTCATTTTGTCTGTCTATCTTTCTCTCTCTCTTTCTTTCTCTCTCTCTCTTTAACGTACTCTGAGTGTGATTGTATGTGTGTGTATGTGTTTGTGTAATTGGAAGTCCTTGAATTTCATTTTCGTTTAATTTGAAATGTTTCAAATACCTGAATTGCTTGGATGTTATTTTTTAAAAAATGTTATTCATATCGCTAAATCATCACAATACCAAATTAAATTGGCATTTACATACGTTATATGAAGGGATTTTTACACATTTAGCTTTAAGTTTTGGTTTTAATATATATATATGTATATATATATACTTTTGTTCTTTTTTGTTTTATATCATTTTCAGTCAGTCAGTCTTTAATTGCATACTCTGGTTGCCTTACACACAGTCAATGCAGTTGTTATTTCATTTAGCCATCAGTCCTATACGTTACCCATATCATCATTATTAAACATCATCATCATTATCATCATCATCATCATCATTCATCATCCATCATCATCTATCATCTTTCATCATCTATCATCGTTCATCAATTGTTATGCAACTTAAAACTAACCTGAATACATTTGAAAATCTATGCTACAGGTGAATAATAATTGTATTTGTAATCGTAATCGTAATCGTAATCATAATCATAATCAAAATGCTATATAGAGAGAACAAGAACACAACATCAAGGTTAAAAGTTAAAGGATTTCTGATTGAAAAAAAGTGTAGATTGCCTGATTAAAACCTAAGTACAACACACACACATATGTATACATATATGTATATGTATGTGTAAATATATATAGAGACGAGATTGGATTTTTTTTTGACTTATATAAGAGATCCGATGTGACTTATAGAGAAATTAAATGGCAACGATTGTTCGACAATTCATATTTCTTTTCACATTTAGAGCGAATGCATTTCAAATAATAATTTCTTTATATGTACGTATGTATGTACTTGTGTGTATAAGATATTGTGATTAAATTAATTAATTAATATTAGATTTTTAATGGTTATCAGCTAAATCAAAGGTTTATTACCGAGTTTGGCTTTCATTTTCATGTGTAAAATTGATTGAACTTTGTTTTTAAACTTCTTTTTTCTTTGGGCCTTCGCTCGTATTGCTTGCTCAACACGTTTCCTATAAGCTAAATACATACACATTTATTTTTGTTTAATATTAAATTTAGGTTTTCTCTTTGAATGTGTGTGTTTTTCTTTGTTTTTTTTTTGTTTTTATGATTAAACCGATTGTTGGTCCACTTACCCAGCTATCGGTTGATTTTCTTTTGTTTTTGTTTGGTTGTAGTGCTTAAAGTTATCGAGTAATTAAGTAATATAATTGAATATAATTTAAATGAAATTCGTTTCTAGCAAAACCTGTATGCGCTCCTCTCCTTCACATGGATGTGTGATTGATCAGCGAGGGGCGCTCTAATTAAATGGCAAACGCAAACTGTTTTTTTATTTTTTGATTTCTAATAAAAGTTTCATATCGATTCCACGTGAATCTTTTAAATGGTTTATATGATAATAAATAATAAATGGAACTCTAGATTACTTAAATGCTAAAATAAAGTGCAGCCCAATTTTAATTATAATTTGATTTATACAAATTCTTGTTTATATATATTTAATTGATACTCTTGCAGAAGCTTTTTGCTAATCGATTCGATTATATTTAATTTTAATAACTAATTTGTTATTATTTTTTCTCAACTATATAAAATTAATGCTTCGACTTTCATTAATGGCTAAACCTTAAAAAGTTAAAACGGATTTGCATTGAGATCGTGATAAAGATGGATACATTTATTACATATAATGCAACTGCAAGAGTATATAAACATCGGTCCTTCCGACGTATCAAAATTGTGTTTCATTTTTTGTATTTTTATTTTTAAAACTCAAACTTCAAAGCCTAAAGTAAAAAATGATAGGAGAAAATTAAGGATTGCTCTCAGGTAACTTAAAGGGTATTTGTTATGTTGTTCAATTAGGAATTACAAAGAATTGATTTAAGTTTTTTTTTTTTAATGTTTTCTTTTTTCTTTTTATTTTTCATTTGTTTTTTAGTTTTCCTTTTGTACTTTGGCAAGAAATTTGTTTAACATAACGAGAGAACGAACAAACGTGAACAAAAATTCGACTATAACATTGACAAAGACAAAGTGACAAAATTGAACTAAGAAATTGATTTAGTTCTGGCAAGGAAGATATAGGATATAGGAATAATAATGGATAGGGTGGCAAGGAGCGACAGGGCAAGACTAGAAGGGACAGGTAACTCAGTAAGCAAGTTGGCTAAGAATCAAAAAACAATAAAGAGCAAATTAAAGTCGATTAATCAAATTAAAATTCGTTTAGTTTGTTGTTTTTAGGGTTGCTGGGGGAGGGGTCCGGCTGGTATTTGATTACTAAACTTTAGTTGCTGCGATTAACATGTTCCTACGTTGTACAAGTATATATATATATATAAAATATTAATATATGTATATACACATATAACTCATATGTATGTCTAACTGAGGTAATTCGGGCATTGATTAAGAAAAAAGATAATTATATAATAATAATAATTAAGAGACAATCGGAGGAAAGTTAGTTAAAGAACCGTTTAAATGCTAATTAAATACATTTTATTAAATGATTCCTTTCAAAAGTCGGCAGTTGATCGTCCGGCATTATATTTCTTTATCGGGCAGTTTGTTTTTATATATATGTATATATATAATATTATAAAATGTAAGGCAACAAAAATAAATAAATATATACAAACCAAAAAAAAAAAAAACAAGAAATCATAATGAAAGAAAACTCTTGAAAAATATTAAAAATATTTCATTTAATCATTTGAAAATTCAACAAAAAATTCAATATTAGATAAATTGTAATAATAATAATAGCAGAATTGTTTTTTTTTTTTTTTTTTTTAATGTTATTTTTGTTGTATTTGCAATAGAATAATTAAATTTATTTAGTTTTCTTGTATGTGTTTGTGTTTTTTGTTGTTGTTTTATTGTAATAATATTGATATTAATCATAATAATAATAATAATAATATAAAAAATCAACTAAAATATTCAACTAAATTACATTTAAAAGAGAAGACAAGTCAAATTGCCATTTAAAAAATTTTGTAAAAGATAAAACTTTAAAGTAGTAGTTGTGTAGGTAAAGGGGGGAGAAGAGGAAAACAGGTAGGGGGGATTTGAGGATTTATTTTCTTTGCTTTTTAAAACATAAAAGGTACAAAGTATATATAAAATTTTATTTAAATTCGTTTCATTAAATCAATTAATAAAACAGATAAAATAAAGGAAAACTGTGCTAAATTTAGTTTATAATCTGAATTGTGTGTGCATGGGCGTGTGTGTGTGTGTGTGTCTGCTTTAAACAACAAAAATTTTGGTACAAAAAAATTAAAATTTAAATGATGATTTTATGGATGATCGGGAATACAATAAAGATACAATTATATAGATATAAGATATAATTATGTTTAAAAAGTTGATTTAATAACTAAAAACAAATATTTGCTACGCTTTGCTATTGCCTTTGCTTAATAAAACAAATAAAATTATACATAAAAATTAAAAAAAAATTAAATAAAAGAAAATCAAATTTCCAAAAGAAAAACAGAAAAATTAGAAGAGAAAACTTTGCGCCAAGTTTTTGTTGTTGTTTTTTTGTTTGTTTGTTTTCTTAGTTTTTTTTTTTTTTACACAAATTGCCTAAACTTTACCAATTTTTGTACATTTCGTCATCAGATGATCTGAGAGAGCTCACTGGACTATACCCTTACCATACCCATTCCCCTCTCCCCCTACCTTTTATGCACCTTCACCCTGACTCCCAGACACCCATCATTCATTCATTACATCAGGTTAATTCGTTAATTGGTTTTAGTCGAAAAAAGAGTTGCTTTCCTTTTTTAATAAATTGGCTGGGGGGGGAGGAAGGATCGGGTCTATCTGCCATTAGGCGGCCAGGGGGAGCTTTCCAAATTTAGTTGGTATATGTTGTTGTTCTTTTTTTATTTTTTTTTTTTTTTTTTTTTGTGTTAATAATTTTGGTTAAAGTTTAAACATTTTGGCATTTTTCGTAGATATTGAAGATCATGAATAAAATTATTAAAAATCGGATATTGATATCCTTGCAGAAAGATATAAATACTGGAAAGCATTCGTATATATATATATCGGTATATATATCGGTAGATAAATTGGTAATATAAATGTGTTAATAATTTGTTGTCGGATGGTTTAACAGTAAATTATTTATAGCTTTTTAAAAAACAAATGATTGAAATTTAATCAAAGATATTAAAATGGAACATTTTTTCCATATTCTCTTTACATTTCTGCAAGTATATATATAAATATCGGTTAACCGAATTTTGCTGCTGAATTCTTTAATTTTGTGTAAAGAAAATTATTTAAAGAGGCGCGCAAATATTTAGTTTTTTTTTTGTTTTAAATTTATTTAATAATTAAAAATGATATAAAAACTAAAAACAAAACGAAAAAAGAAAACTGCCTTCATTTGTTTTATCAAAAATGTGTTTTTGTTTTAGAATTATAATGTGATAAGTTGTTGTTGTTGTTGTTCCATAATAATTATTAATTTAATTTTTGTTTTTGTTTTTTTTTTTTTTTTTTTGATATTATAAAACGGAATTTGTTATTGATTTTTGCTAAGGAGGTAATATAAATTACATTTAAATGTTGCTTATTTAATTCTTTTTGTTTAATTATTATTCGTTATTCGTTATATTTAGATTGCTATTTTAGTAGTAGATTTAGGTAGTAGGAGCAAAGTGTGTGTGTGTGTGTGTGTTTGAATGTTTGACTATTCTTTTATATTAGATTGGTTTATATTTATGTAGGTATGCATTCAATTGTTGTATGTGAGTGTGTGTGTATGTAGTTTCTGCATACATTTTGTTATATTTTCTTGTTGTTGTTGTTGTTTTGTTTTCATTTGCTTTTACTTCCGTTTCCGCTATCGCTTCATTCATCGTCTTGGTGGTTGAGGTGGGCATAAGTTTATTATTATTATTATTATAATACATATATATATATATATATTATATTTTTGTTTATTTTTTGCACATTTAACTAAAACAAAACATGAAAAATCAAACTAAACAATGACAGAAAAAAAAATAATTCAATTAAACACGGGCTTTGACTTATATAGTTAATGTATATATGTAAGTATGCAAATATCTGTATTTATATATACATATATGCATTCATTTAATTTGATGATATATATATATATATATATATATGTAGTTGGTGGTGCGGTGGTGCTGCCTAAGATCATGTTGCATGCCTGGTTTAGTTTAGTTTTGGGGACTAAGCCTGCCTTTATCGAGAACTTATCCTGAATGTAGTACATACCAATTTATTATCTATAATAACTATAAAAAACCTTCTGTCTATAGATATATATATATATATATATATATATATATAGTATGTATGTATCTATGTATGTATGGTAGGTATGTATGTATGCATGTAATGTAATGTAATGTATTGGTATTATCGTAATTAAAAAACCTTAAAATTTAGACGAAAATTATATATAGATTTATGTTTAAATGTTTTGTTGTATTTGCCAAATAAACTTATATATAATTCTCTCAAGTAAATGCCAAAAATTGTGTACGATTTCGATTTCTACTTTCTTTCCACTAATCAGTTTGTTTTTCTTCAATCAGGGGGGAGGTGTAAGTAAGTAAGTTAATAAACTTATCGGTAAACCTATATAATAAGTATTATGCATAACGAATTTAAAGATTCGATTTACTATCACTCAGTAGTATATATATATATTTTTTTTTTAATATGTATTCCCTTCGTGTATGTATGTGTGTGTGTTTATCTGAAATCTTGTCAAATTACTTTAGTATTATTTGGTATGTAAAATGGCGGCAAATACTAAATGCCAAAAAAAAAGCAAATGAAAAAAATCTGAAACAAAATCCAAATGATTTGGGGGAAAATCTATAAAAGATATATATGCAGGATTCTAAAAAACCTCCTCAAATTATTCAACTACTTTTTTTTCTTTTGTATATCTCAAGCCAAACGCACTTAAAGTCACCAAAGATCTAGAAAATAGAAACAGTTTTAAGATATAGCAAATGACAGATAGATAACGTGTTGGAAAGAGATAGAGATAAGATGATTAAGAAAGGGATTTTCTTTCGAAATGTATTCACAGTTTGATAAATTTCAAATTTTTGGGCATTGATTTTCAAAAAGTATTCACAGAACTACAAAAATTTTGTATCAAAATGATTGGTTTTTCTTTCGAAAAGCATTCACAGACTTTCAAATTTTGAATCTGAATAATGGATTTCTTTCCAGAAAGTATTCACATCTGGTTGATTGGGGGTTTTTTTTTAAAAAGTATTCACAAATAAGTATATTTAGAATTTTTCCTTTCGAAAAGTATTCACAGATTTTCAAATTCTAAATCTGAATAAAGGATTTCTTTTCAGAAAGTATTCACATCTGGTTGATTGGGGTTTCCTTTTGAAAAGTATTCACAAAAAAGCAAATTTTGAATTTAAATGATTCTTTTTCAAAAGTATTCACAGTTAAATAAATTTAAAATTTGGATGATTGGATTTCTTTTTTCAAAAGTATTCACAGATTAATGAATTTTAAATCTGATTGATGGGATTTCTGGGAAAAGCTTTCACAGTTCTATAAATTTAAGGGATCGAGTTTTATTTTCTCAAAAAGTATTCACAGACAGTTAAATTTTGAATTTAAATGATTGTTGTTTGGGTTTTCTTTTGAAAAGTTTTCACAGTTGTAGAAATTTTTCATGTTTCATGAAATGAGAAACACAGAAAATGAACTATCACAGTGAAAAATTCTTGATTTACGTTGCGTAGTGTCACAGTATTGAGAAAATGTTAAAAAGAAAGAGTATGAAAATTATATTGGAAAGTGGGGGGAGAAAATCAAAAGATATAATGCCTTAAGTCTATATACCTAAATATGCATTCACAGTTGCTTGAATTGGTATTTGGTTTTAAATTTTTGAAAAAAATTTGCTTTTTATGAGCTTGGTCACAACTTGAAAATGCATTTAAAATGTTTATCGCATTTAAGGGGAGGGTACGGGGACGGGGGGTTTGAATGATTTTGTCACAGTTTTGGCTGTTTTCTCTTTTTTTTTTTTTCCTTATCGAGGCAATTTTGGTATTTTAGGGTTTGGTCTAACCAACCAGTTTTAGGGGATGGAGGGTGGGGTTTTGTTTTAAAATTTTTCATAAAAATTTCGTTCATTTGTGAACAGTCACAGTTTAAAGGCGACAAATGAGTATGAAGATGCCACTTTATCGAGGGTTACCACAAAAGTTTGTAGTACCTTAAGGGCCAATATCTTCATACCTTTCACAGATGTTTTGACGAAACTTAGAAAATACAAAAAAAAAAAAAAACAACAACAAAATGTTTAAAGTTCGCAACGAACCAAATGGGTCGAAAGGATTACAGATGGAGTTAACACAGTTTCTGCAATGTTTTAAGTTTAAGTTTGTTGGCCTAAAGATGGTTTTCTTTTTTTTTTAACACAGTTTTTTTTTCAATTTGGTTTTCTTATAACTTTTAATTCAATTAAAAGCAAAGATAAAAGATGAAAGGAAGAGAGATAGAGAGAGAGAGAGAGAGAGAGAGAGAGAGAGAGAGAGAGAGAGGAGTTAGATAAATGTAATTTTTGGTGACTTTATCTCGTTTGAGGGAAATGTAAAATTAAAATACACAAAAAATAAAATGAAAACAGGAAACATTGAACCGCTCTATAAATTGTGGGATGTTGGCATACCATAACTATATATAATATATTTTATATATATATACCTCTAAATTTTGAAGAAATAAACATGCTTAAAAATCTACTAAAACTTAGATTATTAATTGAGACATATTTCATAATCATAATAATAATAATAAAATTGATAGAAATGAATGCATGTTGGTTTAAGGGCAGGGAAAAAAAGCACAAAAATGACATGCAAACAAATTAGAGAGAAATATTTAAGGTAAGCGACAAATCGCATTCCCTTTTAAGAGATCGATGAATCACACACATAAGTAAATATATATACATATATATATATATATATATATATATCTACATGTGTTCAACTATATATATATAGCAAATTCTGAAGTATAAAGAAGGAGGATTTTGGTAGGGAATAGGTTTAGGTTTGGGTTTATAAATCCTATTTTAAAATTAGCCTTGATTCTAACCTAATTATTACTTATTAATTAATGATCACGCTGCGCCGAAAATGATTTCATTTTTATTTTATTTTAGTTTTAGTTTGTAACTTATTTAAGTTACAATTTATCCAAAGGGGAAGGAAAAAGAAGAGATTAGATAAGGTAGATAGAGGTAAAAGTTGTAGGAGTAGAAATAATCAAAGTTTAGCTTGAGATAACAAATTAAATAAGTTGAGAAGTTTTTCCTTGATCTGCATATATATCTATTTTTTTTAGCCTATTTCTGAGTGATTTCTTATGCTTTCGGATTGTTGTTCGGTTTTTGTTTTTGGTTCCTTTTTGGAAACTGATTTCTCTTTTGTTTGGTGGTGCGGGGGGTGGTTTTCTTTTTATGTTTGTTTCTTGGGGTTTTCTTTTCTCATCTTTTTTGCCTTACTAATTCCTAGTTAATTACCAATCGTTTCGGTAAAGATGTGCATAAACTTATCAATTTAAATTTAGTTTTTAGTATTTTGTTTTTTTTTTTTCGTTTTTTTGTTTTTTTTTTTTTTTGTTTTAAATAATTGTAGCAAAAGTGTGTGTTTCTTTTCTTTGTTTTTCTTTTTGTTTTTGTTTTACGTTATTGAGCAGCACAGCAATTTTCTCGTTTGTTTCAATAAAAAATGTTTGCTTTGCCTTCAATTTTTGCTAAATCCCTCAAATAATGCATTTATATTCAAGTGATGTTTGTTTTTTTGTTTCTTTTTCTTCATATACATATATTGATACATATATATATATATATATAAAGAGATATATAAAATATGATAAACTAAAAAACTTAAAATAAAAAACTCAACAAAAAAATAACAAGAAAATTCTTTATAGTTTTGCATTGTTTTCTTTCATTTTTCTCTCTTTGTATTAGTGTGTGTGTGTGTGTGTGTTTGTTTCGCTTTTCTTCTCTTTTTTTTTTTAAACATTTGTTGATTTGGAAAACTGAATTTTCATTTTCTCTTCTATCATTTGCTTAAAAATCCACTAAAGCAGTATTGAGATAATCATTGAAGAGTGCCATGCAGGCAGCAGATGCTCCACCAGTTGAATCCTCATGCATTTGCTGGACACCGGCAGGAGCATAAAAGGATGAGCGTCCGCCAATTGGACCAGCAATGGCACCGACACCGGCACCGGCACCGGCACCGACATTATGACGCCATATATTGGCCACCTCCAAAAGTTCACCAGCCGATGAGGATGAATTTGAGCTAACATCAGAGCCAACATCTGTTGGCTTAATATGATTGCCACTATCTTGGTTTATATTAAGATGGCCAAATAAATCGCTAAACATATCAAGATTATGTTGCGGACGTGATGGTGATGATGTTGCTCCTGGTAATTCCCAAATATTGGTCTTACCATAATTCGTTTGGCCCCAACTATTCTGACTGCCATTTAGGGAGGATGAGGAGCTGGTCAAAGAGGCGGTGGGCGAGGCTGCATGCTGTAGATCCTTGAAATTGTCCCTGAGTTGAGTGTTGGCCAATATATTATTGATATTGCTATTGCAATTGTTGCCAACATTATTGGGTGAAGTTTGAGCCCAAAGCATCTCCTTGCTATGGCTGGTTGTGGGACTCAAAGATGGCTGAGAGCCACTACCCGATGAACAGCCACTGGTTGAGTGGCTGGAGCCAGTTGATGAAATGTTGCTGTTGCTGCAACCCCAAAGAGCGGATATGGCATCGGCCTGACCAATCGATTGAGTCCAGGCAACATTTAATTTGGTGTTGGTGTGTTGGTGTTGGTGTTGGTATTGGGATTGTTGTTATTGTTGTTGCTTGAATTATGGCTAATTAATAAGTTACTAATACTGCTGCTGACACCAGAGTTTATGTTGTTGCTGCTGCTATTATTGTTGTTGGCCATTTGTTGTTGCTGCTGTTGCTGTTGCTGAAACTTGCTCATCACATCAGCCATGGCCATTAGATTGCCATTGGAAAAGTGCAATTTGTGTTGAGTTATTGCAGGCGGCTGCTGTTGCTGTTGTAGTTGATGTTGTTTCTGTTGCTGCTGCTGTTGCTGCTGTTGCTGCTGTTGCTGTTGTTGGTGGAAAGTGGCCATGCGATGTGTAGCAATAGCTAAATTTGACTGAGATGTTGCTGACGGCTGTTGCTGTTGCTGCTGTTGCTGCTGCTGCTGCTGATGTTGTTGCTGCTGCTGTCTTACCTGCTGATGCTGTTGAGCATGGGGATGGGCCCCAATTAAATCTGGATTAATTTGTTGTTGCAACGGTGCCGAATAATCAATGGCAACATTAAAGAGCGGCTGCTTCGAGGCCGTTGGAGCACCCAAGGCACCGGCATTGGCAATTGCCGTTGTGCCCGATGGTGACCCCAACGGGGCCTCATGTTATGCGATCGCCTGCAATCGCGTCGTTGTGTTCTTAGCATAACAGAAGCTCAATGGCTTAACAAAATGTGTGTCCTGGGTATTGCAATAGGGGCAAGTAACCCCATGCGAATAATCGCTATAAAAGCTAAGACGTTGTTGCGGATGCATTAGCATTTTGTAGCACTTATTGCACTACAAAAACGGGCAAAAAGAGATGAAAAGAGATAACAAAAAATAAATATTAGTAAAAGAAAAAGAAAAAGAGAGTTACATGAAAAAACTTATCAACAATTTAAATATTTCTTTAAACTTACCTTGAATCGTTCGGAGCAACAGGGCATGGCCGCAAATATATCATAGGCATACATAGTGCCTAATACCAAACTGGAACCATCCCACGGTTCATTACAGAATCTTGAATAGATAGATAAAATAATTAATTAATATAAATATGAAATAATATTATATATAATAATTTAACTACAGTTAATAGCTATTAAATATAACGTTGCAATAAGTGATTATAAAACACTTTTAGGTTAAAAATAAGATTTAAAACTTCAACCTAAGTCCACTTAGTTGAGAGTTAAAATTCATTTTTTCATCTTTTAATACTCCCTTTTGTTTTTTTTTTTTTGCTGGTTGCTGACAAAAACTCATCAAATTGGCTTACCTGCAGCTAATGACGCGACTACTTGAAGTACCATCCAGGCAACTCATGCACACACAGGTCAAGTACAAAGTGCGTCCCTCATATTTAACCTGTAAAAGAAAGCAAGAAAAAAATAAAATAAAATTAAGAACTCACAAAACTAAAGCATGAAAGGAAGAGAGAAAAGCGAAGAGAGGGGGAAAAAGAAGAAATACCTAAAATGAGGAACATAAACGAAATGCTTGTAGACTGGCTGGCCCAGGCCAAAAGGGTTGAATGCAATTTGAGGCACTGTAGCTATACACGCAAGCTACACACAACCAACATAGGACGACGTCGTCATGCCACAGGGAAGGTCATAGACGAGAAAGACTATGCAACGAGTTATAACGGTAAACCAGCCGCATAACTCAAATACAAGACAAAAGTGGCAAGGTGATGCCCAGAGAGAGAAAGAGAGAAAGAGAGAGAGAGAGAGAGGAAGGGAGATAAAGAGGAAACGTACTGTTAGGACAATGAAAAATTATTTCAAAAGCAAGACAGAAAAATTGCTTATAAGCCGAAGCTTGTGATACCCTTTCGTATCCCCACCATTGTCGGTAGTTTTAAAAACTTTTCTGAATAAATTATATATGCATTTTGTACAGTTATTCTCTTTCTGTCTCTCCCTCTCCCCCTCCCCTCTACCACTCTCTTCTCTTGTTCTATGACATAATGGTAGCTTCTCCTTTTTTCCTTAAACCATTTCCTTCTCTTAGTGCAGTGCAAAAGAAAATCTTATAGAATTTAGTGCAACTTGCAAAAAGGAAAAAGGGGACCGAACGTGGGCATGGCAAGCACAAACCTTTGCGACGCGACATAATAATTTCAAATAAAATGCAAAATGCATAAACTAGCCCCAGAAGGAGATTGGCATTCGCCCACTAGCAAAAAAAAAATATAAAGAAAAAGAGCCAGGGACTGACTACGCACCAAAGACAGCAGCAGCAGCAGCAACCATGACAGTGGCAACCAATCCCAACCAGATGCAGACATGGCATAGTATAAGACCCGGACCCAACAGACCCACACCCAGACCCAGACCCAGACCCAGTTGGCAATGAATTATAAATCCAGGCTCAAATTAAAGCACAGTAAAATGAGGAGCGGCGGCCTGAGGGCAACGTTCAGTCAGGCATAACATGGTTAAAAGCTGCTTGGGAAAGTGAAGGATTGAGAGGGTGGAGGAAAAGCAAACCCATGAAGCGTAGGTCGATTCACAATTTTACTCGCTTTTTCCCGCCCCTCTCTCTGTCTCTCTCTCTCTCTCTCTCTCTCTATGCTTTGTGACTGCATCATCGTTTTGGCATTTTGGCATTTTCTCCTGCATTTGGCCTGGCACTTTATTAGGCGCGCTGCTGTAATTATGTTGACTTAAATGGGTCATAAATTGCTCAGACGACGCCAATGGATAGGAAGAGAGATGAAGAGAGAAAGAGAGAGAGAGAGAGACAGAGGAAGCCTAAGCTAACCTCCTCTTCCTTTCTGCTAATTGCAGTTGAAAGTTCTTTTCAGTTTTTGCAAAATATTTTATGTGGGCGAGTGAAAGCCTCTGCAACTGATGCAGACGTGGGTGGACTACAGTTCATATATGTATATCTATTTGTATGTCTGTATATACAAATCTATATATATGATCTTTTCATAAGAGAAAAAAAAAAGAAGAATTTTTGACATTTATAAATGATGGGACAATAACAAAATGTTTCTAGTTTAGCATAGATCGTGTCTATTGTCAAAGGGATTGGATGGAGTAAATGGAGTAAATTCTTACCTCAATGCATCCATTGGAATGCTGTTTGGGACTCAAAAAGAAGGAGCCATCGACCAATGGATAACGATCGAATACAAGCAATGGCTCCTCACATAAAATGCATGCCACACGACTCATCTGTGACTGGGCCAATGAGGAGAGTATAAATAGGCGTGTCTCATCATTGCCATGATTACCCTCATCTTCAATCTGCAAAGGAATGAACAAAGAGAAAGTGTTATTAGTTTAGTGTAAAAGTACAAAATTTACAGATAGATATATATATTTATATATATGAAAAATCTTTAAACAGAAAATCTATTCTCTGTTATCCGCTTGAATAGGGTTTTGCCCAATGCTGTGGCCACACATTTTCAATATACGAACAGGAGGAGCAGCAGTGGCAGGCAATAGGGACTCTGTCTAAGCGCCAACAAATGAACCATAAAATCCAAACGTGCCAGCCAGAGCACGTTGCTGTTGTCCTCGTTGTCGTTGTCTAAAGCCAAAAGTGGCTAACACGTTGGCCAAATTGAATGCACACACACAAACACACCGACACATGCATATGTTTTGTATATAGATATATATATATATATTCAGGTGGTTTAGTCCAGGCCAATTCCCAAATCGATAATCAATATGGCGAGCCAGCAGCCAAATAAAGCCGTCAAAAAGCCAAAGCCCAAGGTGTTGAAAGGATGCACAAAATATGAAGGGAAATTGTGAGAGTGGAGAGGGGAGAGGGGACGGAAAGGGGTGTGGGTTAAGAAAACCAATGGAACCACCACGACCAATCAATGCCAACTAACCCAATGATGAAGCAATATCAGGTAGTTGACTCTCCTTTTTTTCTTTAGCTTTCATTTTAGTTTTGTGTTTCTCTTTGGTAATTGCTCACCTGACCAGACGAAATAACACGAATAAAATACCTATAACCATCTCTACCTCCCGCTGTCTCTCCCCCTCTCTCTCTCTCACTCCCTCTCTCTCTATCACTCTCTCTCTTACTTGCAGACGAGGGACTTGAATTATTTAGCAGTGGAATAGAAATTTCTAAAGGACATATTTAGGATATATTGAGGACACGTACGTATTTCAAAAGCCAGTCAACAACAGATAGCCAAGTTTAATGCACTTTTAATAAGGACAGAAAAAGAAAGGATAAGAAATCCTCTTCAAGTTTTATCTTCATCTTTCATGTTATACCAAAAGCAAATATTTGCGAGGGTGTGGAAAGAGAATGTTGACTGCTTTTGTTACGTTTAAATCAAACAAATAAATAGATTAATATTTACCAAGAATTGTCTCATAAATCTTTGGCTAACAATAAAATCCAAGTGAAATTCGATTAATGAATGTTTGCAATGAAAATTAAAGCAAATATAAGAAACACAAGAAAATATTCTCTTATTCATTAAACAATAGCAGCAGGAGAAAACAATGAATGAACAGATAGATATAGTATATATGTATATAGAGCAAGCGAGCGAGCGAGCCTACAGCAATTAAGTTGATTGCTCAAGGATAGAGTGGATGATGTTGATACATACAAGTGGATAAGAGGAGGCGGTCTGGGGGTTGGGTAAGCAAAACATTTTACCGCCTGTTTTGGTACTTAACTCTGATGTTGCCAACAATTGCTTGTCTAGGGTTACACCAGCAACAGCAACAGACAATAACAATAACAATAATATAGCATCATTATCTATAGAAACGCTTAGCATACTTTAATCAAATGTTGGGTGATGGTATGATAGAAATTTTCTCTCCTCTTTTTGGCCAGACAAACATTTCATCAAAAAGTTTCTCAACTGTTTCTGTTTCTGATCAATAAACAACATTTCATTTTCATGATGCTGCTACGTGACGAGTTACTAATTTGATTTGAACACGGTTACAATGTAACACGGTCGTTGGCCAACCAAAAAAAAAAAAAAAAAAAAGGATTCACAAAGAATATAACTTATTCCATCTATACATATATATATATATATGTATATCCTCATAACCAGTTTCCATATATAAAAGGGCAAAGAACTCACTTTTTCTCCTTTGGCTTTTATTTCTAAATATTACAAATATGAAATGATTATTTTGTTGAATGATATTTATTATAAGCATAAAGACAACTCTTGATGGGCATTAACAAGTTTTTTATGGCTAGAAAAGTCAAAAAGTCGAAGTGCAATAAACTCTCAAAACTGAAGCGTGAAAAATTCAAAAAGATAGTTAAAGCAACATGGCAGAGCATGGAGCGAGAGCGAGGAAGCGAATGGCACTAATGAAGCCATTCAGTTGTCATTTCCCTTTTGGCTTGCATTGAACGCATAAATCAGTTGTGAAGTCTTTTTCGGTGGTAGACCGTTGCCTTTATGCCATTTGACCATAAATATCAACACCCGAATCTATCTATATAGACACACAGAGAGACAGAGAGAGGGAGAGAGGAAGAGTAAAGGAGACGTAGGTCCACAAATCAAAAGGTTCCCCTTATGGAGCCACACCCCAAAAATAAAATAAAAAGAATTGTCAAAGACAATGGGAAAGGAAAACAGCAGCAACAACAACAACAACAACCAAACCCAAAACCAAACAGGAAAGAAGAAAATATTCAATTCAATTGAAAGTGCTTCGATTTTCATAAACACATTAAATTAAATGGCATTTCAATGTGTGTAAATGGAAGGGCAAAAACAGAACTAAACCGAACGTAGTAAATGTGGAAGTGGAAATGGAAATGGAGTTAACTTTGCCGATAGTTTTTGTAAGTAATCCATTTAAAATCTTTTCCCCATATTTCGGACAAAGAGAGAGACAATGATTGGTATAAAAAAAAAGTGAGTCGTTTATCTTATTTTATTTATACTAAATTCCCAATAAATAAATAGAAGCAATTTTAATTTTTATAGTTTTAGGTAATTGTTATCTTTTGAAGTTTATTCTTTCTTTCCCTTCTCTCTTTCATTAGTTAAACATACAAAATTGAAATCTCTTTAGAAATTCAGTTAATTTCAACGTGCAACCGTTTAGCTAGCTTTTTGAGCACCAATTTCATTAAAAACTATTAAAAATCAAGTAAAATTTATTCGTTTTCTTGCCTAACAAAAGGCTTAAAAAAAAATAAATAAAATAAAACGATGAGACGAAGAGGAGGTTTAGCTTGAGGCTCAACAAACATATTCATAAAATGCTTGCACGAGTGTTTGTGCAGACGATGAGCAAACATGAGTGTGTGTGTGAGCTCTCTCTTTCTCCCCCTCTCTCTCAGTCTTTGAATAAACTGAAAATCATTTTGGCAAAAGTTAATTTATACCAAAAAAAAAAAAAGAAAAGAAAAAAGAAAGACCTCATTAAAAAAAAGGTAGGCGGTGGTTCAGCTACTTTTATCGTCTTTATTATTATCTGAGAAAAACTATTTTTGTGTTGTTTTAGTTTTCTTTATAACCCGGAAAAACAATTTTCAGCGTCAATCATTGTCTCAATTGAAAAATTGCCAAAGAGAAGGCATAATCATAAGCACAAATTAAATCCCATTTTCAGATGTGGGCGGTTAGAGTTAGCGAAAAGGTAAAAGACAAAAGAAAATGAATGGGAAAAATAAATTTAAAATTGTCAACCAAAAGTTTCAAATGAATGAGATGTGGGCTTTTGTGTGTGTCTATTGCTCTGTGTGTGTGTGTGTGTGTGTGTGTCTAGGGCGTGGCATTTTAGGTCTCTTTAGCTAGGTGGCCGACGTTTTGCCACAGATGTGACTACGATTCATTTAGAACTGACAATGACAATGAAAGGAAATTGCAAACACGCCTCCGCCCCCCCCACACTAAGTAGTGAAGTAAAATAAGCTTTAACATAAACATAAGTAGAAGGATAAATAAAGGTGGCGGAGGGGGGAGGAGAAGAAGCAGCAGTAGGAGGCGGGGTATAAAATATAGTCTGGCAGTTGTAGAATAGAAGCGAAGCTCGAGCACTTTTATAAATGAAATGGAGTAATAATATTTTGTGACAAGCACAGAGATGGGCGGACGGATGGACGGACGGGGGGCGGGAGGCAGGATGGTTATGCACCCACAACAATGGCAAAAACCGTTGCATACCGACAGGCGCAGCTGGGCAACAATGCGACAGCAACAGAAACAGCAACAGCAATAGCAATAACAACAATAGCAACAACAAAATGCTACAACACTACAAACATGGCAGACAAACAAACATTTCAATAAATTCACAAAGTACCAGACAATGAGTAGAGTAGCGACACGCAAAAGGAGTGCCAACCAACCAACCAACCAGCCAACTAAGAAGAGAGAACTGTGAAGTGGCTTAAAAGCTTGTTGAAGTCGTGGTAACAAATAAAATGAGGGAATGGTGTGTGTGTGTGTATAAGTGTGTGTATTTGGCTTGAGAGCAGCTGCTCCAACACATTGTTTTTCCATTGCAAAAATGAATCTCATGTCATTTGCACTTAATTCGAATGCGCGACACAAACGAATAACAACTAAAAATAAAAACTCAATGAAAATTTATTTGAAATTTAAATATTTAAAAATACACAAGCAGTTAAATAACCTAAAAAAAATAAAGAGCATATAGAGGAGGAAATTTATATATATATTTACAATCTATTACTAGTTTGCATATTTCACAGGGTAACTTTAAATTTGCTCTTGAATTTTCATTTCTATTCCCCCCCTTTTTTTTTTCTTTTAGTCGTCTGCAGTTATTTGCCTTGTCATAAACAAAAATTTCACTTTCAGCAAAAAAAAAAAAAAACAGATGCCAAGGACCTGCTTCACTTAGTTATTTTAATTCGTTTTATTCATCTCTTTCCATTTTTTTTTACTTCTTCTGCTATTTTATTTTTGCATTTTTGCCATTAGCAAAAAAATAAGAAGATGCTTGAGGACTCGAGAGGGTCAGACTCATCTCTTATCATCTTTGGCTCTTTTCTTTACTACCATATTCTGTGTTCTGTTCTGACCTTTAAATATCAATTTGCAAATAAATTGTATTTGCCCTTTACTTTAGATGGTTTTTGGACCTTCGTCGTCTCGTTATTTATATTGTGCATAATGGCTTTTTATTGGCAAAAGCCAAGCCACAGAAAAAATATATAAATAAAAAAATAACAAAAGCTTAAAAAAAAAACGCAAAGAAAAGCGAAAAGGGAGCTGCTGCTGCATGCAATTTTCCTTTTTCAAAATGTTTTCCCCCTTAAGCGCCTCTAAGTATGCTTTAGTCTTTCTTTTTATTTACAGTTTATTGAACTGCATTTTGTTCTTTTTTTTTCGATTATTTCTTTTTCCAATGCTAGAAAATTTTCCAGACATTTTCTTTTGACTTAAGCAAGCAATTTAAATGCATTTGAAAAGTGGCAGTTAATAGTTTTATTATAATCACGTATAAAAGTTAATTGTTTAATTAATATTATTTTTTTTTTAATTTTACTCCCTTTAGTTTTAAGAGATGTTCCAGTGCATTGCATTTAATTCGTATTTAATCCCCGGAAAGAAAAACTAAACGAAACTAGCGACAAAAGCAAACAAAGTAATTGCATCCTCTTTTGGGTATAATTTCTTCCACTCAACTTAATCCTCTCCTTCCTCTCCTTCTCGTCCTTTTTTTTTTGGCTTTTTCAGTTGCACATGTGATGGGAATTTTGTTACAAGTTATATAAATATATATATATATATAGTTCTCTATGTATGTTTGCACTCTTTTTTGTTGCACAACATTGCCACCGAGGGGGCGTATGAGTAATGACTGATAAGAATGTTTGAAGAGGTTTTTCCCTATTTTCTTATCGCAACTGCAGATCAATGAACTTTGCCGTTCTGGTTCTAGTTCCTCCCAGACGATAAGTTGCTTAGACCTCTTCTATTTAAAAGTAAAAATTACTTTTCTTCTCTCCATTTTTTTTTAATTTTGTTTGTATTTTATCAAGAGGCCTTTTTCTCAAGATAAGGGCAAAAAAGAGTGTCAACAAAATGGCATGACGACTGCATTTGCCAACTAATTGATCGTTGAATGCTTGGAAAAATGCCCAGATGGGGAACTGCTGCTGGCTGGTTGGTTTAACAGGCAGAGGCATTCAAGTCAATGTGCCACCAGCCCCCAGGGTGCCAGTTGAACCTAATTAAATTTTTTTTATCGCTCTGCACATGCAAAAGCAAAAAACTCACTTTGAAGCATATCTTTATAATTGCAAAAACAGAAAACGACAAAATGAAAAAAAAAAAAAAAAGGAGAATGGAGAATGGAAAACGAAAAAAGAATCGAAGTAGTTAGACAGCGAGGAATGGCGGGAAAGCAAAAGCTGTCTGCATTTTAATTACAAACGCACAAAAGGAAAATGGCAGTCAAAAGCGTGGAAATTCTAACCTCAGTTGGCGAAAAATAAAAAACCAAAAATTGGAGAGACAAAGTTTGTTAGCGAATATAACAATAGGAGTAAGTAAAAAAAAAAAAAAAAAACCAAAAAAAAAAAAAGGAAGAAAAAACCGAAAAAAGGAAAAGAAAAGAAAAGTGTGTATGTGTAAAGGGACTTGTGCAATTTCATGGCAAAACTTTGATTAAAAATAGAAGAAAAAAGAAAAATACAGAAATACAAACCCAACCAGCCCAAGTTAAAAGAAAACTTAAAACGGAAAATGTAAATGCATTTAGTTTTTTTTTTGGAATTAAAGTCTCTTTTAAATATTTTCACCAGGTTGAAAGTTCAAAATCCGTTTGCTTTTAAATAATAATCATAAGTTGGTATATAATTAAAACAAAAGAGAGAGACAGAAAAGAGAGAGAGAGGGGAGACAAGTCCTCCAGCAAACAAAAGCAGCTCAAAAACGAACTTAAAAAGCCACCAAAAAGATGTGGATGAGACCATAAAAAAAAGCAGCCAGACACAGACAATGAACACATACAACACATACACATACACACACATACAAACAACAGAGCATACCCAACAAACACACACACCAAGAAAAAAAACGCACATAATGAAAATGTCAAAATAAACACGACATTAAAAACCTTCCCAAAAACGAGAATGCAGACAAACAGATGTAGATACGCACACACAAACACACACACACACACATACATTCACAGAAAGCAAAGTGAAGCCACTGCACTCGACACCATTTTAAAGGCCAATAAATGCCAAACGAGAGTCCTTGTTCAAGAGCTGTGCAATCATGTTTAGTTTAAGGAACTAGTTCTTAGTATAAAGGTGTAGTAGGTAAAGAGATTTAAATGAAATTGAAATACATTTTATATAATGATATTTATTTTATAGTTATCGATTTATTTGTTTAAGGTATTTATTTATATATCAGTTGAGATAATTAAGGTGAAAATCATTTGATAATTAAGTACAGTCTTTGCTTAATTATATAGTCATTGAAGCAGATTAAGTTTAGTCGTTGCTTGAGTTCATATTTTTGCAACTATTTGGATATTAATTTTAAAATAATTGAGAAGGATTGCCTTTAGTTCCATTCAATGATTTAAAATTTATTCATTATTTTATATCAATATTTGATTAATCATTTAAACTATGAACTCTGTGTAAATTGAACTAGTTTCTTTTTCCAAAATAGTTGAACTCTATCTACTTATAACCACATAGGTGAGAGACACTGATGATATGGCTGATGGGCTGATGTGTGCGGCTCCCATCAAGACCGCTAATCATGACAAAAGTTAACAAAAATGGAAAGACAATGCTTCGAGCTACACCTCATTTTACTTAGATGTGTGTGTATGTGTGTGTGTGTGTAGGTGTCACTAACACCGCTAACTAGCTGGCGTCATTTTTGTCCTGATTAGCATTTCTAATTAAAGACTCACAAGGAGAGAGAGAGAGAGCGTCTTTCGTCTGGCATATATGAAAGTCGTATTGTACGTTAAGGATAATGACACCTGCTCACCTGTAGACAGGTGAGAGACAAGAGCCAAGTCTAACAGAGAAGTTAGTCAAACTTTTTTCTCTAAAATTGAAAGTTCTGCCAACTCAGTCCTCTCAACTGAAATAATTCTCTACCGATGGCCGTGTAAGCTGGCATGTTTAATGGCAATTAAGAAACCAAGCTCATTGAGTTGAGGCAAACAGACAGTCAGACAGAGAAAGGAAGAGAGTGACAGAGAGAGAGAGAGAGAGAGAGAGAGAGAGGGGAAGAAAGATGGACTATGAGCATGGATGGCACTCCCTTCTATTAAAAGTGAAAACATTTACATTAATAATTAGCAACAAACGCCTTCACTTTGTTGGACACTAAAAACTTCATCAACAACAATACACATAGACACACACACACAAACATACGCACACACACACATTCAAATTGCAATTAATCAAGGATTCGCAAAAGCGTTGGCGGGTTAAAAAACTTCAAGTTGACAGTTTAACTGACTAAACAAGGTGCGATAAATGCTTGAGACCTTCTAAAGTTGAACAGCCAAAAACTGAAATCACCGCAGGACAATGACCATAAAAATAAAAGGAACACCCTAAGGCAGGACAGGAAAAGAGAAGGAAGAAGAAAGACCAGCAGCAGCCAACAGCAGCTGTCAACGCTCAAATGAAAATGAAAATGATTTAAAGCACATGGACATGGAACGTTAACGTGTACTCCGACTCCGACTACATCTACTACTACTTCTGCCTGCCTGATTCCTGCTCCTAGCATCTAGCTCCTAGCTTCTTTTTGGCAGCAAAGAAAACTTTTCACTTCTGTTCTCTATCGTATTTGCTTGAAAAGCTTTTGAAAAAGTTTTCATGTTGCTCCAACAAAACGCAAAAACCAACAGAAAAAAAAATCGAAAATAAAGGAAAAATTCAAGAAAAACCCCATTTTCCTATTGCATTTGTGAATTATTCATTGCATATTTTTGCCAACTAAGTGGTGACTGTACTTCATTTACAGTCTTTTCTTTGGCTAATCAAACTAATGAATGGAAACGGCTTACAAATTGCATTGGATCATGCGAACACATAAAGAAAGACCTACAACACAAAAAGAATTCCATCCTTCAAACTTTCACAGGGCAGACAAATATTTGGTTTCTGTTTTTATGTTGTTTCGGCTCTTGTATTCTTTTTTTTTTTTTTTTGGGTTTACATTTTTGAGTGCGGTTGGTCGCATAAAAATGGAGACGAGCATAGCCACAAGAACCACAAAAACCCGTAAAGTAATTAAATTGCAAACATTGCAGGGAGAGAAGATGATTCTCCTCTTATATTAGGTTCAAAATGAAGGACGAATTTTGAACTCATGTCAGAAACAGGCTTTCCTCTAAGTTACTGCCTCATTGGCTGACAGCCGTCAGTAGTCGGTAGTCGGTAGTCGAGTTATCATTGCTTAGATATAATTTCATTACACATTCTTGCAAATACATATATATATATATATATATATCCAAAAGTAAAATACAATAAAAATACATACAGATCTCTCTTGCAACACAGACAAGAAAAAGGCGGGTATTGGAGGCGTGGTTGTATCCACTTTACTCTTTTGTCGATAATTAATTTTTGCAATCGTCCTCGTATTACATTTCAACTTAAGCATCTTATGGTTAATGAAGAGTAAAGCAAAAAAGCACAAGAAATATAACAACAACAAGAAAAGAAAAGGCAAAAGGAAAAGGTGAACAAATCAAAAGCCAATAAAAATCTCCAGAAATTTCTGTTCACCATTTTTATTTTATTTTTGGCCGGGACAAGTTCAATGCACTAACTTTTCTGTTCGGGGCTGGTTATTTATTTAAAAGACGCTTAGGAAGAGAAAGAAAACGCTACATGAAGAGTGAGAGAGAGAGAGAGAGAGAGAGAGAGAGAGAGAGAGAGAGAGAGAGAGAGAGGGAGAGGGGAGAGGAAGTTTGGCTAAAAGGAGGTGGAGCCAGTCAGCTGATAGCTAAAGCAAAGGCAGTGCCAGCGCATAAATTTTGCCAGCATTGCAAATAAAAAGGAAATCCATTCATGGATACAAAAAAAAAAAAAAAAAGTCCTTAAGTGCGCCAAATACAAAATAATATGAAAAAAATAAAAGAAAAAGGGGTTTGGGGTTTGGGGTTGGTATATGGCAAAGATATAGCAAAGTTAAATCAATAAATAAAGCATAAAAGAATCGCTGCTACTTCGACACAAGGAATATGGTAGATGGTGATGTTGTAGGTGGTGGTAGGGAAGGGACAAAGTGGCGCCCCATCAACGTCATTAAATCAATGCTGCCTGTCGTTGCCAGCAATAGATAACGACCCAGGATGATGAAGCCAGAGAGGAGGAGTAGGCGAGGTGTGTAGTTGAAGGAACATTCTCTATATTGGAATGAGAGTTGGGTGAGAGAGAGCGAGAGAGACAGGATGCAGTAGCGAAAGTTTGCCAAGTGACATTAACACAAACGACAGGCAGAAGGAACAGCAGCAGCAGGAGTAGAGAGGCAATAGCAGACAGCCTAGAAGGAGACACATTAAACTACAGTAAAGCATAACGAAAAGAGAACAAATCCCTAAAACATTTAAAAGCCTGAAAATTCTTATTTTCAACTTTTAATTTAATCAATTTGTAATATATTTTATACTAATCTTTAAAAAAGATTTCTCTCTTCTTAACGATTAACTACTGTACTTACACACTTCAATGTAAAGAGACTCTGCTGCAGCAAGTCGAGAAGTGTCGTCTACTGGAGTTGTTGTCAACCAACGCGCGACAATACCAAAAACACAATTGGGGCGTGTCCAGGACATTGAAGTAAAGTGTCAAGTGGTTAGGGGTTAGGGGAATTGAGATAGGGATGGGAAGAGGTGTGACGAGGTGCCAGTTGAATTCTTAAAAGGTAGTCTTCTTTCTCCTAGATGGCAAGATGAATGGGTGCACAGCAAACTCAATTGTTTTTGTGCAAGCCAAGGCAAATTTTGATTGAATTGCAGACAAGAGCAAAGGATGATGATCATAATGATGATGCTGACGATGACGATGATGATGATGAAGGTTGGCGGCTCCTTGAACAAGTTGATGGATTAGTTTAATGAAATTGAAGAGCTAGACACAGACAAAAAAAAAGAAAAAAAAAAGGAATACAAATTGAAGCTGTTGACTTAAAGCTTCGCTGACTTTAAGTTTATTGATCTATTTTGGCCTTGGATTAGGAAGTGTTAGAGGCACATGCACAGAAAACGAAAGAGAGAGAGAGAGAGACAGCACGTGACCATGGCCAACCAACAGAGCGGAAATATTTGCCTCTCTTATAGTCAGACGACAAGATGGAGATATGGTGGCGATAAGGCGTTAAACTGCCAACAAAAGTCAATAAGCAGAAAGCAAAAACAAAACTTAGTTTCATCTGCCTGTGGGAAATCCTTTAATGTCCTGTTAACGATAAGCCCAAATGTGTATGCGTATATATGCAAAAAGGACGAAACTAGCCAAACAAAAAGCCAAAGTCAAAGCCAAAACGAGCAGCGAATATTAAAACAAATAAGCCGGCAAAACATAAACAACGCAGCCGGCCCTAAGGGCCAGACAATGTCTTCTTCTAGTCATATTCTATATTCCTTTTTTATTTGGTTTGTTGGCCAACTTTGACCCATGTCAAATAAGTTATAAACAGGCAAAATAAAATAAAAAAAAAAAGGAAAATGTATGAAAAATTAAATACCTACTTTTATTTATCTAAACAAAAAAAAATTCAACTTGGTCAACGACTCCAAAAGATGTATCAAAACAAAGTTAAATAAAAATTTTTAATTTATTTGTTTAAAAAGAGAGAGAGAGGAAGAGAGAGCGAGAGAGAGACATCAGCGAAAAGCGACTAATTGGTGTAAACTTGCAACCTTTTGCTCTGACCAGGTAGAAAGCAAATTTCCATCCATCCATACATACATACATACACATGTGTGTGTGTGTGTGTGTTTTGGCCATGATGAGTTGAATGAACTTTTCGAGTCATAAAAATCAATAGACGGACTCTTTTTAGATATTCTCCTTTCGTTTCAGGTTTTCGCTCTCAACGAAATGGGCATCAAAGGCACTTCAAACATCACCATTCCCCAACATTTAAAAAAAAAAAATGAAATATTTGAATGAATCAAAGGCAACCAGCAGCAGGAGCAGCAACAGCGGGAGGAGAGACAGGAGAGGCAGAGGCAGGCACAGGCCTTCTCAAGTGGAAGTGTTTTTTCTTTCTTATTTTTTTTTTTTTTTTGGCAGGCAGTGAGGAGATTTGCCAAGTTTATGATTTTTTTCCTTCTTTTAGTATTATAATTATTATTATTATTTTTATTTTCTGAGTGAACACGTTGCTATTTTTAAATATTTTTATTTTACATATGAAGAAAACGCAAATGCAGGAAGAAGAAAAATTAATGAAGTAACATCCAAAAAAAAAAAGGGAAAATATTTTTATTGGTCTTGAGTGCAGTTCCAACTAAAATATAAAAAAAAAGGAAACCTTATAGAGTACTTAAAATTCGACTAGAAAGTTCAAGTTGAGATTACTTCAATCAGTGGTGGGCGTTAGTTGATTTTGAGAGATTGATAAAAATAAAGACTCTTGCCGCAACACGATTTACCTGCAGCTGCAAGCAGCAGTAGTTCATAATTGAGTTGTTGCCACTTTTATATTGTATTGCAACATGTGGCAAGCAGCAATAGGCAGCAGGGCACGCGCGCCCCCCCGTTACAAGTTTTCCTTTTCATTTTGTTTTTCTTTTTTTTTTCGTCTTTTGCCAGTTTACCTTATTAATTAACATCTATAACAAATATCCCTCAAGGAGCCGACAAAGTGAAACAAAAATCGTAGGCAAAGAGCCCCCCCAGAAAACGTGAATGGAGGTGTTGACTCCCTCGGGGCATGGAGTCAAACGAGAGGTTGCACAACCTTGTGGTTGTTGCTTTTTCTTTTCATTTTCCTTTTTTTTTTTTTTTTGTCTTTTCGGTTTCTGTCTCTGGCAAAATGATTGGCACTTGGCCCCCGTCTATGAAAATTTTCCAATTTGTCTGCATTTCGTAAAAAGTCAAACAAACCATTTGCAGTTAGGCCAATAACTGCCAAATGTGCAAATGTGGCCAACAAAAGTCAATGAACTTGTTACATACAGTTGGTAACAGTTTTTATATTTATTTCTTTTATGGCTTTTTTTGTTTTGATTGTTTGTTTGTTTGCTTATTAATTTGGTTCTAAGTATGGCTATTATATTAAATGCTTTTTCTGCCTACTTTTCGGCTGTTTTATAAAATAATGATTCATATGAGGGAGAGGGAGAGAGAGAGAGAGAGAGAGAACAAAAACCTTATCTCTCTTCATACACACACGTACACACACACATACCCACACCTCTCAACGAGCTGCTGTTGCTGCTGCTGCTAATTGCGTCGCATTCAAAAGAACAACAAGCGAACCAACACATGTTAAATATACTTATATGTATGTATATATCTGTATATATATATATATATATATAGATATATGTATATACATATTTACACCACACATGTAGCTCTATATTTATTTAATTTTATGTTTATTTCGCTCTCCATTTTGTTGTTTTGTGTTTGCTTTGCTAATTATTGTCATAGGTTAGTTAGTGTAGGCAGCAACAGCAACAGCAACAGCAGCAGCAGCAGCAGCGGCAGCGGCAACCAAAAGCAATAAAAACTGAAAGCAAAAGTGTTTCTTTTTTTTTTTTTTGTTGTTTTGTTTGTTTTCTTATTTTTTCAGTTATTTTCAGATATATATCTTTTATGGCCGCTTACACTCTTGGCATTTTCAGCAACTTAGCAACAAAGTGTGTCCAACATTGGGCAATAATACCAAAAAAAAAAAAAAAAAAATTAAAAAAAAAAAAAAATGTGGTCGGCATGACATCTTTTAGACTGCTTTTTTTCTGTACTTCTCAACTTTGTTGCTTCTTTTTTAAAGAGAATTATTTAAGTGCTGTTGCATATGTTGCCAAAAGCATTTACAATACCCTATAATAATTTAAAGAATGGGTATATATGTATGTAAAAACATACATATGTATAATTCGCATATTATGTAAATCCAGTTTAAAAAAAATTTAAATTAAAGTTACATAGTCTAAAAGATTTATTTGAAAGTTGAATAAATATAAATAGAAAAATAAAAAAAGAATTTTTTGTGTAAGAAAAGTCTAATAAAAGAATTTTTTATATAATAAAAATTAAAATTTAAGTTTGAGTTGGCAATTGGTATTTCAAAAGTCGCCGCTTTGAGTCCTATTTTTTTTTTTTTTTATTTTATAACGTTTGCATTGCTTTTTCCTTTTGGTTTTTTTTTTTGGCATTTTGTCAAAGCGCAAACATATGCTAGCCATCTTCTCTCTTTTGTTTATATTGCATTATGCCGGGCCTGTCATTAGAATGGATAATTGTGGTTGGCAGACAACAAGCAAAATGATTGACAACCAACTGACAAACGAAAGGAAACGCACTGTCACATGGAGAGAAGGAGAGATAAATAGAGAGAGAGAGAGAGAGCGATAACAAAAAGACAGAGCATCATGAGGGGGTGGAGAGAGGGGAGGAGAGCGGCATCGAACGTGTGGCAGATGTCATCAAAATGTCTACGTTTTATAGCCAATGCTATGGCCAGTCTATTACTATGGCTTAGAAGCCGCCACAAATTCTTTTGGCTAGAAGCGTAGCCAAATGGCAGATTAAGTATCGCTTACATAATAATGACGATTAACCGCCACTAACCCAACACTATACGACATTCTGGCGACGCACAGTGACTCCTAATTGCATGTACAATACATATGTACATACATAAAAAATGTTATATCAATAAAAACTTTTTAAAATTAAAGAAAATAGAAGCAAAATGGAAGAATTTCTCGGCAAAGGAGAGGCATTTATTATGTAGAATTCATAGTGCAATATTTTGAATATGGTCCCATATCTAAGCCAAAATAAATTAAAATAACTATAAAGGAATGATATGTATTTAAGCCCAAAACTCTAGCCAAAATCTCAAAAAGTCGAAGAATCATTTTCGAAACAATTTGTAAATATGTAGTTTAAAAATAAAATTTTAAAACTATAAAAGTCCCAATAAAAAGTAATCGAAATATAGTTTTTAGAACTATAAAAAATCTCTTGAAAATTTATATTTCGAGTAGAGTATTGAAACTATAAGCTTGCCAAAATTGGATTACTTTAGCTACAAAATATGAACTAAACAACGGCTTAAAATTAAAATAGTTTTAAATATTTTAATTTTAAATTTATAAGCCTTAAAGATCATGAATGTTATTTTTGTACAGAATAAAATCTCCAGTGGTTAAAACGTTAAAAAATCTAAAGGAATAGACTTTCCATTTAGTAACTTCAATCTCAGAAATTGTGTATTTAAGAGCATAGATAAAGTTATAGGAACTGCATTTTAAACTAGTCAAAATTTAGGAAAATTTAATTTCAATAGTTTATTAAAAAAGAGAGACAGAGAGAGAAAGAGAAAGAGTAAACTATTATTGCATTTATAATGCATTTTGTAACCACTGTGCAGCAACACGCGTCTTCAGTCTCAAGCTCAGCTGGTATAATTCTAATTTGCATTCATCAGCGCACAAACTAATTGCAAAATTTAAGTGTGCGTCTGTGTGTGTGTGTGAGTGTGTGTATGGATTGTGCTATTTCTCTATTTGTATTTTTTTTTTTGTTGCTTTTGTTTTTCCTCTTTGCACATTTTCCACACACTCACACACTCACACACACGCGCACACATTCTCTCATGCAACAAACAAACACAAACGAAGCGAGGCGGGTTAGCGACCGCAAAACTATCTGACATTAGATTGCGATGGCGGCCAAACGACAACAGCCGACGTCGACTGCAGCAGAGCACAACTCTTTATGTGTGTGTGTGTGTGTGTGTGTGTGTGCATGTTGGCGTTAGGTTTTGGGTTGTGCGCTGGCTGGCACGTATGTTCGTCTTTCTATGGGCGGTAGGCCAGCAAAATGGGCGATTATGACACATGCTGTTGCCAAAATTTATGCAGTATGCAATTGACCCTCCTCTCTTCTTCTCTCTATCCCTGCCTCTCGGAAAATATGCACTTTTTGGCAAGCAGGAAGAGAATATGCTGCAACAACAACACACGCACTCGCTATGCGTAATAACTGTGACAAAACACAAACACACACACACACACACACACACACACACACACACACACACACAACACACACACACACACACACACACACACACACACACACACACACACGTGCTCTATTTATGTATGTATCTATATGTTGCAGCAACATGTTGAGTAAGCTTTGCCAAAAGATATATAACCAGGAAAATATTGGCCAAAATACAAAAAAAAAAAAAAAAATATGGCTTGGCTATAACCCAAAATAATTAACATGTGTTATTACAATTTATCGGAAAACCAACAACAACAACAACAAAAACTATCGATAATAAAATATCTTCAACACATGACAAATTAGTTTAAAATATTTGCCACCTCGTTTTCATTTTATTTTTTGCTTCAAATTTTTTCTTTTTTTTTTAGGTAAGACAACTTTTTTATGGTCAATTTTGTAGTCGTGAAATTAATTGAAAGAGGCCTTTAAAAGTTTGACTAGTTCTCAGACATAAATTTTTTTCCGTGTATGTTAGTTGTAAAATAAAATATTTGCAGAATTCTATTTAGTTGTTGCTTTTAATTTTTCTTGAGAATTTTAAGTGCAATTTCTTGTTGATGGTTGTTGTTGCTGCTGTTGTTGTTGTCGCTGTTGCCGCTGCTGTTGGCAACACAATGTTGCTTAATATTATAGTATTTTATCGTTTCGGCAGCATCTTAATCGGCCGATCGATAACTCTAAAAGTAAAGGAGAGGCAATGCTTGATTGACCCAACGATTTTATTGCTACAACAAATCAATTTAAGTCGACAGCAACAATTGTAAACGCCGCCCGCTGTTGCTGTTGCTGTTGCTATTGCCATTGGTATTGGTGTTGTTGCTGCTGGTGGTGCTGGTGCTGGTGGTGCTGCTGCTGCTTCATGTTGCATATAGCCAGCCAGTGAGTGCCCGTGGGGGCACTCCTCAGAGAGTTTTATGCGATTTCAAACCTTATACGATGGCCAAATTAAATGCTTAGCAACAGCAGAAAGAAAAAAAAAAAAAATTTATTGTCTGCAAATTCAAGCGAAAATTGCAACATGATTTGCCGCCTATTTTGGCTTGAATGTTGCGGCATAAAGTAATACAACTTGCAACTTGCGTTGGTGGCGCCGTCAATTTGAAAATTGCCTAGCTCAAGACTTGGCTCTCTCCCTCTCCCCCTCCCTCTCCATCACTCTCTCTCTCTTTGTATACTTCTTTATATTGCCACTTGGCAATATCGGCAGGCGGGGGCGTGGCATGTCTACAATTTCTTAATTGATTTACAAGCCAAATGGGCAATAGCAACATTTAAGCCATAACATGTAAATCGAGTTAAAAAAAAAACAAATCTTAGGAAAATGCTTACCCACTCATTTTTGGCATCTTGGTCAAAATTATTGCCACCAAAAATTGTTAGCCATAAAAATGACTTAAGTCATAGCTAATTCCAAGCATAAGAAGAAGATTCATTTTGGTTATAATGTTTGATTTGAAATTTTCGTTTGTTGCTTGGGCGTTGGCAATTTAAATCAATGCTATTTTTTTTTCTCCTTTGTTTGATCTTTTGCCGAAGGTCTGATCTGGTTTGGTCTCTCTTTCATTTTCTGTCCCAGTTATATATATATATATACATATATATATCTTGGTCTGACTGTTTGCCCCGTTATTATTAATTAACAGCTGTGACCGCTTATTATGGAAATTAACCACAGATGTGATGGAAAGAGACAATGTTTAATAATAGCTATGAAAAGTTAAGTGTGGGTAACAAAAATCGGCCGAGGCGCATATATTAAAACTATTATCGATGTTGCGGTTCATACTCACACACACACACACAAACTCATTCAAATACTAGAAAATGCTTTATATAGAAAATAGAAATCTATATAGGAAGTTGTCATCAACACGTACGTACCTGTAATGAAATGTAACAAAAGTTTATAATTAGAATTAGATTTATTACAGACTGAATGAAATAATGTTTAGCTAATAAAAATTATACTATAAATGAGATTGCTTTCATGGTAAATAATCTAATTCTAAGAATCAAGTTCCGCCTTAATTTTATATATTTTTTACAGGATATACTATTAAAAGTAAAGAGTGGATAAACAAGTTAGTGCAAGGTTTTTGAAACAGTCTCAGAGAAGATATATATAAATATATATCTACAAATAATATAACATATATCATAATTATATATGAGAATGATTTCTTAACATATCATAATCGAATTTTCAATCAGAAAAATAATCATTATTTATCATTTTACACATCTTTAATCCCTGTCATGGCTTTTACACAAAAGTTAAAGCCAAATGCTTTCAGTGATTAATTTTTTTTTTTAAATGAATCATGCTTTGTATATACATATATACATACATATACATAGCTTGCATATATCGGTCATAATCATCAAATAAATCATTCTATTTGGTATACAAACGATATTCATTCATTTTAAGCAATAGTGTCAACTCCATTTAAGGCAGCAACTCTTTGAGGATTTATGCAGCAATTAATTGTCAAAGTGGCGGCACTTTTTCTCCCCTCTTCCGTCATCTGTTCGTTTTTTCCTTTTTTTTTTTCTTTACAATGGATAAAATGTCTATAATTTAGCATTGAATTATGCAGATAATCAAAAGCGGTTAAATGAAGATGCTATGCATCATCTTTAGAGGCAAGTTTAGACGTTGTTTGGTCGGCCGGTCGGTCGGTCGTTCGGTCGGTTGTTGGCCTAATGAAGAAATCCAATGCGGAAATTTATTTTGCAATCAATTTGACAAATGCCTTAAAGCTTAGCACTAGAGAGTTACCAACGCCATTTGATGGTTAACAGAGATATGCACCATATGTGCGGTGCGATGGTTTTTATAGGCTGATCCAGTCAAGCCAGGCGGCAGTTGGCCAGCCAGTTGTTGTTGCAAGCACCATAACAAAAGCCAGCAGCAGCAGCAGCAGCAGCAGCAACAAGTAGCCAAAAGTCAGGCAAAAGTCGTAAACATTTTGTGGCCGGCCAATACACAGTGTGCGTCATAAATTTACTCTCACAACTGATCATCATCAGCTGACTAATAAAGTTAGAGGCAACCAAAACATGTTTATGGTCGCTACAAAAATGGCAAAAATGTCTAAATTAGTTGTTACAAACAAACAAAAACCAAAGAGAATTGAGATGAGGTTTGACATTGACCTAGTTGATGATGTTTTTGTTGGTTGTTTTTAATGGTGGTAACAATTTGGTATCCTAGAACATTAAACATTCATTCTGTCTGTGTGTGTGTGTGTGTGTGTGTGTGTGCGGGTGTGTGTAACACGCGAGGGTGACAAATTATGCAAAATAATATGTACACGAGACATAGACACAAACCTTGTTATTTTGTGCAAAAGGTGATAATTAACAAAGACAACAACAAAGCACATGCACACACCCACCATATAGAATATACATATATGTAGATATATAAATCGGTAATGGTATTATAGATATATGTATATGTATAAATGAATGTGTGTGTGTGTGTGTGCCTGTGTCTGGTAATTAAATTGAATTAAACGCACCTCATTAAGGTCAAATTACAGTCAAAAGCTGTCGCCCTGTCCTTCGACAGTCGAGCCGCAACACAGCTCCTATAATTATGCAGCAGACTTTGATAAACGCCTGGACACGCCCCTAACTTGGAATTATATATACATACATACAATATATATGTATATATATATATATATATGGCCATAGTTTATTGATCAGACACTCAACTCAACGCATAAATAAAGCAACAAAAAACGTGCCAATTATATATATATATATATATATATATATACATATATCTCTCTCTCAGCTAGACATTTGCAAATTCTCAAGTACAAAGTATTGCTGCTGCTGTTTCTGTTGGTGTTGCTGCCGTTATTAATGTTGCTGCCTGTCGCTATTGATGTTGCTGCTGTTGTGGGTGTCAAATGTCGCTCACATCGTGATTAAGTCAAGTGTTTAAGTTAAGTCGAATAAATATCATATACCCTGTAGTTCTACATGAAACATAAATATGGGGGAGATATATTGACAATAATCTTAACTGCTAAAATCATATATACATATGATGTAGATTTTTGATAGAAATAACTATCGATTGTTGGGATACTTTAAACCAATAAAGATTTATCTACAAATAGAGGGGCAAATTACTTTATTTGTATCGGAAGTATTAGAACCCTAAGTAACCTTTTATACGTTATTTGTATATGCATATATAGTTTTCTATATCTCCGAAAAGTTATAACATTGAAATAATTTTAGAAAACAAAGTTTTGCAGTTTGTAGTAACCCCGAAAAGGTTTAAAATTTTAAAAAGTTTTTACTCTAATATTAAAATAAAACAAATTTATCAATGTCTGTCAAATTCCAAATGGAATCTTTTGTTATAATATCTTTTTTATATATTTTTATTTTAAATCTTTAAAAAGTTAATTCAATTCACTAAAGTTCAGGGTAACAATGGCAAATTCATTTCTTCAACTTATTAGCTGTTATTTTTTTTTTTAACAAATTAAAATTAATTAAATTTTAAACCAAGTATTAAATAAAAAAAAAAAAAACTTCTCAAGTTATATTTCTAGAGTATTTTATGCAAGGTTTTTACTTTTTTCTGACTTCGAGAATCGCACATCATTCAAAAGTGATTTTTTGTTTTTAGTTTTTTTAACTATAGTATAGTATATAGTAATAGTATTTTGCATATATCAAAATTGGTTATTTAAATGATTTTTGCAGCATTTGACATTCATTTGCATTTTGCTTAGTTCGTTTCTATGTCGCCATCTCCTACCTCTCCTCTCACCTCTTTCTCTCTCTCTATTTATCTATCTATCTATTCGTCCGACTGTCTATATGTCTCTTGGTTGTTAGTTGTTTGTTTGTTGGCTATTTGGCTGTTTGTTGGGCCTGTTTGCGTTTGTTATTTATGCATTTTTGTCATGGACACCGACACCGTCGATTGCGGTTGTTGTCGTCATGTCGCCATATGCTCGACGCTCGGTCATTACCATGAAAAATCTCATCGTCTCATTGGCAAACATTTTTTAATTGATTTTACTGTTTTTTTTGTGCTGTTGTTCTTGTTATTGTTGTTGCACATTTAAATGTTTGGTGTGAAAACTGCCATCATGAAAATGAACACAAAAATGTTCAATGCAAGTAATGGAAAGAAGAAAAAAAAAAAAACGATGGGGAAAAAATAAACTTAACTGAAGGACGCGAAAAGCGAATTTATGGGCTTGTCTATGTGGGCGATAGAATTAAGAGTTTGTCACCTCTCAAATTGATGTCATTTTTTTATTATTAAATAATTTTAATAATAATAATTGTTATATTAATCAGTTCATAGCAAATACTTTACAAGTATATTTATTGTGTCATCTTTGTAATTATTGTTTCATTTCCCCTCTACGCCCCACCAAACACCAACTAATAGTTTTATTTTGTGCCAATCGACTAATCGACACTCATAATTAACACATTTAGCTAATAACTTTGTGCGAAAATAAACAACATTAATCACTGTTTAATGGCGTATTAATAAGACAAACAAACAGGCAACAAACAAGAGTAGCAACAATAATCAACAGAAACACACATACGAATATATATATATATATATAAATATATATTTGCTTCAAAGAGTTGGACCAGACTTGGACGAGGCCAATTTAACCTTAGACTATAGCATCTATCTAAGTAAGTATCTATCCAAGTATGTGTCTCGGCCCACGGCTGGCTGGCTGACTGGCTGACTGGCTGGCAACTTTTATTGAAACTTTCAACACTCGTGAGTTTGCACAGCGGCATTTCCAATAACAATAAAATAAATCTTGGCCAAGAAAAACAGATAAAAACAGCATTAGCTCTGGCCATAAAACAAAACTAACTAAGGCAACCAGCAACAACAGCAACAACTACAACCCACTCGGCATCACGGCATCTCTTTTGGGATGTGAAACAGAGCGAAGTGTTGTGAAGGGGAAAATACAGTGGCGAGAGGATGGATGGGAGGAAGGGAGAGGGGAGAGGGGAGGGGGGGTTTCAGCAGTTGACAATCGACAACGAAGACAGTGTTGTCTGGGGACTGACAAAATAGACAGACAGACAGACTTGAAGTTGGAGACAAGTGCCAAGTTAATTGCATTAAAAGTGAAATAAAAAGCAAAGCTCAAGATAGCAAAAAATTATGAAGTGCAGCAGCAATAACAACAACAACAACAACAGCAACAACAACAACAGCAGCAACAACAACAAGCAATAGCTGCTGGCATCGGTGTTGATTGAGGCGCATAATCAGTAAGTGAAGAAGTCGTAGTGAAACGATTGAGGGAGGGGCATCAAATGAGAAGGAGGTTGGCGCATTAAGTTGTTAACAGCAAATATTTGCTTCATTTGCTCTATGATTGCAGTTATGGCAGCAGCAACATCAACATCAGCAACAGCAACTGCAACAACAATTGCAATAACAACAACAACAACAACAGCAGCAACAACATTTTGCTGAAATACGCAACATCCGGTCAATGAGGCGCTGCAGCTTAGCAACATCTTTTGCCTTCCACTTGATTACTACTTGTTGCCAGGCAATAAAAAAAACACCTAAATAAGAATAATGACTTAACGATACCCTTTCTATTTGATTTATATGTATATATATATATATATGTTAGCCAATTGTTTTCCTTAATATATCATATTAAATATTTATAGTTTGAGTAATTAATCTTGAAGGCAACAGGAAGGGGCATATATAACATTTATTTATCCAACAATTCAAAGAAGGTTTAAGTAAAAGGACAAATTAACTATATTCATGGTATAATTATAATATAATTTCCTGCAAAAGGTAATAATTAATATGATATTTAGTTAAAATATAATAAATTCAAGGGCATTTACACATTAATTGAAATCATAATGAACAACTATACGATTTTTCTTATATGGCAACATCAGGTTCTAGGTTCTCAATAGATGAATACATAGCAACATATGTACATATAAGTGGAAAATCGTTTTGTCCTACCATAACTAGAGTTTTCCATCCATCAAACATCATTTTCCTTGTAATTGTAAAAATTTCTTTAATTGCTTTTCTTTGATCAATGATCATTCCTTCCTTTTTCTATAGCAGCAAAAACTAGTGAAACTTTAAATAATGACTAAGACTGAGACTAAAATGAATGAAACTTCTAGAAATAGAGTCAAGCAACTGTAAGAGAAGTATTTGCCATCCTTCTTATAGATATATACATATATATATATGTATATATATCTGTATACCTATGTATATTGTTTATAGTTTTTCTTTTTATTATTTTTTTGTATTTTTCTTGGCACTCTTGCCACATTTTCCTTATCTATAAATATCTGGGCGGCACTTGCTGCCACTGCCGCTGTCTCTGCTTCAGTCACTTACCGAGTAGTCAGCTGCTGCTGTTGCTGTTGCTGTTGCTGTTCCTACTGCCCACGCTGAGCGGTCAATAAACTTCACGACACATGCAAATTGCAGCTAGTAACTAACAGCAGCAGCAACACGAACAACAACAACAACAACAACAAGCGCAAACAATTAGCAGCTGAAAAAAAAATAAAGAAAAGAAAAACGGCAGCAAAATGAATGCCGACCTATCGCACAGTTTTTGCCATTGGACAGTCGCCGTCAACTGTTGTTGCTGTTAGTTTTTTTTTTTTTTTTTTGTAGTTTTTATTGTAGTGGGGGTTTTTTTTTTGTTTTTTTTTGTTTTTTGCTATTATCAGACATCGCGCTGCTACGTAATGCGCGTAACAATTTCATTTTGTTTTACAACTACAAAAGTTTGTTCTCCCTCTCCCACTCCCCCTCTCCTACTCTTTTTTGTGTTTTTTTTTTCACTCATTCGCTCTATTGCTCTCTTTGTCTATTCTGTATGCATTTCATTTTTGCTTTTGCCGTTGCTATTGCCGTTTTTAGTTGTGCTGCAGCGTCGTGCATTGCACTCAACACACAGCGGCCTCAATGTAAAGCCGCGACGTAAAGACGCTGACGTTGACGCTGACGCTGACGTCGCTGTCGCTGTTGATGTAGTTGTTGGCGTTGCAGCGCTCTTGGCCGTTCAGTTCAGTTCTGCAGTTGGCAAATCAAATAATGCAAAAAGCAAAAAAAAAAAACAAAAAAAAGAGAAAAAAAAAAACACAACGCATAAAAAAAAAGTGCATCGTTATTTGTTGTTGCAAATTTGACTAATTGCATTTGAGAGACGAGACACATCGTTGTTGTACACGAATGTGTTTTAGCTTTTGATGTTCAACTGGCTCAGCCCCCCCACCCCACACCTCACCACCCACCATTATGGCAATTGTTGCACTTGTTGGCTTGTTTTTTTTATGTGCAACAACATGCCGCTGCTACAAGTTGTAATTAGGCAAGCAGAGACTGATGCCTCTGCTGCCGCTTCACTTTCAATATCTATCTGTGTGTGTGTGTGTGTGTGTCTATCTATTGATATTAATTTGCATTGTTTAACAAATGCATTGTATGTATAAATACCCTACAGAAAATTTGAAGGGTATACACAGATGAATGATAGTCCGATGAAATATATATAATGTAAGACAATTTATTATAGCAATAACTAAAAGATCTGCATTATAAGATAACTATATATAAGTACATATATGTATATGTATATACAATTCACATAGCAAGATAATAAGTATTATTATATACATACAATAAAAAACCTATCATAAAAGTGCTTATAAATTCTATATGTTTTATCTTGTGATTGCAGTTGCATCGATAGACAAATAGATAATGATAAACATACTATATATATTTAACAACAATTTCAGAATTTATCACCAACACAATTTCTAGATATTACAACAAATATATATGCAATATAAAATTGTGGTAAATAAGCAATCAATAAATGATCAACATTTCTAGCATTTCGATTGCTTAAATTTTTATTCCTCAATCTATATATCCTTTCACAGCAATCTATAAAAGATATATAAAACTTCAAGTTGATCTATTAAAGACCACTTGATATGGTTAAATCTTGTAACTACCTTAAGTATGTAATTTTATATCTTATGTAATCGATTTATTGGTCATTATTGTGTTTAGACCATAATTTTTTCGCATTCCTGTTTTATTAAAGTGGCCATAATTTTGCACAAATTGTGCATATATATGTACATACATTAGACAGGGTATGTAAATAGTCTCTGATATTCATATAAATTTTTTCTTTTTCGTTTTTTTTGGGCGCAACGGATGTTTGGCATGGTTTTTATGTGATTGAAATGATTGCCAATGGAGATCACAAAATCTGGCACACACAAATTGTATATATATAACGAATATACATATATATATATATATATATATGATTGATACATGTACATATACATTTAGATTTGGATATTGCATGAATTGTGAGAGTGATTGAAAAAGAAGAAATATAAATTGATTAAACTTAATAGATTAACAAAATAATCAGCACATATTTTAATTTAACAAATTGTTTTCCAAAAAAAAAATAAACTATGATTAATCATTTATATTTTGTTAATTTAATAATTTTTGAGTTTAAAAAAAACTTAATTATTGGCCATGGATTATTACTTAAATTAGTTAATAAAATGACATACTTTTCCAATTATAAAATGAAATTTAAAATACTTTTGATCATTAGTAAAATAATAATAATAAAATTATCTAAATGAATCAATTGAATCATTTGTAATAGAGTCATCAACAATTGCTGAGTCACACACACAGTTACCTGTTTACACACACACACACACACATACATGGAGAGAGGACAATGTGCTTAAACAAATGATTTGCACTGCTGATAGTGATTGCTGGGTGAGTGCACTCGGCCAAGAGTCAATAAATAGTTGAGTCAAACTTTATATATAAATCTCTGACCATATACACTTGGAAAAATGTTTGAATTTTAGTTTGGCATTGCCTTTGAATGAAAAATTTATGTTTTATTTTATATTCCAGAAACGATTGTTCAAATTATCTATTTTGTCTAAGCCAACTAATTGCCAATGTTAACAAAATATATATGAAATTATTAACAAAACCAATTGAAATGATTTTTTAAGCAATTGTAAAAAAAAAAATTTTATCAATTAAAAGGAACTATATTTTACAGTATTTTTAATTGGGAATTTATTCATTTTAATATGGTACTTCAACTTAAATGATTGATAATTAAAACAAGCAACAAATGTAATAAAAATATCATAAAATGTTGTTATAAAAAACTTTAACTATCAGTTTAAGGAAGTCTTAACCATATGAGAGCAAATAGATATACATACTTGTTTATATTAAATGCAAATAAAAACTTTATAAATATTTGCTTTTTCAAACTTTCAGTTGAACCCTCGCATATACATATGTATGTACATATATATATTGGAAATTCAAAAAAAAAAAAAAAAAAAAAACAAGGGAACAAAATCTGTACTGAACTAAACACCTTTACAAACAACATTGAATTGGAGCGATGAACTCTGAGGCTGCCGGCTAGACAGCACAGCATTTGCAACAATAAACTTTTACAACAATAGTGCAAATATTTAACGACACGCATACATAGATATACTGAAAAAGTTTATATACAGAAATATATATATATATATATATATATATACAAAGGTTTGTGCATGTACATATTATTATATGCAATAACAATAATATGACTGCTAATAATAATAGCAATTATGTTAAAGACTTTTACGACTTAATTAAACGAGAGAGCCAAATGAATGCTCAAGGTTCCTTTTTCTCCGGCAATCAAGTTAGTCACTCAGTCAGTCAGACATTTTGTTAATTGCATAGAAGCAACAACAACAACAACAATAAGAGAAAAAATATATAAGTAAAAATGTTTTAGTTGAAAAAGTGCATCATAAAAACCGAAACCAAGGAAATGTTTCGGTTTCAGTTTTCCCCCAACTAAATTGTTTTTATGATGTGTATTGTGAGCATAGGGTGTGTGGGTGTATATATATATATATATATGTATATACATATGCATATATACATTTGTATAGTGCCCCAGACAAGGTTTATCGTCTTGTTTTTCAACGGCAAAATATGCCGCATAAGTCACGTCCTGTACAACTAGCATAAATAAAATCATAAACAAATTATTTATGGTCACTATTTGCATTTCGCATACTATGCGCAACAAATGTTATTTGGCTTTCAAATGCAAGTGTGTGTGTAACTGTGTGTGTGTGCTTTTAGTGTGTGTACTGAAACAACCTTCAAGAGTCTCAACCTTATCGAGTGTGCTCCCATTTTCAACCCAATACCCAATCATTTACTTTGAGCTTAATTTACTTAAACAAAAAAAAATAAATATATATATTCATACATATATATGTATTTATAAACATATTTTATGACATTTTATGGTATTTACCCTTTTCCAATTGCGATTATTCAATTTTCTCTTCTTATATGTACAATATATATATATTTTTTATCGTAAATTAAATGAAATATCCCCCTAAAAGGAAATCATTAATTGGGTCATACAAAAAGCACTTTAGAAAGATTTACTGATCTTAATTCAAATAATGTCAAAATTGATTGATAAAACAGAAATGTAAAAAAAAAGAAAGAAAACAAATATATATATATATACATATATCAAATACATATAACAAATAAACTAACGAAATGGCATTTAATTTATTTTGCAATGCGCCATTTGTTGTATTGTTTTTCATGCAAATTTTTTGTTTTCAACAATAAAAAAGGAGAGAAAAAAAATTGAAAAACAAGAAAAAAACTCAACAACAAGAGACAACAAAATTTGCATATAAATTTCAATACTTTTCCATAGAGCACTTCCGTAATGCATTGCAAACACGCAAAAAATACAATAACAACAACAAAAACAAAACAGAAAACGTGTAACAAGAGGGAAACTATATACACATATTGTAGACTAATTTCGATGTTTAGATACCCTATATATATACATACATATAGATATATTATTTTTAAGATCAAAGAACTAAAATTTGTTTAAATGCAAGAAAATAATGGAATTCTCTTACATTAAGTAAAAAATATAGAATTATATAATACAAATCAAAAATACAAATCTTTCTTTACTATCTTTTCACTTTAATCAGTTGACTTTCTTTTTTTTCCAGTTGCTTTTTCTCAGTGTATTAAAACTTTAAATACTATATGCAACAATTCTTCAATTTTGTTTCTTGTCTTAAATTGGTTCTCTTTTTTTTTTGTTTTTTTTTTTTTTTTTTCTGGTTTTTGGGTTAATGTCTCCATTGTCTGCTCTGCGCAGACGATACAATTTCTGTGATAAATAAAACAAAAATTATTACAGAAAAGACATATGTTTGTGCTTGATTTATAACCCGATGAGATATAGCCAGAAGAGTACGATGAAAATGTGGATGATGATGATGATGATGATATTTATATGGAATTCAGTTTTCAGATAACATGAGATGAAAATTAGCTGGAAAATACGTTGACACGTAACGATTGATGACCCAAATTTGATTAACAACACACACACACACACACTCAAACACACACGATGAACCCTTTCTTTTTTACTTTAATTCGTAGAGCACCCTAAAGAACTGGTTAGAGGTGAGAGGGAGACACAGTAGCTCGTAAAGAATAAAAATTAGGAGAGGGAAGCCCGCCCATCTTCTTTTCACTAAAAGTTCTTATAAAATTTCGAAATTAATTATGTCACATTATGTAATCTGATAAGCATCAACTTTGTTGCCGCTGTGGTTGAGTCTCATTTTTTTTCTCCCTCTCTCTCTCCCTCTTTTTTCTCATTCTCTTACGAAGGTTTCTCCATACAATGCTCCAGCCGCAATGTCATCGCATTGCGAGTGAGTGCTACAAACGATCGACCCTCTTCAAGGATCGTATATACATACGTATGTATATATGTATGTATGTACATTGTCATATCGATCGATGAAACAATGGGCTTCAAATTCCTTCTTCTGATTTAGGTAGCAGGCAGAATCACAATGAAAGAATAAAGGAAAGAAATCAGTGTGGCGGCTTCTTCATGCCTCCAGCTTGAATTTTCGCCGCTTTTTATTGTTATTGTTGTTGTTGTTGTTGCTGTTCTTTGGTTCATTGAAAAGCATATTCGTATATGATTTAGATAAAAACGATTCCGGCAAGTTCTCTATCTGGAAATTTAAGACGACATATTCGCACTTGGGGGTTTTTGTTGGAATTTTGGTTTTATTTTTGGTTTTTTTCTTTTTTTTTTTTTTGGCTGGCAGGTAGCTGCTAGCTACCTGACTGGCATGGATATTGGTTGGCTATATAATTTGCTGTTGTTGAATTACGATATTGATGATTGTGGTTAGGCGTTATATATATACATATATATTTTTATTTATTTCCCTCTTTTTGTTTTTTTTTTTTTTTTGCTTTATTCAGCATCGCAATTAAAGGTAATATCATGTTTTATTCATCGCCTTTTGCCAAAAAGGAATAATTATAAATTTATCTGGATGAAATATGATATAAATATGCGTTTATGATTTCTACTATGACACACAATTGCTAACGGGAGAAAAACTCGATTTTAAAAAAAATATATGTTGAAGAGAGAAAAAGAGTTCCCAAACTAGACATAACTTCCGCTTATTTTCTTTTTCATAAATTTATTATAATTACAACTCTTTCTTCTTTTTTTTTTTTTAATTATATGGCTATAATAATAATTGTGAGATTATTGAAAAATTATTCATAATGATAATCACCTTTTGGTCATTTAAGGGGATTATGCCTGTGAGCGTTAATAATACTTAAAATAATTTATTATAACTTTATGCAATGTAAGCTTATACTTTATTGTCTTTAAGCTGAAAAAGCAAAAAAAAATCCTTTTTTATTTCATTTACCTTTTTTTCTTTAAACTTTATTCAAGTGATTTCTTGAGTGTTTCTCTCTTCAATTTGCCATCCTTACTTTATATATAGTATGTATATATGTTTTTTTTTCTACCCGACCGATTTCTCTAGTGCCGCAGCTGAGCTTACTTTCGCTCTCTTGGCTTTAATCCATTTTTAATGTACATATATACACAAGAATTATGAGCAAAATATATGGATATATATATATATACATACATATATAGTAAAGTCCAGTGCAACCCTTTATTTAACAACCCCATTAGCAAATCAAATTTCTTTCTCTTTTTATATAAATATGGATATAAAAAAAAGGTAAAACCTAAATGGACTTAAAATTAATTGAAATTGTATCCTTTTTTTCTGTCAGTCATAAATTTCATTTACTGCACATGAAAATGCATAATTGAGGCATTAATATTGATATATTATGCAATAAAAGTAAAATGAAATAATAAAAATATAAAATAAATAAAATATATATTATTAATTATGAATTTAAACTCAAAACTAAATTTCGACTAAGCAAAAAAAAAGAGAGAGAGAGAGAGATGGAGAGATGGAGAGAGTGAGAACAAAATTCCCTTTTCTGGAGGAAAACTCTTTCATTCTCTGTGGCCATTTTCACTTATTTTTACTATAGAATATCTTGACAGAAAAGTTGAAATGTTGTCGTTGTCATCGTCGTTTTCTGTCATTTGCATCAAAAGCGCAAAATGCATTTTATCAACGGCTTCCAATCTACCCAGACATCAGATAGACAGACAGACAGACAGACAGACCGACCAACAAACACAGCCAGCCAGACGCAAGGATACTGACAAAAAAAAAATAAAGAAGAAGGAAAAAAAATGCAAAGGAAAAGAGCAAGTAAAAATGAAAACTAACTGTGAAACATCCCCTCAAAAGAAGTTTCACGATTTATTAGTGGCAATTTAAATTCATAATTTTCAAAGTATTTCAGTTGTTATTCAAATTGCCAACAAGAAGAACAGAAAAGAAGATGCACTGACACGATAAAGAATTGCTTAAAGGGTAGATACATTTTGACCAGACATTTGGCAAACATAGAAAAAGATTTTATATAAGAAAATATATAAGTTGTACCTATTTGATTAGTATGAGAAACTGTTCTATAGTATTTTTGGTGCAAATGAAATTAGGCAATGAATTTCAAGCTACTTTGTTGCAGAAATTGGAACCTCTTGAATAAGTTGGATAAGTATAACAATTTATATAGAAATAGGTAACCATCGATACCTCTAAAAAGTCCTAGAGTATTAAGACTGCGGCTTAGAAAAAGTTCTTTGTGGACTTCAGTTTTTGCAGTTGTGGTTGTTTTTTTATTTTGGAAAGAACTAATCCCAGAACGACGTCTCTTTTCTGTCTGTAACTAAAATTTGGAAGGGCTTAAATATGCAAAATTATTGCCAACAGACTGCAAAATCTATATATTTGCATGCGTCCAGACAGATCTATGTATATGCAATTATAACAAAACTAAGTATAAGAATTGAGGGAATTTGTTTATTTTTGCCTAATGAAATGTAACAAATTAGGTATCAGACAGGCTGACAGACAGTTAGCGACCGACAGATAGACAGAAAAAAAGGACAAATGCAACTGCAACCGACATGTGCAAGGATAATGCATAAAAGGGTTGCTATAGATCGCCAAAAATGAGCCAGGGTGAAAAAAGCAACCCTCAGACAAACAAATAACGTATAAAGAATTTTGGCAAAAACTAATTTGCCGCGTCATGACTCGTGTCCTTAACAACAAGAAACGGCAACAACATCCTGTTTTTTTTCACCTTATTACCTGCTCTCTCTCTCTCTCTCTCTCTCCCTCTTTAGGGAGAACAATATCCTTGTTACTTGCTACTTGCTACATAATTTCCACTTTTTTTCGGCGTTTGCAACAACAAAAGGTTTAAGTAAACGTAAAAGACTTTCAGGCTTGATTAAAATGAAAAAAAAGGATCTTTTGTTTTGCCAGCTGACTTTTAAAATGACTTGGGTAACCCTTTTCTCTTTATGTTTCTTTTTCGTTTTTTTTTTTTTTTTTTTGTTTTTTTGTTAGAAGGATCTGAAAAAAGTTGCGCAGTTGATTATTGCGTCTTCAATTTGTCGAAATGCTGCGGCGCAGTTCCCTTTCATGGAGACAATCAACAAGGATATGCGTAGTTTGATGTGACATTTATATAAAAAGGACTCACCGCAGATAATACAATAGGTAAACAAAACTGAAACGCATATAGACAGCTATGGATCCCAATCAGTGATGTAGTAGATATCTATATCTTTGGTTTGTTCACCTCAATTCTCAATACGTTTCGCTCTCCTTACACTTTTCAGTAGTTCGAAGGAAGCAAAGAAATAAATGAGAATGGGTTGGTAATAAAAATTTTGTGCAAGCAACAACAGCACTGCTAATAAAAAAATACAAATTTAGCCATTGTTGGCTTTGCTAATAAAATTGTGTGGCCATAAACATAGCCACCTACCCCTGCCTCACCTCACCTAACCACACTTTGACTTCATCAACGTTGCGTATGAGCAATGCCAAAATGAGGAGCATCAACTTCAGCAGCTGCCAACTAATAAAGTTTCTTGTTGTTGTTGTTGTTGTTGTTGCCTGCCATTTGCTGTGTTTCTATATTTACTAGATCAACTTAATGCAGCGGAACTATGCTTGAGGAAAAGTTTTTACAACTCTTTTTTCTCATTTTCTTTTACTTTTTTTTTTTCTTGTGCAAACTTGCAACGTGTTTATTAAGCGCATTTATGCGTTGTAAATAAAAAGCTCAGGAAATTACATTCTACAAAAACCCATTCACAGTAACTGAACGACAGAAACACACAAATACAAATGAGAGAGAAAGAGAGAGAGAGATAGAGAGAGGGAGGGAGAGGTGCATCGAAAAAGAAGGGAAAGCGGAAAAGCTAGTGACACAATTTGAACTATAAAAATTTTCAATGTTCACTACGTGAGCAGGAAAATTTTCTTTTTTGGTGGAAAATGCATTCATCTGAGTACACAGAAAGGTGTGGTTGGCTAGCTAAATTATATTGCGATCCATTAAAGCGTAACACAAAAAAGTTTTGCAAAATTTTTCAAAATATGCAAAAAAAAAAAAAAAAGAGGCGAAAAAAAATATACAAATAAATCAGTTATAAAAATTCCTAACACTGCGAAATGTTCTTGATTATGCCTTAAAGTGTATTTTTAACGATTTAATTGTTTATTATATATATATATATATACATAAATAAATGTATATTAATGCAGGAAATGTTTAAAATAAGTTTTATTAGTCAATAGACCTCGTCTAGTAGAACTAATTGGCATATCTGGTTATTTATTTAAGACTATATAATAAAAGAGAAGTCAAACGATTGAATGATTTATGTATTAAATATACAATAAAAAGACAATCACTTAAATCCTTCTAACTACTAATAAAAAAAAAAAGATATTTAATGATCGAAACCTTTGTAGGCTCAAATTCTTATTCCAATTTTATTTGAAAATTTATTGCGTATATTGCTGAATTTCTATAAATTCTTTCAACTGTTTTTATTTTTCATCTTAAATAAATTTATGTTTATTTTCAATAATTGAAACCTTGAAAATATTTATGTACTTTATTTGTATATATTGTAGAATTGTTTGCTTAGATTCTTAAAGCTCCAAATATTTTTGTTGCCAACATTTTTAACATTAACTTTTCCAGACTGAACTTTAGAGTAATAAATTTACAGAACTTTTAAGAAGAAGTTTACACAAAAAACAAACAGAAAATAAAACTTATATCCTTTCTAACATTTTGTTGTAGATTGTACGAACTGAAGGATGTTATTTTAATTACCTAGGCAAAAGTTTTGTAGATCAACTTACATGCTCGGACTTATGTACATACATATATATAAAATAGTTTCAACACATACCTGAAACGAAAGAGAGATGGGGAGAAAGAGACATGTGAAATTAATATCAATTAAATAAGCATATTTTTTCGTTAGGGTTAGAAATTAAATTTTAATTACAGTTGCGACCAGACGACGACCACAACACAAAAGGTCATGGCTAGAAGGAAAAGTAGTAAAAGAAATAGAGGACCTCAAAGAGAGTTTTTCCCCTTCTATTTTTTTTCCTCCACATTCGTTCATTTTTGTTTGTTTATGGGGGGGCTAGTGAAAGTTTTTCCCAGGATAAAACTCTTTTACTATGTATATGCTTAAGTGTATGTATGTGTGTGTGTGTGTGTGTGTGTATATGCTTTGGTTTATGGTTAGTCCTTACAGTTTTTTTTCCCTCACACATGGCACACCTTGCCTGGCCATTGTCTGGACTCTACTAGCAGGCGTCATAAATATCACATTTGTGGCAGACACACACACACACATACACACACACACACACATGGTCGTCTGGTTTCATGTTATTTTGTGCTGCATACAACACAGCGCATTTGGCATTTTTATGAGGTGCAAATAAAAAGTTTGCCATAAAAATTGCTATAGACGCAAACTACACAAGTTGAAAAATGCATGTCTGGTGGCCCCGCCCCACCTCTTCACATATGCCCTCCTCCACCTGTTTCATTCTATCTATCACTCTTTCGTTGTACGTCTCTGGAGTGTATAACAAGCGCAATCGGAAATGGTGCAAAGCGAACCAAAAATAACATGCAAACTTCCTGCCACCAAACACCAAAAATAAAAAAAAAAGAAAAAAGAAAAAGAAAAGAAAAAACATAATAAGAAAAGAAACAAAATAAGGGACTTGCCACAAACAACATTGTTTGTTTCTTTTGCCTAGTCATTTCCTTGCCTTAAAGTGCCAGCAACAGTAACAGCAGCAACAACTTTAATTAATTTGCCCGGCCAAAAGTCTTCTCCATTGACATGCAACTGCGGCATCATGCACAGGTGCAATTTATAAACGAAAGAACAGCAGCAGCAGCGGCAGCAGCAGCAACAACAACAGCAACAAGAAAAGAAACATTAGTGAGAGAAGTTCCTTCGGTTGTGGAAGTCAACTTGAAACAATAATCCTGACAAAGCAGCGCATTTATTATTGAACTATTTGCCACAAAAAGAGCGAGAGAGAGACAGAGAGAGAGAGAGAGAGCAGCCAAGTCAAGTGCTGCCACTCTCCATCTCACTACGTGCCTCGACAGCAGAACAAAATGTAATACGAAAAATTCTATGCTTCATATGTCACATATATCTTTAGATATATCTATCTATATATATGTATATATATAAATATATATCTGCAGGCAACTAGAATCGTTGAAAATTGAAATTGATTTGCAAGTTAAGCTTTGGCATATTAAATAAAAATGGATTTCTCTAGTCTTTACGAGTGGCTTAAAATAAATGACTGGCATGTGAAACTAAAGTTTTTTTTTAAGAAATTGGTTATTGATTCCAACTAAAGGCCTAGCATTCAGTTTATAATAGTTTATAATATAAGCTCATATATTATCAAAAATCAAGTGAAATTCATCTTAAATTATATATTCCAATTGAAAACCTTTCAAACATTTACAACATCTATTAAATTTCCTTTTTATTTTTTTGTATTTATTTCACTAAAATCCTCATTCCAATTGCATTCTCTGAAAAGTTTCACCAAAAAGTTAACAAAAATCTAATTAGTTTCGTTTACATTTCGGATTAAATGGTTTAATAAAACATTTTGGTTGCTTTTCAAACGGAAACCAAACAAAGTTCCTTCAACTTCTCCACTTTTCTATTGAATTGACTAACTGTCCAAAAAAAAAAGAGAAAATGGAAATGAAAATGGGAGGGAAAGGTAAAAGAAAATCACATTCAAGTTTTTATCAGCGTACTTGAGGTAGAAAAGAACTTGGCTAGAACGACAGCTACAAATTTCCTATGCACATATACAAAAACACACATAAAGACAGAGAGAGAGAGGGAGAGAGGGCGAGATGTAGGAAAAAGAGAATGAAACTAAGTGAAAAAGCAAAAGTCTATGTCCTGGGCAGACACTTTGGTCAGGTCGACAATAACTTAACGAGCAATGAACCTATACACAGTCACTCAACTGCTGTTCTTCATGCTGTTGTTATTGTTGTTGTTGTTGTTGTTGATGATGAGGTTCTGCTGCCGTTTTTGTTATTTTTGCTGCTGTTGTTGTGACCGGCGACGATGACGACGTCTCCGTCTCCGTCTCCGTCTCCGACTCCAACTCCGACGATGCGCTCAAGGAAGTGGCACTAAATTGTAGTCCAAGATAACAACAAGAGGTACCAGCATGTGGTAAGGCAACGTTGGCTTCCCGTCTTTATTCACACTCCTATCCCCCCTCCCCACTCTCTATCCCTTCCCCACTACCTGTCTCTTTACCCACTCTATCGTCTTTGTGGTTGCTCGGGCATAACAAACATTTAACATGTGCAGCTTAAGGCTAAAATTTTTGGCATTCATTTCTACGTTATCTACCATGAAAATATATTCGTACTTAAATGAAAGGGAGCGGCTCAAAAGCACAAGAAAAAAAAACTACATTTACTTAATTAAACATTATTCCATTTCATTTTATATTAACAAAAAGAAGTTTAAGAAAAAGTGAAAATCCTCTTTGCAAAAAAAAAAAAAAGAAAAAGAGTTTTAGTTGAGAAAATATTACTCAAAATATTTATAAAAATATTTAGACAAAAAGTTTGAATAACTTATGAATATAATATTATTTATATTCTTGTTTTAGTTAAAGAAAAAGTTTCGAATTGATCTGCCTAAGTGACATGCATATGAAAGTGCAACAGTGCGTATGATGAATGACAGTTGCTGAACTACCTTTTAGGATTACTTATAGCCATCTAAATCTATATATATATATATATATATATATATATATATACTTGTACATTTCGATTTGCACGTGTGAGCAGACAACGAACCCAAAATCCCATGCTACAAGAGGAGAACAGGGTCTAGAGGGGGGAAACCTCATGGCGGCATGCGAAATGAGCTGTTGAAATGGCAATTTAAGTGACTGTCGAGTGATGGAGCAAGAGTAAGAGTAAGAGTAAGAGTAAGAGTAAGAGTAAAAGTAGAAGTAGATGTTGCTGCTGTTTGCCAGATGCCAGGATAAAAGCTTAAAGGCAAACACAAATACTCTTCGTTGCAAAGAGCACAAAGCAGCTATAGAAGTAGAAGCAGATGTAAAAGTAAAAGAGGCAACAGCCAATGCCAAAGGGCAATACGTGCAAATAATTTGTTCTATCTTCCACTTCGATATACATATATATACATATTTATATATATACACATATACATACATTTATACATATATATGGAGGTATCTCATAGTTTACAGTCTAACGCCTTTTACATTTCATATTCATATTTCATTTATAATGTTCCAAAGACTGTTTGATGCATTCACAGAGTGACAACAAAAAGGTAAAAAGAGATAGGAAAAGGATAGGAAAATGAATGCATCAAACTGGAAATCACCGCAGAGAAATTGTTCAGCTGTAAGTTATATATAAAATATTTCATGGCAAACAAAAATGTATTAAAATTGCATTAAAATTATATAAAAGATACATATGTATATCTGTATATATGTACGCGTGTATAAATTCATTTAGTTCTGACATTCATTGACCGAATGATTAATTGTTTGTTATTTTTGATGTGTTAGGGAAATGGTAGAGGGAAAAAGGTCTATGGCCTAAAATCCTCTCTCCGCACTCCGCTGCTGCTGCTATTGCAATTCTATCAAAAAGTCATTATTATGGTTGTTTTTTTTTTTAACAAATGATTGACAAAATCATTAAAAATTTTGACAAAGCTTAAGCGGTTATTATTTATGTATAATAATAATGAACTTTTATTTATTTGTATTTATTCCATGTTCTCTTTTTTTTTTTTTTTAAATTTTTTGTGTTTTTTTGGGTTACGCTTTTTCGCCAGCGTAGAAATAAATGATCAAAAATGTTGAACTAATCCAAATTTCTCATTAATTTCCACGAGAAAACTGTCAAAAAGAGGGGGGAAGAGAAAGAGAGAGAAAGAAAAAGTTTAGAGCAAAGAGAAGAGAAGAAAAAAAAACAACACAATGTAAAATATTATTGTATTCAGTTTTTCTTTTTCTTTTCTTTTTTTTTTTTGCCTTTTGTGTGAAAAATCATTTACATTTTTCGTGTGTAACCGCAAAAAAAAAGCCATTCCTGCCGACAACATAAAGTTCATTAATCATAGCAATATATACATACATATATACAAAAATAAAAATAATGATAATAAAAACTTGTCGCATGGCCCAAGGCGAGCAATCAGGGGATGTGAAAAAGATGTGCGGGGTAGGGAGGGAGAGCTGGCAGATTCATATGCATTAGCTTCATTCCCAACAAACTGAACTCTCACTTTCCTTCAGTGCAATGGCAATTAAATTTATATATAATATATATACATATAAACACATAAATATCCATATGTAACTCTCACTGCCTCTTAAAGGCCTGCAATTTTTCATTAAACCAAAAAAAAAAAAAAAAATGACAAAAAGAAAAACGGCAATGAAAATACAAACATTGCAAATGAAAGAAAAACTTAAAAGTCAAGAGAGAGAGAGAAGAAAAAAAAACTAAATTGCAAAACCAGCAAAACGGAGGAAAAGCAAAAATAAAAGCGAAAAACTTGACATTAATCATTACAAGCTCAGACAAAGAGTGGCGACAAAGAGAAGAAAGGGTAAGAGCAGCAGCAACAGCGGAAAAAGTGGAGAAGGGGAGGGACATAACATGTGCGAGGAGGGAATGTCGCGTGTGCAGCGGTCTTTGTATACCGATTGTGTATAAAACGAAATGGGTATATATATTTCTGATCCATAAACAGTTAACAAATTGAAAATGGTTAAAAAAAAAAAAACAGTTGAGATAAAGTCAAATACATATAGAAAAATATTTCTATAGAAATAGTTCACAATTGTAAAGAATTTATCACCAAAACTTTTTCACTTGTTATAGGGTATCTTAAAGTCGTTGCCTCTTTTCAATAAATAGAATTTGTTGTGTTTCTCTGTTGCTTTTGCTTGAACCGATGCATTACAACGAATAACACAGACACATTGTGGTGGTGGGAAGGGGAAGGGAGAGGGAAAACAAGAAATAACTATAGTAAATGCAATATGCTTGATGAGGGATTAAATAATGCCCGATAATACTTACAACAATGAAGTAGATAATGAGATGGAATATCCGCAAAATACGAGTAAAATTAAAACACTCGAGTTTAACAAACTAACTAACTAATTAAATAAGTTTAAGAGCATTTTGGATTAAGAAATTAACTGAATAAAAGTTCGTGATGTAACTTAATTATTATTAAACTTGAACTTGAATAATCCTATAAATTAAAGAATATAACTATGTATTATTTAATTTAAAAGCAATTTGGTAACATGAACTAAAAATTTATATTTTACATGATTTAAAATTTAAAAGTTTTTACTTGATTTTAAATGAAAACTAATTTTAGTTAGTCACACTAAGTATATAATAGCAAGGTTAAAAAGTTATAATTAAAAGACTGCTCATTGATGGATAAATAAATTTTTGATGAATAGGTACTTGGGGGTAATCTTATAGCAGGCATAAAAGATCATAACAAATCTAATAAAAATATAATCAATACACATATATCTGTAATCTATATCAATTTTACACATACTTTACACTTTGTTATGTGAATCATTTGTATTTGGTCGACCTCAATAGAATGTGTCTACTAAATATACAAGACTTTCTTTAATCAAATTGTTTTGCCTAGATATTTCAACAGCTCACAGGAATTTCCGTTGACTCAACCATTCCACAAATCCTAAAAACCCTCTGAGAGGAAAAAGGAGAGATGGGAGGGAGGGCAAAGCATGTTAAATGTAGCAATTTCAACGCCATAAAGTATGCCATAAAAAAAGCAAAGTATTACAGAAATAGACAAGGATAGGCCATGGCATTCCCGGGCCGGGCCAAGTCAGAACAAGTTAGGCGACGCCAACGAGAAGCCGCCTGGCGGCACGCCATTAGTCGGGACATTAGTCATGGGGGATTTTGTAGGAGGCGCAAAAACTTTCTCAATTTTCCCCAAGCATGCGGCGAACCTAAAAATATTGCAGCCGAAATGTATCTATAAAGCTGCAAAGGACATTAAACCCGAATCGGTTCTAGAGAATGAGAGACTGAGAGAGAGCCTATAGCAGATTTAACGCAGGCGCAGATTAAAAAAGCTCCCGATACGAGGACGAGGCCGTTACCGAGGCCGGCCGGCATTTTTATGCTCTCATGGCCATGGCCGTGACAATGGCCCTGGCCGTGAAGTGTTTGGCCCCCTCACTCCTTGTTTGTCCTTGCACTTGATTCTTGCGTAGGCGCAGCAGCAACACCAGCAGCAAGAGGGAAGCATTATATATCTGTGTGCGTGTTTGTTTGTGTATGTGTGTATTCCTGGCCTTCGCCTTGACTTTGCCTGTTTGTTTGTGTGTGTGTGTGTGTTTTATATGTTTATGTTGCGTAGGGACATTTCGAGCAAAGATGTTAATAAACTGCTGCATACTTGAAGGCGTGCGCAAAAGCCTATTCATCTCGGCACCGGGTGCTTTGACCTTGTCCTTGCACCTCAAACACACACTCTCTCTCTCTCTCCCTACCTACCATCTCTTGGGAGTTATTTGGCAAATGTGCGGCACGCAGACTTTTACTCCCCTGCGGGCCCCCTCAACAAAAAAAAAAGGAGAAATGTCTGACGCATTTTGTATATATGTATGTATATATATATATATATATCTTTTATATGTATTATTCAAAAAGGCAGAAGCTTTTCTTTTTTTTTTTTCTTTTGTGTATAAGCGTGGGAAAATCAGAAAATCTATTGAGTGTGAGAGAGACTGAGAGAGGGGAGTGGTGTGTAAGAGAGACAGTAGGAACAAAACACAAACATTTGGCTTTAAGTGGAGATTTTATGGCATTTGGTTTGTGTAGACACAATTTAATATAAAGGTGTCTGAACCTAAATGCTACTGACTGTGTAGGGACCACAGCTCCTATACTATTGGCTTCTTTCTGCTGCTGCAGACAATAAATAGCTATACCGAGTCCTGGCAATAAACGTGAAAAGGCATTTTCTGTAAATATTTGATATTTAAATTTACCAAAATGGAAAATACAAAAAGAGAGGGAGAGAGACAATGGCTGTAATATAGGGTGGAGGTGATGTAGGGAAGTAGAGGAAATTGTAGGTTACGGTTATGGGGTGGGGGGTTGTTGGAGTATAGTCCAAGCTGAGGCTTTTGTCATAAAATTGATTGGTTTTTTCAGGTTCAAAGCGCATTTCAGGCGTCAGGCGACTGGCAGGTGTTGCGACAGAGAGTCAACGGAGCGCGAAAAAAAAACATAAAAAGAGAAGAAATATATATATATGTATATATACATATGTCTATATATATCAACGCAAACACAATTGCTCAATTGAACGGGGTCAGTGGCTGGGATGGACATCACTCTGGCTTCCAATGTGAAAGTGGAATTGATGACGTGCTGGCCTGATGGAGTAACGGCTGGAGTTACTGCCGCTGCCGCTGCCAAATCTGCTGTCAGCTGCTGTTATTAAAAAGTTTCGCCTAATTGGCAACTTTGCAGACAGCGAAAACGGATAACTGGGCTCATCAAAGTTTCTTTTTGGGCAAAAAAAAAAAAAAAAAAAAAAAACAAAGAAAAGAAGAAATAAACGCACAAATGAAACCCATTTCAATTTATGTTTAACCCACATTAAAGAAATTTCCTTCATTTACTTAAAAGTGCAGCAGAAGGCAAAGTTTCAAAAGTTATTCACTAAAGGTCATGTCTATGAGCTAAAGGACATTTAATTAAATTTTAGATATGAATACTAAATGATATATTAAACTTAGTGTCTGCTAGATCTCTAATCTTTTGTCCATTGAAGTTTACTTAATTTAATTGAATTAAAAAGTCTGTAGCTTTTTTTTTTAGATATATACCATTCTTTAAACTTAGTCATCATTTTCTTACAGTGTATTGTGTAAACATTGTCTGGTATAATGGCAACTAACTTGTTCTCTCTTTGATTTTATAGCCAGAAATTGGTAATTTTGTGCATCGATGGCTGGGATAAAGACCAGAACCAAGACCAGAGCCAGGACAAGGACAACATGGATGCTGATGATGATGATGATGATGATGAAGATGATAATGATGATGCTGGTGCTGCTGTTGCCAAAGGCAAAATGCATATAAATTGTCTATAAAGCTCATTGCATTGACTTAAAGCAGCTTGTTTTGTCTCTATCTCTCTCTCTTTCTCTTTCTCCAGTTCCCCTTCATTCTCTTTCTCTCTCTCTCTTTTGCTTGTTTTATATTTCATGTTGCAGGATTAGTTTTATATATAAAAATAAAACCAGTTCATTCTTAACAATTGTCGGAGATTACTAGACGACAAACATGGTCCATTATGCTTATTCTAATCAGCTTTATATGTCTGTATCAAGACAGGACAACTTTCAGACATATATAAAAAGTTATATATATGTATGTATGATAAATGATTGGCTGGTAATTAAAGAAAAATTTTCTCTACAAGATTCATTAAAGAAATGTCCTTTCCGACACAGACAAACACACACACACATGTTCAAAGGGAAAAAGGAAGAAGAAATTCTCTCCCTTTCTCTTGCTCTCTCTCTCTCTCTCTCTATCTGTCTCTATATGGCGACTCTTCAAGAAAAGCATAAAAAGTTTATGTATTTTGTGTTCAATATTTTTTTTTTTGTTTTTGTTTTTTGTTGCCATTTCTGTTTGCAAGGAAAGTTAATAATGTGCAGCTAGCTGCTTCCTTTTGATGACTCGGCCAGACTTTTAACGACTCAAATGACTTGGCCACATCATTCCATGTTCATGTCTGGTCTCTGGACTGGTCTGAAGTAAAGTGAACTAGACTGTTTCCTGTCTTGGGCAGTTGGGAAAATGGCATAACCAAGAGTGAAGTTAAATGATGAAAAAAATGATGATTGGATAAAATATAAGGATAAAAAGAATCGAACGAGCAAACAGAATTACAAAATCTATAGAAAATTGTGCAATTTATTATATAATGGTTGATAATATATTTATAGCAAACAGATGTGCTTTAAATCCAATGTTAATAACTTTAAGTATGTTTTATTTCACATATTTTCTAAAATAAATCTAGAACATTTCATTGGATAATTGTAACTATATACAATACGTATTATACTTTATATTATTCATCCCATTTTATTTTAACCAAAGTTAAATCACTTGGCAATTTGCATATAACAACTACTGATTTTGATTAAGATAACTATTTGTATTATATGGTCATTAATCTTTAGCTATCGACTTGACAATTTCTAGTATTAGATCTACGGGTAGGTGGTATATATCTATGCACACATATATATATATATAAACGTGCATATAATTTATTTAGTTCATTGTATATATGAAATAAAAATACACAACAATTTTAATTGATTTCCTTTGTTGTTGCTGTTGATATTTTGTATCTGTATCTGTTGACATCATCAACAATTAAAATCCCCAAAAGATACAACGACAATAACAACAACTGAAATAGAAACATAAATAAATCACAAGTAAAACATAAAACGAAACTATGTGGCTAAATATATATATCTCTATATATATATATACATATACAAGATATTTGCGAAATGCGGCCGAGTTTGAAAATTATTTGCCCATTAATCAGATTTATTACTTACTAAACTCAAACTCAAACTGGAACTAAACTGAACTGGAGTGGAGTATATATCTATATAGTAGTAGAGTGGGTGAATTTTCATTGAATATGTAGGTAGGTGTCTCTATATATTTTCTCTCTATCTTGAGGGTGGCTAAACAAAATTATGTCATCGCATCGATTTAATTAAAATGTTTGCAAAAAAAAAAAAAAAAAAAAAAAACAAGAATCGAAATAATGAAGATAAATCTTTCAGGCTTGTTCAGACAGACAACATTTGAAATTACAATAATTTTCAATAAGCTTTTTGATATTCTCTTCGTCTCTCTCTCTCTGACTCTTGATTGAAATTGTAAAAAGCAATTAGGCCAGCTTACAGACTATATCTATATACGGCACTCTGATCATGATTATAATCATTCTCATCATGATCAAATGACACTTGAGATGATCTTTATTATCATCATCATCATCATCATCATCATCATCATTACAAACGTGCACATTATGTCAGTCATATGTCATGCAACACATGGGAAAGAGGGTTCAAAGCAAGATGGAGACGATTTTTCAATTGCAAGTTTGTTGACTTGTCTCGTCTTGAGTTGCCGGCAAATGTTTGTAAAATAATAATTGCAACAAAATACAAAAAAATGAAAAAAACATAAATAAATAAATGAAATTGGGAAAAAAATACAAATATTTGAAAATGTTGTTTTTCATTCATTAATGCTTGAAGTTATTTTTTTTTTGTTTTCTTTTCACTTCTCCCCTTAATATCCATCCTCTCAACCACCTACAATTTCTTTTAGCAACAGCAGCAAATGAAGCGTTAACTGCAAAAAGAATTGCAAAATGTTTCGGTTCACTGGGATTTGTTGCCAGCTGCAACATTATTCCCTCCAGTTGCAACTGCCACGGCATCGGCATCGGCAACGACAACGACAACAACAATGGCAACAACAAGGGCTAGGCCTTAAAAATTTCAATTAACATTGCCGTAAGCGAAAAAAGAATGCGTGGAAAATTGTTAAGCACAAAAATAACAATAAATATAATAAAAAAGCAAAAAAAAAAAAGAGAAAATATTACTGATAAATTAAAAAACGCAAAGTATTTGTTAAATATTTGAGAAAAATTTCAATAAACTCATAAAAAATTGGCAAATTATTTATGAGAAATTATTGCAAATTAACAAATTCTCTAAATGATTTTACAATGATTCAGTTTAAAAGAATTTATGCATATTTAAACAACTTTTTAAGGGTAAGATATATGTATACTTCGATTTGTTATTTTGAAGATCTATAGATAGATAAATTTACTAAAAATCTTTAGTTGCATTTATCAAGAAATAAATCTTTTCTTAATTCGTGGAAAAATTTAATTTTAAGCCATATTTGAATTTTATTGACATCTTCCCCTTCACAAACTTGGTTTTATAATTCAATTCAATTCAATTTATGACAGCTAAAACAAAAAAAAAAAAAAAGGTTTTTAAAACATGTCAATTTGTGACTTTTTGGCTGGAAGCTGCTAAAATCGAATTAAGACTCAACCTTGCTGCATTTTAAGCATATTTTGTTGTTGTTGTTGTTATTATTATTGTTATTGTTATTGTTTATCGTATAATTAAACCCTCGCCTAAACCGCCCCCGCAATTACTGCTAATGTAAAAGTGTGCAGAGAGATAGAGAGAGAGGGGGGACTAACTGACTGACTGACTGACTGAGGGGGCGACGCTGAGAAATTTGTTAAACAAAGCCTTGCTTTTGTTTTGCATATGTATGCGATAAATCTAAATAAAATCATAAAAATTGCCAACGAGACGAAACTTTTGCCTTTTGCTTGACTTTGGCATTGGATCGGAGCTTGAGCTCAGGCCCGGGCTCGAGCTTGGGCTCTGAGCTCTGTCACAGCTCTTGTGGGTGTGGGGGAACGTCTAGAATTTGATGTAGGGGGCGGCGGGCGATTGGTAAGGGAAATTTATATTGGAGATCAACCAAAATAAAACTGGCGTTGATTGTGTTTATGGCTCAGTTTGTTATTTATTTACATTTTTTTATTTAATTATATTTGTTGTTGTTGTTGTTGTTGTTTTCTCTTCTTATTGTTGTAAACAAATGTTTAATTGTTAATGCTGCTGGCTGGTAATGCAAATTAAGCTTTACACCCGACGTGTGGGTAGACTTTGAAGTGCCTTTTCGGTTTTACTTTTGCTGCGATTTTTAGGTTAAATACATTATTGATTGACACACAGACACGCACACACACACACACACACACACACACACACACACACACACACAATCGCCAGTGCTCGTTAACATCAAAAGTCAATGCATTTTAAATTTGTTTAATGCGCTCCTCCTCTTTGCATTTGTTGTCATAATTAGCACTTACATTAGGACAATGGGTGTAAAAATACAATATTTAAAGGATAATTGTAAACTAATTTGAACAATATATAAAATAAATATATTTGCTCATGAATTACTATATGGAAAATAACAAATGAGATAGACTCACTCAAACTCTTTTATATAAATTAATAATTTTATTCATTATAAATATTCATTATCAGTAGCCGAAAATAGTTAATAAAAGATAATAACATACAAAACTAGAGGAGAAAAATCATATAGAAAATGTTATTCTAATTAAAAAACTTTACTTTTTGGTTGACAACCATTCCAAATACTTTTTTTTTTACCTTATAAATTGAAGAGAATTTAACTAAAGTTCTATCCGATCACATTCTATCATGAATCACAAACTAATTTGATATTCAAAATAATTACAAAAATTATTGAACTTCAAACTAAATAAAAATGGAGTTGTAATTTAAAGTAGGTACTAAATAGATCAAAATATTAGTTTAACTTTTAAAATTGATACTCTTTCAGATCGAAGTGACTAAATTTCTATCCATATTGATAGTAATATTTTAATATTTTAAAAAAAAAAATAAAAAAAAATATAAATAAAAATGTTCATCAGATTTCATTAGTTTACCGTGTATATATGCATAGTTTCAATTATTAGGACTTAAGCAGTAAGAAATTCAATATTTCTTTTCAACTACTTCAAATAATTTTCTCCCACTTCCTCCATATTTTTACCCACAATTCGAGGCAGTTTTGCCCACCGTGGTGACTCAGGTATTAGCTTGTCAACGGCTAATCGATGTTATTAAGTAAATATCAATATGAAATGCATAGCCAGAGGCAGAAGATTGAAGTTTTATATATATATATATGTATGTATATGTATATCTATATACATATCTGAGTTGCTCTTGAGTTGACAGTTTTGTGTATGTATTTATAAGTGTGTGTGTGTGTGTGTGTTTGTGTCAGAGGCAAACGCGAAAGTTCAACAACATTTCAATGTCGCAAGCTGGCGGCTGCTGGTATTCACTCTAAATGACTGTCATGTCAGTCAGTCAGTCTGTCAGTCTGTTTTGTCCGCCTGCCTATGTAGGGGACAAGGACAATGTCAACATTATCCTGATGGCAAAAAATCCAACGATGGGAAATGCCTGAAAGCTTACGCACACCTACACACACATTTATACACCTAGACAAGGATGAAGAAGGATGACACAGAATACCGCAATAACTTTGATGAGACAAAAATTGAAATTAAATTTTCAACAAAATGTCATTTAGCAAAAAAAGGGACATAAGCCGGCCATTGAACCAAACAAACTTTACAAAACTCTTGTACAAAATATTCATATATTTATATATATATATATATAAAATATGTATACATATCTGCATGTTACGCCTTGGGCCAACTTAATTAAGCGAAAGCCAGCGTAAACAAATGTATAATTATTCATTTTTAGTTGTAGCCACTTGAGAGAGAAAGAGAGAGAATAATTTGTGCCAGGAAAGGCGCGCAAAATTGAAATAAATGACAATGAATGTGAATGATAAGATGAAACCAAAATGGGAGGGCGGGGAGAGAGAGAGCGAGAGAGAGTGACAGGGGAATGAATTGGAGTCATGAAGTGGAGAGATGTACATTGTCTGTCTGTTCATCTGTTTGCCTGTTGCAAGAGTAATGCAAATAACAACAACACCAAATAATGTCTGCAACATGTTGCCCTGACAATGACTGCAGCGCTTCAAATGCTGCTGTTGGCGCTGTCTGGTACACACACACATACACGCACATATCAAATGTTTAAAATGACAAAAACAACAACAATAGTTGCACATTGCATTGACAGTGGCATAGTGGAGAGTACGAGAGGCTGGGTAGGTAGGGGGAGGGTTACAATAAATGTCATGTTTGAGGCAACCAAGCGACGCACATCACATCATTCTTCCCAATTGCCACAGTCGAGGGGATGGGGGATCTGGGGATTGGAAATGGAAGATCTGATCTCTTCTGTCAGACACAAATAGCAACAACAAACATTGAACAACAACAAACTTTTGCACAAGAAACTTTTGTTTTTTGGCCCTTTTCACCTGCATCTGCCTGTCTGTCTGTCTGTCTAGTTAGATATTTGGCCCAACTTGTAAATTCATTCATTATTAATAAATTGAATTTAATAATATGAATACACAAAACAATCGGCTTATGAATTAAATTTGTTTATAAAACAAAGACATTTATTGTACATGTTAAATTATATTTTCCATAGAATTATTTATCCATAAGCTCTTTAAAAGTCAAAATATTTCATTATAGATTATTATTTTGTTTAGTAATTACTAGACACATACAAATTTATGTTAAATTAATTTTACTAAATTTTGAATTGTAAATTTTTAGTGAAAATTTTACATTTTTGCAAAGAAAACTTTTCACAAATCAAATTTTGGTTGTGGCATAAATTATTCTCGTTCACTGGCGCCTAACAAAAAGACATTTTCATAGACCATATGCAAAAGCCGCCAAGAGTTTTTCTTGATTTTTTGGTTACAAGGTTTTTCTTTTTTTTTTTGATTTACCCTTTTTACTTCTTTTTTTGGCCACATTTTATGCAGTCGCTGACACTTGGCGGAGACCAGAAAAAAAGAAGTGCAGCAATCAATCTCTAAAGTGTCGCCAACTCTGAGAGAAAAATGGAGATGGAAGGAGGGAGAAGGGTGTCTAAATACGAACGGTATGTCAGTTAACCATGGCTGGCTGGCGCGAAAAAGAAGGAAAAACTAAACCAAAAACTGTCTATCCGACTATCTGTCTGTCTGGCTGTCTGACTCGTTGGGTGTTTGTCTATTTGGCTGTCTGCCCACGCCCCGCTGAACAAGTTTCTTCTGACACCAGCAGAACACACACACACACTCACACACACACACTTACACAGAGTTAAGAAAAGTCTTGGAAAATTTGCACAGTTGGATAGTGCCGAAAGGCAGAGAGTACACTCAAGCTTTTTATACTATAGCGGAAATCTTTGGAGATGAAACATTTGGCGGAGTGTGGTGGGTGGGTGGGTGGATGGTTCGGTGGTTGGGTTTGGGGTTAAGTTCTTTTTAAAGAACGAATAAAAATTTCAACAATATTTGTCGAAAGACAACATTTTTATATAGAATATATATAGTATACATATGTACATATGTTGTGTATATGTATATATACAAGCTATTCAAATTTCAGCTCCAATTTAAGACACATGTGTGTGTGAGTGTGTGTGTGTGTCTGTGGTGGCAGAAGAACAACATTTCTCATCAATCATTTCAACTTATTTTCATGTTTAAACTTTTGCATTTTTCTTCTTTCTGTTTCTCATTTTGGTTTTTTTTTCTCTCTCTTTTCTTCGTTTTTATTGTTTTTGTGGACAAAGATTGATTGGCATATTAAACAAAACGAGACAAGAAAGATTCGGTTCTGCGATCTTTTATAGAGACTTCACCCCTACACTCCTTCAACAAAAAAATAAAAAAAAAAACCGGAGAAGGATTAAGAAATCCAACAACAACAATTAGCAGATGTGCCAACAAAGGGCAAAAGAAGCTGGGAAAACAAGCGTAAAACTACCCGGAGAATCAAAATATAAAAAAAAAATAGAAAATAATAAAAAAAAACTTCGACTGTTTTTCTCTCACTCTCCCTCCCTCTCTCTCTCTCTCTTTCTCTATCTGTATATCTATCTGCTTTTCCGACTTTGTTAATTATAATTATAGCTGATTATTTCTTTTCCCTTGAGCAGCAACAAAATGTTGACAGCTGATGATGAGATACGTAGCGTGGATTTGATCCACAGTGGGAGGGAAGGAAGGTGGAGGTCAGTCAATGATATGCTGATTAAAAAATCAGCAATGTTGCAGGCAAGCAACAACCCTTTTGGGATTTCCGAGTCGAAAACAAAAAAAAAAAAATTGCTTAATGATTAACAAGTTGACTTGTCGTTAATTATAACAACTCACAAAAGCCAGTTTAATCCTGATAGCAAACAACAATTCCGGATTAAAAATTGAGAAAATAGCAGTTACGCAAAAATCTGTTGGAAAATTTGCTTAAAATAAAAAAAAAAAAAAAAAAAAAAAAAAATATTTTATGGAATATATATAGTAATATTTTTTTAAAAAAATAAAGAAATATACAGGAAAACTCTAAACTTTGAGAAAAGTTTATAAAAAAATATATAAATATAATTTATTTGATTCCAGATGCCAGTTTAAAAGATTTAGGTATATAGGAACTTCTAATTGATAGGCAATTATAATATTTATACATTTATAATATTCATATATATATTATCTTATATACAATATAAACCTAAATCATTTACTTTACCTTTTCTTAATGTGATCTGTGTTATTGCATCTTCTGTTTTTTTTTTTTTACAATCATTTTATATAGCTAAAAATGTTCAAGTCTTTTTGGAAAGTAATTTAAAACTTATTTCAACTTTTTCATATTCTAACTTAACGATTTGATTCTTTCTCTTGTTTTTCGTTTTGTTAGTTCCATTTTATATTAATCGCCAAGTTTTATACAACTCGGCCTGGGCCTGGCAGTGCAATCAGTGCACTTGGCCAAAAGCTATATCTATGTGTATGTATATATATATATATATACATCTTTATATCTAACAGGGAAAAGTTTCATTTTTCTCGCGTTACCCACCCACTTCAACTGCAACTTGAAGTCATTTTGGCCGCAAACTTTAAGCTGCCAACTTGTCCGAAAAATTGTCTGGCATAAGTTTGCTACCATTATTTGTTTTTTTTTTTTTTTCTGTTTTTCTGTTTTTTCGTTTTGGTTGGCAAAAAAAAACTTTTCTGGCCATGTCTGTTTTGAACAATATTAAAGGCTTGGTAGCGCGCACTTTAAACAAATCGAAATGAACGCTTTTGGTGCTAGACGATTGCATGGCATTTTGAATGGCATTAAATATTTATAAATTCCAATACAAAATGCAATTCGGAATGCATGCCATAAGCGGCAGACTGCCAAAAATGAGAAGAAAGAATGAGAAAGAAAAAAATTGAATTGTAAAGTTTAAAAAAAAACAGAAGAAGAAAAAACCAATAAGACAGCAACAACAAAATACGGGGGAAAAAGAAGAAGATATAGCTACAGACAATGCGAATTGTTGTTCTCTTTCCACAATTTTAGTTTATCCTTTGCGGCTGCTGCTGCTTTTGCGTGCAGACAACAGACAATAAGATAGAGAGAGAGAGAGAGAGAGAGAGAGAGAGAGAGAGTAAAGGATACAAGTTTCAGGATTCCCAACTGAAATTCTAGGCAAAACATATTCAAAACACACACACACACACAATCTACACACAGGTAGCCACCACAAATAGATATATAGATACAGATATGTATGTTTATATATACATTTATATATTCGGCAGTCGCATTTTCCACTTAATATTATCTTTTGAATGCAATTTCTGTTATTGTATTGTATTTGTGGGTCCTAAGAGAATGGCCACGATGCCATTCTGTCTGCTACTTATGAAATATTCAAAGCAAAACTCTACAGATACGAGTATATATATATATATACATACTCTTGCTCTCCCTCCCCCTCTGTTGTTTCTAACTATCTGCATCATCATCTATGAAATATATGAAACTCTTTATAATTTCATGAGTTTCAAGTGCTTGGACTTGGACTAGGACTTGGTTTGCCATTGGTCATGGCCATGGCCATTATAAAAGTTCCTGGACAAGAGGGAAGGAGAGAGAAAGAGCAAATGATGAGGATATAATATCATAGGGGGGAGGTGGTTGGTGGGGCAGGTATTGGTTATTTGAAAAGAAAAAACCACAAACGTAAAACTTTGCCTGATTGCGTTCGCTAATTGCCACTTGAACCGCCAACAGGGTCCAAACAAATGTCTATGTGCTGCGGGTCTCAGTTCAATAGCCGCTTGAAATAACCGCAACAACAACTATAAATACTTATATACACATACATCATATGTATATCTATACTCTAATATCAATATTAAACAATAATAGCAACAAAACCGCAGCATAATCATAACAATGTGCAATCTGCCCTCCAATCCAGAGTCAGTCTCTGAATGCTGAATGGGCAGATATATACATACATATAAATTCGATATGGAAATTGAAATCGACCACAGATACAAACACACACACACACACACATACAAAGAATAAAAGACATAGTATACATATATATAAACAAATATTCAAGTTAGGAAAAATAATTGATAAACAATCTTAAAACAAATCTCAAAAATCATTAAACATTTTAGACACATTCGACTCGTATTCAGGACATTTTATTTTTTCTTCTTCTCCTATTTTTACAGTTTGAAATGCATTGCATCCATTTGTTACGGATATCTTTTACAGAACTTTACTATATATACTTATCTATAATAGTTTGGAATTTGACCTGCTGATCAGTTTCTAGTTATTCCATGGCTATTTAAATTAATGACCATTTCAAATTGAAAGATTTCTTTTACACCTTTCTTTTTAAACAGGATTGCGAAAGTTTTAACCATACGAATTCAATTATAAATGGTTCTTTTTCTTCGTCCAACTTTCTAAGCTGCCTTGAAAGAAATGGCTAACCGTTTGAAACACGATCTTACATAATTGAGAATCAAATCAAGTAATGCATTCAATCAATGTGTAACAATATAAAAATAAAACAAAATGCAAAATGTATTATCTGACTTGTGGATATAGCTGCTGCTATTGGCCTATGTATGTATGAACATTCATCTCTCATTGTCGAGAACTTCTCCTCATGTGACATTTTCCGAAATAACAAAACGAGAAAAATCACATGGCGGTTGGGAGGAAGGGAAAGGGTATGAAGGGTAGAGAATAAATAGCTGTACCAATCATTTTTGGTTCCGATTAAATCTTTGTTTGTCTTCTGGCAAAAAGCATCTCTCAACAACCAGCTGGAAATGACTGAACTGAACTTTTGCGTTTTGCTATACAAACAGCAAAAATGTTGCATCAACAACAATATGCAGAGACCGTAGCGTATCCAATTGCCAGCCAAGTTTGCCAAATCAGGCAATTTTCAGACAATATTCAGTTTTCAGTTTCCAAGAATTCATGGCACAGCAAAAATTGTGAGCAAATTGTGAATGGATGAGTTTTGAATGTGAGGGAGTGAATGAATTAAAAATGCAAGCGAGGTCTAATTAAATAGTTTACCAAAAGATGGGGTTTAATTTTCATTTAGTTCTTGGTTAACTTACCTTAACTTGATAAGAATTTAAACGAGTTTTTGGCAACAAATTGAATGATGAGAAATCCAAACGTCGTGAAAAAATGCCATTACAACCAGAAGTGGAGCTGTAAAATAGATAAGAATACAAGAATAAATATATATTTATATATAGGGAAATTGATAGGGATACATTGCGAAAAATAAATACATTTTTTAGTTATTTATATATACATACATATATACGAGTACAAGTAGATTCTATGACAGTTGTATATAACGTGTCGTATGACAGCTGGCAAAATCAACGGAAATTGCTTTGAGACCACTTTTCAATTCTCTGCATCTTGTATCTCTTTCTCTCTATCTCTTTCGTTTTCTCTGTCTCTCTTTATCTTTATATATTTATTCGATAAAGACGATTTCATGCATAGCATATAGCTTTCGATAGATTCCTTTTTTTTGCATATATTCATTACGTGACTTTTAAGTTTTCATAGAAGAGAAAATCGCATGACACTTTTCTGATCAATAAAAATTTTTATGAAATTTTTACTTACGTTATTTTTAGTTCTCTCTCTACTAGAAGAGAAAAGTGTCTAAGAGACTTGAAGCCCAAAACCAAACAAAATGACTCAAAACAGAAAACGAAATGATAAAAATTTAAACAAATAAAATTTAATTTAATTCATCCAGTTGAGTTCTTGTTGATTCTTCATTTTCACTCCACCCCCCCCACCACCCGTATTCAACTCTTTACCTTTTCCCAACCCCTTGCCCCATACATTTTGGCACGGGGTGTTGAGAATATATTACCAAAGCAAATAAAGTTATCAACAATGCCCAATAAAAAAAACGTACCAACAATAACAACAACAACAACAAATTGTGCAAAAATTGTGTAAAAAAAAACGAAAAAGAAACGTCAAAAATAAAATAACAACAAAAAGAGAGAGAGAGAGAGAAAGAGACAGAATAAAGCAAACAATCGCTCGGAATTTGTTGTTATTTTTATTTTTTTTATTTCAAGCTGTCTTTCTGACCTTGACATTGAATAGATATTTTTTTTTATTGTTTTAATTTTTTCTTGTTTTTGTTTTTAATTTTTAATTCGCCATCTCTGTCTCTCTTGCTCTCTCTTGCTATGTTTCATTCGTACTCGTTTTTACTTTACTATAAGCTTATCAAAAGGCTCGTCGCAGGGGAGAACTAACTAAACAGCTTGTGGGCTTAGAATATTTTGATACCCTGTAATTATGGGTATATAGGCATTTAAGTTTTACATATACAATATAAAGACATACATATATATAAAATGAGTCCTAGTCAATATCTTTGTATAAGATTCTAACTACAAAACATTTTCATTATTTATCTGAAATTTTTCTCATGATAGTTTATTTTTATATATATGTATGTATATATATACATATTCATTCATTTTAATAATGGGTTTGCCTCCTATCTGCCTGATCCCCCAAGTCTTAACTTTTGCCATTCTGATATACTATATGTGGTTTATCAGTGAAAATTTTATAAATAAATTTATTTTTTTTGCATGCCGGCTTGTTGGGCCTTATCTTAATTTAGTGTAGTATTTTTTTTTTTTTTTTTGTAGTACATATTGTTTTTTTTTTTTGGGTTCTCTCTTATTTGTTTTTTATTTTTGCTTTTTTTTAATTCCATTTTCGCCTCTGTCATAAAAATTTTATAATATTTCGTTCTGTTTACACCTCTGCTTATGGTTGTTGTTTTTTGTTTTTCTCCCCTGATTATATAACATAAACAAAAAGCAGACAAAGTGTCTTGCTCTTTTTTTTTTATTGTATTTTAAATATTAGTCATCGGTGTGTGAGTAACTTACCGGGTGAGTGTATGACTTAATTTATCGGTTGAAACAATTGTGAAATATCTAGCTAAAGTATATAAAGCTAAGATATGAAATTATTGGAAAAACCGTATCGATCGAAATTCTATACTATATAGAAGATCTTTTATATGACAGCTAATTGTGATGATGTAGTCAGCTTTTGAAAATAAATTGTAGATAAAAACCTTCTCCTCTATTGTAATGCGTAGAAAAATAATTTCTATTGTATATAGTAATACGATCCAGTAATTCAATTCAATGCAATGTATGTATATAGAATGTGATATAGTAAGCAAAGTATATTCTATATGTATAATAATTAATAGAAGATCAATTGCTTATCCATCTGATTTATCAATTTTTATCATATATTATAAAAAATCATTTAAAATCATATCTTACATATATTTTATTCTAAACAGAAACAATAATGGTTATATTATGTAATCAAAAATATATAGAAATAAACTCCGGAAGGAAATGCAATTAGCAGCTTTATCGTTATAAAGTCGGAAATGCTTCCTTATATACAGTATACAAAAGTAGTAAAAATTGTATAACACAGAATGAGCAATATATATATAGCACTGGATTTTATGGTGTATATATGAAACATATATATATATACATATATAGAAATCGATACTATAGAAGGATGAAAAATCCAACGTGGCCGGGATTATAAATTTTGGTAATTTGCCAAATGGACTACATTAATTTTTCTTAGTGATAAAAGTTATTAAATATTAAAAATTGAACACATTTTCAAGATAAGATCAAACAGAAATCGAAATGATATTGAATTAAACGAATTTCTTGTTTTCTTATTGAATCATCTGCAATAAATATTCTGATAAATTATAAAAAGCTTGACCCTTGGCCTTCTCAATGGATTACTCATACGCCCCATGGGAACCCATTTGAAAGTGCTTTAATAATATTTTTGTTAACCATATATCGAAGAGCGTGCAAAAGCATTTTGCTCATAAACTTTCGTTTTTGTTCATTTTCGTTTCGTTTTTGTATAAAAATTTCTTTTGGTGGGGTTTTTTTTTTGTTGTTTGTTTTTTTTTTTTTTTTTTTTGGATTTTGCAGCTGGCTAAGAAAGCAAATGATCCATAAATGTATTCGAACTGATTGCTTTTATATAGCATTCATTATATAGCATTCATTGTGTTGTTGTTGTTGTTGCGATTGTTATTGTTGTTGTTGTTGTTGTTGTGTTGCAACATGGCTAATGAATTTTAATTGCCCCAAATGCGTTTTAATAATGATTATGATTACTTTGACGTGTGTGTACGATTGTTTGACTGCTAATTAAAAACAGTTTTAATTCATTTGAATAAAGTTTAAGCATTGAAATGCAATGCCAAAAAGAACAAAACGAAACGAAAACCAAGACAAAAAAAAAGAAAAGAAAAAAAAAACGAAAATTAAAATTAAAATGAGCAACAAATAAAAGAAATAATATCAAGCAGCAGCTGTTGAGCTGTAATTTATAGACGGCATTTCCGTCTGTCCCCTTGTCGAATTGTTCAAGTCAGAATTAGAATACAAACAATACAAATATATATATACATATATACATATATATGATAAAGTTTATATGTATATATAGGAGGCTTTATCACATTGTATTTTTTTTTTTGGTTCCAAGCAGCTGACTTTGACCTTGGACGCTGTTAACAAAACACACACAGATACTGAAAAATATTTAAAACGAAAAACAGACCAAGAAAAAACAAAAAAAAAAAAAAAAGCAAAGAAAAAATGTGTTGAACTTGTTATACCCTCTATAAGCCACTCCATATGATAGACCGAACAAGCATTGATTTTACTTTCTCATTTCATTTAAAATGACACTAAAATATTTTTGTTGTTTTATTGGTTTACGCATTGGCTGCTGTTGGATTGCAATTGTTGAAATTATATTTAATTCGATTGGTATTTTATTCGGCAGTGGTAAAACATTTATTTCAATAATGTTAATATCTTAAAGATATCTATTTTTCAGAAAGTGATCTATTAATAATCGGCAGAGCTGCCTATATGTTTCATCTAATTGGCTCTATTTTCCTTTTTGTCTCCACTATCAAGGTGAGCTTGAAATTTTTGACAATAAATGGCAAATTTTTTTTGAAATTTAGTTTTAGTTAAGGTACCAAAATTCTATATCCTACGTACTATATCTTATACTAGTATTGAATAACCGATATAAACCGTAAAGCTTATTTTTTTCTTTTGTAGATAAAAAGCAAATGATAAAAGTTTATTTACAGGAGATAGGGAAAAGATTATCATGACAATTCTTAACGGTTATTCTGCTTATCAGTTTCGGTTATATTAAACAAATTTTAGTAGATCATTTTCTTTAGTTATTATTCATTTTAACCATTAAAAAATGATCAAACATAATTCAGATATATTGGTAATTTTCCATATTTAGCTATAATCTATATTTTTATCTTTAATTTTCTATAGAAAATTCCATCTGTGGTTACGTTTTACTTGGTTAGCAATATAGTTCATCTATTTGTTTGTTCTTTTTTTGTGATAGAATTTTGTTATTATCATAGCCATAAAATATTTGAAGCGATTCTACCGATACTTGGTTTGTGTAAGTATTAAAAATCCAAATTTATATTAAATTCTCACAAATAATAAGTTCTTTTATCTAATACATTTAGTTTTAAGTATATATTTTTGGTATGTGGCCTATAGCTATCGAGAGCGCATCCTGCCAGAGAGATTTGATTGAATCGAACATGTAAAAGGCCAATCGAAGGTGTAAAAACTTTTCTTTATATACATATTTAGACATATATATAAGTAGTATAAACTTTTTAATGTTTTTTTTTTGTTTTCTTCGTTTCAGTTTGCTTAGGCCTTGGACTTTAACTATTTTTTATTTTTTTTTTTGTAATCTAATTTTAAGGCAAATTATTTGTGTTTGTCTTGACAGAAAGTAACAAAGCTATTGTTATTATTTTATTTTTTTTTTTTCCTTTTTTTGTTCTTCTTGGGTTAATTTCACACTAATTTGTAAATTTGCTTTTAATGCCAAAGACAAAGAGCAAATAGCCAATGTTTGACTAAAACATATTGATAACAGTGGTCAAGAAAACTAATCGCACAGGCTGATATTGTGTTCGGAACACTTAAAACAATCCTAGCATTGCAATATAATTTAGTACTTAAGTGTATACAGATAGTTGTGTACAACTGTATGCATATTTCTGCTTAACAACTAATTCAGTTTCAGTCTGGCAATTTCTAGTGGATGAAATCACTTCATTCCTTTTTTTTTTTTAGTTTTTTTTTTGTTTTCAATCACGTGCTAAGTGCAGTCGATTTGTCTGCCATGTTTGTTAGTTAGCATGCAACACGAAGGGGCAAGCGCAACAGGCACCAGCAACAACAACAACAGCAGCAGCATCAGCATCATCAGCAGCAGCATCAGCATTAGCAATCGGAGCAATTGAAAATCCCCCCAACAAGATTTGTGTGCTATATAATTTCTGTGCACAAATAAAATTAGAGCAGAAGACGAGACAATAAAATAGAAAAAAAAAAAGAAGCGAAACACGAAAAATGGAAAATAAAAGAAAGAGACTGAACAACACACACACACACACACACACACATCAAGTGGCATATCTTGCACAAACTGACAACTGGCAAACTATTTGCCCTATCACGTACAAATTAAAAATGTGAAATGTTTCAATTGAGTTGTGAGTTGAAGAAACCAAATTTCAATAGCCAAACACAACTTGAAATTGATATTATGTAAATTTTTATTTGTAGCCGGCGCCCAATTAGTTTAATTTTATGCAAAAACCTATATATATATAAAATATATATAAATATATGTATGGCATAAAAACCAAATCTTAGTCAATAAGTGTTAAAATTAATATTTTTTTTATATAAATAGATATTATTATTTAAATTAAAAAAAAAAAAAGAGAAGCAGAGAAAAAAAATAAACAAGTCGCAGCAGCTGTCAATGATATTGAATAGATATTTGACGACAAACAAGTTTTAAAACATTTAAGACAAATTCAATTTGGCTTAATCTGCATTTTGATTAGACATTTCAAAATATCAACTCTTCCGCTTAGAGTTTTTTTCTCTTCTTCTTTTTCTACATTTGGAGACGATCAAACCAATATTTTAGGCATTATATTTGTTTATCTTTTTTTGGCCAGATTTATTCTTTAGGCCAGATCATCTAATTGCAATTGGTGGTAGGTGATGCCACACCTTGCCACATAAATTTTTTGGGAAAATATATAAATAAATAAATAGTAGACAGAAATTTTGTTCGTGCATTTACCAAATCTCACGTTTTTCACATAAATATTTTAAATCATAAACCACAGTCGCCTCAGCAAACAGCAAATTCAATTTAAATTTATATATATATATATATGTATAATATAATATTTGCAGATTTTCTTCATTGATTGCAGCATTCACTGTGAATTATTGATTAAATTTGCCACTTGACCACCACGCCCACTCAATTGAATTTTGCGGCTGCCCCAAAGGTATGAACTTTACTTGAACAGTAGTGAAAAAAAGCAAGAAAAAACCATCCACAAAAACAAGTAACCAATAAAGAAAATTCACGTAATAAATCAATGCAAATAAGCAATGAAATTTTTCAGTATTTTTCTGCCACTTTCCATTTTCATTTGTGGGTGCAGCACAATTCGCTAAACATAATTTTCATACTTATCTAGATGAAAAGTAACAACAAATAAATAGAAAAAAATAAAACGAAAATCCAAAACTGGTTACGCATAATCTAAGCAGACAAACAAAAATTTAAGAAATATTTAATAATTATTTATTAAAACTAAATCGAATTTACCTTATCGCAAAGCATTTTGAATTTAACGACTTTACAACATGCAGAAGGAAATGAAATGCGATACCCTACCCTATCTTACCACATTACAGTAAATATTCGAAATATAAATCAATATATTATCTTGATCTAATATAGTTTTAGATTACCTCTTCCCTTGGCATATCGATAGAGCTATAAAATTAATTAGCATATTGAATAAGAAATGAATAACTATATAATATAAACATTTATTCTATTCAGTTCGTAATGTTCATTATAATTGTCACTCACTGTAGCTGTAAATCTGACCGCAAATCGACCATTGGAGGCAACAGCGCATCGAACTAGGCTGAGTCGATTGCAAATTGATTAATGGCATTAAATATTTAAAACATTTTCCAACGCGACTAACCCTCTATTTTTTCTCTATTTTTTTTTTATTTTGATGTAGTTGTTGTAGTTGTATTTTAGTGTAATGCGAGAAACCACTAAATGTTCATGTTCAGGTTGTTGTTGCTATTATTAATTGTTGTGGTAAATGGTGTTGCTTTTTTGTTTTTGTTTTTGTTATTGCCATCAAATATGGTCTTAAACCGGCAACCTGTTTTTTTTCTCTCTCTGTATTTATATTCATATCACATTCGTTCAATCTTTAAAAGCAAAAAAAAAAGCAAACTACAAAATTTGTTTGCCATTTAATAATTTGCCTAAAAGTTAATTGCGCAAATTTAGCCAAGAGGCCTCCATGTCTATGTGATTTAATCCAATGGAAATTGTTAATGTTAATCATGTGGGTTGCCGTTATAGACAAGAGACAAAAAAAAAAGGCAAAATCAAAAGCATTAAGGAAAAGCATTATCTCATTGCGATCGTCGTCGTGATTGACTCAAGTACACACTACAGAGCAGCGACTTAATTAATAATAATATATAATACAGATGGAAAAAAAAAAGACACAAAAGTTGAACTAATTAAACCAGCTGGATATAAACACAATATCAGTATATACATATATATATATATATATGCCAATTGCGACCCACATGTTACATAGTTAACAATAATAATAACAATTGCACTTGAATCACAATAACGTGAAGCATAAATCATAGTAAAAAGTCATTAAAATACACAAACGAAAATCATAAAAAAAAAAAAAAACAAAATTAAAACAAAATCAAATACGAATAACAACGAATTGAAAAACAATCTAGCTTAGAATAGGCCAAACTACAAACAAAACGCATGGAGGCCCAAGACAATGAATTATAGCTTAGAGATGACAGCGTGACAAAGTCGTGAGGGATTGAGACATAAAGATATATTTTCATTCATTTAATATTATTTAATTTATGATCTCTTAACTAACTAATTGTACTCCCATCGTCCCTCTAAGATAAATTGCAAATAAATGCCCAAGAGAAAATTTAATATTAATTACTATTAAATGTTTTTTAAGAATTTCTGTAAATATTAATTAGTTCTTTAATTTTTTGTCATCTCTTTCAATAATCGTATCACATAATCCACCTTCAACTTTATTCAAGTGTAACCTAAAAAAAAAAAAAAAAAAATCAGAGCCTGACTTGAACTTTAATACCAGTAGCTTAGCTTGCTCTAAACAACAATAACAACAATTGGAATGAAAGGAAGGCGTGTGCCAACGCCGCACGGTTTCCCGACAAACAATTGCCAGCCAATTCGATTGCTTTGCAACAACAGACTCTAAAAGACAAATGGAAAACTACAACCAGAAAAAAAAAAAAAGAAAAATCAAACGTGAATGTCATTAAAGTCAAATCAAGTTGATGAGCGGGCCAGGCAGGCAACTTGATATATATGTATATATATATTTGCTGTCTTTATTTAAACTAGTTCTCTTTCACAAGTGATGGCCTGACCTGGACCTAGGTGCGGTCTTCTCCTTGGACACGAACTCAAACTTTAACCAAACATATATACATATATATACAAAATGGCAAGAGCGAGAGTAAACTGAAACCAAACTAAACTGAAACCAAAGAAAAGTAAAATGCATTAAAGTGAAGTGAAGTGATATCTTTAATGTTCACTTTGCAGAGTGAGAGAGAGAGAGAGAGAGAGAGAGAGAGAGAGAGAGTGCAAAAAACTCATAAATTAGACTCAGAGACTCAGACTTGGAGTTGAATCGTTTCATCGTCGTCCGCCTTCGCATTTTGGGCAATGTGTGGTCAACAAAATAAATAGAAAATTAGCCAGACATTGCACAAAACAGACCATTGGATTCAGCACAAAATAGCAACATCAGGCACAAAAACACAAAAACCATATACAAATAATACGTTGTCCAATGGCCAATATGTTTTGTTGTAGTTGCTGTTGCTGCTGCTGCTGCTGCACACATAAAGAAACAAAAGCACTAACGCACAACATTAGTGAGCCGGGCAAAAGACCTGGCCAAAATGAAAAAAAACCCAAAAACCAAATGGCAATGGCAACAGCTCATTGGAGCGCTAATTAATTGCAAACGATATACGATTTGTGGTAGGGGAATCTCGGCGGAGATTCAAGCAATATAACACAAAATGTAATACCACATCTTTTCTTCTTCTTCTTTTCCTTCCACAGATTGGTTGGTTGGTCAAAAAGATGCAAAAGATTTGTTCAAGAATAAGCTAGGATTATGGCTAAAATGCTGACTTGCTTAAACTATGTTATTAAACATTTTCAGTTCAAGGTTTAATGATATCTGCAAAACTTTATTGAATTGAATTAAACATGAAATTTGTATTAAATTCTTCAACTCCTTCGAGATTCCCTTTCGCTATTTCACTTAAATCCGATGCAGAATTGAAATAATTTATACTCAAAGAAAATCTACATTTATATATATCTTTTCCATTTTTAATAAGTTTCAGTTCTAGAAATTGTTATTGTATTATATATTTTGTTTAACTTGCCATAGCTTAAAGTTTAAATGGTTTAATTTGTTTAATAATAATTGATGATAAACAAATTCGATTATGGGATTTTCCGTAGTTAAAACAAATATGAAAAATTTAACGCTAGATCATCTATATTTTTTTTTTGCGTTTCAATTTCTAACTAACTAAATGTTGATGACTCATCCCTCTCGTCTGTAACCAAACTGTGATATAGAAAATGTCTCTCTTGACTATATATATATATTTTTTTTTAATGTTAGCGTGTTAATCTCAAACAAATTCAAAGCAGGCTAACACACACATGACACATACCCACACACACACAAACTTAACCGAGTGCCTAGAGAAACAAGTTGTTAATGAAAATGCCACAAAATTCCCATAATGCATTTTCAGAGGCGCTCACTTCACGCTGTGCTGGCCAGGCAAAAAAAAATAGAAAAAAAAAGAAATAAATAAATAAAGGAGGAAAAAAAAAAACATTACACAAAAAAATAAAACTAAACGCGTAAAGCTGTGAAAAGTCTCATTACTTTAGACAAATATGCAATTTGATGTTGGAGCTTGGTTGGTGGTGTTGGAATTGGAATTGTAGTTGGAACTGGAGTTGGAGTTGGAGTTGGCTCTTGTGCGGTTGGGTGTTAGACCAGACAAGGAGGCAAATGTGAAAAGTTGCTACAGGCAACAAAACATACACATACTACTACTCTTAGTAAACTTGCTACAAGTGGTGAATAGCAACAAAAAAAAAAAACACAAAAAACACAAAAAAAAAAAAGACAGCCGACCGCAAAAGTTGCCACTACTGTTGGCAGCATGTGTCGCGTGTTGCGGTGGCAAGTTCATAGACATATGTGCAAAAAATTTATATGTATTTATATATGTATATATGTATAACGAAAGAAAAAAAAAAAGGAAAACGAAAATGAAAGCTGTGACTGTGATCCCTTTTTCATTTTCTGATGCCGCCACACGCATAGTATTTGCAATTAAAATGAAGTTTGTTTTTTTTTTTTCGACTTCACGTTTCGTTTTTTTCTCTCTCTCAAAGGAGCCAAATTAATTGCCATACAATTTGTGTAGGGGCGGTGTGTAGTAGGGTAGGTTCTGGTCTCTATTTTAGAAATAAATTTACTTAATTTGTTTGTCCAGACATACAAATATATGTATTTGATTTTATTTTAATCAAAGGCTTGTTTTTGTTTTTCTTTTCCCCCTTCTTCTTCTTCTTCTTCTTCTAATTACACAGTTTGGTCAGTTTGTCGTGTGAACGTTGTTTCGAATTGGTCAGTCAAATACATTCAAGTGAGTATAAGCAAATATTTCACCAGAAATCCCTATAAATATTTAAAGAGCAAATAAACAAAATAGTCAGCCAGACAGGCATAAAGAAAATCAATAATATTTAAAACTCCCATACGTAAAACTAGTAGGATATACTTACTAGCTTTGCTTTAACTAGTTGAGCATCTATCTGATCTGATGAACGAAAAGTATAATGAAAGAGAAGGCCATACATAAGCTAAGGCGGCGGCGGCATTCGACATGATTTTTAAGTAAGTTTTGTATCTGTTTTGCTGTATATTTGCTTTTGGTTTGGTTTCTTTTTTTTCTTTTCTGTTGCTGTTTCTATATGACAAATTGAGCTGTCAGTTAGTCAGTCAGTCTGTCTGTCTGTCTGTCAGTCAGTCAGTTAGTTAGCGGCGGCAACTCTTTGAGCAACTGTCAAATGTTAAACAAACTTCCTTTTATAAATCAAATTTCATATTTTTTTTTGTACGTTTTTGAAGGTAATTATGAAGTAAATCTACTTAAAGACACGAAACTATTTTAAAGGAGTTAAATTGTCATTAATTTATAGAACGATTATTATAATTTTCATTTTAACTAGATCGTTAAATAAACAGCAAAATTATATATTTAAACTTTGATTTAAACACTTAATTTATCTTACTAATTCATCATTGGAAATATTAAAAGATAGAAGATCATTTCCATTTCAAATAACTTTACGCAGCAACTAATCTTTATTTCATATAAACCAGAATAACTAGAAGTCTAGTAAGTCTAACTAACTCTTTTATTATACCAAAAGATACTACAAACTTATTTGAACAAACTAGAAACTTCTTCTAACTTCAGCGGGCAAACTTTTTCTGGCAAACTTCTTCAAAAGTTTCTCTGCCTTTTGAAATTTTGTTAAGTTTCTAGAACTCATTTAATTAAGATCTTGAGTATGAAATTGTTTATAAAAAAATATATATATATATTAAACATCTTTTGGCAACATTCAAATTTTGATTCATTATAACTAATTGGCAGTATTTTTCCCCCTTTTTTAGTTTTTGTTGTTGTGTTTTGTTTTCGTAATTTATTAGACGTTTGGTTCAAACAAAGACAGAAGCCGATATATGTATATATAGACAGTTAGTTAGATAGATGGATAAACTCCACCCATTTTTTATTTATTCTACATTTTGTGTGTGTGTTTTTTTTTTGCTTTTTCTTTGCCGACATTTGACATGACAGGCCTAAGCCAAATGAATGCACACACACACACACACACATTCAGATACACACATGCAGATATATAGATCCACACATCTAGCCACAGATACAGATATGTATGTACATACATATATATGCGTGATTTATCTATTCAATTAAACTCGTTGGCAGCGCACACAGCAACAAACAAACAAATATCAGAAAATTTGCTAGGTTTGAGAGTCCAATGACTTTCGAACTAGAAATAGAAATAGCGAAACTGAAACTTTAATTGCAATCAATTTTCATTTTTATTCTCTCTCCCTCTCTCTCGCTCTCTCTCTCTCTCTCTCTATCTGTCTCTGTTATTCAGAGCAAACAAATTTGTTTATCTGTTGTGTAAGTACTTAAACTATGTTTGTTCATTATAAACATATTGCCATATTTGTTGTACATGTTGTTTTTATTATTATTATTGTTGTTGCTTATTTATATTCAATTTTATGTTCATTATAATGATTATTATTATTTTTAATAATATTATTGTTTAAATCCCAACCATTGCCCAACCATTATTGCTGTCTATCTGTCTCTGGTCTCTCTATCTCTCGTATGTACTTAACTTTGTTTTGCTTTATTTATGACCAAACCGAGCTTAGGCTTAGATTTTTAATTAATTCAAGGCTTTTATGGCACGCTCAATGCTCCAAACCGACACCGAGACTTTGAAGCAATTGTTGTGGCTTGACTAATAATTGTTTGAGTATGCGGTCAAGTAACAAAAAAAATAAATAAAAATAAAAAAAAATGCCACCCTACCCTATCCCATTCTAATGTACCTGTCTAGCTACCTATATACATATGTATGTATGTATATAGGTATATTGTTAGCCACCAATTGACTCACTACTACAACCACCACCACCAACACCACCATCAACTAAATTGTCGTCTATGTGGGCGTTGGCGTGAAAATTCTTTAGAAATAATTAGGGAGAAAAATGGGAAAATTAGTGATGAAATGCAATTCAAATTCATTAGCGGTAACTAAAACACAAAACGATTTTGTTGTGGGAGTCGACTTTGAGATACTTTATATAAGGAAAAACTGTAAATTTATAAATAATAATATAAAATATGTGGATTGAATATTGGAAATTTAAAAAATTATAAAAATTGAGACCATAATGTGAATAGTTTCACTTATATTTACTTACCTAATCTGTTATATCTGTTTATATTATAAATATTTATTTTAATTTGCATAATAAAATATCAAATAAATGAACTCAATATAATCCTTAATAGTTCTTTAACTATATATGAGTTTACATTTAATATTTAAGCAGGTCAAAGTCAAGTATGTTGAATAGACAACAATTAACTAACTAACTAAACTGTCTTTAAAAATACAAATAAATCTAAACAATATAAACAGCATGACTAAATTTTGTTCTATCAGTTTAGATTTAGAAAAAAAAAATCATAAACATTTATCGTTTTTAAGTATAACCTCGAACTTAAATTATTTAAAAGTTTCGATTAGCTCTGATCTATGTAAAATTACAGATTATTTGATTTCAATAGATTGATTGTCAGATAAAACAGTTTAAAATATATTTCAATGATTAAAGATTTATATCAGAATTAATTAAAGAAATCTTCCATTCAAGTTCATCAAAAAATAAAAATGAATTCTTGTGTTATATAGTTACAGGGTATATGTAAAAACAAAAGAAAATATACTCGTAAAAATAGTCAAGTCATTATCACCTGCATAATTAGTTACTTTTGGCTTGGTTTGGTCAAGCAAGCAAAGATAGCGCCGCATTGTCGCACCCTCATCTGAAACTGCTCTAGTAACCACATCAAATGTCAACACCGCTCAATCAACTCTTCAAGACTTTTGAAGACCAAACCAGCAAACCGCAAATGTCAGGGTTAAAAATATATATATTCCCATGGTCACCAACTAAACGGTGGAAGATCTTGTTGAAATTTCTAATTAATAAAATTTATAATCTACAAAATTTGGAAATCAAATAACAATAATTCCATCTTTATACCCGCAGGCATTGCTTGTATTTTTTCCCTGTTTTTTTTTTCTTGGTGAATTGGAGCGCAAATGGTTTAAAAATAAGTGATAAACATGAGACAAAAAAAAAAATGGAAAAACAAACGAAAAAAAAAAAAAAAAAATTGGACCTACAAAAATTTAAATAAAATTCATATGAAAATGTGGCAAGTGCCCCGACCAGGGGCAAGAGATAGGCAGCAGGCCAACTATGTTAAGTGATATTTATTTTTTACGCTATACAGATTTCTTATTAAGATTAGACAAATATCAGGTAGCTACATGAACTAACCGGTGTCTGACTTAAGGGCCAAAAAAAGAGAAAAAAAAACTACTAGTTGCTCCATATAAAACTTATGACAACAGACCTACGAGAAGAAAAAAAAACAACGAAAATAAAGGGCATGCGGGCCATGACAAACTGACAGACATGGACAACAAACGGAAGATACAATACAAACAACAAAATAACAACAACAACAACAAAAAGACATAGTCCCAATTAATTCAAGACAAAGGAAATGTTTTTGGTACTTATAAATTGAGTGAAAACAGCTGCTGGCCAAAGCCAAAAAAAAAAAAAAATAAAACAAAATTTAAAACGATGATGAAAATCAAAAAAACAAAAAAAAAAAGAGAAGTAGCTCTGTCATGAAACCAAATTTAATTTTTTTATAAATAAAAATAGAATGTGAATATAGAATATTGGGTAAATCAACAATAAATGAAAAGTCCAAGAGTATTAAAGTTACTATTAGCTATTAACTGTTAGTACTCATACTAAAGTTACCATTAGCATTAAATAGTTCGCGGAATGATTTTAAAATTGATTATGAATAAAATTGATAATATCTTTCTGTTGATTCTTTTCTATTTTCTCAATGATTATTAATCTAGAGTAAAAATGTAAAATTGAAAACATTTTTTGTTGACGTTAAACACTTTCTTTGATAAAGAAACCCAAGAGATTAAATAAGGCAAAAATGAAAGAGAACATTTTACAAATTTATCGGATTTGCATATAATCAATACGATATTTGTATGTATATATATTTGGCTTGCCTTTTAATGCATTGTTTACAAAACAAACCAAATGTAATCTGAAATTATTGATTCAATATTAAAAAAAAAAAGAGCAAGCGAAATGTAAAAGGGGGAAATGGTAATTGTGAGTTGCTTAAACAAGCGCATTTAATTAAAGATTTCTTTATATATATATATATATACATGCATACATATATAAATGAGTACATATTAAAAATGGCAAAAACCGCAACGAAATGTTGTACGAGCGATAAGGCACAAAAAGATAAAATAACCCAAGCAAACAAAGGCGCGGTAAAGAAAATAAATAAATTATAAATTATTGTACTCCATCCACATACAAATGTACATACGTATATATACACACCAGTGAGTATATATGTATATTATTAAACAAAAAAAAAAACAAAAGAAATACTACTAAGAATCACGAGTAGAGCCAATAACATGACTAATTAGACAGCTCTAGAAAATTTATTATTTAAATGAATGGAATTCTTTCTACAAGGAAACGCCCACAAGGCAAGCAGCAAATATGTATACTTCTCTCTGTGTAATGATTGATTTAATCAATTAATGACTTTTTGTGTCCATTACAATAAGATATCATATACAATTAACAAAATGTGGCCAAGAAGGCCAACTTAAAGTGGTCAGATTATCAGTTAAAGTACAAAATATTTGCCACTAAAATAAAACATGATTATTAAGAATTAATTTTATACTGAATGAAAATTATAAAAAGCACAAACTTTTAGCTATAAATTAGTTACATCATTTAAGTGTAATAACTGTTATATTATTCCATTTACATACATTTTGCATTTTTAATTCCAATTTTCAATTATACCCCCACCTCCACCCAAATCAGACATCGATCGACGTCATTGAACTGACACTTAGCTGATCTACATTATTTATTACAAATAAAAATAGATTTACTTTTTTCTCTTACTTTTTTGCTTAGCTATGTGTTGATGTGTGTGTGTGTTTTTTTTTTTTTAATTAATGCAATCCATAAATTACAAAGCAAATTAATTGTTAATCAAATCCATTAGAGTTGGGGGAGAAAAAAAATAACTAATACAAAATAGTAGTGAGATGTTGTAAACGATCATCATAGTTGGCGATCAAGTTAAAAACAATTTTCCACTATTAATCGATTGACATTTCATTAATTATAGTTAATTTGCAACTTTCTATATGCTGAATGAATCATTTAGCTTAGTTAGTTACCCCTACAAATGCAGAATCAAGTTGACTTAAAAGTGCATTGAAATTCTAACTAAAATTGCAATGGCAAAAAAAAAACCATCAAATAAAACAATAATAAATAAATGTATGATGTCAGCAATTTAGATGACCGACAATTGGTGGGTGGGAGGCGGTGGATGGGGAGGAGTGTGTAAGAGTAACTGTGTGTGTGTGTGTGTATGTATATGTGTGGGTGTTCTATCTCATCGTCGAGTGGGCGACAAGTTCAATTTCATTTCATTTAATGCGGCTGACAAGCGCCACATTGAGAATCAACACAAAGAAATGTAATTCAGTGCTTTTCATTCCAATACCCTATAACTGGGAAGGGGTATTATAGGCAGAGAAGAGAACTTTGGTTAAGCTAAATAAATTAATTTAAAACTTTTGCCTTTTTTATTGGTTTAATCTAAACAAAGTTTCTAAAAAAAAATAAAGCTTGCAATAATTAAGGGTTTTCAAATATTGTCTTTTAACTTATAATAAATTTATTCGAAATTATAAAAGGGTATCAGAGTTGTCGTTCAAGTGAACGAATATTTCCTCATTTTATATTTTTTTATATTTTTCATTTTTTTTTTTTCATTTTTGCTAAGTAATTTACAATAATTGTTAACGATGACGCCGCTATTGTTATTGTTGTTGCTGCTGCTGCTGTTGTTGTTGTTGTTGTTGTTTGGGGGCAATTTAAATGCAAATAATTTTGTAAGAAAATTTACATAGTTTTAAATTTGAATATAATTACACAAATTAGACATAAGAAAGGCAAAAGCAGCCACAGAAATTGCCTCAAAATTAAGCAAAATCAAAAAGCAAACACGCCCAATTTGCCCACTTGTTGTTAGCTAGCTTTCTCGTAAAAACATTCGCAAATACATACACACACACACATACACACACCCCGAGATACACACACTTGTACTCATTGCCAACTTACTTAATTTTGCAACAAAAACGCAACAAAAACAAAAAAAAAAGTTCAACAAACGCAAATTGTGCAAAATACAAAACGAAATCAAAAGCTACAACAGCAACAACAAAAACAACTCCAGCAACAAAAGATCCAATTGTTTAAGCAACTTGTAACAGTAGCAAAAATACAATTTATTTGCCATTGCAACCAAAAAAAAATTTGTATATTAGGCCGGCTGCTGCTGTGTGTTGGCAACATGCGACAATAAGACTGCACAGTGGAGCAAATAGCACAAAAAAGAAGAGAAGAAAACAGAGAGACAGCAAGGAAAAAATTTTATTCTCAATATAGGAATACTTTTCTTTGGGGTAATTTATATAGAAATATAATTATATAATAGTTATATAAATAACTAGAAATTCTATTTAAATTTCTTTTCAATTTGATTTAATTATTGATATGAATTATCGTTGCATTATCGAAGATATTCGATTTAAATTTCATTTTATTTTAATTGAAATTCTAAACAGTTAAAAGCCATTAAGAAAATTTATTCTAAAAAGAATATTTTTGAACATATTGAGTAAAGTTTTTTTAAAAGAAGAAATTCTTAGAATGGAATTATTATATATATTATTGTCAGGAATAAGCATAAGTGGTTTATTGAATAGTTTTAAGATACAAATTATTATTAAGACTTCATTATCTTTAGCTCTACAATTTACGTCTCCCTTCAGCAGCTTCTCGAACAAGATTCCCTGATCTCTCCCTCGCGTATTCTCCCAATGCCAACTCTCCACTCTGCTCTCTTACGCGTTCTCTCCACTAGTACTGTCATTCTTGACATTACATATAATTATTATATATATTATTCTGATTTATTTCGCTACAACTTTTGGTTTTTAACATCTTCATTTTATATTCTAAAACAGAATGCAATACATATATCATTAAAATATATTGTTCATAGTTAAATAATTTGTACAGAAAGCTCAGTGGTAAAAGCAAATATCAATATTTATTCACAGAAATAGTTTCGGTTAGGCAATTTGCAAAAATTATTTTAAGTTTCATAGACAAAATATTAACAGACTGATTCAAGAACTAATAATTAGTTAAAAGAAATATTTCTAATTTTTTTTTTTGTAAATTTTTTACCAAATATGGTTAACCACTGTACATTTTTTTTTTGTTTAGACCACTGGCAACAAGTTGTTGCTGTTGCTGTTGTTGGTGCGACTGCCGCTGCTGCTGATGATGATCACGACATCAGCAGCCGCCAGGGGGCGTTGCTAATGAAGATGATGTTGCGAAAAAAGAAAGAAAGAAAAAAAAAACTTAACGAATAAACGAAAAAATAAGCAAAATGTTTGTGTGACGGTCGTTGGCCTGAGGTACGCCTTTAGCTGCTGTTACTGCTGCTGTTGCTTATGTTGGGTGGGCGTGGCCAATTGCATTGAAACCGAAAGCAAACCAACTTACAACTCACACAGGCCGCTTTCATTTTCAACGCCGTTGCAGTTGAGCAATTTTTTTTTTTCTTCTCTTTCGTTGCTCTGAAAACTAATTAAAAAATATGATAGGCCCATCACCCTTCCCCACCCCCCTCTTCTACACACACCCCCTGCAAATAAAAAAACACTCTAAAAAAGCGTTTTTGTTCTCACGCTAGAGTTAAAAATTATATTTGGATAAAAAAAAAATAAAATAAAATAAAATAAACAAATATAACAATGAGGCAAACACGCGCACAAAATTTAAAAAAAAAAAACGTTTTATTGTTATGATTATGTAGAGTTGAGGTGCCATTTGGCCGTGTTATTGTTGTTGTTGCTGTTGCTGTTGCTTCATTTTGTTTGCCGTGTAGAAACGTGCCAAGTGGAGGACCCCGAAAATTAATATGCAATTAATCGCGCACAACAAGGAACATGTTGCCAATACCAACTTTACGTGCCCCGTGTGCACATGTCGTCCAACTGCCGCCTAAAGAAGGGGCAACACACATATAAAAACTTGTTCCGATAAGCATCAAAGGCAACAGCTGAAAAGTCACCTACTCACAAGAGACAACAGACAACAGACAACAGACAGCAACAACACCAACCAACCAAGAGACAACAACCCAAATTTTTAGCAAGACTCAAAAAAGAAGGAAAAAAAAAGTGTACTAATTCCCTAAAAATATTTTAGTACAAGTATCTACTATAAAATTACCCTAGATCAAAGCTACATATATCTTTCAATTGTTCTCCCTCATTCAGTTTCCCTTGAAGATCTTCTTCAGTTAAAACAACACCAACACATAAATATCCAAAGAATGAGTTAATAAAATATTGTAGCTAAAGGATTGCTACCTGCAGACATAATTATAGATATTTAGTATGTATATACCCTCTCTCTCATATGCGTATAGGGTATCAAAAAAATTAAAAAAAACAGCAGCCGCACCCAGAAATGTGTCAAAGATCAACTGAGACAAAAATCGTTGAAGTCGGACATCGTCGAACTCGTCGCAATAAACAACTAAAAAAAAAAAACTGGTAAGTAAAAGACAAGGAGGAGGAGGGGGGGGGGGGGGGAACATAAAGATCAGGAACCCAAAAAACTGAACAAAAAGAAGAAAAAACAACAACCGAAATGCAATTGAAAACGAAACTGAAATTGCAAAAATCGAAAATAAAACAAAATCGGCAACAAAAATTTGTGACTGTTGCCGTGAGAATAATAATTAAAAGTTTTATGTTTTCTTTACACCCCCCCCCACGGTCTCCCAGCTCCATTGCATTATCTTTCATGTGAAATTTGATTTTTTTTTTTTTATGGATTTATTGGTCAGTGGGTGGGCCCAATTGAAAGGTTAAGAGGCTGGGGCGTGGCAGTAAAGTAAATTGAACATTGTCGAACGATAAGCCACAGGGACACAAACAAAAATCAAAAAGTGTTAAATTTCACATTGGAAAATTCTGAAGTTTCAATACTCTATATAGTTTAGATTTCAGTTATATGTATATATGATATAGATATATGATCAGGAGAAAGTCTTAAGTGTATTGTTGATTCAATTTATTTTGATTTGAATACAATTTGTTATAATATTATAGCATGAAAATTGAAAACGAAAATATCGATTTGAAATTAAAAGTGATATAGAAATATATATGTATATATATATTTATTATTTTCAGAAAATGTCGGATAAAATAGCAATTGTAGCTTATATAAATTTAATAATAGAAATGTATATTTGTTCAGTTGGCGTTCTTATCTTTTCTAAATGAAATAGAGATACCCTTTTCAAGTGAGGGTAATAAAAAAAAAAACAGGTGCGCCATGGCATTAAATTGAAGATTGCAGGGATTTTCTTTTTGCTTCAAGTCAGATACGTATAAATATATATATATGTATATATATATATATATCTAGTGTATGTGAAAAATATTGCTTGTATTACTCATTTGAATCTCGATTTGGTCACTGGAAAACAAGTTTTTTTTTTTGCAATTTTTGGCTTTTGTGCGTGGCATCGTCATTGGGGCATTGGTTTTAGCTAATACAAGTACAACAACAACAACAACAACAACAAATAGCACTCAAAAAACTATTGCACAAAAAAACGTGCCACGCATTTGCAGTCTGATATACAAACACGCACTAGTACACACACACACACACACACAGACTGAAGTCTATTTACCACACGCCACGTTTGCCGTTGCATTCAAAGGTAAATGCACTGTATTATCTGTTGACGTAGCTGTTGCTGCCTCCTCCTCCTCCTCAGCTCCTCCTCCCTCAGCTGGCCCCCTTCGAACTGTTCAACAACAAATAGACAACAATTTATGACTTTTAATTAGACAACCTAAACGCCGCCTCTCACCCCTCTGGCAATCGCCCAACAAAAACAACAAAACTTTCAATTTTCAAAATGAATTTGCATATTGATTAAAATATATTTCAAAGTTTGCCAAAAAAAAAAAAAAAAAAAAAAAGTAAAAAAAAGTTATGCCAAAAAATGCAAATTGAAAAAGGCAGAGGATTAGGCCAAAATGCGAAATCACGAAGTTTATATACCCTGGAAAATGAAAATTCATCAACCATGAAATGAGAAAATATTACTTGTTATTAAAATAAAATCAATAAATGAAATATATATAGGTACCTATATATTTATGATTCCTACAATTCAAAATGCTTTCCTTTTGGCCGGGGTAACAGAGTAAAAGAGATGGAAATGTCTGTGCAAAAAGAAAACAAAAAAGAAAAGAAAAATCTGCCATCTATTCAACTGTCAATTTCTAGTTAGCAAATTGCCACGGACTAAAAACAAAAAAAAAAAAAAAAAGAGAGAAAAAATGCAAACCTGGCAACTACAGATAGATAAGCCGACCTACCAAGTTATGGAAATAAAACCAAAACAAAAAAAAAAAAACGGATACAGAATATGTGAGGTAAAAAAAAGAAATATGGAAAAAATAACTGAAGCCTTGAACGTGCCTGGCATTTCATGGGCTGGACTGGTATGGAAACAAAACAAAGCAAAGCTATAGCCGCAGCACCCACCACCAGCAGCAGCACCACCATCACCACCATCAGCAATGGACACTCAAACTTTGCGCGACTTTTTTCCCTAGCGCTGCCCCTACACCCCTTTGTACAAACATATATCGTATATACATACATATTACATATATCGTACATATGGCAAATATTTAAAAATTAAAAACGAAATGCAGACACGAACGCAAAAAGCTTTTGACTGACTGCCCTAACTCCCTCCTATCCCCCCTTTCTTTCAGGGTCTCCCTTTGTCTGTGCATGCAATAGAGATGGAAGCGTGATTGGAATAATAAAAAAAAAATATTTTTAAATTTACAAAAATATTGTTAGCTAACTGAAATTCTATTGTCAACTAAATTTAGTTAACTAACTGGCAGATTTTTGGTATTTTATATCAACTGAGGCTGTACTATTAGAAGGCACTGTTTGAATTTGCTTAAAGAAAAACTATAACCAGGGACTTAAAAAGGGAGTTCCTATGATTTATGATCAATTAAATGATCTTTGAGTATTAGACCTTGAAATAACTATCACACAATCTAAACTGGCTTTAAAGATCATCAATAAATATTTAAGAAAAAAAATTAAGATTCTATTGGATCTAAACTATATTAGTTTAATATATTAAATAAACCACTTACTAAATCTCTATATATCTCGTGATTAATCATATTTCATTTCTTATTACTAGCAACTTTCTCTAGTGCTCATCTCTAGCTATGAAGTAGTACAACAATATCGTGTAATGCCATTTCCTAGAGTTCTTAAAACTTTTTTTTCTTCCCCCCAGCAACCCGCAGCAGTTGATATCTGGACGAGTTGCTGCCGTTGCTGTTGCTGCCGTTGCTGTTGCTGCCGTTGCTGCTGTTATAACCTTGTGTGTGTGTGCTTTGTTTCAGCGGGCATTAAACTATAAAAACCTTCTCCATCTGCTGGTGGCGCTGCTGCTTCTGCTGCTGCAGTTCTCCTACATTGCCGGACCGGGCCGGCCCCTCGAGTCTACGATTTCACTGTCAATATTGTTTCGCGCTTATATGCCGTGTAATTCTATTAATTATATTTATATTATTATTATTTTTATATATGTATATATCAGCTGGTGTTGATTTTTCCCGCATACACTGTGAAAAATTACTAATAGTCTTTTTTGATTGCAAGAAAAACTATATAAAAAGATTTAAATTGATTTGTTGAGGCTTTTCGGATTCTTATAAATGATTTGTTTCTATACAATATTTGTTACATAAATTTTTTCAAGTGTACATAGACTTGAGCGCAACAGTTTTGCACAATTTTCAATGAATCTGTCCTTGATAAAGTGCATTGCCGGTGCAGTCAGGCAGGCATTCAACATTGTGCGTTCATTCGCCTTATAATGTATATATATATACATACATATATACTAGTTGCAACAAACATTCATATACATACGTATGTATGTATGTATGCATGTAAGCAGTTTTAGTAGAAGTAGTTTATTGCTTTAAGTAGAGCTACTATCTGGTTTTAGTTTTTGTTTTTCTTTTTTAGTTTTACATTTAATTTATTGACTTGGGTTTAGGTGTGTAATTTATTTGCTTAAACTTACGCACTTTCTAAAAAAAAAAAAAAAAACAAAACGAAACGTTTTTCAACTTGCAGCAAATATTTATGAAACAAACTTAAATAACGAGATTCAAGAGCCAAGAGCCAAGAGTTCGGGTATGAGACAAAAGCCATTCATTGTGTATATATATATATATATATACATATATGTATATACATATACAAACGCATATGAAAACGAAAGTGTTGTTGTTGGACTTTAAAGTGGGTCACTTGAAAAGATCAGCTGTCATATGAAAATGCATGCCAATTTGAGGCTCAAAGGCTTGTGCCTTAACTCTTGACTTATATTTCTTTTTTTTAATCTTTACATACACATACATATATACATATATTTTATTTATTTTGTTTATCAGTTTTTATTCTGTCAGAGACTTGGTCAAACATTGAATTGTTCTCTCTCTTCTTCTCTCTTTTTCTGTCTTTCTCTATTTGCCTCTTCAATTGTTATCAAAAGTCAACTTTGACTTTCATTCATTTACATGGTTTTCTTTCTTTTCGTTTCATTTTATTTGCAAATACTTGAAGGGTGGAAGAAGAAAAGAGGAAAAACGTAAAAACGAAATATAAAGAATGTCTTTCATTAGCTAAACAATGTTATGTTCCATCCAAATGTGTTCTGTTCTTTTCTGTTCAGTTCAGTTGTTCAATGAAATATATACGAGAATATATGTGCATATATGTATATGTATGTATATGAAATGTCTGTTGTTGTATTTCTTTATCAATGCCTTGGCTTTGTTTTTTTGTTTTTCAATTTCTATGTAATCATAATATGGCCTTCGCTAATTGAGCCCCTTGGGCCAATGCTGGTGACATTTTGCTAATATTGAGGGAGAATTTGAAAAAGTAAATTTCACAACATTTTCGAATAATGATGAAACAACAAACAGCAAACGAATTAAAATGTAAATTTTGTATTGAAAATCAAAACTAGGTTAATACTTGTTAAGCAATGCATTAAAAAATTTGTTACTATGTAAATTGAATTCACATGTGAAAATTTATACGGAATTTAATTCAAACAATCTCGAAAATTGATTTTCTTTTCAAACAAAGTTTCATAAAGATTATCTAGATATATGTATAATCAGCAGTTATAATATATTTAACTATCTTTAACCTACTATATAGTTTATTATTAAAGTTAATTTTAAATCGTTTTGCATACAAAAACAATTAAATAAATTGCCACAAGCAACTTGATTGATTGAGAATATATAAACCTACATTCCTACATATATATAGATTTATGTATATATGTATATATAGAGGGTTATATAGGGTCACAAAACAAAGGTGCTTACATTTTAAATGGATTCCCATGAAAACGTTTACAAATTTGGTAACATTAAATTTCAAATTGAATTTGACCAAGTCTAATAGCTCGTAGACGTAATGGAACAATTGGCAGCCAGACATAAAGACAGACATATAGACAGACAAACAAAACAAAACAAAATCCAAAAAAAAAAGAGCCTGCAAATGGCAAACTGGCAAACAAAATGCTTTTTATGGCCATAAAATGACTATACACTTATTATTATTTTATTTGTTGTTGCTGTTGCTGTTGTTGTTGTTAATGGTTTTTTGCATTATTCATTCAATGCATATATGTACGTATGCAAATTATGACAAATAAAATGAGGCATTTATTTAACAATAATTGAATTTGACATTATTAAATATCAAATTTGATTTGACCAAATACAAAACAGAGGCAAATGGAAAAATAATACATAAACTGCAAGTTACACTAACTAGTTTTAATCAAGTAATTTGATAGATTGAACAAATCTGTATAGTATAAGAAAATAATAGTTCTAACTTATTAATTTTATTTATGGAAATTATAGCCATAGAAAGCAAAAGATTCATTTGAAATTTATATTAAAATATTAAAACTTTAGTCTTAAGAGACTAATCTTAAATATCCTATAGATATTTAAATAACAAAAACAACTCCAAAGTTATCTAATTAAAAAATAAGAGTATAATTACTATACCAATTTATATTCCTATCTATATGTATGTATGTATGTATGTATTATTTTTATAATCAAGAATATATTCACTCAACTCTTGGCCAAAATGCATAAATACCGGACTACTGCAAGGGTATATAGAAAAAAAAAGTACAAATAATTATGCAAAAATGCAGTTGATGCCTGGTCCTAATTGCAATTGCAGGACATAAGCCAGGACAATGGCTACGAAACTGGTAAATGGCAGATGGAGCTGGATTATGTCAGACTCTCCATGCAGACAAAATGCAAACAAGGAGAAAAAAAAAAACGAAACGTTGACAAAACAAACCATAACATTTTCTCTCTGGCCCCAGGACACGAAACAGAAATGGACAATAAGTAAGGGAAAGAGAATACTATAAAGAACAAAACAAAAACAAAAAACACATTCCACAACAACTAAAACAGAATGAGAGAATGAGAAAGAGTTGAGAAATTGAAAAATAAAAGTTACGTATTAGCAGACAGAACCAGACAGAAAAGTGTAAAGAAAATGGCAAAAAGAAATGGAGAACTATTTGGAAGGATGTGGAAGGATGTGAGCTACTATGCCATAAAGTTTAATGAATGAAATGTCTAGTCACAATTTGCCATTCTCATACCATAGAACGAAAAATGATGAAGGTTCTAGATGTTGCTGGTTAGTGGATGGATGGATGGATAGATGGATGAAGGAGGAGGAGGAGCTTGATCGCGTAATTAGCGCTGTCTGACCCAGCCCGTACCCCTCCTGCCTCATCAAAAGCATTTAAATAATTTGTTGCCTAGACGATATGCCAACAAGTCAGACAGTTAGTCCCACAGGATATAAATCAGTGTGAGACAGCGGCGGCACCTCCAAAATGGCCCTTTAGGAGCACTTCAGGATACCCCTCCCTTTCCCCCTAATACTTGTGTTTTTTTGGAAATTCCCTTACAGCAACAGCAACAGCAGCAGCAGGCAACAAAAATTCAAATTGATAGCCAACGTTTAAATATTTCATCGATTTAATGTGGCATTCGGTCTAAAGTTAGGTCAGGATAGGATAGGTCTTTAAATAGCAACAAATACCCTACACCATTCGGTACTCATTGGACACACTAAATCACATCGTAAACATGTAAAATCTTTGGTAGCCCTAGCGCATATTTATAATTTATGTGTGTGGAAATGACTGCAAGCCGCTTAACTAAAGTGCCAAAGACACAAAAAGCCAACCAAAAACTTAAGCACCACCAACGCCGCTGACGATGAAGTCAAACAAAAGACTTTGTTGTTGGTGTCGATGGTGGTGGTGGAGTCGATGGTGGTGGTGGTGGTGGTTGCGGAGATGTCGGGCGGCAGCGTCTTTGCTGTCTCCTCTCTATCAGAGCTATTCCTACCTACGTCCCTATCAACCGCTAGGAGCTAAGCAGCGTCACTTGTTACCCGCTGTGCGGGAAGCCTTAGCAAAGCTTAAACTTGAAAAGAGCGAATTAAGAGCCAAGTGCAACATTTTTAAGCAGTTTCTTTGTCAATTTCATACACTGAAAGAAATTAGTTTAAAGAACAAATGTTGAGTGAAATAATTAGAGAGTGAAAAATGATATTTAAATATTATTATTATTAAAATAAAAAACAAAGAAATTAAATCATAAAATATAAAATAAATTTAAAAAAAAGGAAATTAAAAACTTTAATAATAATAAAAAACAATTAAGAAATTTATATATACAAATAAATTAAATGACAAAAAATAAGCAATAAAATAAATTAATAAAAATAATATTTATTAATATTAATATTTAATAATTATAATAATAATATAAGAAAAAAAAAAAAATAATATAAAAAACAAAACATAAAAAACAAAAGAAAACAAAAAACGTAAAAAATCGGCAGTAGTAGTCCTATTTTTATAAATTATTAATCTTATTTTCAAAGAATTTGTTCTATATGTTATATATCATTAAGTAGGAATGATTTGCTAAGTTCTGTCAAAACGTATAATATTGCTAATATAACTTTCAAGGTATAGTTTTTTTATATTGAGTTTAATTTCAATTTTCCTATATTCTTCTGTAATCAAAACTAATCTAATTATTCATTTTGCCATTGAATTTCTTTCAGTGCATGCAGCTTGGCCACTTAACCTTAGAGTTGTAGTTGAAGGAACTTTCGGGGCGGTTCAATAAAAATAAACTTTAAACAATTTTTCAATTAAAAAACTTTTGCACTTGCATTCGTTGCTGGGTCTGAGTCTGAGTTTTGGTTGGGGGTTGGGGTTGGGGTTTAGCGTTGGGGCTTGGGGTTTGGGGTATGGCACCTTTCCTTTCTTTCTTGCGGTTTCAGTTTCGCGTTCTTTTCCATTTCGATACACGTTCATTTCTTCGTTGCGGTACATTTTTTTCTTTGCTTTTTTTGTTGTTGTTTTTGGTAGTGGATGTCGTTGTTGTTGTAGTTGTAGTAGTAGTAACTTGTAAGAGTTCCAACTTACACAGCTTGCAAAATGCTGTGGCATAACTGTAAATAAGGCGAAAGCCTTTTATGTCTGGGTCTGGGGCGTCTGTGTGGCAAGGAGCAATGTCAGGGACAAGGGACCAGACATCTTTTGCGGTTCCCATGTTGTTGTTGTTGTTGTTGTTGTTGCTGCCGTTGTTATTGTTTTTTTTTTTTTTTTCTCTGTCCTTCTGGCTGGCTGCGTGCCCAAACTCTTGGCTCTGGCTTACTTAGCATGTAAATAATGTGCACAAAATTATGAATGCAGCTAATTAGCAAGCAGGCAGGCAGGCGACCAACCAAAGCCACCCAGACAGACGACATGGCCCCGGCTCCTAAGAAGAGCAATCAGCCAACTGCTGCAGATCCTTCATCTATTGCCTGGTGTTTGTTAGTGTGCCCTTTTGTTCGTATACTAGACACTGCTTTTTGTTTTTGTTGTTGTTGTTTTTGTTGTTCTCTTTTCTCACTCAATGCAATGCAGCAAGGCGTTGCATATTCATTATGTCATTGAACCATTAAATTGCGCTTAAATGTTCAGTTTGCCATATTTATGATGCCGCAGGGAGCGTTTAACTTAAAGTGTCGACAAATAGTGCAGAGACCTCTCGCCGAGTGCTCAGCACGGCTCAGACATGCCCAACAATCCAACAACCAACCACCCACCCAACACACCCAACAAATCACCTTAACAAATTCACGGTAATAAAGCAAAAGAATAACAAAAATAACAACAAAAAAAAAAAAAGTTTTCTTTTTTTTTTTTTGCTACTTGCTGCGATTTATCACCCACTTAAGACATTTGCCGGGGCAAAATATATTTCTTTCGTTTCAGTTCCCTCAACTTACCTGTAAAGATATAAAAAAAAAGAATTATATATGCAAAATTAGTAATATTAAAGGAAAATATAAAATTTATAAAGTTTACATAAACAGATGCAAACCTTTTTTGAATGAAGGCCATCATATAAAAATTTTTATGGCCAATGTAAACTTGTAAACTTGTTTCAATTTAAATAAGAGTTAAGTGAATATTTTTTGGAGAATTTCTTTTCAATTTCAATTCATTCTCAAACTGAAGCTGAGTTTAAAAATTTATTAAACAAAGAGGTAATATTATTATATCTTTTGGAACTTCAAGTTTGAGCTACATGAATAAAAGTTATATCATTCTGTTCATTGATCATTTATCTAAATCAAGTTTAGGAGTTGCTCGGATCGAACAACTATAACTACTTATTATAAATAAACAATTTAAACTTTGATTAATTGCATTTTTTTCTAATTATCTTTATTTGGAATCGAAGTTCTTCTATTTTCGCAACTTATTTAAAAGAAGTAAATGTTTTATTCATAATTTAAATTAATTTGAGATATTTATATTCTGATATTTTCAAAATCAACCCAAACTTTTTAAGATATATCTATCTAAAGTACCATAAATAATATCAAGCAAAAAAGAGAGTCCCAAAAACTCCCAAAATAAAATAAGACAATCTCTTTGCCAAATTAAAAAGAAAAGTTATTAATAGATCCATTCTTTTTCTTTCTTTCTTTTCTGTACTACAATGGGCCAAGTACGAATCAGTTAAGAATGTATAAAATGTATAAGTTAATGCAACATTTTTTTATCCCATTTTTGGATGAAACAACAAAAAAAAAAAACAATCAGAATTCAGATTACTTTTAATATTTATAGGCCTTGCCCAGTTTTCAATGACGATGATGTTGATAGGAAGGAAGACCCTGAGGATGCACAACAACAACAGCAACAGCAACAACAACAACAACAACAAACCACAAGCAACAACACAAGTTGCCATTGAAGACAAGACAAGGAAAGAGAAGGAGAAGAGAGAGAGTGTAGCTGGCGGGGTATTAAAGGGGGGTAAAGATGAAATGAAACCGAGTCAGTCGTCAGCAGCAGATGCTACCTTAAGATTAAGGCCTAGTAAGTTACAATGCCAGCAATAACAACAACCACAACAACAACAGTAACAACAGCATAAACAACTTTTTCAAGGCTTTTTCCCTCTTTTTTTTTCCTTTTTTTTTTTTTTTTTTTTGTTTTGTAAATTTTATTTACAACAATTTTTTATCGCGTGCATAAACAAGATGCGGGACTTGACTCTTACCATATCGTATCACAATGAACTCCGAACTGACTTTCAAAGTCATGCAACACGGTCATTGTGTTGTTGTTGCTGTTGTTGTTGTTGTTGTTGCCGTTTTGTTGTTGCTGCTGTCCCAAACTGTCAGCGAGTGTGAAAAATGATTGCAGGACATTTGCCTAAATGGCCAAGAGGCGAACATTTTTTTTTTTTGATTTTACGTTTATTTTTTTTTTTTATCGTTTTTGTTGTTGTTAATGTAGTTTTATTTATTTACGCGACCAATTATAAAAACCGCATAAATTGAACGCATTTTTTTTTCCAGGTCACTTCAGGGCTTTTGAATAAAAATGAATTTTGTAAATATTTATATAGAAATTCTTCAGTATGGTATTATTTTTTTTCTGTCCGATTTACCTCTCTTGTCACTTTCTTTTACATTTTCTGGTGTTTTTTTTTTCGTTTTTTTTTTATGTTTTATTGATTTAAATCTCAGGCAAATGCAATTTAACATTAAATAAAAGTTTATCGACGAAAGTAAAGTCCTCTACAAAATCGTTTCAGCAATAAATGTTGCATTTTTATTATAAAATTTTTTTTTTTTTTGGATTTTTTAACCAGTTGATGACGATGCAGCAAGAAAGTGAAAGTTGCCTTTTATAGAGCGTGTGTGATTATGCGAGTGTATGTGTATTTGTGTGTGTGTGTGTGTGTGTGTGGAGGAGCGGCATATCGATGGACTAACGACAGGCTCTTAATATCTTGCTCATATCTTTCAATTTTTGTCTCTAGGTTTTAGTTTTAATTGAACATCTCATACATGCAACATTACATTTTGAAAAACTATATAAGGAGGGAACGTCAATGTCTATACGTTGGATGTCGCTTCTTTTGTCTCGTTTCTTTCTTTCTGTGTTGCCTCTATTTTGAAAAAACATTTAAACATTTATTTTTTAATTGTTATTGGCGCCCGCCAGAAGTTCAATAAACTTGCAACATTGCCATGTCTGTATATATATATACATATATATACATATATATACATATATATATTGTATTGGTAGATATCTTGCCTTACATGTTGCTGCAATAGATACGAGTACGTTGCAATTTTTTCAAACATGCCGCCGCCGCATTGAAACCGTTGTCGATCGATTGAACCAATCCAATGGCGAATCATTGCCAGAGAGCTCATTGCCCCAAAACGGGAGTGTGGAAGCGATTGAATGAGTTGTGAGTTGTTGCAGTTGGCTGTGGCTGTTCGCTGTTAATTATTATATATCGGTGATTGGGTTGCCCAGGCATTATATTATTATTATTGCACAGTAAAAATTTATTACAAAAAAAAAAAAAAATTATGGCGTGAGAAAGTTTTTTTTTGTGGGAGTGTTAGACCATTAAAAATTGATGAAATTGAGACTTGAACTTCATCGAATTGAAAGAGATATAACTACGAGTATTCACATACATACATACATACATATATTGAAAATTCGAGAGATAGTATTTCGTGATTAAAAAATATGAACAATTTTTTGGAAAGGTTTTTCATTACAATAAGCAACTAGTTGGAAATTTTTTTACTGTTTAAGTAAAATTTAGCTTAAAAATTTATGATAATTTCTTTATTTAAAAAAGTAAATTTAAATTAAATGTCTTTAAAGCAATTTCTATACTTTATTTTTTAAATTTAATTAATTTGTGTTAATTTCATTTAATTGTTTAATTTGATTTAATTAGATAATTTTTGACCAATATTTTAGGCTAATTTCTTTATTTTATAAAAAAAAGAAAATTAAAATTAAATGACTTTTTTATAAATCGATTTCTAAATTTTTTTTTTTTAAATTTAAGCATTTCGTATTAATTTTATTTAATATATAACTTATTTCAACTTTAACTAATATTTTAAGCTAATTTCTTCATATTAGGGGAATTAAATTATAATTTTCCATGGCTAACTCTTTCATTATCACTTTACTTTCATTCACACCTACTCAATAACAATCTCCTTTTGGCTATATAGAAAGCAAATCTCTCAGTAACCAGACCACGCCCCCCTAGTTTTGTGTATTACTACAAAAGTCAAGTAACAAATGAAGCTTAAATTTTAATCGTCACTTTGCCACCATGACGATAATGTTGATGATTCCTATGTTCTTTTCTGTTTTTTTTTTGTTTGCCATCCTCCCCCCGTCCTTCTTGGTTTTTTGGCTCAAGATGTTTTGTGGGAACTCCATCTCCTTTGTGGAGCATCCTGGCGCGACAACGACAGCCCGTTTCGTCGTTCAAAGTCATTTGGTTTTATGATTATTAGCTTGTTTAGTTCTCTTTCAAGTAGTAGCTTGAAGGCATCATCTTCTATTTCATCGTCTCCTAGTTTTGTTTGTTGTTGATTTTTTTTCTCTTCTTTTCTCTTCTTTTCTCTACTCTACTCTTTTTTCTTTTCTTTTTTTTTTTTCTTTTTTTGTTAACATATTCTTTATGCTTATATAATATCTATTTAGTTGCAGTCAGCAAGTGCTTACCATTTGTGTGATGGGAGGGGGAGAGCGGCGGGTGTTAGATGTTTGCTGTTGCTTGTTTGTTTCGTCTGTCTTCGACACGACTGATTGCGTTTTCTTGTTGTTGTTGTTATACGAACGATAACCATTGCCATTTGTATCTGTTACCATCTTTTGCTCATAACAATTTGACGCTTCATGATTTTGGATGGTATATATATATGTATATGTATACATATGTATGTACATATATATATTTATTTGGTATAAAGAAGGACAATGACAATGGACATATGCCATTTTGGGCAAACCTTCTCTTTCATCGTCTTAACAGCAATTGCGTTTTGTTTAATTGAATAAGCGAAATGGCAATTCTTCCCTTCACCTCCCCCCTCGCAACACTCAAGGCGTGTTCCCATTTGCCAAAGAGGCAAACCGCAACAACATGTGGCGTTGATTTTTTTTTTTTTTTTTTGTTCAGCAAGTAACCTAAAAATATAATTCAAGCACCCCAAAAAAAAAAGAGAAAAAAAATACCAGTTTAAGATCCCCAAAAATTCAGACAAAACAAAAAAAAAAACGTATTAAAGTTCGTTGTGAAAAACTCTTCACTTCTTTTCGGCAATAAAAGCAAATTATTTTTACGATCAAGCCTCACAAATAAATAAATACATTTCGGTAGTGTGTTTCCTTTTTTTTTTGGTTTTTTGTTTTTTTTTTTTTTTTTGTTTCTTTTCTCCCCTTTTTCCTGTTCGTTTCGCATCGTCTTTCAACACAAAATGCATTTTTATGTCCGTTTGTGGGGCGTGACAGATCATTAGCAAAATGATGGCTGTGCATTCAGCAAAAAAAAAAAAAACAGAAAAGAAAAAATATACACAAAAAAAAGGAAACAAAATGCTACGAAAATTTCTTAATCGTAATGCAAAAAAAAAAAAAAAAGAAAAAGGAAAAAATAACTCGAGAAGAATTACATAAATTGACTGAAGCTAATCAACAGCTAAATGAATTTCCTGTATATAAACGAAATGTGAGAATACCAACGAATGGGTGAAAGTTACCCTCATTTGGCTAGACTTGTTATTGGACAATAAACAATTATATATTTTTCTTGCCCTCAAAAATGTTATCAATATCACGGGTAAGCTTATTTATTTTCCTTTTTATAATAACATTTTAAACATATAATTAAAATAATAATTATAAAGGATAAAAGATAGAATAATCAATTATATAAAGGTATAAGCCCTTCTTCGTTAACTTATTTTCTAAACTAAAGTTAAAGATATTCTAAATATTTATTATTCAAAAATGTTCTATGTTATTCGATTTCATTAATGACTCTTTTGGGTCATGTATTTTTTGCATTTTACTAATTAGCTGATGATAATGCCTATAAATTGAACCTTTAAACTTTACATCCCTGGGCGAATTCATTCCAATGTTAACTGATTTATGATGGGGAGCTCCAGCCAGCCACATACTTCACTCCACACCCCTTTGAAATTTTCCATTCACTAAATGAAAATTGCAACTAATAAACAAATAAAAACTTGGACACAAAAAGCAGGCGAACAAAAACTGCAAGCGACACAAAATTGCAAATCAAATGTGTACACACACAGTGAAGTTAGATGGGAAGGGGGAGCAGTGGGGAGGCAGGGGGTGTGTGATGGTATTGGCAATGGATTTGAAGGCTAGCCATGCCCCCCCATACACACACACTCATTCATTCAAACTCCTACACACATATCCATACGAATATTGCATGATTGCTCCTGTGGCATTTTGTATTCAGATTGCAAAACAGAAAAGTTTTTTTTTTTTCTTTTTTTTAGACCAGGGTCAGGGGCAGACAGACGCCAACTGGAATCGTTTTAATGGATATCAAATAGGAGGCAAACAAATGCAGCAATACCAACACCAACACCAACACACGCACACCCACACCCATCCAGAGAGAGAGACAGACAGATAGAAACAGTCACAGGATACAGATGCAGTTGCATTCGAAATTGAAATGCAGAAAATTTTCTATCGAGAGGGATTCAAATTTCTTCAATTAATGGAAATTTTTCCATAAATTAAACATTTGATATAAATAGAAAGTTTCTATAGATATTGTTAAGATAAATATATAGATATATATATATATATATATTTTTAGCTTTTAGAAAATATTTTAGTTGAAAAATTCATTTGATTTGAGCACAAGTCCCATATTGTCTAGTGGTTAGGATATCCGGCTCTCACCCGGAAGGCCCGGGTTCGATTCCCGGTATGGGAAAAAGAATATTTTTTAATTTTTTAAGATTTGTTTCTTTTTTAAGTTAAGTTAAAATTCCTTTTTCCATTACAGAAATGCATTATTTAATATCCCATTTAAATTATATATCATGATTATTCCTATTCGAATCTCCGCCACTGAATGGAAGGATCGAACAATTAGGGGCTGGGCAGGATGTTAAGGGAAGGTCCCAATGCCATCAAAGGTGGATAGAGATAGGGAAGGGCGTGGCGCAAACAGATTTTGTTTTATTTTACAAACATTTTTATATAAACCAACATGCATATAATATATGTATCTAGATATATGTATATGTATATACATATATATATGAATTTCCTATGGACATCTATATATATGTATATATATATATGTGTGTATATATGTTTTATGTATCGAATGTATGTTGTATGTTGCTGTTGTTTTTTTTTTTGCTCTGTACACTGCATGCATGTTCTTTCTCTGCTTTCATTTACGAGAGGCTTGCTGGTTTTTACTGTTGCCAGTTTTTTGCGTCTGGCAGCTGCTCAACGACAACAACAGCAACAACAGCAACAACAACAACGACAACAATATTGATTGCAATTTCAGCCTGCAGTTGGCCCGGGTCGAGTTGAGCTGAGACTCCGTCTCTGGCTGACTGGCCCGGTACAAAAGCCTAAAAGCATACACACAACAGACAGACAGACAGAGAGACAGACAGACAGACAGACAGAGGGACCGACAGACAGATAAACATACATACATACATACACACATGTTTGCTGCACATGTAGAGGACGGACGGAAGGGGAATGGAGTTTTTGGCTTACGAACGAACGGACAAACGAAGGAATGAACGAAAGTTCTCTGCCATGGAATGAAGCCTTTTAAGTTGGCAAAAAGCCTGCGGATCTCACATGGATTGAAGTTACGGAGTGGAAGTTGCCCTGGCATTGTCTGTTGGCAATGAAAATACGACAATAATGACGACGACGACGACGACGTCCCCACCCCCTTCCCTTTCCGACCGATGCAGTCAGAGGCCCCACCAAATTCTCAGACATGCGCCGTTTCGTTATGACGTAGGCGTTCAGTTGAGGTACATATACATACATATATACATATATCCCATCATCTCATCCCAGCTCAGTATTCCAACACACATGTATGTGGTGGAGTGTGTGTGTGTGTGTGTGTGGTTGTGTGTTGTGGGCACCGACTGAATGCATCATGACTGCGTGTCGTTTTGGCACAAAGATTTCATTAATAGCTTTTGCGGTTTGGGAAATGAGGTGTATGTGTTGTATCCGTGTATAAAAGAGTGCCACAATGATATAGAGAATAGTGGGTAGGTGGATGAGAGGGTAAGCCCCACCCCCTCCCCATCTCAAGGCACCTCTGGCAATGCATACTTGATTTGATTTTTAACAAAAGGTGTGCATGCCCGGCCCAAATATAAAATACAAAAAAAAAAAAAAGCAAAAGAAAAGAAAAAGCAAGAAATAATCTTTGTCTTTCTCCCTCTCTCCCACTTCAGTTTACATCTTCTTCTGCCCACACACACACTAGTTGTCTATGTGTGAATGTGTGTGTGTGTGTGTGTGTATGGTGTGCTTTAATTTGCAAATGGGCATTGCGGTTTTGGATATTCGAGTTTATACTGTACACCCCAGGTATGTATATGGCATATTAAGTAAGTGATTTCTTGTTTCGCTAAACGAGTCATATAAACGATGATACATGGGTTTCAGCAGCGGCAGCAGCAGCAGCAGCAGCTGTTAGAGATCAACGGTGAGAGCGACAAAGTGAAAAGTGGTCAATGGGTGAAATATATACATACATACATACATACATATGTACATATATACACATAGATATATTATATGTAATTTAATTTAATGAAAAGCATTTTTTAATATATTGTCTAGTTTTTAAAGAGTTTTTAAAACATATTCCTTAGCAAATTCAAGCTAGAAATCGAAGTATAATGTATAAAAAATATTACCTATTAAATTCAAGCTAGAATACATACATAGATCCTAAATTGCAATAGATTATACTATTTACATATCTAAATATAAGATAAAAGATATGCCTTATCAATTTCAAGCTAGAACAGATACTAAATAGCAATAGATTTTACTAGATATCTTAATGTAATAACTTTTATTCTAAAATTTCATTTCTAATTAGCTGAATAAGTTTATTATTATAAGAGTTATTACATCTTATATTTGAAACCTTTATCCAAATGCTACAAATTACAATTATTCCAAAAATCAAGCAAATATTTCGTATTATTTATAGATATCACGATGAAAAATTAACCATAAAAAAACAAACGATATTTTGCTTACCGCCCCCTTTCCAAATGGTTTAAAATATTCAAAAATATTTTAGTAACCACTAATAATAAGAAATAAATCTTCTGCGTTCTCTAACAGATTTCGAATCTTAAGAAAAAACATTTTCTTGTATCTCAGACCAAAATGAACACAGTTTCAAGTTAATCTATCAGATTTTTCATATATGTACATATATATGTTTATTGTAAATTTGTATGCTATTTAAAAATTGAAAGTTCTATGTAATTAACTTTTCCCAGTCTTATGCAATTTTCAAACCGTAACAAAAGCTAATGCTGACATAATTATAGCAGTATTTCTGTATTGTTTTTTTTTTATTTTGTTTAGTAATATTCTTCACCCCAAAGTGTCAAATGTTCTTTTATTTTTCATTGTTTTTTTTTTTTTGTTAATGTTTCCTCAATTTAGTTCCAAAAAAAAATAATAAAAAAGTTGCTGTTAATTACTTTGCTATACGAGCTGAAATAAAAAAGGCCTACCTACTACACCATTCTATACTATATGCCATGTGATACAATGTGCCCTTTGGCAGAGTGGCAAGTCAAAAGCCATTTCATTTCATGGTTGGCTGAATGACGGGCTTTACGTTTCTATGTATGTAGATACATACATATGTACATATGTACATATATACAAACATATATCTCTGTTTTGGTCATATGAAAAGCGAAACCTAACCTCATACAAAATATATATATATGTATGCCAGAAATTGAGAAAATAAAAAAAAAATGTTTGGAAAATAAGACTACATATTTAGAAAAAAAAAACAAACGTTAAACAAATAACAAGCTAAAGAACAACAACAACAACTACTACAGTAACAAAAATCCCAGATGTAATGGCTGTTTGGTTCCGCCATAATAAAAATTTTACAGTGCAGAAATTTATGCTTCAAGTCTAGACGACAGTTTTTGGAACGTGCTCAATTAGCACGATCTGGTTAGTGACGCAGTGGGCGATATAGTCATGGTCAGAGGGAAGCAATACGGTGAGAGAGAAAAAAATTAAATGACATTTTTTCAAAATACCGCCAAACGCCACCTCTCCCCTCTCCATCTCTCTCACACACACAGCTCGTAATAATATTCAATAATTTTTCTATTATATACATATACAAATATATATTAAAAGATATTCACAACGACAAAAATCGTGCGAAAGTTGTTAAGTTTTTGTTTTGTATTTTCACACTCAACGTAGCTCATTTTAATATGGGAGAGAATAATGTTAGGCGTGTGGAATAGAGGAATTGCGCGGGTTTGCTGGTCTTAGCCAACTTATTTATGCAGAAAAGATTGATCGACTGTGAGATTGCCTCTATTGGGAAGGGAAAGAGATGTTTGAAAGACGTCAGTTGAAAAGATTGTTTAATCTGCATTCTAATATTCTGAATAGATCTAAAAATACTCGTAAGTCTTATTTGAAATGGTGACCCCGACGATTTATGTCTTACATATTAGAATGAAACCCTAAACTAAACAGACAACCTTAGAGATAAGGTTTTTTATTAATTCTTTTATTCTAAGGATCGTTGGATATATGTATAAGATAGCCTTGCACCTAAATACTCGAATCAGTATACTCATTTTCTTAAATATTTAATTTTTCCATGTTTCCCTAAGACCCTAAACTCTCTCACTTTCTAGTTTCTGTACAGGGTATGCAAGTTTTCGACATTAATTTTCTGTTTTGCGGTTATTTTCGGTGTGCCTATCGCAATCTATTTACAATTGCGTACTTCGAGTATAGAAAGAGTGTTGGGGAACGTTAGATTTATAGTCATGCATACACACATACACATACATACTTACATACATGCATACAAACTTATACATACGTAGTATATCTCGAATAGAGTAAAATGTATCTGTCATCATCAACACAAATTTGCAGATTCTCAGATAAAGAGAGTGAGAGAGAGAGAGAGAGAAACACAGGAAGAGCTTTCTGCACAGACAAACAAAAAAAAAAAGAAGAAAAAAAGTTTGGCCTTAGGCAAAAGCGGAACAACAAAAGAAAATAAAAAATCATAAAAACAAACGCCCACTCTGCCTCCTAAAAAACACACACACACACAACCAATATGAATACATACATAAAAAATGTATCTTAACCTTGACATTGAAGGCAAATATTGCCGGCAAAAAGCAGCAGACAAAAACACGTTAAATGTAAATGTATGTATGTATGGATGTGTGTGAGAGAGTAAAAGAGAGAGAGAGGGAGATAGAAAGAGCAAGTAAACAACAACAGCAACAACAACTACAAAAACAACTCATTCATTAAAGCAAAGAGAACCCGAAATTTGAAAAAGAAAGGCGTCTTTAATCTCCAAAAGTTGTATTTATCGAAACGAGAATAATACAATAAGAAAAAAAAACAACGAAAAAAAATCTGAACCAGAGGAACAGGCTATTTACCCGAAAAAAAACATTATGCCGCATTATCTTATACCCTTCTCTCTGAACCCCCTGTACCCGATCATTTCAAACCAAAATGTAAACAAAGTTTTATCATGAAAGTTTTTAACGATTACTAAGAAAAAAAAAGAATCTAAAAAATAAGATTGATTGGCTAGTGTCAATTAGAATTGTCCATCAATAAATATTTTTATCAGAAATCTTTAATCGTTTATTATGAAATATTAAGCAAAAGAAAACTAGAATATAATTCTGTATAATATTTAACCAACAATCGTACAAACAAATGCATTTACCCCCCCTTTTCAAGAGTATGGACAAACAAAAAATATTACAAAATTGGGACGCATGTGGCGCTAAAAATAAACTTAATAAATACAAAAAAAAAATGATAAATAAATTTCATTTAATTTCACTTCTTTCTTTGGGGAGTTTTTTTTTTTCTTTCTTTGAACTTTTTCTGATAAGAATTAAAATGCATTTACTGAATCAAAATTGTAAAGATAAAGGAAAGGAAAGAATGAACGAAAGTAAGAAAGAAGAGAAGCAAAAGCTGTAAAAGTAAGCACAAAAACAAAATGCGAAAGCGAAAATAAAAACAAATATCATGGCCTTGAAAACTAAAACACACACACACACAAACAAACACTCATAAACACACACACACACTCGCATCTATCCATAAAGCGGCAGCAAACAGAAAAAAAAAGAATGAATGAGAATTATGCCAAAATAAAAATAAAAAAAGAGGGTTGGCGAATATCGAGGGGAAAGAAGATTATCAAGAATATTTTTTTTTTATACCCAAAAAGAGAAGAACTAGATATCGCAATAAATAAAAGACGAAGAAGAAGAAAAACACCAAAACGTTGACGAGAATAACGACAATAACAAAAGCAAAAAAATCTAAAGTAACTTCAAGAGGAAACGAATATAAGATACCCTATATGATTAGAGATATTATGACTCATTATTTTTGAGAAGATTTTGTTGATCAACTCAGGGAGAGATTTGTGTCATTCTGTTTTTTATTATATGTATGTGGATTCTAACAGATCCAAATTGAATATTCTGCATACATACATAATAGAATAAAATATCTAACAAAACAATATTTTTATAGTTTTTTGTTGATTATAAAATCTGTCATATGCTAAATAATATTGTTCAAGGGGTATTTCAAACAAAAACAAAATATAACAACAACAAAACTATCTAAATAATTTAGTTTTTCGCTTTGCGGTTTTCTTCTTTTCCATATTCTCTCGATTCAACTGGGGAGAATAAATACATCATTTTCATTGGCGCCTGTTGCGAACGGAAATATTATAAAAATAAAAGAAATGTTTTGTTTTTTCCTTATACATATATATGTACATACATATGTACATATGTATTTACATACATACATACATACATATGTATGTATATTTTTGTTGCTCTTCTTTTCTGCAGGCAAATAAATTTCAATAATTTTTCATTTCATTGTACATACACACACATTTTTTATGTATTGATGTACATATGTATGTATGTATGTACATATGTATGTATGTATGTATGTATGAAGTATTTTTATTTGGCAATTAAGAAGGCTTGACCTAATGTAAAATGACTAAAATCAGAGGCGTGGTCGGTCGCGATTCCTTTAATTGCTAAAGTTATTCATACATATACATACATATGTAAGAAATAATGAGTTAATAATTTTAGAAACTTTAAAAATAATTAGAAGTAAGTTTTTAAAAAAGACCATAGGTTTTTCAAAGTCATTTTTGAATGCATTTCACAATGATTTTGAAAGTCAAATATGTACATATGTACATACATACATACATATGTATGTACATATGTACATAAATATCCCAATTTTATTCGAGTATACAACAAATTGTCATTGGCAACAAAAAAATTGAAATTGAAATTAATTTGCAAAAAAAGGAAACGCTTCAAAAGAAAAAAAAAAATTTTAAAAAAAGAAATCAACGCACGTGTTGAAAAATCAAAATGAATTGAAGGAGACCAACACAAGGAAATGTATTCTCGGACAAATCAAATCAATGTTTCAAAATAAACTTCCTTGAAAATATTACTAAATATGTAAATATGTATGTATGTATGTATAAATATATACATACACACATACATACATACACAAATCAACCGATTTTTTTTCCTCTCATTGCAAATTTTTAAAACATACAAAAAAGAGTTTTCGATGCGGTTTTTTTTTGTTTTTTGTTTTCGTTCTTTTTTTTTTGGTGTTTGCAAATATTGAATTAATTTTTTTGCAGCTGTTTCACAGAATTTTTTAAGTCAATTCAAGTCAAAGGAAATATCAAGGTTATATAAGCGACATGGAAGCAAAGCCAAGAGCAAATACACACACACACACACATGGCCAAAATTTAAGCAATTGTGGCAAAACACTGTACAACATAAACAAAAATGTTAATATTTCTTGTTAAGTGAAATCTTGAAAAAATAAATACATTTTAGGTGAAAACAAAACACATAGACATAAAAAATTAAGAAATCGAAAGTAAAAAATATATTTCTCTCGACTTTTAGAATTTTTTTTAATCTGTTTATGGGAATTACTATCAATTTCTATAATTTAATTTTATTTCAGTTTCAATTTTAAATTTTATTTCAAATATTTGCATTTAGTTTTTCTATATCTATGTACATAATATCAGCTGTAAAACATCGTCTATCTATCTATACTATCTACGAAACTTCTGAGCAATATATCAAATTTATGTAAGTAATTATAAAAAGTATAATTACATATCGGATATTAAAATTTTCACTTGTCTGAAATTTTTATACTTTAAATCAATTTTTAAGTTTTTATTTTATTACTATCATTATTTAATAAATTAAAATTTTCTCTTGTATTGTTTTGAAATACATACTATATTTTTAAATGGAAAGTTTTAAGTTTTTATTATTATTATTTAATTTAATAAAAGTTTCACTTAAAATATTTTTTAAATTGTCACTTTTAAGTTTTTTGTTTTTATATAATATCAATATGTATGTTTATAACATTTTATAAATTTTTTCAAAATATTTCAATATATTAATTTGTATTTTTTCTTAAGTATTTTTAATATGAATGTTGCGAAATTGTTGCAAATGTTTCTATGTATATTATTTTGAACAATTTTTATAATATATACAGAGTCATGAAAATACATCTACGTACATACATATATGTATATATTATCACAAAATTTTGTATAAAAAATATTTAAGTTTTTTAAAAAGAAAAAGTATAGTTCTTTAATTTTTAAAAATATTTGAAATTTTTATGTTTCCAAATAAAATTCTTGATTTATATTTTTAGAACTTTCTTTTTTTTGAATTGAATTTACTTTTGATTTTTCTTCAAATTAGCTGTCTAGTGTAATTGATAAAAAGTTTGCTTTTTAATTTGTTCACATACTGAAATTTATGCCGGCTTTGCAGATGTGGGGAAAATTTTAACATTCCCAATATATGTATATATGTATATATGTATGGATGTATAAGTAGATATACAGATATGTACATGGATATATATATAAACATTAATAATGACTAAGACAAATGTTGATTGGAGAGAGAGAGAGAGAATCTTGAATTTCTTTACTTACCGCACACGCTCCGAATATAGTTCAACCTCCTTGTTCTTTTGCTGCTGGACAAGCTGCTGTTGATCATAGCTGGCCATTGGCTTAAAATTATTAATATTGGCCAAGGCTGGCAATGTGGGTGGTGGCTGTTGTTGTTGGTTTGACTGTTGTTGTACAGGTGCTGATGTTGGTGGTGCCATAACCAGATTCTTATTAATACCCAAACCATTCTGGAGTAGTAGATTGCCAGCAAATGTTGATGCGGCAAGTAAGGATTGCTGCTGTTGTTGTTGTTGCTGCTGTTGCTGTTGCTGATGGTGCAACTGATGATGTTGCAATTGTTGTATTGGTGATATTGAAATATCAGCACTCGATTGAGATGCTGATGGTGAACTGGAACCACTGCCAGCACCACTTGAGGAAAGACTACCAGCACGGGCACGTAAATCAAGACCCAAAATATTGTTGGCATTGTTGTTGTTGTTATTATTGTTGTTGGAGTTGCCAGTAGCATTATTGATCAGAATGTTGGTCAATGGGGTGGGCAATACAATAACTCCACCACCTACAGTAGAATTGGTAGAATTACCATTGATGTTGTTGTTGCTGTTGCTGCTGTTGTTGTTGTTGTTGTTGTTGTTGTTGTGGGGCAAACCCGAACCAATGACACCCACATTGGGATTGGGTGTTAAATTATTATTATTATTGTTATTACCTCCAGTTCCCATATTATAGCCATTTGTTGCATTATTATTCGTATTTAGCGGTGTCAAAGCTAAATTATTATTTTTTTGAGCTGAATTTCCAATATTTATGTTGCCACCAGAATTATTGTTGCTGTTACTATTGTTGTTGTTGTTGTTATTATTGTTGCCATTACGATTACGCTTCTTTTTGGATTTTTTCTTATCATCATCCTCACTGAGATTACCACCAACATTACCATTAACACCACCATTACCATTCCGTCCACCGCCATTGAGATAGACCAAAGAATTAGCCGATGACCATTCAATATCCTTACGCAATTGTCCACGTCCGCATTTGCAACTGCATGCCTTATAGACCAAATCATAACCCTTTTTGGTCCACAAATGTTGGGCACGTTGACGTTCGGACCAACTGCGCGGTGCCCTTCCGCTAGCTTTCAACGATTGCAATACACCGGCTTCCCATACATCAAAGCATTCTCGATGCATATACTGGCCAACATTACAATTCTCATTGTTGCACAGGACACGGACACATTCGGCCAAACCATTCTCATCCAGAGCTATCAATGAATCCAATTTACCGCATTCGCCATTCGGATAGCAACAGCGGGCTAATTGGACTCCGCCACCGCCGACGCCTCCGACTCCGACTCCGCCACTGCCATTCAATTGCATGGGTGCCATAATGGGAGCAAAAATTTTCGATATTTTGAATTTGGATTTTGGAAACTGATCAAATTTCGTTATTTCCTTGCTCCACTTCTTTTTGTCTGTGTGTGTGTTTGGTTTTTTTATTGGGATGAAATTTATTTTTTTTTTTTTTTATTTTTTTTTTTTTATCAAAATTATTTCCCCTTTCTCCTCTATAGTTGGCGATTAAGTCGAATTACCATTTTACTAATTGAGGGTAAGGGTACATTAACGGTTTTCTGTACAAAATATATATATTCTTTATATACATATATTGATATTGATTGATTGTTAAATTGATACATATATTAGCCGAAAAAAATTGCTGCAGTCTATATTCAATTTGTTTGTTGGATTATTTTAGATTTGATTTGTGTTTTATTTTTTTAATTTATTTGTTGCCCTGAGCTGTAGTTAAATCACTTTATTCTTATTGTTTATAAATCAGTTTTTTCTTTTTTATTTTTGTGTCTCTGTTCTCTTTCTTTATCTTGTCATTTTCTACACACACGCGGCGCCAAGTCCGGCAAAAGTTTTGTTATTGTTCGTTTTCACATTTTCCTAAATTTCTTTTCGCATGCAGCAGACACACAGACGCGGGGTTTCTTCTTCTTCTTCTTGTCGTTCTTTTTTAATTCTGTATATAATTTATATCAAAACTGTGTCTATTTTTTTTATTTATTTAATTTAATATTATTATCAGATTGGTTTTTATATAAAAATGGATATTTCGCTTTCAGTTTCGCACAACAACCGTTACAATTCAAAACTCGCAAGACTGCGACACACACCCGCTCACGCTGAAAACAAAAACAACACTAAAAACAAAAACAACGAAAATGGAAGAAGAAGAAAATGAAAAAACACGTTAACATGACTCTGTTAGTATTCTGTTAAATGCTGCGCTCTGTTAATCTCATTTAGTTCTGTTAGTCTCATTTAGTTCTGTTAATTTTGAGAGAGCAAAAAAACTCACTCGAGGAATAGTTAAATTGAGTGTATCTTTTTAGATTTTTGCTAGATTTCGAAAAAAGTGTTGAGAAAATTGACAAAAAATGGAAACTAAAACATTTAAATTTTTGTTTTCAACAAATATTGAAATAAAGTGATCATACCCATTTAAATAGTTTCAGATTAATTTCAAATACATAGTTTTTGTAAATTGTAAATTATTTTTCTAGCAGAGCCCCGTGCGTTACTGTAGTATATTTTATAATTATGATTCTGATTACGATATACTTACTATATATAATGTACTTTTTCTCATACATATGTATATACATAGTTCTCCAAAATTTATTATTATAACCATTTTCTTCCTTAATAACATTTGGGCATTTATGTCTATGTTTTTAAAATATATTGATATCTCAATAATTTTGAAAAACGAGTTCGTTAATTTGAGTGAAAACCGTTAAGTTAACATCTACTCAATTCACTTCAATCATTTTGTCCAATTTTCAATTTCACTCTCAACTTCGCTCTCTGCAATTCGCTGCTCCGTTGTGAGTCTGTTCAATTTTCGCCGTCAAATAACAGAGGCGGAGCATGTGGGAATGGGGTGGGGGCCCTTTGAAAAGGCCCGATTTGGTTTGAGGACATCTTTTTCCTTTTTTGGGGGTTGGTGGGTGGTGGTTGGCTGGTTTTCATTTCACTTTCCACCACCATCACACTGTTGTCGGAAAATGCTTGTTTTTCATTTGAGGAAAATTTTTTGTGCCTGCGTTTTTGGCGCTAAAAATTGATGTGGTTTGATGGCAAAGAAGTCCAGACGACTTAAAAGGGTGGTTGGGGGATGTGGGTGGTACTGAATGACTCTGTTTTGGGGGTTAGTGAGTGTGTGGGGGGCCACAATTCGCTTTAACTAGAGTGAGAGGGCATGCTGTAAACCAAATTCACTTTCAATAGCTTCCCCTCCAATACGAATGGGGCGTAAAAGCCGGCAAAATAAACAACATTTCATGGGCACATCAATGGGGGAATCATCCCCCTCTCTGCACCACTCCTCTTCATGAACATTATATGGAAAAATTAAATTCACATCATTTATGTATGTAAGGACATTTCATAATTGAAATTAATCTAAAAAGTAATGGAGAAACTAGATAGAAAGCTTGTTAAAATAACTATTAAAATATTTGCTTATTTAATTTGCTTAAAAATGAATAAATTTTATTGTTAATGTTTTTAATGCTAAATTGTTGTTACCTTATAGTGTTACCTTTATTTCAAGCCTAATTTGTTGATGTTTTGCTTTAGGCCATGTTTTACATACCTATGTACATAACCTATGTACATGACTATGTATGTATATAGTATGTATATAGATCTATATGTATGTATGTATGTACATATGTATCTATTCATCTAATGGAGGTTCCATTCATCTTTAGCAAGGATTACAATTAATATTGTCTAGCCGTTGTTATCCTCATCCAGAAGCTTTAATGCGCCTCTTTTGAAATCGCCTTGTATTCATTCTTTCAGTATATAATCCCAAAAATAAATAAATGTACATACAAACACACACATACATACATATGTACATACATACACGAATGTCAGTAATAAAAAGAAGCATTAAAAAATACAACACACTGGCAAAAGTTTTCAATGAAAAAGCCTACACGAAGTATCCTATACGCTACGCTTAGCAAGGATCGTAGTGAAAAGCTTTTAAAGTTGAAATTTAGAAAATTTCTGCTATTAATTTATAAAGTAATGTACATTGAACGATGAACAAAACAAAAAGGTAAAATTATTAAAATACTTTAGTATTTATATTATTATAATAGAATTTGTTTTAAAACAGATTTTTCATATGCATTTTCACTACTTAAGACTGCAGGGTATTCATTTATCTTTTAGCCGATGGCAACGCTTTTTTCACTTTTTTTGTCCATTTTTTTTTTTTTGCTCTCTTCTTCGCTTCATCTTCTGGAGCCTTATATACTTGTGATGTGCTAACCCTCGTTTTTGCCATTTTTTTCCCCTACCATTCCTTGTACATAAGCGAAACTCTGCGCGTGTTGCGAATAAATGTGAGAGCAAAAAGCAAAATAAGGGCACGTGTAGAATGTTCCTGTTATTGTCGATATATGTACATACGTACATATACACATACATATATATATATGTATATACATACATACATACATATATGTGGCGTCTTCTTATAGGACTCGCTGAAAAAGGATCCTCTGTGCGGTACAAAGTCAAGGTCCAACTGAGCGAAAGAGTGAAAGAGATGGAATCAAATTGCGTAGTTGTAGTTTGTGGCTTACCTTTTGTTTCGTTCTACCTGCAAAAGATGATCGCACAATGGCTATTGGAACGTAACATAGGGAGGTGGTGGTGGGGGGGCATCAGGAATGCCTTCTGCTTTCTGATATAATAATTAAGTCAGGTAGGGCCTGATCTTTTTAGCCATTGCGTAATAAGTTTGCATGTGTTGCCCAATGTTATTTGTTGTTCTAGTTAAAAGGATCGTAGTGTGTGATAAAGAGGGTGAAGAACAGGAGAGAACAAAGAATGCGTTCAAGAAGAAAAGGAAGTTCGACTAGTTTTTTGTCTTTCAGGAGGATTCTTTGTGCGTTGTGGTTACGGTGAGGTGAGGTGCGGTGCGGTGCGGTGCTTTACGCTGACCTAATTTTAATGACCAACAAAAGTCGAGATCGTCATGAGGAGGAATTGTTAATCGTAAAATGAAAAAGAAAAGAAAAGAAGAAAATATCTCAGAGACCCTGGGGCTGGGTCCATATTTCTTTAACGACGACGACGACGACACGCATCAACTTTAATTTTCATAATTAATGGCAAGAAAAGGCTGTGCACATGGATCCCCCGAGGGGACATGTCAAGGAGTAGGAAGAGTTGTGTTGCCATAAATAAATTTGCGAATACATATTTCTTCATATTTTCGCTTAACTAAATATTATATTTTGACGCTTCAAAGTTGCAAGACTTCCTGCGTTCACAGAGTGTGAAAGTGTGTGGCCAACTTGTGTTTATCCTTCTCAACAAAATATAAAAAAGGGGGAAGAAAGATTGTGGTATATCTTAGGCATACAATCGACATCTTAACTCTGACTCTAGTTTAAGTACTCGAATACATATACATATATATATGTATATTCCCTTCTTTATTTGGGAAGATATTCATGCAAGAGAAACCAAGTCAGTCGCATGGTTAGGCAAATCTCCTACCTCATACCACACCCACTATGGACTACTACCACTGCCACGATTCGACTATGTTTTTTTTTTTGCCCATATCCATGAGGGTGTGTCAGTGGTACACAATATGGCGCAAAGCAGATGTATATACAGAATATATACATCACTACCGCCCACCTCATACCTCTATATAATATATTTTATGCTTTCTCTCTCTCTTTCTCCCTCTCTCTCTCTCCCCCTACTAAAAACAATGAATAAAACCCAGGCGGCATCAGCATTATTTGTAATTACCCATACTCCCACATTTATCCAATCGGAAGCAACTTTCAAACCCAAAATAGGGTTTGAAATTTTCATGCTGGCATGGCAACGGTAAACAGTGTATGTATATATATGTATACATACATCAATACATACATATGTATGTATGTATATATAGGCGTATATGTACATATATCTGTTGAGTATATAAACCGAAACGCGTTCCAATGTATATATTTGCTTGCGGACTCTTTTTCCTTTTTATGACAATATAACCATTGTATATAGCCCAGGGTGTCGTAATTTCCTTGCCAAAAAACATACATTTATACATATGTATGTATATATATATATTCATATATATAACTCAAACTCCATTTTGTACTTCTTTATGACTCAACTAGATAGGTCTTTCTATGGTATTCCTTTTCTGGGTCTGAGGTTTTTATGCTGTGTGATTACATAAGCGAATTGAATGTCAGCACTCAAAGTGGAAGTGTCCTATATAGATGTAAATGGATATGTATATATACATATATAGATCTAGATGTGTGTATGGCTGAAAATCAAATTCGGTTTTTGTCATCAGAGAGTTCTGTAACATAAAACTACCCTAAATATATGGCAATAGTAAATAAAAATCGATACCGATCTAACTTTATATAGACAAAAAAATGTTAAAAGTTGGCAAAAAAAAAAAACAGTTAAATCGTAGGACTAAAAGTGAACCTTAGACTGTCTAAAAGCTGGTTTTGAAAATTTTCTAATAAAAAGTATAAAAAGACAAGATTCCTTCATAGTCCTGAACCTATGATCGATAAACAAATAAATGGGGTGAGCTTTCGATATAAGAAAACCAACCATGGCTAGCCTCTGATGAATTTGATCAATATCTAATAAATAATATTCAAAAAAAGTAGTATATAGTACACCATTATTCATAAACAAAAATATCTATAGAAATGGAAGGATTTATTATGTTGTTCAAATATTATATATTACATAACACTTTATATAAATACATATAGTAGCTGCCACATGCGTTTTCCTACGCCATTACTCATCATGCTTCCTCCCACTTCATATCTTAGCACTCACACACACACACACCAATCCTCATCACTTTGAATTTGGGCTATGTACATATAGAGATTTATATATACATATATATATATATATATATAACCATTTCTCTGTGTCTTTCCCTGTGGCATCAAGTGAAAGTGAGCGAGATGGCACATTTGTCTCCTTGCGGTCCCTTTTCTGCCACTTGTCTCATAAAGAGCGTCAAAACGAGGCGTTTAGGCCAAAGAAGGCAGTGCGAGAGGCGCACACGCACTTTTTCGGGGTTATTTTTTCCTTATTTTCCTTAATATATGTACTGTTTGTATATAAGTTATTATACAGGGTGCTATCAACGATGTCTGCATGAGTATACACATAAATATTACCAAGTTTTAAGCTCTAAGGAAACTCCGCCCACATAATTGATGGAAAAAATCTACCGCATATGCCTAATAACTGTAATAGGAACTCAGGTAAGTAGACATGGAAAATTGTAGACACAGGTAAAGAAGGAAAACCATGACCATGGAAAGAAAAATGGACATAGGAAATGCGTTTTTAGTTACTTATAGAAAATGGCTACATGAAATTAAAGTAAAATGGTAATATACATACTATGTAATATAATTTCTTAAATGAATAATTTTTTTAATTGTTAATCATTTTCTCATAATTCACATAGAAAATTTGTTCTTTAATTAAGTGGTAAATGTTTCTAGACGAGTGTAAGTACATAAATATATTTATATTGTTTGTAGTATATTTTTATGTAAAATTTTAGATAATACAATATAGATTGAAAGTCTTTTCAAAATATTTACCAGTTAAAATATTTATTTATAAAGAAAAACTCAAAAATCAAATCATACTATACACATTTAAACTATATTTTAATAGTATTCTATTTTAAAATCATTCTACAAAAGTCTCCATTTCTAGAACATAAATTTTTAATTATTTTAATTTAATCTATATTAGAATTGCAAACGATTTTAATGGAAAGTTATTAGTCATTTCCAAAAAGAGAACGAAAATCAAGTTTGTGTGTTGAAAAATTAATTTCTGATGGCATTTTTTTTAGCACATTTTCTGCACTTTACATCCCCGATGTAAATCTGACCAACTTTGTTACAAATACATATGTACATACGTATGTACATACATACATACATATATGTAAATATAATGCAATTTTTACTAACACGCTGACCTTCAACATCAATTTGCTGGATAGAGGCCGAGAGAAGCTCAGATCCAAAACGCAGCAACAAAAAAAAAGCGAAAAAAGAACCAACCAAAAAAATGCAATAACAACAACAACAACAACAACAAGTAAAGAGCTAAAAATATGCATGATGTGATGTGGCATCATCAGCAGAGGGAACTGATGAAGGCGAGGAGAGGGGACTTATGTATGTGTATGTATGCGCGCGCATGTGTTAGAATTGCATGCAACTTCAACATCGTCGTTCTGCAACTTCGTTTTTCAAGTGCAAGTCCAAGGGCAACTCTCCACTTTACGCATTTGCAGCCGGCGGTGAAGGCGGCGGCAATCAAAGTACAGTGGTTGCATACTAAACAAAAACTGCAAACTTCATAAATAATGAAATCTAACAAATGTTAGGTAATTAACCCAATACGAAAAATAAATTATCATCAAACATTGTAACTCCAGTAAGAGGGATCCAATTAGGTCTACCTATACAAATATGGGATCTTCCCTATGGATTTATCCGCTTAAGCTTACCTAATATCTAATCTCCATGGCAAATTTATTTTGAAAACATTAGATGCATCTCCTGTCCACTGTATAGAGCTGGTTATTATAAAAATTGCGGAAGGGGCTGGGAGGTAGGATGCAGGACTGAAGCAGGTTCTGGAAGAGACAGTTTCTCTCTATGGTTTGTTTCCCTCTCTCTCTCTTTTGCTCTCTCTATGGTTGTTTGTTCCACGATTTTGCTGCTTTTGCAGAAGCAGACCCAGACCTTGAAAGCAGCTTCTGCTGGTTTTGTATATACATATGTATGTATGTATGTGTATGCACATACACACATATATACCTACACCCGCTACATACAAACGGGCAGACAGTGCTATGTGCATGTATTTGCTGCATATATACTTGCACTCTCTATTTGCGTCAAAATTGTGTTGGTATATGTATGTATGTATTCTATGGCTACACGAAGATTGTGGGCGCATAAAAAAGCACAAAACTCTTTCAATGTGTGTGTGTGTGTGTGTGTTGTGGTGGGTAATGTTGGCAGTGTGGAACAGGCTTTAGTTATTGCTGTGTTGTCTCTTCTGTCTCTTCCTTTTTGCTACCCATTCCAAAACACTCCTACTACATAATACTCCTCCTCTCCGCTGCCCACATTTTGACATTTCGCCCACTTTTTCCTGTTCTTCCGGTTTTCTTTTTTGCTCCTTTTTTTTTACTTTTTTTTTGATATGAATGTATGTACGTATTTTTTTGTGTTGTCTGCTTTCCTGTTTTCGACCCATAATCCTGTCCCGCGGCGTCTCCAACGTCCCGTATGCCTAACCACTGCTTATGTAATGCCTTAAAACGTGTTCTGTGCTTCGGGCTTTGTGACAATACTTCTATGTGTGTATCGAAATTGAATGAAACTTTTTTTTTCCGATTTTTTCATTGCTATCCTTCTGTTATTTTGTTTTCTTTTTTTTTCGGTGAATAAGGGAAGGGGGTTTTAATGTTATTTTGCTATCTTTTTAGAACTTTTTTGTTTTGTTTGGCTATAACTTTTGTTTGGTAACTAACAAAACAAACGATCTTAGAGAGAAAGGATCTTTTATGAAAAATTATATAATTTAGAAGCAAAACTTTCCATGATCACAATATTTTGAACTGATTATATTCAGTCGGAGGAGAAAATATGTGTAAATAGAGAGAAAGGTAAAATAATACTAAACGAAAGCTTTTTTCCCCATGATCTCAATCATAGAGCTGATTAGATTCAGTTAAGATTTTGAATAAAGGAAGGGAAAGGAGTTTATAATTGAAAGGATAATTTAAGAATGGTAAATGGATTATAATTTAGAATAAAAAAAGTAAATTTAAGACCTAAAATTTTAATTCCACCTTAAATCAATAAACTAATTAATGCAATAATTTGCATACTATAGATGTAAAATATTAAGTTATACAACCTTTACTTTGTCTATCTTCTTTAAAAAAAATGTCCAGTAATTTTTATGTTTTTTATATCATTAGCAAGTGTGAAAACGAATATTAAACCAACCCATAACATTATTTTGAAATCGCCGTAGACCCTTTTTGGCCCACAATACACAGATACATCTATAAATTATATATACTACGGCCAAATGTGGTGGCCACTGTGGTGACTCATTTGTTTTTCTGGCCAGTTCCTGTGCCTTTGGTTGTGCCCTGTTCCCTTTTACTAGTCCTATCCCATTATCTATGCCAATGTTTTCCGTTGCGCTCAAACTCCTTCGACACAAAAAAAAAAAAAAAAACACGTGGTATCAAATTTTTTCTCGAACGCCATGGGCCATAAATAAAACCTTAAACCCAACCTCAAAACGCAGTCTAGGCAACCCAGTCAATCTAACACCCTACCTCAAACTCCGATTCTTAACAAGAAATTTTTCATATTGTATCGCAACTTTAGCATAATAAGAACATAACGAAAAGGGGCAGCCCCCAACTGCGTTCGACTCTCTCGGCGCAGACGCAGCTCCAATCTGGCATAGGAAAAACCACCACCAAAATGCGGTTGTGGCAACAACTCCGCCTCATATATGCCCTACCGCCCGCTTTGTTAGTGAAATGGATTTGCAATTCGCGTGATGCTCTCTCGACCAAGCTGTGGCAACGATGGCATCGACGACAGGTGGGTGGAGGGGGGGGGAGGTGTAAGTGAAGGCAACTTCAACAACTTTCCATGTTCTTGATCGTGAATTTTCTATGCTACTGGGCCTTGAAACCTTGAAAAATTGCTGTACTCTGTACGGATGAAGGGAACGATGGGACGAGCTGTCGACTGACAGGCGTCCGTCGTCGTCGTCGTTGTTGACTCGGAGAGTCGGAATTGGAGTCGTAGTTGGAGTTAAATTGGAGTTGGGGGCTTTTGGCGCAGCATTTTGCCGCATTACGTCAGTGCGTCAAAATAAAAGGGAAACTTCTATACCATCTCCATCTCCAGAAACTTCTCGCTTCAGCTACAGATGTACATATATACATATATATGTATATGTATATGTATATGTATATGTATATGTATATGTATATGTATATGTATATGTATATGTATATGTATGTATGTATGTGTATGTTTGTATATGTATGTTTGTATGTGCATGTTTCCATGTAGATAAAGATGGCAAATGGAAAATGTTTACTTTTTTTCTTTTGCTCCTTGTCTTCTATGTGTTATTTTCCGCCTCTTGGGTTTTCTTTTCTTTTCCTTTTTATTTTCTAGCATTGCCTGACAACGAACAAGCAGTTATCTGGCTTCGGTTTCGCCTGGCAAAGTTTTTTTTTTTTTCGCTATAGCAAAAGTTGAAATTGTTTGGAGTTTGGCCCTGCTGACTTGGCCGAGGTCGCGTTCTATTCTTTTCTCTTGTTCTGTGAACGGTTGAACGCATGGTTTGTTGGGGAATGGTGCGGGCGGCACAAGGTATTTCATGTTGCTCCAATGCATTCTCCTTACTCCCCTCCCCTCCGCCCCTTTCAGTATCTTTCAATGAAAACGAAATTACGGCTTCGTTTCAACTTGTTCCCTTTAGATTTGGATTCTGGGTTTTATCGTTCACTTTATTGAAAATTTTTTTCCGTCTTAATATACATATGTACATTGTATGTATTTATTTTGCTGCGCATTTTGTTCATATTGTTGCTAGTTTATGCGTAAATACATATTTTGTTGTTGTTGTTGTTGTGCTTATGTTTTCATATGCTGTTTGCGGTCGCTTTAGTGAGTCATAAGTGCCAAGGAATTGGATTTTTGGGGTTGGGGGAGACTATTGGCAATGAAACAATTGTTTTGTGGCTATATGTTGCCCATAAGATGATTCCATGCATGACTTTCAATGATTTAATCTAGTTAGCAATACATAAATTTCATCATAAAATACAAAATTTGAACATAAATAAAAGTATTCAAACGGAAAGCTATAGAAGGGTTGTAGATGTAGAAAACATTAACATTAACAAATACTATTACTATGTACTTTGAGTATTAATTACTATGTAAGATAATTTTGTGGTTACAGAAAGTATAATATAAACATAAATAGAATTCAAATGTCTTAATTCAACATTAGTTTGAATCTATTTGAAATGCAATCAAAAGTTCTCGTTCAATCTATGAAATCTTTGCCAATGTTCTTAAACTACTTAAAGGTTTATATTATCTTGGTGCTTAACCTGATTAAGTGTTAGTTGAATGTATTATTTCGATCATATAATTTTCTTTACTTTTTAGTTAAATATTAAATCTTTGAATTTTGCAAATTTTATTGAAGTGACGGTATGCGATCTATCAAAACGTGGTCCCATATTGTTATTTGGTGTTTCCTTTTGTTTTACAGTTCTGCATATAAAAGGGAAAGTGCTACCCACATACACATACATCCATACACAAAAGCACACATACATTGACATATACAATGACAGCCATGTTAGGTATATACATACATATATATGTACATACATATATTCAACCCCTTGAAATATAATTTGTTTATATACAGACATACATATCTACATGTACATTCATACATAAATATGTATATGTAGTATGTACAGTAGTATATAGAAGAGCTCCAACAAAACTTTTGCGGAGCTCCACCCATCTAGGCAGCGTTGCTCTCCTCTTCCATTCTTCCTTCAATCCAACTCAAACTCTGATCAGCCCATAAAAATTTATTTTATGTTTTTCTCGGCCTTTATTATGCCAATTTAAGTTTGTATTTTTGAATGTATGCGTGAATACCCTTCAACCGACTTGATTAAAGGGTATTTAAGACATCATTTTCATACATATATGCTATCTCTTTTTTAAATACTTACATGTTTAATAAAAGATAATTATTAGCTTAAAATATAAGCTTAAAAGGTATAAATTTTATTAGAAATATATGGCGTTCATCTTTTAGGACTTATAAATTACAGTTTACAGAGTATCAGTTAGTCTGTTCTGTGAAAACTAAAACTCAACTTCACTTATTTTCCTTATTTAGTAAATGTTTTGTGGGACATTTTTGTATTTAAAATATAAATATATATACTGAACATATACAAAAATATATAGACAGTTACCGTCACAGCGGTTTAGCAGGTTAATTACATGAATCCAAAATGCAAAAATTGTCCACACCCACACCATCAAAGCCATGAATATATGTATATCTATATGCATTTATCTATATATTTGTGTCTGTGTGCTCTCAATCTTTAGTTTGCAAAAAAAAAGCATAAAATGAAGTAAGCAAGTCGTCCCTGCCGACTTGGAGTATACCCTGTACCAATAAGAGATATTTCATAAAATTAGACTCCGTCGAAATCCTCATTAATTGAATATAATTTTACTTATATTACATAATATTTTCTTCATATTAAATGAAGTTTCTTATATTTAAAAAAGTTTTCCAGTTTTTTATGCTAATTAAAAATCTGAAAAGCAAATAAAGATAAAGTTTCTCAAAATCAGACGAGATTTGACTGAATTGGAGCCCTCTGAAGTTCGAAATTTATCTTCTATAGATTTGCTTTTTTTTTCATTTTTTAAAAGTTTTACATCAATCTTAGATAATTTCCATATTAGAAAACTCATTAAAAGTGAAAAAGTTGGAAAAAATTTTTTGCCCTCTGAAATTTTTGAGTTTTTTTATTTTTTTTTAAAAATTTGTTTTTTTTTTTTTTTTTTTTTTTTTTTTTTTAAAAAAAAATTTTTTTTAAAAAAAAAAAAAAAATATTTTTTTAAAATCAGACGAGTTTGACTTGGCCCTCCGTTCCTTCGAAGGATTTGTTCGTTGTCCTTTTTTTGAAGGATTTTACCAATCTTCTATAGGCTCTAAGTTGGCCATCTTTTGGCCGATTTTGAAAAGTTTTACATCAATCTTCTAGATAATTTCCATATTAGAAAACTGCATTAAAAGTGGAAAAAAAAAGTTGGAAAAAAGATTTTTTTCAAACAGCGGGGAAGGCCCTCCGATAGATTCCTTCGTAAATTTTTGCAAGTGTAACCATCGTCAAAATTTGAAATAACAAAAACGGCATTAAAAGTTGAAAATTGAAACCGGATTTCAATTAGTAAAGAAAAATTTCTCAGATTTTTATGCTAATTAAAAATAGGCGATTCTAAAAAGCAAATAAAGACATAGTTTTTCAAAATCAGACGAGATTTGACTAAATTGTAGCAATCTGAAGTAGTGGTACCTTCGAAGGATTTGTTCGTTATCCTTTTTTTTAAGGATTTTACCTTTTGGTTACTCCAGTTCTTATAGTCTCTGAGATCAAGGTGTTCATACAGACGGACATGGCCATATCGACTCGGCTGTTGATGCTGATCAAGAATATATATACTTTATGGGGTCGGAAAATTTACCTTATGCCTGTTACATACATTTTGGCGACTTTAATATACCCGTTTACCCTATGGGTGCAAGGTATAAAAATTGTACCATTTAAATGTTTTTTGTGGTTCTTCTTTTGTTTTGTTTATTCATTTTATGGACATTGTCATGCACTTTTGGTTTCGTAGGGACGTTCTGTTTCTGCTGCATGCGAATTGTTTGTCAACCGTCGACCGTTACATCCGCTAAAAATTGGATTAATGTCCCCGACTGAGAGGGGGAAGAAGACGAGCAATTTCCCTCCCCTTTTCCCTTGCCCATGGCAGTTGATCAAATTTTGCATGTCTATTTAACCCTTTTGATGAGAGGGCCAAATGCAATTAGACCATGACCAGACCCAGTCGAATAAGTGGCCATTGCACAGTTTTTTTTGTCCATATGTACGGTTATAAAGTCACCATTTAACGGTAAACCGGCATTTCCCACAGGATTCTGATTACCCCTTTTTTTCTTTCTTTCTTTCTCTTTTGTGAGAGCTCAATTAAATTAATTCGCCTTAATTGTAAATCGCCTTTATTTGTTGATTTCATAACAATACGCAGCATCTTACGCAATATATGTACCCCAAAAAATAACAAAAAAAAAAACGAAAAAAAAAAATAAATGAAAAAGACAACCATATGTACATAAATCAACACATCCGCTCCAAAAAATTCCAGGAACCGCCCCAGTTGGCCCCTGTGTGTCTATTTCATTTTAAACTGAATACAAAAATTCATTAAAAATAAAAAAAATTTTTTTTTTTTTTTTTAATTTTTTTTTTTTTATTTTAAATTTAATTTTTAATTTTAAAAATTTTTTTTTTTTTTAAAATTTTTTTTTTTATTAATTTTTTTTTTTTTTTTTTTTTTTTTTTTTTTTTTTTTTCTTTTTTTTTTTTTTGTTTTTTTTATTTTTATTTTAAAATTTTAAATTTTAATTTTTTTGGTTTTTTTTTGAAAAATTTTTTAAATATAAATTTTTTTTTTTCCTTCTTTGTTTTTTTATATTTTTTTTTTTTTTTTTGTCGTTTTGTTTAATTTTTTTTTTTTTTTAAAAAATTAATTATCATTTTTTTTTTTTTTTTTTTTTAAATTAATTAATTTATTTTTTTTTTTTCCTTTTTTTTCCTTTGTGGGTTTTTTTGTTTTTTTTTTTTTTTCTTTCCTTTGGTTTGTTTTGTTTATTTTAATTTTATTTTTAAAATTTTTATTTCTTTTTTTTGGTTTTAAATTAAAAATTTTTTTTGGTTTTTTTTTCCTTTTTGCCCTTTGGTTTTTTTTGTTTTTTTTTTTTTTTTCTCCCTTTCCTTTTCCTTTTTTTTTTTTTTAAATTTTAATTTTTTAATTTTTTATTTTTTTTTTTTTTTTTTTTAAATAATTATTTTTTTTTTTTTTTTTTTTTTTTTTCTTTCCTTTCTTTTTTTTTTTTTTTTTTTTTTTTTTTTTTTTTTTTTTTTTTTTTTTTTTTTTTTTAAATTTTTTATTTTTTTATTTTTTATTTTTTGTTTTTTTAAAAAAATATTTTTTTTTTTTTTTCCCCCTTTCCCTTCCCTTTTTTTTTTTTGGGTTTTTTTTTTTTTCTCCGCCGGTTTTTTTTTTTTGAATTTTCCCTCCCCCCAAAGGCTTTTTTTTTTTTTTTTTTTTCTTTTTTTTTTTTTGTGGGGGGGGGTTTTTGTCCGGACCCCGGCCGCCGGCCGCGGGGGGCTTCTCTTTCCCCCCCCCTTTTTTTTTTTTTTAAATATTTTTTCCTTTTTTTGGGTTCCTTTTTCGTCAAACTTCTGACCAAAATTAATATACCCTCTGCAAGGGTATAAAAAGAAATGAAAAGTAGCAGCGACTCCTAAACCAGCCAATGGGATTGAATCTTCTTACTATGTATATTGACAGATCAAGGCGGGAATCGTTTGGTGCTTTTTTTTTTTGGGGGGCGGATAGGGTTTCGTAGTGTTCGTCATCTTTGTCGCTCAACATGCGTAACTACGCAATTTGGCATACGGTCTGTGGAATGAAACGAAACGTATTTTCAAACATAAATCATTCACATACTAAAATGGCATAAGAGTCACCCGAATAACTTTTGATTATTGATCATAAAAACGTTGGTATACTCTACATATGTATGTTAAAAAGTTAAACTAATAATAATTGAAATCATATTTAAAAGTGAAGTAGAATATCTAATGCAGCAGTGATGTATTTCCTCCTAAAAGTCCAGCGTTACTCAACACTTAATCTAGTTGTTTACCTTGCATTAATTCTGATTCGCTAATAAAGGATTATATGGCCTCTAAAACTTTCTTAAAGATTTCTTTATTACACTATATAATTTTATAGCCAAGTTATGCTAGCATAAGTTTGCCTTTATTAATCTGTAAGAGTATTAACTTTGTATAGAGTATTAAAATCCCTTGTAAAAGTGACTAGGTGATCACATAATGCCTCCTATATGGGGATCTTCAACCATGAAGCCACGCGCAGATTCAACCATGGGAAAATGTGCCAGTGTGTGTGTGTTGAGTGTGTGTGTTGAGTGTGTGTGTGTTCTTTTTGAAGCCCTCTTAAAGACAGCAGCTGCCTATTAAAAAAAAAAAACCTAGACATTGTGGTAAATTAACAAATTAAAACGGAGCCTACCCTACCCAATCTTCCTCTGTCTCCATGCAAAGAATCTGTAGAAATCGGAAATCTTATGAATTCAGCCTATTTTGTTGTTGTTATTGTTGTTATATTTTGTGGTCATTTGAATTTATTAATTTTTTTTTTTATGTTCATAGATTTTGTGTAGCTTTTTAGATGAGATAAAAGTGCCGCTTCTATTTTTCTTTTTTCTACAAATTTGTAAGCTATTTTTGCGTACGATCCCAAAGAAAAAAAAAAACAACAAAATTTGACCTTTTTTTGATTGAGGTTTATTTGTTTAAAGTGCTGGGAATTTATTGTTATCAATCGACAAAATGAATGAATCATCCAGATAGACAAGCTTTATAGGCGATTATATTTTATTAAATGTGTATAGAAATTGTTAATAAATAAACAAGCTTAAATTGTTATTGCTGAGTAAAGAATACACATACATAATTTATCTTTAATTAAATCTTTAGATGTAAATATATGTAAGTATTAAGGCCAGAATGACTTTCAGTAGGAGCTGGCTTTACTAGAACCTAGAATCTTTTGTCAACCTCAAAAGCAATTATTCCCAAGACTTAAGGACCAATTGTGTGGGAATATTCCAGAGTTGGTCGATAAGTGTCAATGCACCTTGGCTAACTTACTTAACAGACAATGGTTCTTAACACAGTTGATTGGGCCCATAACGAGAACGATGCAAACAATAACTTCATTAGCACCAACTTGGCTTATCAATCGATGGTAGAACCAACTGTAAGAAAACAACAATTTATCATTGACAAATTATATATATAGAGTTTGAAGTTAACTTGGTTTGACTTGGCTTGGGTTGGCTTGGGTGTGGCTATCTTCATATCATCAATTGCCAACTACCTCATCCGGCTATTAGCTAATAATGAGCGACAACAAACGAGGCAGAGACTTGGAAAGGTATTTAAACTTTTTCATGGCCAAATGTTCGTCTATGCAACAATTGCAAGTCAAAAGAAGTTAGAGGGGGCAAAAGGAAAAGGAAAACCAAATGCGAACGAAAACACAAGAAAAGAAAACACAAAAAAAAAAACGTTAAAACGAAAGGCCAACACATACAAAAGGCATGAAAAGCGAAACAAATGGTAGTGTCAACGTTGCCAATTGAGTCGTCGTTGTTGCTGTTGTTGGTGAATGCCCCTCAGATCCCCATATCCCCCCATCAATACACTCCACTCTCATAGCTACGCGGCAATGTTGCCTTGCACTTGGTCTATGGCCTATGTCTGTCTGCCTATGGGCTTTGTCGTAGTCTCCCCATCTAAGTTTCAATGCCCCCAACTCGCTGTCATATGCAAATGCCTCGTACAGACTGTTCACCTAGCAACAAAAATATGTATGTATATATGTACATACATATGTATGGGTAAGTATGTACCCAACCCACATGCCTTCATAAGTACAGTAAACTACTAAATGATGGATAATGTTCAAATTTTGTCAATTTCAAGCTCATTCTTTGTTAATACTTTAAAGGAATTGCTTATAAAATGAAGTCCTTAATTGGAAATAAACGATTTTGAATATATAATATATTAAGGATAAATTATTGACCTTTCATCTTTTATCATAAGTTTGTGTATTTAGAATCCACAGAATTTCATCTTTTATTTTAAATTAGGTTCTTAATCATTTTTTGGTTCAGATACTATAAAATATGTTGATATATTTTTTTAATTTTATTTATTTTGATTCTTATAACATCTAGCTTTAGATATAGAATAGTTTTTTAATGGCATTTAAGCTTCACTTGAACTAAAAATTCCTTAAACATCTGTATCTGTTATATAGTTTTCAAGGGTTCAAAACTAAGAATTTACAAAACAGTCTATAAAAAACTTGATCTTAAATTCAAATATCAACAAAAAGAAGTCTATTATTAAATATTTTTAATGCTTATGAGCAATTACAGAAGTTTTCGGTAACTCTTTTCCTTCTTAACTTTTTAGCTAACCATAAAATATTTCAAAAGGTTTAAAAAGAAATAGAAGAGTTTTCAGTTGATTTTTTTTACTGTATATAAAGTACGCACATATATATAGATTACACACACTCACATACACACACAACACACATATATATATATAAGTAAAAACAAACCTATATGGTTGTGCAGATTCTAAAGTTAACCGCATGACGAATCACTTCGCATAAATTGAAACGCTACGTTGCATGCACAGAGACTGCTTAAGAGCTGAGCGATGAGGAGGCGCAACGATGATTGTTAAAAGGAGGTGGTGGATAGTTGAAAGGAGTGGAAGGGGGGATGGTGCTGCTGCTCAGTCAACTCCTTCAGTAAAATGTGCGTTGCTGTCGCCTCATAATTCTTCAAATGCGTGTGGTGTGTGTGGCTCCATGTTTGCCCCCCATACAAACGGACCCCAGACGCAGTCAAAGTCAACGTCGGCACGGCGGCAGCGACGGCATCAGTTTCGTTGTTGGTGTCAGAGTGGGTGATGAGGCTATAGCGTTGAAAGCAACATTGACTATATACATACATACATATCCACAAACGTAGATATATATTTTGCTGATGCAGTCGCAGCTCGTTAAATCGAGCGGCATGATTTTGATGCTTCTCGCCAACCTTTTACCCCTTACACCCACTAAGTTGCACAAATCGTACAGAAAACCGCAAAGGAGGAGGCAGCGTTAACAATTTATTTGCGTGCTTGCTAATTACACATACATTGGCAACATTGCATTTGTGTGAGAGATGCGTTTATGGGGAGTGAAAATACGCTAATCTAAAGATCCCAAAAGAAACGTTAAACTAACCGAAGAAAAAGAACAAGAAAAATAATATATAGGTACATATATCTAAATATTAGAAAAGGTTTAACAACAAAAGTAAGTAAAAGTTTTGGATTTAAATAAAAAAAATTCACATAAATAAGAAATTTTTCTTTCATAATCTATATATATTTTCTAAATTTTATTTATAGTTATATAAATCTTATTTAATGGGTTGAGTTTCTGCTATTAAATTAACAATTCTATTCTATTAATTTTTTAATATATTTACTTCACTTTTTAAATTTTAAAATTCACATCAAAAAATTAAATATACATTACAAAAAATATTATTATTGTTCACCGCATAAACCATCCTTTGCCTAAAGTGTTTTCTTTCTCCTCCTTTTTTCGCTTCTAACTGCCCGGAGGAGAACTCAACACTCCATACGAGCTATAGCAGCAAAGTCATCTATTTGCCGTTCTCTCTATTTGTGTTTCTATATAGAAATATATATACGTAATTAATTGTACCTTTTGTGGATTTTCTATATGCTATATTTCGTTGTCTAATCAAGTAAACCAAGCAAGGGTATACAATTTTCGTTTAACTTCTAATAGATTTTTCTCATATTTTCCTTGCACTTTTTTTTGATCTTCACGCCGGTTTGTCATCAAGTCGAGTGCACTTGAAATGCTTTTTATCTGTAGTTGGCATAGCAATGAAAGTTGTCAGCTTAAATCTGATGAAGAAGACGATGATCATTATTGTGATAATGATTCGCAACTCGTTGTGGACTATTAATGAACAGAACGATATCTTCTATACATATGTACTATTAAATGTAAGTACATACATACGATATGTTGCACTCTCGGCACGAATAGGCCATAAAAAGGGTTTTTACAGGAGGTAAATTTTATAGAAACCGGCTGGCAGACGGGCTGGCAAGTAGTCGAGTAATGTCTAGTCCATAAATCCATACATTAATTGGATTAAATTATGCCCGACTGGGCTAGGCTCTCAGCTCTGCTATTCCATATGTGCCGCTATGCAATTGAAACATAGATATACATATATATAAGTATATAGAGTGGGGATAGAGAGAGATAGAGGGGAGAGGGGATCTCTAAGATTTCATTGTTGTCGTTGTCAATGGCAAGCCCGCTACAACAACAACAACAACAACAACTACAACTTTATTATCTAATTTCTGAAACATGTCAATACAGATTAGGGTCACACGTATCAGAGAGCAATGCAAAGCTGACAATTGAGATTACGAAAAACTTGGGTTTGGTCGGTCTACTCTGTCTATTGAGATACATACATACATATATAAGTTTGCCTACGTTTTTCTTTTTGAACAGGCCCGCTCCCTGAGTGCCCTCCCCCCTCTTCAACTTCCCTCCTCTACCGCTCTGCATCACCATCTCTCACCAATGCGAACTGCTTGTTAGAAGGTAAAAGGCAAAAGCCTTTATCTTGGTTGCATCCGGCGCAGGTTTTTGCATCATCGTGAACGATTGTGTGTGTGTGTATGTGTGTTTGTTGTGGCGTGGGTTGGACCGGATTGGACCAAAAAAAAAAACAAGACCAAGACCGAGTCCAATACCATTGTCTGGGCCTGTTATTCTTTCTTTTTTATTTTTAATGAACCCTTGAACTTGACACGGCAACAAGTCAACTAATGTTTGCATTGTCTTGCCTGTTCTGCCGGCCAAACTGCAGTCAGTGTCTGCGGCATAAACAATAATTAATGTGCACCAATGTCAGGGTCCAGTGCCAAAAGGCCATGACCAAAAATGCTGACAGACAACAGAGGTAAGAAGGAGACACGACATGGAACACTAGAGGGAATATACCCAAACAGAATTTTATATATTGTTTGGTTTTTCGCTTATACCCTTGTTTTAAGGGTATTCCAATTTATGGCTAAAAGTGTTTTTAGATAGATAGCTACAAAATGTGCAAGATTATTTATTAAGAAATCTGAAAGTTTTAAGAACTCAAGAACATCTGTTTTTTTTTGACATTTAAAAGCTTTTTAGATATGGAAAAATTTCTAATAAATGTAGTTAATAGTTCAGCACTTTTAGGAACATTTCTTATCTTGAGACTTGAAAATATATTTGAATAAATGAAGATAATATAAAAGGGAAAATAGAAGAAAGAAATATAGAAGTACTCAAAAATATAGATAGAATATCTAAAAACATTATGAATTTAAAGATATATTTAAGTAGTTCTTTAATTATCTTTTAAGTTATTAATTATTTTTTTTTAGCTCAAAAATAATGTTAAAAAAATATGTTTTGTATATTTTCTTATGGTGTAATTATAAATTTTTCAGTAATATTATATTTTGCTTTTATTTTGTAAAAATAATAAAAACAAAGTCATTAAGTATATTTCCTTTAAGATATATGTATATCCAACATATATTGGCATATATGTGTACATACATATATGAATTTATTGTTATAATCTTTAACTCATATCCTTTAAGATTAAAATTATTTTAGCCATAAAGAGCATTGCAATTAGCGTTGCCTTCGCTTCATATAGTATTTAATGACTATTAAAAATTGATTTATTTGTTCTTTTAGCTGCCAAATTAATTACTTTTAGTTCTGCTATAAAATAGCTAAGAAACGACTGTAAAAGAAAAGAAAAGAAAAAGGCAGAGTCTTTGAACTTCGAAGTTGCATAAAAATTATGTTTATTTCATTTTCATTTTCGCTTTTCAACATTTTTTAATTTTTTTTTTTTTTGTTCTTTCATTTTATGCAACAGCTTGGACCATCAATGGCGGTTTTCTTTTTCCGGTACTCCACACACCAAAAATTGTTACTCCATCTCCATCTCCAACTCCATCAGCAACTGCAACTCCAACTCCGACTTCGACATTGCAGGAGAATGAGGAACGTAGGCCAACTCCCTTTCAGCCAGACATTAGAGAAATTGCACACTTCAAATTTATGCTTTGGTTTTGGTTATTTTACTTAACTTCACTTCACTCCTTTCGTGTTGTCGTGTCATGGCAGCTGAGGGACATAAAATGAAAATATTTGCGCCTGCCAGCGGTATTTTTAAATGTTGCCCAAGTTGTTTTTTATGGCAGGGCCATGGCCAACTAAATGCAAGGGAACGAGGACCAAGAGGCAAAAGTGTTTATTCTTTGTTTTTTTTTTTTTTTGGCTTTTGGCAATCATTTCGACAATGAAATGCACAAAACTTACTAAGTCTGGGCCCCAAAAATTTTGTATTTCATTTTTTGCCTGGTAAGAGATAAAGAGAGAGAGAGAGGAGACCAATTTTCAAGGCCAAACTAAATGCAACTTCAAGTGCTCCACGCTCTCACGACACTGAGAAACTTGATGAGATGAAGACGATGATGTTGAATTGGACTGAGAATGAGAAAAAGTAAAGGGACTAAGGGGAATAGTTGGGGATATCGCAGGGTTTGGGATTTACTACAGAGAGAAGACGTTCTTATTTTTATACTTTAATGCCTTGGCGTATCTGTCGACACCAGCAACATTTCACATTGCAACTTCGTGCACGGCGTGTAAATATTGTTTTAGCTGGGTGGCAAGAAAAAAAAAATATCAAAGAAGCTAACTTCGGCCGTGCCGAAGTTTTATACCCTTGCAGATTAATTGATTACTTCTCCGTCATATCGGATTCAATATATTTTAAAAATTGGAAATATAAAATTTAAAAAAATTTGAACCAAGAAAAGAATCAGTAACAAAATTTCGAGTTTGCCAACGCCGAGTTGAACCTCCGCTCCCACCACTCCCAGAAACGATCTCTACCTATTGCGCTACCAAACTTTAAATTCAGGCCACGCTATTTCGGTATACATTGCAAGCGTCCAGCTTCTCGCTCTCTAAAGTTTCGACGAATTCAAAAACAACAACACAATACAAATAGTTTCCGTCTCTTTCTGTTTCGCACTCAGCTTGTAGTTTTTTCAAGCACGTGTTCGCATATATGTATGTATGTATGTTTGTATGTTTCCATGTATGTTGTTTGTGTACGCATATATAAAACAAATAAAACGTATTTAATTGGCTGCATATGCAAACATACTGATGCTGATGGGGGTTGATTCATTGATTTTATTGATTAATGTCGGTGTTTATTATCCGATCTGATTCAAACTTACTGATATGATGTAAAAGTATAATTCTCATCTGTTCACCAAATTTGGTTGAGATATCTTAAAAAACAAAAAGTTTTCTCACAAAAACACACTTTTTCTGATGGGGGTTAATTATTGATTTTATTGATTTATGTCGGTGTTTATTATCCGATCTGAATCAAACTTGCTGGTAAGGTGTAAAAGTAGAATTGTCATCTATGTCCAAATTTGGTTGAGATATCTTAAAAAACAAAAAGTTTTCCACAAGAACTGTTTTGAACAACTCACATTTGACCGAGGTACCTCTGATCTTTCCTATTTTCTATAACTTATAGTTGTCCGATTCTACCAACTCTTAAACTTGTGTCAGATAAATCATCAATGAAGAGAATGATATGACTTTTATTCATGTAGCTCAAAATTTAAGTTCGATTCCTTGCGAAGAAACAGACAGACGGACAGACGGACAGACGGACAGACGGACAGACGGACAGACGGACATGGTCATATCGACTCGGCTTTCGATGCTGATCAAGAATATATATACTTTATGGGGTCGGAAACGATTATTTCTATGCGTTACAAACATCTGACCAATTTTATTATACCCTCTGCAAGGGATAAATATATATATATATACATATACATACATACATATATATAAAAAAGAGGAAGGAGGAGATTGGTGGGAGGGGATGGTGAAGGGTTATGTGGGGTGGGAGGGGGAGTGTAGAATTGAAACAACGACAACGACGCGGAGTCGCATTTAGTGCTAACAATGTTTGTTCTGGCCAGGGACCAGGCGTCGTGAAACCGGCAACTTGGCAACTCCAACTCTCTGCACAGTGGGGCAAATAAAGAAACTATTTAAACTAAATGTTTAGTGGTGTCTAATGGAATTCCAGCTAGTTATTTAGACATCAGAAAAGTTTTCTTAAGAATTGAAATTGTATAAGTTAGTTTATGTGATTTATATTAGTGATTTTATTTATGTAACCCCTGAAAATGGGTAAATATTTATTTATTCATTTGTATTTAATCAGAAGAATTTTAAGAATTGAAGTTGGAAAAACTTTGTGCGAATAAGCAAAATAATTTAATCCCTTGTTGTATCGAATTTTCGAATATTTTTTTAATTTGTAAATAAGAAAAGTTTTCTTAAGAAAAATGAAATTTTCAGCTAAAAAATTTTACCTTAACATATTAAAATTTTTAAGAAATCTGTAAAACTTCTTCAGTTTTCAATCAGTAACTAAAATATTATTTTGGATACAGTACTTTCAAATTAAAATACTTCTGGTAGATACATATAATTTTGAATAAGTGCTTGGATATATACATTTTGATATATGTATAATTACTTTTTTTTTCTTTATTATCTTAAACCACTGTGTGTTGATTTTTCTGTTTACTTTGCACGCGGCCTTTGTGTTGATCCCGCGACCGGGACTGGAACTTGCATCGGGACAGAGACAGAGGCAGAGATAGAGACAGCCCTTTGCTTGTCGTTTTCAAGGTTTCAATGGCGGGGGACGTCACCCCCCCCCCCCGATTCCCCTTATCGCCCTCATCACCATCATCGCGAACGCCATGCCATCACCATAGTTGTCGTGGTTGTTTGCTGGGAAGTTCTCGGCATGCCAATTGCACATTTCAATGTCATTGAGGATCGCAGCCGTTTGCAGCGATTGCATGACTGATGAATTGTCTGGATACACAGATACCAAAAGGCCACTAAACAACTTCTCTTATACTCAATTCACCATTCTCCCTATTCCCTATATAGTATTTCTCTTTTATTTAAAAGCTCAAGTTAATTGGGGCGAGGATAAAGAGACAGTTTTTTTTCCCCTTTTTATAGATTGTTAAATGAGAAAATTGTTAAAATTAAAATGATGCTTATTAAATATGATGATAATAAATCATATTTTATGGCAATTGAAAAGTGCGCGTTAAATGCCAGCCAGTAATAAATTCTAAAACTAATTTCCATAGTCAAAAAAAATATATCTAAAAGGGATACAAAATGTTAGCAACCCTTTGAAGTGTCAAGGGTGGTCACCACCCTACCGTTAGCCAAAAGCAAATTAGTCGACTTTTGTTGTAAGATTTTCTCTGTTTTTTCCCCCATTTTTTTCTACTTTTATAATTTTTTTGTTTGCTATTTTTTCGTGGCATTTTTAAATTGAATTTAAATTTTCTTTAACAACAACAACCAAGCAAAAAAAAAATATATATATATATATATAAATGAAAGAACAAACCCTTGCAGCTAATTTAAATTGAGACACATGCAGGCGCCAATAATTAAAAAAGCCCTTTTTTACCTCTTTTTTTGCGTTCTTCTTTATGGTCTTTGTATAAAGGATATGTTGACTTTGATAAGAGGTTTGTAACATTAGAAAAGAAAGGTAGATAGATATATAATATTCTTATTATATACAAAGAAACTTGGTCATAGACCGCTTTAAACTATAAACTTAAAAGAAACTATTTAATTATAAATTTATTCTTATTCGAAAAAGTAAACTTTGATCGTTGTATAATAAGAAAGGGTATTAAAACTTTGTCATATTAAAAACCAGTTCCAAACTCCTGGCTTTACATTGTTTTTTTTTCTCTTGTTTTGCAGTTTTTCTTTTTTTTTTTCCTTCATCTGTTTTCCTTGCAACTGTTGGCAACGAAGCCCTTCTGGTCCATGATGCAGTACATTTTCCACATGAAATAACCGCAAAGAAAGAAAAAAAAGAAAAGGAAAAAGAAAGCGAAAAATTTCCTTGTATTGGAAATGGGTTAAATTTAATTGCTTTTGTCATTTTGATTTGCATTTTATGCTGTAAGCAATTTGTCGGCGTATTGGGAGACAAAATGTTCCCCAGAGCGTCGTTCATCACGCCATGGCCCACCACTTGGACAGCAGCCAAAGAAGTAATTTTTCTAAAATTTATTTGTTGTTTTTGTTTTCGTTTTTCTATACGTTTTTTCATCTTTTCTTTTGTAGTATAATTAGGAATAGGGCAAAGGGTAGGAAAGGGTTAAAAGGTCGGTTGCCTGTCAGCATAATTTTTGGAATTTCTATATTCCGGATTTTGATTTATACATACATAGTAACTTGATACTCATTGTATATACATATACTTATGGTTATATTTTTGCCTTATCATCATCAATGCAGACGAACCTTGAAATTGACTCTCACTTAATTAGCATAAAAGAACTTTACTATATATATTTACTATATGGACATTTTACATAAAACAAATAAGTTTCTTTATTTCTTTGCCTTACGAATTGAAGTATTTCGTAATTTATGACTTTTGCCAAATGATCCACAAAACAGACACTAGAGGGGAGGAGGCTGGGGAGAAGTTGGGGGTACATGTCATGATGTTTTATTTCAAATAAAGAACATATGCTATTTGGAAAATAAAAGACACTTGTTGGTTGGCGTTGGTTGGCGTGACAAAAAAGATTGTCTTCAGTTCTGGAATTGTCTGAGGCCAGCCAGATTGGACATTTCATTGGGGGGATGGGGTATGGATGAGAGATATGTATAAATATTTGGTATATAAATCATTTGAACTATCTGAACAATGTGAGCGAGCATGTGAGTTTTCTAAAACATTTGAAAAAGATATTAGAAACGAGAAATACAAGGGGAATTAGTTTGTTCTAATTGAACTATATTATTTAGACTAAGTAAATATTATTATTGCCTAAGACTTGCCAAAACTTTAACTTTGATTTGATATTTAATAATTATAATGGATAGTTTGATATGCCTGATTTATGATATCATTGTTTATATATATATATATAGAGTAGCTTTAACAAAAACACTTTCTTATCTGCATTATGCAAATCTGAAAAAGTTTAATGTATTCCATTTGATATCAGAAGAAATATAAACAACAGATGTCCGATTCCATGAATTGTTTTTAATTTAATGAAAAATTCTAATACGTAGTTATAAATACTCCAAAGAGAATTTATTACTTTTTCAAATATGTTGACATTTTGAAATGTTGGAAATAAACTAATAGAAATAATCCCGAAAAAGAGAAACTTTAAAATAATTGTTCAATATAAACATTAAGCGGAAAGTTTCCTTTCACTTTTTATACAAATTTATATTTATAATAAATCTAAAAAATTATACAGATATATATTTTCTTGGTATATTTTCTTTAGTTATTATTTTTATTGCTAAAATAAAATACGAATGAATGGATAAACTCCCTCCTAATTTTTAAACATTCCAGGCAGATTTTAATTTGTTATAGTATAAATTTTTTGAAATTTTTATTATTATTATTATTATTATTTTGTGATGTAATTACATCAATTATCCAATCTAATAAACAAATCGAAAGCTAAGCTTTTCCCTGATACCCAAAAAGCATTAAATGAAATTTATAAATGTGTTTTAAGTTTAGTCATGGCGTCTAATGTTTTAGTCGTTTCTTTTTTGTTTGTAGCATATAGTAAATGTGTCTTGCATTAACTATATAAGATAAAGACTATATAATTAATTAGCTCACTTAAGACCATAGATGATAATCATTTATTAGTTTTTTTTCGTTAAGTAAAGTTTGCTTAAAATTACCCCATGTCCATTTTGCTTAAAAATGAAATTAAATTGAAATGGAAAGTCAAATGAAACGAGTGATTCATGCATTTGCATTTAATCGTTCGTTTAGGATTTGAATAGAAAGCCAATTGAGACGGGTCGAAATGATTCATGCCAGCGGACTTTCATTCAAATATTTATTTATACTATATAATCGGCAAGCAACCTTGACTAGCCACTTTAGCCACAAGTCAGGTAAGTCCCATATTGTCTAGTGGTTAGGATATCCGGCTCTCACCCGGAAGGCCCGGGTTCGATTCCCGGTATGGGAAACTTTTTTGCTTCTTTTTTTTGTTTATTATTTTTTTTTTTTTGTTAAAAGTAAAAACTTTAGATGTTCTTTTATTTATTTTCTTTTTTTTTTTTGGCATATATAAATATTATTTTTCTTTATTATTGATGTATATAATTATGTCTTGTAGTATTCTTTATCATTTATTTATTTATATTTTTTATTGTATACCTTTAATATTTATTTATATACATACATATATTTTGTTGTATTTTTTGTTGATTTATTTATATATTTTTGTGTTATTCTTTATTATTTATTTAAATATCTTTTGTTGCATACTTTAATATTTAATTACATATATTTATAAGTATATGTTGTAGTATTTTTTATTAATTAATTATATATATGTATATTGTTTTACTCTTTATTATTTAATTTTAAATATTTTGTTAAAATATGTATTTAATTAATTAATTATAGATATTTTGATTTATTTTTTATATGTAAATGTCAATTGTTTTATCATTTATATTTATACATTCTGTTTTACTATTTATTTATATATATTTTGCAGTGTTCTTCAGTATTTATTTATATATCTTTTGTATTGTTTGCATATATTTCTGTATCATTTATATGTTATATATATTTTGCATTGTTTCGTATTATTTTTTTTTTATTATTTAATATATATTATATAATATTTTGTTTCATTATTTATTTGTATATATTTTCTGTGAGTTATTTATTTACATCCATATTGTTTTATTATTTATTAAATATATTTTTGTTTTATAATTTACTGATATATTGTTTTATTGCTTCTTTATATAGATTTTGTTTTATTATTTACTTATTAATATATATATTTATTTTATTATTTATATGCATGTATATAATTTTATTATTTATTTACAATATGTATTTATATTTTCTTTATAGTTTATTGACTATTTAAGATCATTAATTACAGCTGATGTTGGTTGTTGGTTATTGTTTTGTAGTTGTTGTTGTTTTTTATTCATTGATGGCTTGAAGATTCTGATTGAGTGAGTTATGTGGCAGAGTTTTTTTTTTTTTTACAATGGCTGTGGTTCATCATAACCATATCTCAAGAAATGGATCGGAGTCTGCTGTCTGCTGACTATTTTTAAACATTTTCCAAGCAGTTGAACGTGATCCCTGGGCGATAGCGTGTGCACGATTTGCGATTAATCAACCGCATTGCGGCACAAATACAAAACGAGAGAGAGAGAGAGAGAGAGACAGGGAGAGAGAAACGAAAGATCCTTGCTGAGAAATCACTTTTAATTTTGCAACAAAGTTGCATCAGTTGGCAGTTACCATCGCCCCTTTCCCTTTATTACTTACCCAACCCAACATCATGTTGATATTAAAGTTGTTTAACAAGTGTGCAGAAAAGGGCAAAGGAACATCAACAAAGAGAAAAAACAATTAAATGCCCATTGTATCTAGCAGATACATGCGATCTATGCTAAAAACATATGGTTGTGGCCCAAGAAACCTCCTGCCTTACTTTAATTTCAGGCTCCTTTCGGTTTTTTTTTTTCCTTCTTCTTATATTGTTGTTGTCTTTCTTTGCTTTCTTGCTTTCATTTTGCTTTTGTTGTGTGACACACATAGATACATACATACATATAATGGGTGGTGTGTGTGTGTGTACCTACTGACACCGACCCAAAGATACAATTGTATCTTTTAATGCTGCCCGTCTTCATCTTCATTGCCCTTTTATGGATCCTCTCCCTACAAGAAAGACTCAGAAGCAAACGATCCACGTTGCAATCAGTGGAGCGCATTAAGTGCCACAAAGTCCAGAGAGATCTTCACAATGCCTGTTCCATTTTTATGCTGCGGCACGTAAAATGTTGGATCATTGGAACGTACATACGTACAACAAGTATGCACATACATACATATACATATAATATATCCAGTTCTTTATATGGGCATATGTATGTATATATATATGTACATACATTGTATATGTATGTATATATACATATATGTATTTGTATGGTATGGAGCTGCTGCTCGAGGCACTAAATAAAAGCGAAACTTGTTTGCGATTCTCTTTTTTTTTTCTTTTTTTTCTTGAGCATTCTTTGTTTTTGTTGCTGTTGTTGTTGGGGCCTTGAATGGGATCCTGCATGTCAAACTTGAACTTGTGTGTGTCTGTCTGTCTGTGTGTGCGTGTGTGTGTATTTGTGTGAGGCATTTCTGCATTTCATGCTTCAAATCATCAACGTTTGCAATTGGAAGTTGGCAAAGAGGAATACACAAAATAATGTATCTACGTCTGGCTCTGCGGTTTGCGATGATATCATTCCCTTTTTTTCTGTTGGTTGTTATATATACTTATTATATATATATATATATATATATATATACATATATATATGTATGCAAGTGCGGGCAGTCTCACAGACAGTTGAGCTACTTCACTCTTCTTCTCTTATTTTTTTTTTTTTTCAATGTTTTTCTGTGCTTTTTTTTTGTTTCTGATGTTTTTTGCCGCATTATCTCTTTATCAGTTGACAGACAAGACCTTGAGACGCCTGCTTAGAAGAAAACGAAGGGAACTCTGAAATTATTTCTCATAAATGGAGCAAATCAGCTTGCACTTAACGCTCTTGTCTCACTTAATTCACTTTTGAACTTGAAAATTTTACTTATTTTTTTTTTTTGCAACCGGTTTTGAATTTCCCTTATAGAAAATGAACAAAAAAAAAAGGAAACACCACACTATTAAGGATACACAAAACAGACGCCGACACCCAAAAAAAAAGAAAAAGGGAAAAAAAAATTATAATAATTCATCTGGAACAGGTTGAGAGGCAAAAAGATACAGATACACAGATACATTTATATATGCCTGCACATTATATGTATATATATGTATATATATATATTTCACTCACCATTCGCACACACTTGACTTTCAGTTGGTGCTTTTTTTCGTTTTATTTTTTTTTTTTTGGTTCGGCATTTATTCATTTTTTCTTCTTCTTATGACAACGACAATTTGACAGCAACGACAATGGCAACCAAACGTACCAGACAAAACAACAAAACCGCCAACAAAATTATAATAATTATCGAAATTTTTTGTTTATGGCCAAAAGCAGGAGCCACTGGTATATCTGTATATATGTATATGCGGGTCCCTTTTGCATTATCATAATTATTAATGCCTTTTTTTTTAAAGGAATTTTCTGTTGAAAATGTGGGCAGTTCATTTTAATATTGACACCTATCGAAGGACTTTTTTTTCTTGACATGAGGATCTTTGGAATATTTTGAGAACAGAGTTCATTAAAATTGAAGAAGTTAAGCAAAGGTCAATTCTAAGACCAATGGGGAATTATATACTATTATAATAGTAGGTATTTAAAATAAAAAAAAAAATTAATAACAAAAGGCTTTCAACAGGTTAATATCCTTTTTGATAGTTTTTATCATTTTCTAGCTTTCAATTAAAGATTAAAATATGCAAAACAACAAAAAAAAAGAATTTTTGAATACGAATAGCTTTCTGATAATTTTATTATCTTATTATTAAATTATATTTAATATATAAATTATATTAATATATAAGTACTATACATATACCCGTTTATATCTCAAAATCATAAATGTAGATTAAATGTACATTAAACAATAATCCTGAGTATATAGTATTTTATTTGTCCTAATCAGCACATTATATAATATAAGATTTGGATTTTTAATATCCATCCTTTTTTATACCTTAACTAGAATTAAAACTTAACAAATATTGTACACATAAAAATCGATGAAATAATTAAAAAAAAAAAATTAAAATAGTTTGCTAATAAATAGTTATAGACTTATGTCTTTAGTCTTGCACTAAAATTAAGTAAGTTTTTTTCTATCCAACTGTGTTAGGTTTTTTGAAATCCTTTCCGATCATTAATCAACAGCAAGTAATATATGGATACGATAACTAACTCCTTTGTCTAATGTTAGTTGTTGATTGTTACTGTTGTTTTTGTTTTTTTTTTTTTTTGTTTATATCGTGTCAGTTGCTTGAAATTTAAGTTGATTTACCCACAATTTAAATAGATTTTTATTTTTTCATTTATTCAGTGTCATGCTCTATCATCATTAAAACGTCCAAATCGCTTCCTTTGTACCTCTATTTTTTTTCGGCAACAATTTGCTTATCTTGATTTTACATCAACGTGCCAGTCAGTTCAGTTCAGTTTAGTTCAGTTCAGTCCAGGCCACATCATTCCACTCGATTTGGGAGTGGGTCTGGGTCTGGGTCTGGGTATGAAAATCACTTGAGCGTGTTTCCTTTTGGTTCAGCAGAGACCCCCAGACAGAGTCACAGATCGGGCTCTCATTTCTTTTTTTTTTTTTTTTTTTTTGGGTGTTGTTTAATGTTATTTTGTGGTTATTCATTTGTGTGTTGGTGTTAACCCTCCCCAACCCCATGTATTTCCCTCATACCCGTTTGCCGGTATTCTTAACATTTTCACACTCACTTCATTTAATTTAATTTGTGAATATTTTTTCGGTTGCCCAAATAATAAAAATAATGTATGAGAAAGGTAAAATGGTTGACTAAAGTATACCCTGTAAATTTAAGTTTAAAGTTATGATTAAATGTTAATTAAGTATGATGTTATTCAGCGATAAAGAATATTACTTATTATATCTTTAATAAAGATTTGTATAAGCATTTTTCAAGAATAAAACTTCAGGTGATCGATCAAGTTTTATTTTAGAAGCGTTTCCATATAATTTTATTCTGATTTGTTTGAAACTATTTACACTTATAGATAATAAAAATTAAAATATATCTTTAAATATATGTAATGTTAATTTAAAAGTGGTCGCAAATATTTAAAACTTGCCACTAAATTTCCTTACTTATGAGTTTTAAGTTTTCCTTAACAAAAAGAGATTATAAACAGCTAAAAAAAAAAAAAAAATTATATATACATTTACTTAATAGAATAAAAAATACTTTATTTTTTATCTTTTATATGCCCTTTGACCCCTCACAGTATAGGGTATAACAAATGTGATACAAGCTTAATGATGTTGACCTCCTTCCTCCCCCTCTGGTCCTTCTGGGTGCTTGATATGTGCGTAAGTGATTGTTTGTTTGTGTGTGCCTGAGCATTAATTAATTAATTGTTATTTTAATGAAGCTGTTTTTTTTTTAATTTTTTCTCCTCTGTCATTGCAAATTATAGATAAACTTTCTAGTGACAGCTTGACAGTTGAAAATTGTGACGATTCGCATCGTTTAACTGCATTTTCAGTTCCTGAAAAAGGGTTTCCATTTGTTTCATTTTTTCCTCTTTTTTGTGTTCGTTATCATTCGATGGTTTTCTTTTTCTTTTTCCGTTTTTTTGGTCTTTTTGGTCAAGTGGCAAGTTTAGTTTGGTCGATAAGATAAGACAACCTTTGGCTTCTGCAACGTAATCGAAAACCAGTTTTTCCTTATTTTTTTTTTCTTTCGTCTGTGCAACTTGCAGGCAAAAATCCATTATGGGCCTTTAATGCAGCTCGTGTGGCAAAGTACATACATATGTATGTATATAAAGGCGAGTGGTTTGGCAACCCTTTCTGACACACAAACACCGAAGCAATACAAGTACTATATAGGTACCTAAATATGTATATAAAGTACAAGTATATACATATACATATGTTTACTCATATATATATATATATATATATATAGATGCGTTTAAATGTATTGTATATGCCACATGATTGCATGCAGTTTTTACTGCGTTGCAATCATCTCGTTAGGGTAAGTCAATGTCAATTCAAATATAATTCGAAAAACTATTTCAGTTTATTTTATGTATATAAAAACTTTAGACTTTTTCAAGGATATACAAACATATTTTTTGTTAGGTAAAATTTTGGAAAAATTTTATAATTTTATAGAAACCGAAACAAAAATCTAATTTTTGGGAAATTTTACCTGATAAAGTAATGATAAATTTTTTAAACTTAATATTTATTTATTTAATATTATTTTGTCTACGTAATTATAAAATTTTGAAATGCCCTCAAAGTATTTATATTTATTTATTTATTTTGAGGTCTAAAATTAGTTTTCTTTAATTTCAAAACTTTGAAATTCTTGAAACGAAAATATAATCCAATATAGGATTACAAAATAAATATATTTCCTTTATAATAAATATAAACTTCCCTCTGTACTAAAACTTTTGAAGCACCTTAATACATATAAAGCTCTCCGTATTTATAACTAAGTATATATATTTATTGCATAAAAGTTACATGGGCGCAGCAAAAGGGATAAAATTTGAAGGAAAACCAAAATTTACATTTATTTGATATAAATTTTTTAACAAGCTTATCAAATTTTATATGATTTTGAGTTGGAATGATATTTTAGATATTTTTAAATGTTTTTAAGGATTTTTTCTTAAATGCTTTTAAAATCTGTTTGGATTATAATTAGAATTTGAGCCTTTCTTTCTTTAAAAGTTTTATATATATGTAGTTCTGACTTTCCACTAATCGTGTAAAGACACGACCATGGACCATGTTTTGTGTATATATATAGTACTATATATATACATATACATATGCATTTATACTGCTCGATCCCTACTTTATATACATTTATGTATGTATGTATGTATGTATGTATGTATTTCGTTATGTATATACACATTGTTTATGCAACTCTCGTGACTCTTGTTTGGTTCTTCGCTTTTTTCGCATTTCTCGTTTTACCCTAATCAAAAACAAGAGAATATCAACTTAATAGAGAAGAATAAGAGAAAGAATTTTTAAGTATATAGAGTAGATGTAATCTTGATCAATATGCTTAAATTATGTGGTTATTATACCGAAATATTAACTATTCTTTTAAAATTTATATATATAGTTTCCATCCACCCATAATGCATATGAAACAGGAATAACATGTCCAACTTTTGGTATCTTTAGGATATTCTTATATTTTACTAAATTTTAAAAAGTATTATTGATTGAACAATAGATATATATTAAGAGTCAATCATTTTAAAATTAGTTACTGTTTCAGAATTTATGCATTGAACAATAAATCTATAATTACTATATCATTTATTTACAATAAAAAATAGTCAGAGTTTTCTTTTTAATTTCAATTGAAAGAGTATAGCAGCTATGGTTTAACCGATCTTATTGCAATCCTCGGGTTTTATGTTTAAAGTATTTTTTTCTTTTTTACAGCCTGCCTTTGCCTGCTGTTATTGTTTATTCCTCTTTGACTGCATTCTGTTGTCCCCCTGTCTGGATGTCTGCTGCTCCTTAGACCTTGACCACTAACATACATAGAAACAAACTGAAACCGGTTTGAATTGTGGCGCTGTTTCTCCTCTCGATTGTCGGTTCTCAGTTCTCAATTCTTGGCTTACGATTCTCCATTCCTGCCCTGATCTCCTCCGATTGCAGCTCTAAGTTGTCTGTGAAATCCAATTACCTCATCTCAAAATCCACCCACAACATTCGAATGTCAAAATTGCCAATTAATGGGGCTTACTTGTCAAAGGAAAAAAATAAAATAAAATAAAAATACAACAGAGGGGGAAAACAGAAAAAAAGTATATATTATGTATATAATTTGAATACTCTTTCCGATCACACGCATTTATGCCTAGATCGTGCCTAGAGTTATGGCCTCTGCATTTAAATGATAGGAAATTATATATTCTAGGAAGCTAACAAATGTCAGTTAATGGGCGTGATATGAAAGGGTTTTACGTTTTATTATTTCTCGTTTTCATATTAACCATTTTTTTTTTGTGGGTGCCGAAATTAATTAACAAAATGTTTATTAAGTTTTCATAATTACAGGTCGGATTGGATAACATGATTTTCGTGTTTCATGAAATTTGCCGCTCAATAAAGCAACTTAATAATAGTCGACAGCAGTTAACAACAACAAAAAAAAAGGGGGAAAATAAGAGAAGTCGTCACAAAAAAAAAAAAAAAAACAAACATATTCAAATACATAGGAATATATATGTTTTATTATTTGTTTAATATTTCCTCCAAAGTTGACCCAATTTTTTACACAAAGAATAAACTAATAAGTGCTAAGAATACTAAAAAGAAATGGAATTTAGTAGGGAGTTACGAGGTGTGTTTGATGGGTATGTTAGAATTTTAAAAGATGAACAATTCATCCAGTTAACTTTTTAATAATATTAACTTAAAAACTGTTTTGATTTTGACTAATATTTGCTGACTTTAAAAAAACTTTCTTTGGATTCTTCTTTTATATACATGCATAAATAACAATGAATAACACCCAATTGAAGTTATCATTTTCCAAGTTAAAGAAATTATTTGAATATTCAGGAATTTTGATTTTTCTTATCAAGAATTAACATTTCTAAAAAGTTTTCTTATCTAGAGAAATTATAAATATGTGGATATAATTTAATAGAATTATTTATATTTCACAAGTAAACAATTGCTTATTTATTAGAATTTTAGACAGATTTATATACTCTTAGTTTATATATCTTTATGGTATCTGTCTAACAACTTTTTAAATTTTTTATTAACTACGGATGGGCATAGTCAAAAGGTTCCTGGTGGTATTTATATAATATAATAAACTTATCTTATTTTCATTTTCTTAAAAATTTTCCACCCTTTAAAGTTATTTGAATAAACTTTTAGTAAGTAACCAGATTGAACTGCAACCCAAATAAGTTTGTGTTTGGTTCTTTGTTTATATATTTTATGAGTTTATGAGGTAATTTGATCCCCTTCCTAATGCTTGAGAGAATCACGTGTTCTGAATTTTTAGATTCACATATCATTTGACCTCTTTATCATTCCAAGAAAATATTCTCGTTTTTCAGCATCTGCAGTAGTTCGGGCTTCAAATTGGAATTTGAGCGGATCTGTCTTAAGTGGTGACCTTGTTTATAGTTCTTAAATTTCGAAAACAAAGCCACTACAGCTAATTGATGTTAAAGTTCTTGATAAACTTTCCTTCAATTGAAATACAAAAGAAGAACGAACGAAATTTTGTTTGGCATAAACAGTTTGATAAGATTTATTGAATATATGTGTGTATACATATATGTATGTATATATATATATACTCTTTTACATTTACAGATTGGTAATGGCATTCTAAAAAGTAGAACATTATGATTAGTATTTGAGATATACATATTGTATATATAAATCGTGTAAACTTACAGCCAGATCACCCAAACCAGCATTCAATTGCTTAATGTAAGGGGCAGCAGCATCAGCAGCGGCAGCAATGGTCTTGGCACTGATGGCCTAATTAATCAAAAATATAATTAATATGTTTAAATGTTTTAATAGATTTTCTAGGTGGAGAATATAAGTATATACTTACACCACCCTCAGCTATGATGGAAGAACCGGCAGTCTATAAGAAGAAGAAAACAGAAACAAAAAATTAAAATGAGTTAATAGAACAGAAAGAAAGCTACTCACATCAAGGCTAACTGATCGAGGTTGAATTTTAACACTCAAATTAGTGATGGTGTTCTATAAAAGAAAGAATTTTAAATTTTTGATATAATCCTTTTCTAATATAACTTACAGCCAAATCACCAAGAGCCTGATTCACTTTGGAGACATAAGGAGCAGCAGCTTTGGCAGCAGCGGCAATTGTCTGGGCACTAACACCCTACAAAAAAGTAAGTAAATATGTATGTTAAAAATATTAACAAAATGATATATAAAATAAAGACAAAAATATGTTAACATAAAAGGGATCATTTTTTTATACATTTATATTTTCTAAGGCAAATTGAAGTCCTCGAGATACTTTAAATTTAAACTAAATTTATCCGTTAAAATGTAAGTTTAAGTAAAGTTTTTAACAAAAGTTAAAATATTCTAGACATTATAGAAATTTGTTTTTATACCTCGTACCCATAGGGTAAAAGGGTATATTAAAGACCCCTTAAAGTATATATATTTTTGATCAGCATCAACAATCCGGAAAACTAATTTTCGACCCGATTTTTGCAAATTTTAACGATGGTTACACTGCAAAAAAATTGCAAAAATCCGAACAAAATTTTTTTTCCAACTTTTTTCAACTTTTAATGTAGCTTTTTAATACGGAAATTATCCAGAAGATAGATGTAAAACTTTTCAAAATGGGCCAAAAGATGGCCAACTTAGAGCCTATAGAAGATTGGTAAAATTCTTCAAAAGAAGGACAACGGACAAATCCTTTAAAAGAATCTCTACTTCAGATGGCTCTAATTCAGTCAAATCTCGTCTGATTTTAAAAAACTATGTCTGTATTTAAATATAAGAAAATTAATTTAATATAAAGAAAATTTATATTCAATTAATGGGGATTTCGACGGAGTCTGATTTTATGAAATAGCTTTTATTGGTACAAGGTATACTCCAAGTCGGCAGGGACGACTTGATTACTCCATTTAAATTATAAGCTGATAAATTATATTTCTGATTTAAATTTAAAGGAGTTTTCTATATATATGTTATATACATATACGAACAAAAATAATTTGGAGAGAGTTTTCTTAAGAAGAACTTGGAGGAGAAATTTGAAGAGCCAAAAGTTATAAAAGATCATTTAAGAAGAACTACTAGAAAATATCAACAATATATATGTAGTATAAAATATAATTGATATAAAACTGAATAAAAAAAAATTAGATACTTGAATAGGCTAAAAAAAAACTAGAATACACACAAGTCAAAAAGATCAACCTTATTAGATATTTCTTCCACTAATTTTAATTAGGCCTAACTCTAAATATATAAAAAAAAAAGAACTTAACATTCTGAGAGAGATTTTTCAACAATTACTTGCAAAAGAAATTCTAAAAGCCTTTTGATAAAATAATTTATAAGTTTATAGAAGCTCTTTTAAACAGAACTACTAAAAAATATGAATAATATATGATGAAATATATAATTACAATAGAACTGAATAAAAATGAATAGAACAATAGATATTTCTTGAATAGGTTTAGAAAATGTAAAAGAACTTACCACAACTGATTCAAATGAATAAACTAAATTAATTTAATATGTAAAGTATGGAAACTAAATGTTCTACTTGCGAAAGCAAACTATTTTTTAAATAGTTTATAGTACCATTAACCAATTTAAATAACCTTACACTTCTTATTAAAAGAAAAAAATACTTACAGCACCCTCAGCAATAATTGAAGAACCAGAGGAAACACTGCGAGCCTTGGGTTCCTTAAGTTCAACACTCAGACTGGTGATTGTGTTCTATGCATATCATATAAATTAATATAAACGATTAGAATTCAAAATAATCAATACCAATACTTACAGCCAAATCGCCCAAAGCATTACCCATATCACCAAGGAAATCACCTAGAAGATTACGAGGTTCGGGCTGGACATAGTCATCGTCAATGCTAAGACTGGTAATGGCATTCTATAATAATAATAATAATTGTTAAGAAATTGGATAGATATATTTACATATATATATATATATATACTCACAGCTAGATCACCCAAAGCATTAGCCATATCGCCAAGTAGATTTTGACTCTCTGGTTCCATATATTTAGCACTTTCAATTTTAATGCTGGTAATGGCATTCTAAAGTTCAATATCACAATTAAAATTTCAATGTTTCTTTTAAATATATTTAATAAACAAACAAAAAAAAAAAAAAAACTTACAGCTAAGTCACCCAAGGCATTGGCCATATCACCGAGTAGATTGTGAGTTGAAGGTTCAACAACATTGTCAACTTGTGATGCACTAATTGCATTCTCCAACTGATGGATGACCTTCTCGCCAGCGACAGCTACCTGTGAGACATCGCTCATAAGACCACCGAAACTAAGGTTAATGGTACCAGCACTGATCGGCTGGAATACCAACATTATAGCGATGCTAAGTGTTGCTACAATTTGATAGGTTTGCATGATGTTGTTTCTTTTGGTTATACTTGAAAAGTACTAATTGATTATTCGGTTATGGTAGCAGCATTTATAGTCCATTCTTATCGGAATTATATATATAAATTCTCTATTATATATTCTATTTTCAATGGCGGCTCATGTACATTAAAAACAAATCACAGTCAAGTGGCCATATGATTCAATATAAACTGATTGATTGAGCCAAATGGTTATCTGACTGCGACATTTCTGAAGTCTGGGATTTTTTTCATTTTTTTTTTTTTTTTTTACCCCTATCGGTGGGTTCTTTGATATTTTGTTATTGATATCGGAGTTTAGCCCATACCATTATTGTGTTCTCTAAAATTGTATAAATATTAGTTAATCATGATATGATACGGTATAGCTACATGCATGATTCGTCGAATCCATTTTAATCATATCATGATTTAAGTGCTTTTAAATATAGATTTCTGCATTGGGGTTCTGAAGTGTTTACTATAACAATCATTTAAAGTTATATAATAAGAACTGTTAAATAGTTAAATTTTCTTTGCATACCTTTGGGAACTTTTTGAACTATAGATAATGATCAAAGGAAAAGTGAGATACTTTCTATGTGGCGAAATCAGAAATTATATAAATTGAAATTAATCAAATTTGCTTAAACTGATTTTTAGTTCTTGATTTTCTAGTTGAAGTTCTTACAGGTTGATTTTAGCCTACTAAACTTTGACTAATTACTAGGGATAGTTAAAAAAAAAGTTACTAATAAGTTTCTTTGGTTGTCAATTTAGAAACAATATCCTTGATAAAGCGGCCACTAAACCTAACTTTAATAGGAAATATATTTAACTTTTAAGAAATAAAATCATTTTTTTCTTTTTTGCAATGCTGATTTATGAATATATAAATATAGATAAAGATATATATTTCTTTATATTATTAAAATTACAACTTTTTATTTAGCTGTCGAATTGACCAAATGATTGACATCATTGACAATTGTGTGAACAACATTTTTGGCAGCATTCTCAGCATTGTTGGCAACATTTTGTACAGAGTTGGCAACATTGTTGACAATCTGTGATGCATCGTTAGCAATATTATTGCCAAGATTGTTGGCAGATTTAGCTATATTGTTGGCAACATTTGTGGCTGCATTGGCCACTTGATTAGCATCATTGGCAATATCATTGGCAACATTATTAGCAGCATTGGCAGCATCGTTGGCAACATTCTTAGCTGAATTGGCAACATTATGAATAACATTTGCCAATCGTGATTCAATTTTCTTAACCGCCTTTGTTAGATTAGCAGAAGATAAGGGCTGATTACACACACAGTCACAAGTGGCGCCATTATCAACTTTATTATTCCTAATATAAAACTGAAATTTAAAATGTTTTCTTAAGCATGCGAAATAAGAATTTCAAGGCAAAACTTACAGTAGAATTGATATCTTTCACCAGATTACTTAATTCTTCACGAAGTAAAAGTTTCTGTAATCAAAAAAAAAGTCTGTTTAAATATTTAATTTTTAAGTTATTTATATTCTTTATAACTTACCAATTCCTGGGTTACCTCTTGGGCAAATTTAATGGCACTGCTTGAAATCTCTTGACCAAATTGGGTGCCTGCTTCACCCAGTTCATGGCCAAAAATTGAGGCATCATCGCCAATTATATTGGTGAAATTGTTCTAGAAATGGATTTGTAGTTAAAATTGTAAAATTTCCTTTAATTTGTTTACCTACCCAATCAGTTAATAGACTCTTGGCATTGACTTTTTGCCACTGACCCAATAGGGCCACAACTAACAGAAAAGTTAGAATTGTTTTCATTTTCTTGTTATTTTTTTTTTTTTTTTTTATTCAACTAAGAGAATTTTTGCCAATTCACTTGGTATTTATACCAAAAATAATAAGACTCGAGCCATTGAATAATTTGATATCTAAAACTTTTTATCTAAAGACCAGTGATCGATGATAGATATGATATCTAGCCTAGACTATAATAAGTATCTACAAATTGATGGATATATAGTATATATTAGAGAGTGTTTTGAAATAATATATGAAATTGGTAAACAAATCGGAAATGTCTTTAATCTTTAACTTCTTTTAAAGATATCTAGAAATTATATTCTATGATTCTTGGTTTACTTATTCCATTTCCAATATCTTCAAAAAAATATCATTAAATTTTGTTTATATATTTATTTATTTATTAAAAAATATCCTGTCCCTTTAGTGGAAAATATTTATAAGGATTATGCATATAATTTTTAGTTCTCCGTATCTGTTTCCTTTTTGATTTTCTTAATAGTTTTGATTCTTGCGGATTTCGATAGTTTTGAAAATCAAAATTTAGAAAATATTTCTCTTGATTTGGCAGATTTCGAACGTTACGGATATTAGCTTTGCCTTTCGAGTAGGTAAAATGTACTTTAGCATTTTCATTTGGTTTTATATCAAATTCTTTTTTATCAATGATAATATTAGATTTTTGGTGAAAATTATTATCAAAATTTGACTGTAAAAAATTTATTTATTTAGTAAAATGAGAAATTAAATTAACAGAAAACATACAAATTTTTTCGACATTTCCTTGGCCATAATTTTCATATTGTCCTCCATTTCTTTCATTTGGTTTTCTGTGTGACATAAGGGCAAAAATATAAATCCTATTAATTTTAGAACAATATATAGAGCTGACATTTTAACACTAAGCAAAACAAAGTTATCAATAGTTTAGTTATAGTTCAACCATATAATTTAAAATTTCACACAGTTACATATATTATATACAAAATTTTCTCAAAATTTTCTTGAAGAACTTTTAATTTATTTTATTAGTTTAGTTCTGGTTTTTAAATTGCCGACTCAGATCCTTTTTGGTAACCCACTGTATATTTAAAGTAAATTGTAATAAAAGTAAGTTCAAAAATAGAAGAAACAAATCTGAATATAGTTTACCATAGGTACAGTTGAGACTGTTGTAGCTAAGATTAGCAACATAATTGTTAGAATCGTTATTATATGCATAATATAATTTTTTAACTAAAACTAAAGTACATGAAATGTATTGCTTAAACAGAATTTTCAGTTTCAATAGCAGAACTAACCAATTTAAATGTTTAGACACGGTTTGACTTATGCTTAAATTAATGTGAAAAATTTAATAAGTGTAAATAATTGACTAAAGCAAAACTTTTAATAAATTTTCTACTGTCATTTCGAGAATTGCAAGGTCTTTCAACAAATTTTGAATATTTTTTTGGATATTTTGTTCTAATGGTATATAAATTTAGTACATTTTGTTAGTAGTATATACACACATATTTATATAGGAAATCATTTGAATAGTAGTATATACACACTTATTTATATAGGATATATCATTTGAATAGTATATATTTGTAATTTAATAGATGTTTTTTGGAATATTTATTTTCAACCAAATCAAACTAAGCCATTTTACATATGAATATGTATAACACAGATATACATATATAAACAAATTATTGGTTTAATATTCGTTTTTTTTTTCATTAGATTTTTATCGATTATGATTGGACCAATCTACCTTCAAGGATATGCCTTCACTTCCTGCAATATTCCTTTTACTAGCTTCTTTTGCGATATTGTTGCCAAGCTCGGTCTATTGTAGAAAATTCGATATATATATATTTAATTATATAATTAAAGTGAAATTTAAAATGTTAACTTACAAATTGGTTTACAACTCTTTCAGTTTGTTTGGCATTTAAGTCATGACTGGTTTTTAAATCATTTGTCAATTGTTCCATTATATTTTCAATACCATTTTCTATATTTTCCCTGCTCATTTGATCAATAAGAAATATTAATAAGAGAAATTGGACTCTAGCTATTCTCATGTATGCATTACGAAACATTTTTGTGAACTGCTTGTTATATCGTATAAAGTTTTGCATGATTTAATGTTTAACAACCGATATATAATCATTTCGCTTCACTCAAGTGTACACGACTATAAACATATATATATATATATATATATATGTGTATATTTGTGAGCTTATATATCCATAACTGTGTCAGCTGGCTTAATCCCAAGTCAATCTTGGGTCCTGGCCTCGTATATCCAGTTGAGAAGTTTGCATTTATTGTGATTTTAATGCATTGTGCCATCGTTTCAAATAGATTTTTGCATAAAACGTTTCCCAGCATTTACGTTTATTCACTTTTCTAATGCAAACAAGTTATAAAACGATCATAAAAAAAAGGCACCAAGACCAAATCGAAACTATGACCACATAAAAATGCTATAAAATATGCCACCGTGTGGCAGGAGAAGGAGAAGGGCTACCGTATTTCCTCTGCTTTTTGTTTTCTTTTTTTTTTTATGTTTGCGAATCGTAAAACATAAAAAACTACACGGCGGGGTGTGCGGTGTCGGGGTTAGGTTCAGGGTTACACCTTCCAACCGTTGCCCCCCTTTCCCTTTCTGCCCTTTGCCAATTCCATTATCGCAAAATCAAAATGTGTTTGTCAATGAATTAGAATCGCTTCAGTGAAGATTTGGGTTTCATTTTTATTCTTTAGCATTCACTTTTCCTAAATGAAAAAAAATCTGAATTACCTAAAACATGAATTTTTGAATATGAAACTTGACAAAAGTGTTTCTAAAAATTGTAACTAAATTTGGAATTTGTTAAAAACAACAATATTTGTGAGATCAAATGGTAACTTAGTGTTTTACTTTATAGATTTACTTGGATCCAAAAAAAAAAACTATATTAAGGTTTAGGTTTTAATATTCGGTAAATCGGAAATATATAAAAATAATTACCAGCAAAAAAATATAAATATATTTTCCGTAAATTTTGTTAACCACAACGATTTTGATAAAATTTGATTATTTCAAATAAAAAATCATCATTGAATGAATGTATTCCGAAAAGGATATTTTTGAAAATTTATTTTGATTTATTTCTGTTAATTTTAAATAAAAAATTTTAATACAAGATTTAATTTAATTTTAATTTAGAAGAAACTTTAATTCAAAAGCCCATAATTAAACAAATGTAAATATGTAAGTATATATACATTAAATTAAATAATATTAAACTAGGTTAATTTAATTAATTTTAAACAAAAAAAGCTTAATTCAAATACGTAAAATTTATAATTTTCGTAAATCACAATAATAATAATAATAATAAACATAGATTTAATCAATATAGAATCAATTTAGAAATCTTTATTGATATAAATTTGTTTAATTTTTCAAATTATTTGACATTTTTGTTCTAAAAGAAATGCCTTTCCCTTTGACTAATTCGATATAATGCTTAAACTACTACATCTAATAAAAGTAGTAGTCATTTGTTAATGCATTAGCATTTGTGAACGACGGCAACACTGCTTGAAATCATCCCCAAAACTATGCCAGCATAAGCAATACAATTGGGTCATAAGCACCATAGAAACAAATACAGTATTTGCCACCTCACCACCAACGGCAGCGTGGCCGAGCGGTCTAAGGCGCTGGTTTTAGGCACCAGTCCGAAAGGGCGTGGGTTCGAATCCCACCGCTGTCATGTGTACAAGATTTACTTTTTTGCAGAAACTATGTTTTTAAATTTTTTTTTATTTTTAGAAAATATAAATTTAATATGCATTGAGATTAGAGAATATTTCAATTAAGTTGCTTATTTTTGGATTAAATTCTATAAGCCTTTTATTAAAAGTCAAATGTTTATCTGATTATCTTAAGAAATTTATACAATTTAATTGAAAAGTACGTTACTATCACTTACTATTGACACCTGTCGTTTATACATGCATGGCATATTAATTCAAATAATTGCAATTAAAGAAATTAGAAAATATGGTCAAGGGAAAATGAAAAGTGGTTGAAATCCTTGGGTCAGTTCTTCAAAAACACTCTTAGTATCAAGTATCCAGAAAAATGAAGTTGACAATACTTTTTGTTATCTCGTTTATTTTGGCGATTGCTGCAAATTCACCTGCAACATTTTATACCGATACGAAATTTCCACATCTCCAATTCATTAAGGATTTGATTATGAAGGCTCACCAAGAACAACCCATTGAGACATTAATTCACATAATAAATAGTAAAGACAATAACTCTTTGTTTTTCAACTTTGGATCATTGGGTATACCAATGTTGCAATTCAATGAAAGGATAAAAATTGATATAAGCAAGTATTTCCATTCGAAAGTCCTAGCATTTCTATCTATTAACGAATACACTGATTCAAAGCTGCTAACAAGTCTTGCTACCCCTCTTCGACGCACTCGAAGAGCACGAATTATCATCTGGATTAACATCAGGGTACATCGAGATATATCTTATTTTCTCTCTATCATTGAGCAATTGGCAACTGAACATAATTATTTCCATATATTGGCTTTACATCAGACAAATCGTACTATCAATTTCTATAAGCTAAGTCCATTCTCTGTGGTACATTTTGAAAAAGTCGAAAATATTTTAAACTCTGATAATGAAATGTTTCAATCACATGAGATGAACTTTCAGGGAAAGCGGGCCACATTGTTGTCCCATGGACTAACCCTCAAGCTTTTTAAAACCAAATTAAAGGGATCTAAAAAAACTTTACTAACCGATTTTGGGGAAAAGATTATACGTGAATTTGCAATGCAAGCCAATATAAATCTAGAAGTAAAGAAAGCAAATGCATTTGAAAATATCTCAGAGCCATTCGATTTTATTTCTGATAATTATTTTTATAAAATGAAAGACGTTCTTTATTCAAATTCAATTTTTGAAACCAAATTGATGATTGTTGTGCCATGTGGACACGAGAAATTTAGTATTGCGAATATCTTAAAATTTAGTGAGGCAAAAAAATGGCCTATATATATGCTGATACTCTACATTATATTTAGTGTGTTGGAAACATTAATATCAATTTGTTCATTTCGTGTATCTGGCAGAAGACATAATTTGACTTTCCTTAATCTGTTTGTGAATTTGCGAGCTATAAGCGCTTTATTGTCCTATTCTTTCCCCACCAACAGAAGGGATAGCATTTCACTTAAACAGACTATAGTAATTATGCATATTATTGGATTGATTACCAGTATTTTCTTCAGTTCAAATCTGACTGCAATGCTGACCAAACGACCCCAAACAAGGTATATACGAAATTTTCAAGAATTACGTGAAAGTAATATAACAGTTGTTGTCGATGAAGCAAGTCGAAAACTAATTGAAAATTATGTTGATCCGGAGTTTTTTAAGAATGAAGTCACCAATACTCTTTTTGTAGGAAATGAAAAGAAATTTAAAATGATATTTTCGTTAAATGATAATTATGCTTATGTCGTATATTCAAATATTTGGGACATGCTGGAAGAAAAGAATGAATTGTTTGACCGGAAATTCATGTGTAAATCGGAAGACTTGATAATCCTTAAAAAAACTTCAGTACAAACCATATTACCAAAAGGATCAATTTATTTAAAAGATCTGAATAAATATTTGCGTTGGCATCATAATGTGGGTATCCTTAAATATTGGAAGAAAACTGCAGTTTGGGAAATGTCATCAAAGATTGATTCAGCAGCAATTGAAAAATTAGAGCAATTGAAATCGGTGGCACCTCTAAATGTTGCATGTTTACAAATTGCCTGGAATGTGGTAATATTTGGTTATGGAATTGCATTCTTGATATTTCTTTTGGAAATATTTTTGAATTATTGTCAAAGGCGTCGACAAATGCGACCAGTTATTATTGTCTAAGAATAGAAAATTGAATCAAGTGCAAAATCATTCAAAAATGAAAATTGTAAACAATTTATTTATTTCACTTGTAAATGCACTAAACTTTTAAATCTTTAATAAAAATTACAACGCATGAACTCATAATTTTTGTGGAATTTTTTAAAATTTTTATGCTTATTCATAAATGTTAGCAATCAATCGAACGCCTACATCGTAAGTTTGCTTTTTTTTATATATTAGATTATTTTATACGTGCCTTTGGTATTGTTTTATTGTATGTATTACAAATTGTTGTTTATCAATTAATATGAATGAGGTCATTCAAGTGCTTACGAATAGATCTGTTCTAGAGGCCAAACTGACGTTAAATCTCATGGCGACACAAGGCAGCGTGGCCGAGCGGTCTAAGGCGCTGGTTTTAGGCACCAGTCCGAAAGGGCGTGGGTTCGAATCCCACCGCTGTCAAGCGGGTTGAGTTTTTTTTTTAGAACATTTCTTTTTCCATTGTAAAAATAATTTGATTGTTTGTACTTTTCTTTTACATCCAATTTGGGTACTTACATGGAATGATATCATTTAAAATTTAGTTTAAAACTAAAAAAATCATAAAAAGAAATATTAAGTAAGAGTTTTCAAGGATATTATTAACCTCTATTTAATTTTAGATAATTAAATTTAATACATTAACATTAAGTATATTAAAAGTTTCTTATTATCATGTACTTCTAATGACACCTGTCGCTCATACGTAATATTTTTAACCTAAGAAAAAGCAATTGGAGTTCGCATTTTAATTGAAATAATTGCAATTAAAGAAATTAGAAAATATGTTCAAGTGAATATGAAAAGTGGTTAAAATTCTTGGCTCAGTTCTTCAAAGACACTCTTAGTATCAAGTATCCAAAAAAATGAAGTTGACAATCCTTTTTGTTATCTCGTTTATCCTGGTGATTGCTGCAAATTCACCTGCAAAATTATATACGGATACGGATAATCCACATAATCAATTCATTAAGGATTTAATAATGAGGGTTCACCAAGAACGATCCATAGAGACATTGATTTTCATAATGCGAAGTGATGACAAGAACTGTTTGTTCTTAAATTTTGGATCATTGGGTATACCAATGTTGCAATTTAATGAGTTGTCGAAAATCAATTCAATGAGCCAATTCAATTCAAAAGTTTTGGCATTGATGTGTATTAACGAACAAAGGGATTTGTTTCTATTGACAATTCTAGCCAAAACTCTCCAACATATACCAAGAGGGCGAATTATCATCTGGATCAATATATCTAATCCTAACGACCTGTCTCAGGTTCTGTATATAATCGAGAATGAGGCAACTGAGCATAATTATATAAATCTATTGGTGTTACATCAGACAAATCAATCTGTCAATATCTATAATCTAAAACCATATCCAGTGGCACATTTTGAAAATGTCGAGAAACCTTTAGACAAGAAGAAACTAATATTTCCAAAACAGGAAATGAACTATCATGGCAAGTCAGCAACTTTAATATCTCATAATCTTTCTCAATTGTTCTTTGAGAATACTCTGAATAAGAAAGCTAAAAAAATAATCCGTAGCAGTTTTAGTGAAAAAATTATACGTGAATTTGCAAAACTTGCCAATATAAGTTTGCAAGTTTCGATAACAAAAGAATTTACAAATGTGACGGAAACCATTCGATTTTATTTATAATGATATGGTTTTCAAAATTGAAAAATGTGGAACATTCAGAAACACTTTTTAATTCGAACTTAATGATAATTGTACCATGTGGAAGCGAGGTCTTTAATATTATAGATGCCATCAAATCGTCTAAAAATTGGCCCATCTATATACTGATACTCTACATTATATTTAGTGTGTTGGAAACAATGATATCAATTTGTTCATTTCGTGTATCTGGAAGAAGACATAATTTGACCTTCCTTAATCTGTTTGTGAATCTACGAGCTATAAGCGCTTTACTATTCTTTCTTACTATTCTTTCCCCACCAACAGAAGGGATAGCATTTCACTTAAACAGACTATAATAATTATGCATATTGTTGGATTGATTACCAGCACTTTTTTCAGTTCAAATCTGACTGCAATGCTGACCAAACGTCCCAAAGTTGATCATATCCGGAATTTTAAGGAGTTACGTGAAAGCAATTTGGCAGTCGTTATCGATCCGTTAAGCAAAACATTGATTGAAAATTCATTTGATCCCGATTTTTTCAGGAATAAGGTACCCAATATTTTTATAGTACCCATTCTACAGAAAACCGCAATGATCATTTCAATTAAAAATAACTATGGTTATCTAGTAGATTCAAATATTTGGGGTGCCATCGATAAATATCATAAATTGTATAATCGAAAATATTTCTGTGAATCTCCAGATTTGATAGTTATTAGTGGAACTCCAGTCAGAAGCATTTTAAAGAAACATTCAATTTATTTAAAAGATTTGAATGATTATTTGCGTTGGCTTCACAATGTGGGCATCATTTACCACTGGAAGAGAGGAGCATCTCGAAAGATCGCTTCACTGACGGATTCAAATGCTAGAATGAAGTTAACACAATCCAATTCGGAGATCCCTTTAACTGTTGCCTATTTACAATTGGCTTGGAATGTTCTCCTATTCGGTTATGGAATCGCCTTTTTGGCCTTTATATTGAAATTTTATTGGCCTATTGGCAAAGGCGTCGACAAATCTGCCCAGTAATTATTATTTAAAAGAACAAACAATTTTCTATCAAAGGCAAATGAAACAATTTTATTATCACCATTTTTGACAATTATTCACAAGAAATTTATTATACTAGCAAATGCACCAAGATTTTATGGAACTTTAATAAAAAATTTGTAACTCGTTTTCATATTTTATTAAGAGGTGGGTAAAGGTAAATGGGACCTGGGATACAACCGATTGATATCAACTGAACAAATTCAGAGTTGACTTGAGCTGATAAGCATTTTCTCCAATTTCATGTTTTGGTGGGGCATATTCTTTGCTTAATTAGATACCGCAGACCGAACCGAGGTTACGCCCAAATCCACGCCCATTTCCAAGACACACAGATGGCCGTTTATCTGGCGTTGACATTTTCCGCGTGGTGGTTCTCCTTTCAATTTAACCCTTTCTGCGGTAACATGTTGATCTCGTTAACAACCCGCCGAGTCAAAGGAAAACGCAATGAAAAGGAAATGCCAGGAAATTAAAAGGGTTTGCGGCTGAATCCAATTCAACCCAAAATGTGATTCATCTATGTAAATGTATCAAATGTCAAGCAACTGCAGAGCTAGGTCATTATATTCATCTGTTTAGCTGGAAAAGTATTTGATTGTCGAGAAAAAGAGCGAAAAAAAGTACAGATTAACTCTTTAAAATTACAAAATATACATAGTTACATAAATCCTAGGCTAATCGCCAATTCTAGATTTTATTCTTTAGAATTTGTAAGCATATCCACACTTGAACTGTAATTATTACATTTGGATCATGACGAATCGTTAGAGTTAAAAATAAACATGCAATAACCTTATTAACATTGTCGTAAAATTACAAGTAAAATAATATATAAACAAATAATATAATATATATTATGTATATATATGTATTTTATTATTTCCACATTTAAATGAATTATCATTAAGCCACCGCGGTGTCCGGTGCGCAATGATTCTCCAACTTATAGTATCATAGATTATTTAAATATACATATGACTATCAGCAGATCGAGTTTATCAACTTAGAACATTTATGGAATTTTTATTTTTCCAATTACATTTAGTCTAATGGTTGTTAGTTTGTGTTCTTAATTGTTTTAATATTTAACCTTTAATTCCTTTGATTATTAAGGGGAAGATGAATATATATAGAGACATTGTGCTTAAGCCGGAAATATCATCAATTTGGGTTTGGAATTTGCTTAAATAGATCTATATATTTCTATATAATTACTTAGGGTTATTTAGGGTTTCGAATTTAATAAAATAGATACATATATACAAATCTAGTTAGTTACATTTCCAATCTTTTTTAAGCTTTTAGGTTAAAAAGTTACTATTGGAATACAATTTTTAATTAAAATATAAATGTTGTCTACAATTTATACTAAGATCAATAAAATAATTTAGTACTACTATCTCTCTGTTCTGTAAGATTTTCAAAAAATAGCTTACAAGTAACTTTCTATATCTTTTAATTACTTAATTTCATGAGATATCCTACTCTCATATGTTTAAGAAATTTGGCTGTAATGTTATTTTGTTTTTCTAAGATTTACATATACATATTTCTTTTGCTTTATATAAAGCAAAGTTGTGAGACGCTTAGAGTACTTCCCCTTTAGAAATTTAGCATGCCAATTGAAAATTGCAATCTTTATTTAATGAGGCTAAAGACTTTTAATTATAAATTTTTGCGATTTGTCACTCACAAATGGGAGATTCACATATTTGCGCATTTATTCTGGTTTGCAATAATGCTGAATGACCAAATGCAATAGGAAGTCAATAGCGTGGTAAATTGTGGTTAACATGAATATATACTTGCATTAACGTCATTGTTTAAATAAAATTTCCATTTTTTTCAATAATGAATTTCCAAATAAATGATAAGAGAACTCTTTTCATTAATATTTTGGAGCATAAATCTTGTTAAATGTTAAATGGAATAAAATGTTTAATGAAATAATCCATGAATGAAATCGACTGTCTTAATTCAATAGATGAATGACGATTGTTCACCGTTATTGGCATGAGAATTCCATGAATTTGTACACCTTCTCCAGTGAAATAATTAAGTCTAAAGGAATCCCCAAGCAGAGGCGCAATGTCCAAATGGCTCTCATGAATTAGCAAAAACCAGATTTGATTCAAGATTGTTTTCTTCTTACTTGTTAGCATGAATCAGATCAAGATCTGTTGGGATGTATATAAATACAGGGGCACAGGGAAGGCATCAAAGAGAGATAGAGAGAGGGAGAGAGATAAAGAAAGAGAGAGAACGAGAATCAATGTTTCACATTTCGCAATTATATTAAAATCGTTTACTCTTATTTGTTTAAAATATTTCTGTATATCTATTAGGTCAAATTTTCCGGATTTTCAATTTATGACAAATGAGCAAATTAGAATCTCCTATAACGTTTATGACTAAAAAAAGTTCCATGAAAATTCATTAGACAATTATGACGTTGACAAAGACATTGGAAATCGGAAGTCATTGAATTTGAAATGGCGCTAACTAATGAAAAAGTTCATTGCCCTCTAACCAAAAAAAGATATTTCCCTTTAGCATAAAGATATGTAAGTCATCTATTAATATGTATATATATATGTATATATATATAGTGTTTCAAAATTCCAGTGTCACCCAGTGACATGCATCTTTTATATATTTATAATTCTTAAACATAGTTTAGACAGTGTTTTAACCGCAAAATAAAGTTAGTTGATAAACCAGATTGACTTTTTTGCTATGGTTTTTCTCTCATTCTCTCTGGCTATGGTTCTTGATTCTCTCTCTCTCTCTCTCTTTCTCTCTCTCTCTCTCGTCTGCTACTGATCTTGTTCGATGTGTGGGCTATAAAACAGAGTTCAGCTTGTTAAACCTTACAGTTTATATTCAACCGTCAACACTGATTGTATCGCTTATGATCGTTGTGAACAAAATAAATACAAATATAAATAAAATATTTAAAATAAAACAAAATTAACACAAATAAAAATGAAAGTTTTAAACGTTATTTTATTCTGTATATTGAGTGCTAATTATGTCCGAGCTCAGTGTAAGTGAGAACTTTCCTAAAATATATTCGAACACATATATATATATATATATATATGTATATATTTGAACAGTGGGGAAATGCACATAATTTGAAAGTTAATCCATTATCTACCTCAAGGCATAACAAAAACATTAATATATCCAGTTAATCCATCTCAATTGGGTAATAACCCAAGAGTTATTTGAGTTATTAAGAGTGCATTGGTTATACTAACATGAAAGATATTGTCTTTGGTATTTAAAAAAAAATCCCCAAGATTCATAATAAATCAAAAAGGAATGTCGGTCGCGTGCTTCCCCCAAGAACAGAACAGAATCAGAACCAGATTCAAAACGCATCTCTTACAATGTTTCTTCATTTTCATCATCTTCTCCCTTAGATCGTACCTGTTTGAGTCCAAATCAAGTAACTGGTTACTGTGTGAATATACTTCAGTGTCCAACATTATATTCAGTGCTAAATAATCCTAATTTATCAACGAGTGTCAAAGAATTTATAAAGGATTCTCGTTGTGGCACAGCTAGCGATGGTCGTCCACTTGTCTGCTGCACTGGAGATACAGATTATGTTCGAAATCAAGGACAAAATGATTTCGAATATGAATGGGATGAGCCTGCCCCAAGACAGAATAACTTCTTCTTTCCCAATCAGCAACAGCAGCAGCAGCAGCAGCCGCCTCGTCAGCCATGGAGTTTTGATAATGGACAAAGTATAGATCGAAGTTTTGTACAAAATAATGATGGATCAAGTCTTGTACCACAGCCACCAACTTGTGGTGGTTTGACTGTACAGCATAGAATCTATGGTGGTGAGGATACGGAACTCAATGAGTTTCCCTGGATGGCTTTAATGGAATATAGACGAAATTCTGGTAATGGATTGGCAACTAGTTGTGCTGGTTCATTAATCAATCAACGTTATATATTGACGGCGGCTCATTGTTTGACTGGACGTATTGAACGTGAAATTGGCACTTTGTAAGTTACATATTTTATATATATATATATATTGAATTTTGGTTTAAATTTATAATCAAATAATTCTGGTTTCTAATACCATTGATGGAATATTTTTCCTTCTTTCAAATCTCAAAATTTTCCTATAGAATTTTTGTTATTTTTGTGGTCTTGCGGTTAGAAGTTAGGGGATTTTTAATTTCTTATATGAAAATAATAGATTCATATTTATTTGTTGTTTTAGTTTTTAACATTTTGAGGGGACTTTCGGGCAAATAAATATAGATACAATATCTATCTATTTGTCGATTGCTGAAGAGGAATTCCCCCAAAATGAAAGATGTAAGATCTTTGGCAGTTTTTCTTTTTGAAAAGAATATTAATTAACAGAGTTAAAAAACATTCACTAAAGCACAAACCAGATTTGAAATGTTGTTTTGGTTGTAAATGTGAGTCATTCACAGAAATCTCATGACTAAAAAGAGGGTTGAACGGGCACCAATTAGCCATCTTATTTAATGAGCTACACACTTATTCTTTTGTTTTTCTTTTCTTTTTTTTTTGGTTATTTTTGTTTAGAGTCTCCGTACTTTTGGGTGAACATGATACTCGAACTACTGTGGATTGCCCCAAAACAGGTGGTGCTTGTGCTCCCGGTGCTCAACGTTATGGTATAGCCGAGATACGTGCCCATGAACAGTATAAACCATCATCATCCAATCAGTTAAATGATATTGGTTTAGTTCGTTTGGATCGTAATGTACGTTATACCGAGAATGTGCGTCCAATTTGCCTGCCCTCGGTGGTGGCACCACAGGGCAGAAGTGTCGGACAACAGTTTACGGTTGCCGGCTGGGGACGTACTTTACAGGCGAACAGAAGTCCCATTAAACAAAAATTGACGGTCAACTATGTGGAACCGAATCAATGTCGTCAGAAATTTGCACAACGTAAAATCGAAATAATGCCAACACAACTCTGTGCTGGTGGTAAATTCCGTCAGGATAGTTGTGATGGTGATTCTGGTGGTCCTTTGATGCGTTTCCGTGATAATTACTGGGTACTGGAGGGTATTGTTTCATTTGGCTATAAATGTGGACTTAAGGATTGGCCCGGTGTCTATACTAGTGTAACAGCGTATGATATTTGGATTAAACAAAATATTAGGGCTTAAGTTTTAATATCTATAACCAGTCTGAAGCTCGATTTGTGATTGTATTTAGCATAGAATTATTGCCTACTATTAGCTAATAAAAATGTTTGTAGTTAAAAACTATATACATATACCTACATATATAAATATATATACATATATTGCTTAAAGAGTTAATGAACTGTCTTTGAAAACCTTTGGATTTTCCATCATAGCATGCTAAACAATCGCCAGCCATTGACATTGCCACCGCGCTTTAATTGGGTAAATTATATGCATATAAATATATTTTATACTCACATACTTACTTAGTTTCTATAGGTAGACCACAAGAAAACTTCCGCCATCGGTTCACTACAAACAGGTGTTGGTTTGGCTTTGATTTGGACTTTGTTTAAAACCTTTAGACTGACGTCTTTACTAGTCTTTTTTTTTTTATTTCGTCATTGAAAAATCAAAAATAGTGCATAATGTAAAGTTAAAGAACTCGCAATAGGTGGAAAGAAAATTGGTAATCTATTTATTTATATAAACGGAAATATTGAAATTGCAAACCGGATTTAATTTAAGTATTTTTAATAATTATTTTGTCTTTCTGTAAAAACCCTGCAGCTATCGTTTCAAAATTATATTATGACCCATATATTTTTTCATAAGAACTCTTATGAAATTATTTCTTTTATTGATGACTCACAATCAAAAATAAAATAAAAATTGTTTATGCACGGTTTAAATAATTGACCCAAAGTCAATAGCTAGCATTAAGATAATTGGTTAACTATAATTATATACATCTCTATAAATCGCAGATTAAAAGCGTTTAGGAAACTATTCCAGAGTTCATAAGGTTTTATTAACTATTTACGAGAATAAGCCGGTAGGTCTTTTGTTTTTATAATGGATACTGCTTTGATTAATTGTATCTATTGGAAGTTATATAATAGAGTAGCTAATTCTGATTCACTTTCATTGATCTGAGTTGCAAATATAAACTAAATTTAATTTGAGTTTTTATAAAATTAAATGAACTTTATTTATGAATTACTGTTCTTTTATTAAAATATTTAATAATGTTTGAAAGATATATTTATATTATATACACATAAAGTATATATATTCCTGATGAGTATCAATAGCGGAGTCGTTATGACCAAGTCAGTCTGTTCGTCTGTCCGTTTGCCTGTTTCTTCATATCTTTTCAAACTTAAATTTTGAGCTATGTGAGTAAAGGTCATATGATTCTGTTCCTTGTTTTTTATAGATATCTCAACCAAGTGGTATACAGATGATAATTCTACTTTTAGATCGGAAAATAAAAAAAAGCGACAAAAATCAAACTCTCTTATCTTTTTAATTTATACTTGTTATGACCTGATTAAGGATCTGCGTAAAAGGGTTAACTTGAGTAAATTGCGTGAAGCCGCTGGCTTGTTGCAGTTGACCCAGTTACAATTCAAAGTTTTATTTCAATTGTGGCTCAAGTATCACACAATAAATTGTTTGCATATATTTATAGTTAATTTAATTTTACATTCAAAATAGTTATTATGTTATATATCAACTAATAAAGAGATTTTTCATCTTGCCTGTAAATTATTATAATGATAAATAAGAAATCTTGTATAAATATTTTTATATTGTATAATGAAAACAATTTTTGCGTACTTTTAACCTTTAATACTTATTTAAAGCTTTAAGTCAAGCTTTTATACATTTAACATTTTGAAGCTCCCCCCCGAAAAGTAGGCCACACTTAGTGTATTTAGTCGCCCCCCACACACATATCGGAACGAAAGTGAAAACAGAGCGCACGATCGGCAGATTGCATAATGGAGTCTCGGACCAGTTAGCTGAACAGAGACAAAACGTTCGGCCAGACATCTATGCTTGACCGTTGCTCCCGTTTTCAGTGTCGTCGTGAGTGCAGTTTTGGACTCGTTTTCGTTTCACATAAAATAAGAAGAAGAAGCAGAAGAAAAAAAAACGAAGCGAAACGAAACAAAAAAGGTGTCAAAAAGCAGCGCAGTGGGGGCGGCAGAAGCTATGTCTGGTTATAATAATTTTTTTTTTTTTTTTTGGTTTCTGTGTCTTTTTGTTTATTTTTGTTGTTGTCTTTTTTTGGCACTTTAACTTAAGCTTCGGCTCTTCCGATTTGGGTTTCGGTTTTTATTTTATTTTATATTTCTTTTTTTGTTTTTTTTTTTGGCTACAACTTTGAATGTGGTGTTTTGTGTGGTTTCGCGCAGCATTCAAATTCAATATACAGCTGAGCGTACACGCGAGCGGATACGAAATAATAATAATAAAATAAAAAAAAAAAAAGGAAAAAAAGTTTGCCGTCTCTTCTTGCCCAACGTGTGTGTGTGTGTGTGTGTGTGTACACAGTTGAGTTGTCAACATTTTCGCAATTGAAGCAAACGACCGATCAAGATCAATCGGATCAATAAGAGATCGTGCAATGCACCTCAAACGCTTCTCTGGTGGGGCTTTGTGGTGCGCATTACTTACATTGTGGCGCTTGAACTTAACGCACGCAACAGTTAATCATCATCCCTGTGACATACCAAATGAGACAACGAAACAAAATGGTATTTGCATAAGGGTTAGCCAATGTTCCGCCTATCTACAGGTGCGAAATGTCACCAATTTACCAGCTGAGAAGGTGAATTTCTTAAAAAAAGTCCAATGTGATACAGCAGAGGCAACAAATGGAACAGATGAATTATATGAATCATTGGTATGCTGTCCAGCTAATGGTCAGGATTATCTACATCCAGTGATCCAGTTCTCCAAATTTGAATATCGTCGATTTTTGGATGTAACGGCAAAATTTAAGCGTAAGAAACTGAAAAGACGTATCCAGACTGTGGAACCCAGTACGGGATTCAATTTACTCAATGAGTGTGGCAAACAGGTGACAAATCGAATTTATGGCGGTGAAATAGCTGAACTAGATGAATATCCCTGGTTGGCATTATTGGTTTACAATTCAAGTGAGTATAACTATACGTCAAGTATATATAGATAACTCTTAACTGAATTTTATAGATGACTATGGCTGCAGTGGGGCTTTAATTGATGATCGTCATATACTAACAGCTGCCCATTGTGTTGAGGGTGAAGGCGTAAGAGAACGTCGTGGTTTGTATGTATTCTCTTCTATTTATATCTTTACTGTTTAAGATCTATCTTATTTACCCAGACTTTTTGAAATATTCTTTAGAAAACATGTGCGATTGGGGGAGTTTAATGTTAAAACCGAACCCGATTGCATTGAGGAACCAAATTATCTAAGTTGTGCTGATGCTGCCTTGGATATAGCCTATGAACAGATACATGTACATCCTGAATATAAAGAATATTCAAATTATAAATACAATGATATTGCAATTATAAGATTGAAGCACCCTGTATCTTTCACCCACTTTATTATGCCAATTTGTCTGCCCAATAAGACATCACAATTGACACCACTATTGGAGGGACAAATGTTTTCCGTTTCTGGATGGGGTCGAACCGATTTATGTAAGTAAATTAATCGAAAATTAAGATATATATCAGATGATTAATGGGGGGGAGTTTATCTTTGCAGTTAATAAATACTTTATCAATATACACAGTCCCATTAAATTAAAATTACGTATACCCTACGTATCCAATGAGAATTGTACAAAAATTTTGGAAATGTTTGGAATGCGTTTGGGACCGAAACAATTATGTGCTGGCGGTGAATATGCCAAGGATACGTGTGCTGGTGATTCTGGTGGTCCTCTAATGTATTTTGATCGTCAACATTCCCGTTGGGTTGCCTATGGCATTGTTAGCTACGGTTTTACGCAATGCGGTATGGCTGGCAAACCAGCCGTTTATACCAATGTGGCTGAATATACAAAATGGATTAGCAGCATTGTGGGGCAAAATATTTGACGTCATTCATCCATCCGATTTTATTTTTGAAAATTGTCGCGTAGCGAGTTAAATGTAAATTTAACAATTGGCGCCTAATTTCGTTTTAGAAGGGAATGTCTATGAACTGTTTATATCTATAAATATTTGTACATATTTTTACTAATTAATCTCTAACACTAACTCTTTGTCTAACAAAAAATGAATGTGTCTGTGTATGTAAGTATTTGTGTGTGTGTGTGTGTGTGTGCCTCTGTGTATGTTTGGCTGTGTATTAAAATGCTATGCGTAGTATATGGCTATAACAAAAGTCTGAAAAACATGTTTCTATTTAAATAAACTATTGAAATTTATTTACACACACTTGTGAATTTTGAATGGAGTACTTAAGAACTGTTTTAATAATTTAAAAAAAAATACTTGGGGTTATATATGTATATATATTTATTTATGATTGTGATTCACCTGTCCAGAAGACGATAAATATTTAGTTTTACGTTATTATAACTTTGCAGAGGGTATAACAAAAATGATCAGATATTTATAACGCATAGAAATAAACGTTTCCATCCCCATAAAGTATATATGTATGTATGTACATATGCATATTCTTGATCAGCATCCGTCTGTCCGTCTGTCTGTTTCTTCGTATCTTTTCTTTTTAATGCCCTGCCCTTGATTAAACTTGATCAATCAGCTGTTTTCGATTTTCCAAACAGCTGGTCAAACTTGATATTGCTGTTGAATATTTTGATGTCGTCATTGATTGCCACACTTTGCTTTCACTCCCCATTCGCCTCCATTGTGCTGCACTCAAAAACGTAGCCAAAGAAGCTATTAATAAAATAAAAAAAAAAAAAAAAAAAAAACAAAAATAAATACAATGTCCAGGCCAATTTTAAAGCAAACACAAATGATGCAATGCAAAACCATTCAAAATTTGTTACCAACCCCATTTATCAGGCCTCCGTTTCGAGCCGTAAATAGGCAACTAACCAAATTTAAAAAAATAAAAAAAAAACACTCCATTTGTATGCGGCCTCATCATCATCATCATCATCATCATCATCATCAACATCACAGTCCGTTGTCCATTGTCCACTGTGCCACTGACCAAAATTGGTCCGAAGCCGGTACGTTGCGATCCGTTCCGATACGATCCGATACGGGAGGCCAGTTAGTCAGCTTCTGTTGAGGTGAGGTGCGTCATTCGGCAAAAGTCGAGTGAAAGTGAACTTGACTCTTTGACAGCTTGGATATTGAGCTCGCTTGATGGTGTTTCTTTAAGTTGATATGCCACATTAATATTCATGATATTTAACAGATACCAATCCCCCCCCTCCCTACTAACCCCTTTTACTGCTCTCCCCACCATAATATTCAATTCAAATATCAGATGGCTGAAGACAACGCGGCGCCAATGATATTTTATTTTTTTTTATCGGGCATTATGTTTGTTTAGCTTATTATGAGGCTTTGGCGATTTTTGTTGGTTAACCTTGAACTATATGCATTTCCATAGAAACTATCTAGATATGCATATACATATATTAACTGATATGTGGCAATTTGCCAAAATTTTGTTGACCTTGACTATAAAACTTAAACATTGATAAAATGGACAAGGTCGAATTCATTCATAATAAATATAAAATTTCATTCATAATATCTTAGTAATTAGTAACTTATTTATTTAATTTTAAAATTATATTCCTATTCATTGTAGTCAACTCAATCCTTAAGTTAAAATTAATTTAAAAATTTCCCATTCGAAATACTTTTAATTGATTCTTGAGAGTCTACAGGATCATAGGATTTAGATCAATATTTCAAATCGTTGTTGGTTTACGAATCCGTGGAATACTTTTACCATAAAAATATGCATTTCTATATTTTGTTTCAACAGTTTTTGGTTTTTTTAAATTTGAAAATTCAATATTTTGAATGCAGTTCAAAACAGTATAACAATTGTTTTTTTTTTTTAAAGATAGGCACAGGTCTAAATAGTTTATGGTATGTATATTTTTATTGTTTCAAATTAGTTTTTATGTTTTAGCCTTACTTGTTTTTAATATAACATTTTCAAAGGTTCATAACTTTCCATTGCAGAATTTTGAATATTCTTTGCCTATATTCCTTGGAATAAAATTATTTTCCCAACTGGGCAAGAACCTTTCATCGTTTAACATCTGCTGCAGTTGCAATTTTCCTGTCAATCATAATCGAATTAAATTTCTGACCGCACAAAAAAAAAATAAAAAAAAGAAAAGGAGGCAAACACTTGGGGTTGGAGTTTATAATTAAATCAGGGGTACTAAAAGCGAAATGAAAGAAAAGTTAAGTGTAACCACGCCTACATATACCAATTATAAAGTCAATTTGAGCTACTTTACAAAAAAAAAAAAAAAAAAAAATGAATAGGCGGAGACAAAAGAAAAGTTCACCTAATCAATTTATGGACTTTAGCATTTTGATAATTATATTTGGCAACGTTTTTCTTGTTGTTGCTGTTGTTGTTGAGAAAAAACTTTGTTTCCAGAGTGGAAAATTATAAGGGCTTGTTGAAAAATTAGCCATATGCCAAGAGTTTGAGTTTCAGTTCGAAATTGACTATAAGTTTTCGGTTGTTTCGACAGGTACACATATAGAGGATAGGACGGTCTCTCCCCCCCATAGAGGGTTGAGAGTTTTTCCATTACTGCTGCTGTTGTTGTTGTTGTTATTGTTGTTGTCGGTATTTTCATTTTGATGGCCTTGGAAATTGCATTTGTATTTATTTGCAGCTGGGACTCCAGCATAACTATAAAACTTTATCGACTTGTTAATTTTGCACTGCCTCATATCAATAAATGCCAACGTGCGACACACAGAGACGAACTGGCAGACGGACAGACGGATAGACGGACAGAGAGACAGACGTTTGATATGTGCCATTAAATGTCAATGGCAGGAGAAAAAAAAAAAAGAGGGAAAACACTTTGCATGAGAAGGAAGCAAGCATTTTATGCAAACTCTCTCTCTCCCCCTTCCTGCATCAGCACCCCTTAATATATATTCGTTTGTATGTACATTTGGTTGAAATTGTTCTATAAATTCAATGAAATTAGAATGTGACAAAAAAGAAAAAGGAAAGAAATACAATGAATAGGAGAAATGAAACCGAAAATGGAGAATATATGGCAAAGGAAATGAATATAAAAATGATAAAATGCGCATTCGAATGGATCGTTTCATTAGTTAATGGATGGTCCAAGGCAAACAATAACAACAACAACAAAATCTTGTACTAAATAAAGAAAAACAAAATAAAAAAAGAGAATGTCAATGACTGAGTGAAAGAGAGATTCAGAAAAAGAAACTTCTTATCGCAACAAAAGTCTTATAAAGAACAAAAAATAAAAATAAAAAAAAAAAAATACAAATTCAAAAAAGGGAAGATGGAATATTGTATGCCCTATCCATTTATAAGTTAATTGAAATAATGATATAATTATATAGTCGTACAACCTGATTGATTCCGAGATATACAATGCCTGAGGCAAAAAGAAGCCTTTGTTAAAAATCTTACATATGAGGATCTCGGAGGAGAAGCTGTTGATCCAGACAGACGGACAGGGCCAGATAGACTCGTCTATTCATCCTGATCAAGAATATTTATAATTTATATAGTCGGAGATACTTTTTTCTATGTGTTGCAAACTTCTGATTAAAATTAATATACTCTCTGCAAGTGTATAATAATAATTGTGTTTACTGAGAAACTTACGATTAGCCGAAGGGTCAAGTCTGAATTTCATAATGAAATATAAATCATTTCCAGTGAATAAGTTGAACGGTTTGGACATATTAATATAAGAGTTCTTAATACAAATGAAAATCTACTTTACTTACTTAATGTTGGTTATTATTTTGGCCTTCATTGGTTGTTTGAAAACAGTTCAAGGCTTAAAATTTAGAAGAAAATTTTCACGAATGGTAAGTCCAATAAATAATAACAAAATAACAGATCAATTATATTTTGGATATCTCTTACAGAAAACTACTGAAATACCTCCCGTGGCCAGTGCAATCGTATTTTCTGGCTCTAGGCAGTATGTAGACTATATGGGAAGACCTCTTAAAAAACCACGTAAAAATTGGAAATAATATGAAGAATTGATGCTGTTTAATCATTTGCTTTTTTAAACAAACAAAACTCACAGTATATGATTAAATGTAGAACAAAAAGTTAATTAGTCACTTAAAATGAATAATAATTAAAAATATTGAAGCATTTTTGGATTGGTGTGAAAAGGGATGAATCGTCTTTTTTCCCATTTTTGATTATAATCACTGGCAATAAATGACGCACGTGTGTTCCAAGGAAATTATGATTTTCATTTTGCGCGAAAATTGTTCAACATAGAGAATAAAAGCGGAAATCAAAATTTGCATATTTATTTTTTTGCAACCCTAAGATTTTTCTCAAAGACACTTCACTTCAGTTGTTCAATATTTTCATGAGAAAATTATTAACAAGCTGTTGGTTAAAATGAAAATGATGATGAAAATCCAATACGATTTTCATTGGCGACAACATGTCGCGACATTTCCTTCCGTTTATCTCATTTGGAAATCATTTTCCATGACATTTTCTTTATTGCAATTAAATTATTTTGAAAAGCCCAAAAACTGATAAGGGAAGGGAATAAATGTGGGTCAGACTTTTGAATATTTATGCCTCGGGCCAAAACAGGTCTCACACAATAATAAAAAGAATATTTAATTCTAATTTACTTAGCCCACAACAAGAGGAATAAATACAAAGAAAATAGCCACAAAATAGAAAAAATAAAATTGATGTTAAATTTGCATATTTAAAAAAAAACTAATTATAAGCATTTTGTAACATTTTTGTTGTTGTTGTTGTTGTATCCTCTGTTATTGTTCAAATGTTCTAATTGAAAATTTCCAACTGCTGCTAAGCAAACAAAAGAGAAATCTAGCCTTAGGGTGTGGGCAGGATCCAACAAGGGCGGCGGCAGTGGGTGTGGCAAAAAACAAACAACGACATATGTAGGCATATGAGGGAAGGTACAGACACACACACACACATATACACAGCAGGGGTAAGAAGTGTGGGGGATAAACTGTACCTTAGTAGATGACAAATTCGTGTCATTTAGGTAAAATGGAATAAATAAATAAATAAATGTTAGACCAACCATTTGCACCATTTCCAACATTTTCCCAAACCAATTCAAGTGTGTGCGTGAGTTGGAATTTTCCTCTTCTTTTTTTTCTTATATCGCTTTTTTTTTTTTTTTTTTTGGCAACACTTGAATTGAACAAAAGCCACTTGAAACTGTCAGTCGACAAAACACTTACATCGTACATGTGAGTTGTATCCAATTTTATCATATAATTGTGTTCCTATCCTCACTCACATATTTCCAAAGTCAAATAGAATTTAATAGCCAGGGACATCATCATCATCATCATCATCAACAGTGCGCCTTGGGCAGGGATATATGAAACTTACATGCAATCAAATGGCAGGAGGGCATCCGCTGGTCCATAGTCCATTGTTTGATCCTGCACAAAGATTTACATATATATGTTTATATGTATATATGTATGTGAGAGAGGCCAACCCACCAAAAACTATGCAAATAACATTAATTGTTTCACCAAACAAAAGCCGCTGCCAAACAATATCATCAATAGATGAAAGGGAAAAACGGACGCATATATCGCGAATGATACAATTTGAATTCAACTTGATGAATTATAAGCCGCTGCGCGATATATATAAATATATATGTATAGAACCCTAAAACTATATAGTTCGCCCAATGTGGTCTCAGGGGCGTCGATTTTGAAAACTATTTATGAAAAAGGGGAATCCTTTGGTTTGTTTTGTTAGATGTATTATTTAAATCCTTCATAATATTTTATATGCTAAACAAATTTTGAAATATAACTATTAACTCTTTCAACTGAAATAAAGTTATAAATTTATTATAGCATAAGTTCTTAAAGCAAATAAAAATATTTGAAGAATTCATGTTTATTATTTTATATTTTATTCACATTCACATTTAGCGTTCTTTGCTTACTTATTTACCTGTACTTAGTTATTAAAAAAGAAAGATATAGTAAACGATTTACTTTATTTAAAATCACATTTCTACTTAAATCCTATCCCCTTGTTACGACCATGTTTAGTTCTATTCGATTGGTTAAAGGAAAATGTAAAAACGGAAGCAATTCATTTAAATTTGATATGGGATACTTAAAATGCGAAAAAGTACAGTCACAAGCAGCAGCAGCAGCAACAACAACAACAACAACCCTATAAACCATTTTCGCGGGTAGTTAAGAGGAAATATAACAACGACAGCAAATGCCACCCCATCAAATGCATTGCATATTTGGGTTATAAGGTGAAAATCCCATTGCCTTAAGACTTTTCCTTTAGGTTTCGTTTTCATAAGTATGCTAAAGCATATGCCTTTCCTCTACGATTCTTTTTCTTTCTTTTATTCTTATTCTTTTTTTTTTTTTAATCGCTCAAAGCAAATGCCAGTAACAACAATGGAAATGTAGATAGAAAGAAGAGAGAGAGAGAGAGAGAGGGAGAGAAAAGGGAAAACCTTTTCACGAGTGACTTTTGTTAAGGCTTTTCCATCTTTGCCTCTTCAGTTCAATTCATTGTGGAACGTTGTGTTACAGTCCAGCGATTTGCATATGAATGAACGTAATAAGGCAGTCGAAGGAAATTAAAAGTAAGTAAAAGGCATAAACACACACACTCACTCACACACATGTGCGTCCTTTTATTTCCTCCGATCCCTTACTTGAACTGGTACTGGTGCTCTTTGCTGCCTGATCCCTGATGCTGGTGGTTCTGGTAATGAAACATTCCTTCATTCGAGAGTATAGAATTAATAGCAATGATTTGTCTTTTGTTATTGGCAAGAGGAAAAATGCTTTAGAAAGTAGTCTTTAAATTGCATTGAATTGTTTAATTGAGCGGAAAGGGAGGGGGAGAATGAATATTGAGAGGGGTCTTTGGTTCGTTTCACTAGAGTAACTGAAGAGGCGCTGTTTCTACTTTAAGATTCCATTTGGTAAGTCCTGGAATTTATTTATCTATAATGATAAAATATAACATGCTTATAAATTTCTAATGATAGGAAGTAAATGAGAACTGTATTATTTATTCTCCAGTTTGGTTTATACCTTTTGAAGGCTAACAGGAAATGGAATATGGAATAAAAGCTAGATCAGGATCTGTTTGATAATCTCTAATTAGAAAAAGAATTTTTTATTAAGTGTAACTGTTGAAAATAAAACTGTAAATTGGCCTGGTAGGTGATTTAAAGATAAGTCTTTAAAATTGGCGAATATTATCTATAATGCTATGTCAACTCAACAAAATAAATATCAAAAGTAAAACCTATTCTTCAATTTATATAGGAACATGAACTCCCATATTTTGGCTATTTTAATAATTTCAAAAATAACGAAAGCCTATTTAAAATTTCAAATTATATAGTAAAACTCCTTAGCCAGGTTCAAAATTGAAAAAATATTTTATGTGTAATGTATTTTTTTTTATTATTAGAACTATTAGTATTAAAAAATGGTAAAATTATATGTTGGATTATAAAAGTATAGGAACAGTATCTACTTCTTCATCTTCATCTTGGTTTTTATAAATAAATTATATATATACATTTATTATACATTTTTAAACTTCTAAAAATAGTAAAAATATTTTAATATTCTCCAATAAATACTAAGAATATGTTAAATTAAAGTTGATATTTATAAAGAAAATTCATCTTTGTATCTTAAAAGTTTCAATGTTCTATTTTCCATATAAGCAATAAATATATAGCAACTGAATTGATTTAAAGATATATATTTTAATACTAAAGCTAAGTTACTCAGACGTCTTGCTTAGACATTGATATGTTTCAGAGTCCTCCGCCCGCCAAAATAAAAGAGCCAAACTGTCTTGATTGACTTCAATTATCGTCCATTGGTCTATTGGTGACTAGATCTAATGCCATATCACTTGATATGCACGAATAGTTAAGAAGGAAATTACTTAAATCGAAATTACGACGCATTAGCCATAGTCCAATACCAATACCAATGCCAATGCCAATACCAAATGCTCATGACCATGTTCATGTTCTGTCACAGGCATCAACATTGAAATTTAATCAACTTGGTCTTTCCGGGCCAACTACTCAACGATGTTGATTCTTTTTATTATGCTAAATGCACAAATGAGCTTGTTGCTGTTGGACGGGAAAAAAAATGACCAAGGGTCGAATAAAATAATGGTAGGAGGAGAAGGGGGAAGAGACAGCATTGAAGGCACGCACCAAGTTCATTGATTAACGATTTACAACAAAGAAACGGAAGGCAGAAAGGAATAACAAAAAAAAAAAAAAGAATAAATTCTATCACCCCCTCCCTAGGGAGCAGGACACGCACTCATATGAGGACGATAGCCGGCAACATAATCAAAAAATTAAAATCTCTTTATGTTTTTATGCGCTCTACTGATTGAATGGTTCTATTGTTGTTATTGGTTGGACAGTTTGATGTGCCATTGATGGACAAACGCTAAAGGACTCAACTAATCGTAGTAGTAGTAGTAGTAGCCACCCCTCCGTTACATCGGTCAGCGTCAGTCGAGTGTAATGGATACATGCGATATGTGGTTCTATGTAACATTATCCTTTTTTACTGTTACTATAGCAGTGGCTAGCAGCGGGACGGGGGAAAGAGAGAGCCATAAAACCGCGCTACATGCGCTCTATGGTAATATCTGGTCCTGGTCTCGGTCCTTTTATTTTCTGTGGCTTCACTTTTCCACATGTGGGAAAAGTCCAACAACCCCTACCCCCCAAATCCAATCTCTATTTAATCATCAAGGTAACATTTAATTAAGTTTCTGCTGGGGGGGATTTTGTTTTCATTCGTTAATCTTCAATCAGGTTATTAGTGTTAGGTTTTTACTTTGATTTTGAAAATGTTTTGCTAATTGTAAGAGAAAGAAGAAGAAAAGATGTCACACCTATTGCTAGGTTTGAGAGGTTTCGAGTACCTAACACGTTTCAAGTGTTTCTAAAGGACAATAGAGATGGAAAATTGGAAAATAACGTGAAAAACTTTTGTCATTTTTTTTTTTTTTTTTTTTTTTTAAACTCATGTAACCCATAAATATCACTTGAAGAATCCAATAAGCTAGCCCTCAGGCCACACCTCGATAATGTTGAAGATGATTTCAATGATGATGGTGATGACTAAGCGTTGTTCTTAGTACCAACCCCTCATGACAAGAAGAAGACTCTGACAAAGGGGAAGTTGGCTCTGTTTTATTGCAATTTGCGCAAAATGTTGGTGAAAGTCTAAGAGAAAAGGAAAGCGAAGGAGAATGAGAAGGAGAAAGAGGGAGAGAGTACACCCAGCTGGGTATGTCTATAAATGCCAAACATAAACCCAAGCAAAACTGACTGACATCGGCAAAGGCATTAATTGCCAAAATTAAATTTATTTCGTTCATTAATATATGTATATATATATATATATATGTATATATATAGACGAAGAATTGCCATGCAAAATGTCAAGTAATCAAGTACATCCTGTGCGCGTGCTATCCAAATGAAAGAAAAAAGGGCAAAAATTCTGGTTACAGGGTTACATTTTGAATGACAGGCCAAGGTTTGACATTTGCAGCATGTCATGTTGCTTATTAAAAGCATAAATAAGCATAAGTGGATAGTTTAGTTAAGTAAAATGGGAACCAGCAGCAGGAGCACCAAGAGCATCATTTCGCTACCCTCCCCCATAAGCCAAAACTCTTGACCCGTCTTTAAGAATTGAAGCCATAGAACCAGGAACAGACACTAGCATATAGTTTTGCCAATCAATTTGCCACAAAGAAGACAGAGTGAAAGAGAGAGAGAGAGTGAGTGGGAGAGAGTTCTAAAGACTTTCACTTTCTGCTCTATAACAATCATTATGTTTAACAATACAGGACAATGTTTGGCACAATTTAAGCTGGACAATGGCCACAAATCAATGTTCACCCCCCATTTTCTAAAATATCTTTTCTATTCCTTCGATTCTAACAAAACATGTAACAGTAGTAGTAAGTAGAATAAACAATTTTTTTCCTAAGGCTTCTATAACTTTTGTATTCTGTTCCACATTTTGAACTGTGTTCGTGTCGTTAATCAATTAACTTTACGCCGTCTCGTCTATAGCATTTTGTCGGTTGGTCTGGTTACGCCCTCTTCTTGCTGCTTGACCACTTCAATATGTCAAACAAATCAAACCCATAAACCACCAACCGGGCACCAGGCACACACACACACACACACACACATCCTTTTCGGTTGAAGTATTTATATAAAAGATGCAAGTCCAAGCAAATATTATAAAGTGAAAAGTTTATATGCTACCAATATGTGACTGGTTGTGGTAAGTACTTTTCTCTTGATTTATTTGGCAAATTTTGATAATTTATGGTTAACAAAGAAGGGCAAGAAAACTAACTGAAAGAAAGGCGAATAGGTCATACCCTAAATTTGTAGAGTTAATTTGATATAAAAGTTGTAAAACGATTTAAGAAATTGTCACTATAAAAGACATTTTTTTTTGGACTTTGGCCAATTTTATAGTTTCTCAGATTTAATATAGTATATTTCAACTGATTTTTGAATGATATATATATATTTAATACACTATATATAGATATGCTTAATATCTTTTCTTATTTTAAACTATTTAAAAAGGGATAAATTAAAAAAATTTATCTATGACTAATTTTATGATATAGAGTTTTCGTTTATCATAAATTTACTTTTTCTATGACACATGACTAACTAACATAAACCAAAATTTGATATACTTTTTCCATACCCTTTAAAATAAATATCAAATATAAAATCTGTCATTCGTAGACTTAGTGACAGCTTAAAGTGGTTTCTGGTTATGGTTTTTGATAGATTTCAGTTTGAGTTTTATACTTATATTTTTTTTTTCTTTTATGTTCAATAAAAGAATTGATTGAAAGTTGTAATTTTTCATTGCCAAATGTGGATGGAATGAGCGGAGGGTTGATTAGTCATCGATACGTTTGAAGGGGCAATTAGAGAAAGAGCCATCTCCATTGTGATTAGTTTAGACCAGAAAATGTGCTAGTCATGACAAAATGCCACATATGAGATCGTGATTAATTTCCAAGTCCAAGTAATCAACTGGTTGCTTTAAGGCTTAGAACTTAGAACGCCCCATGGGGTCAATATGAATGAATTTTTGCGGTTATCGAGCTACCAATTTTGTGGTTATTCCACTCCATTCGTGTGTGTATGTACTTAATCCACTTTACGTGGAGTTGACCAAAATTCATTGACCAACCAGTTCTTCCCTTTCTTTCTCTAAGGGCATGAACATGGAAAGGGCGTTATGTAATCGAATGCTTTTCATTTATTACAGTTAGGAGCACCTTATGACCCATCAGTCTGTTGCCTTGGCGTTGAGAGGCAAAAACTGATTGAACTTGAGTGATGGCAACAGTTGGCAAGATTGAGGACCCAGAAATCCCTAAAGGTAAAGGGATGATGTCCAAGAAATGTACAAAATATCTGCTTACAAAATCTCTAGCACATTTTTAAGCAAATTAGTCAAAATAATTCAAAGTAATTAGGCGCAAGTGCTGAACATTTGTCATGGTATTTTACAGAAAAAGAAAACCCTTCGAAATGGTCACACAAATTGCCCATTTGAAAGGCCATTTCCATAATGCTGAGATTTTGGCACTTCATAATAATGAAATTATGATTGAAAAAAAGAAGGAAAGAGAAAAGAAAGTATCCATTGGTAACTTTCTTTCCCTTATTACACTTGAACTCAACCCTCTGTCTAACCAACTCAGTTACTACTTTTCGTTGGCCAGTTATTTACCCCTCTCTCTCTCTCTCTCCTGGCATTTGGCAAATGTTTTCTTTGTGAACTTTCGTTTGAATGGGTCATACATTGGCCATTAGTCTGGTGCGGACAACAAGGAATCCATTTCCGATATTGGGTGATAAAATTTTATGAATGTAATTTGCAGCGATTTGTTGCGTCTCAAGATATCAGCGGATATAGCAAAAAAAAAAAAAAGGGTTTTGCTTCTGTCATTGACAGAAATTGTTATTGACAGCATGACGGGGGAGTCGTAAATACTTATATCAATATATATACATATACATACATATATATTTATATATATGTGTCCATATAGTTGGCTTAAATTATTAAAAGCATTTGCTTAACAACATTGAAACGGGTTGAATGTCAAAATTGGCCATCGACTGGTTACATTTGCCATTTCGTTTTCTATCATTGACAATTGCAAGTTCAAAGGATTCCTTTTTGTTATTTTTTTTTTTTTTGGGGTAAAAAACTCAGATTTTTCACTTAAAGTTATCACTTTTTATCTCATATGTTTACATTTCGAATAAAGGAAAAAGGAGAAAGGATGTGTAGTTACTTTCATTTTGATTTTTTTTGAAGCAAAAATTTTATTTAAGTCTTTTTCGTAAGTAATTTATTAATCTTCCATTTCATTTACTAAGAATTTATTTCTTGCATGAATTTATTGATAAATTATCTTTAAATTAATTGAGTTTTTAAACTGTTTTAAATATAATAAATATAAAAATATAACTTTGATGATTTCAGTTATCTAATTTAAACTATGTCGATGTTATTCCTATAAAAGTAATAAATCACTTTTTTGTAAACCAATTTGAATTTTCATTGAGATATCAATAAATTTTACATAGCTAAGGTAATTAAAAATATAGTTGGATAAAGTTTTTTCGAGTAGAAGCTAAAAGGAAATTCACTTATAAAGAAATTGATAAAAAAGTAATTCATTTCACAAATTACAAAAACAAAGGTAGAGAATAAAAAACTGTATCAATTACCAAAGAATTTGCATAAATTATTAGACAAACCTGGAACGTAAAAAAAAATGTTAACGTAGTGCTGACATTTGTATACTCTTTACGTAGTGTGTTTGGGAAAACAAGGAGAGAAAACAGAAATCGTAAAGATGATAAAAACAGAATGATTTTCCATAAATAGTTTTAAAAAAAAATTTTAAAATTATTAAAGTTGTTTTAAAAAGAATTGATATGTCGAATTTATATTATATTATATATCATATATAGTATCATAATAAATATTTATACATATGTAGAAATTTCACTACATAATTTATTTTTGCAAAAGTATTTCGACATTAATTCTTTTGTAAATTCTATCAAAATATTGATATTGATTTGCAAAAGTTACTTAGACACTTCCTCCGTTTAAATTATTATTTTTATAAAATATAAAAAATATAAATTATTTTTGGTTTTTGTATTTTAACACCTTATAACTTTTAGATCTAAAAAAAACTTTTGGCCTACATAAGTACATATTTTGACAGTATTTTCAATCATATTCTAATTATTATACGCATTCCTCGATAAGGGTATTAAAAAAAAAAGGGAAACTGCAAATGGAACCGCAGTTCTTAGGCCACGTTGACAAATAATTGAGATCAATCAAAATGACAAAAGATCTGTAAGCAACACAACCTCACCCTCTCGACGCGTGTTCGAAACTAATCAAAATTTCAATTTCAATTTCAATTTCTTTTTTTTTTGCTGGTTTGCTGTGTCTCTCTATTAAAATCAAAATTCGCAAATGATGCGCATAATAAACTCAACACGGAGTTTCCCATATATAGAAGATCCCAGAATTTTTTTTTTGTTCTAAACCCACTTGATGGGTTAATTCGCCAGGCAGCAGCCGCCAGTTGCCGCCGGTCGGTGACAATTGAAAAATAGCCAGACATTTGTTGTTGCCAATGTTTGCAAACATGTTACCCATTCCAAAAATGCCAACTTTTACCCATATCCCTTACCCAAAAGAACTGGTTGTTATTGCGGCACCGGAGCGTATCAATAAATCCATTTAAAATTGTGTGCGTGTGTCGCCTGATGCCGGGAGTTTGTTTGCTGTCATTTCAGGGACACAGGAGCACCCGGACTTATAATATAATGCAATGGGAATTATGGCTGCTTAACGCTTAACAAAAAGAAGAAAAAAAAATTATCGAAAATAAATTGGCAGCGACAGCGGCAAAACAACAGTGCCAAAAACCGACGCACCAATTGACATCGATACCCATACCCAATGTCCTTTTACTCATTCATACTCATAGGTAGATAGGACTAAACAACCCTATGTATGTACATTTAAAATGCAAAATCAAAATGAATCAATTTCAATTGCAAAAACATTCACCAAAGCACGTTTTTCATCTACACAAAACGCTTAACATTTTGCCAATAAATCAAATTTTGGAAAAATTTTTCATCGTTGTAACAAGAAAATTATGCGCATATGCGACAGAATTCAGTCACTTGATCTCGTCTCCATATATATGTGTATATATCGTGGATATTGTAATTTGTGCCAAATCCTTGAAATCCCTGCCTATATATCACAAATATGCTCTCATAAATCAGGACACATGCGTTTAGTTTATCAAGAGACAGTCTTTAGAATAAAAATGGAGTAAGGGTAGCTGTTAGAGCTGAGGGGAGGGGGCGTGGCACTTATCTTTGAATCATTTTAATTTTAAAATAGGCCACATGAACACAATTCACAGCACGGCCACGCATCTAATTTGCACATTTTCACTATTTTCTCAACATTTTCCTTTTCCTTTGTTCACGATTTTTTAATGTGGTTATTTATGTTTGCCTGTTTATGATTTTATGTACATTCTATGCTAATTTTGCTCTAAAGAAAAATCGTAAACTAAAGGTGACGTCATTTATCATAAAAAGATACTTTTTATGGTCTGAAATTTATTGGTAATAAGCGGAAACTGTACTTAATTTTGGCTTATCTTCTAGCCAATCTAAGAGTTAAAGGGAAAGGAAATGGAAAGTGGAGTTTAAAATATATATACATATAAATGGGTATAATTTGAAGACTCAATTGATAGATATATGAAATGATAATATGAAATCATTATTGTACTGATTTGTTAAATCAAGTCGCTTAAAAATTAGACAAAAAAATATGCTAATAATAAAAAGTAATATAAAATAAAAATCATTTGATAAAACTTCTTAAGTTTTCGATTATTCACTGATTCAAAAATGAAGAAGTTATGTGTCAAATATTTATAAGTATTTGTAATTCAAAATCAAATACACAAAAATGTATAACTAATTCTTAATTTGTATCTAAAGATCATCATAATATTATAATATTTACATCAACATTCTATCACCATAATTTCTCCTTAACAGAGTCCATTATTTTGATATCCTTTATTATATATGAACCCAACACAAAACACACACACATACAGAGACGAATGAATATATATATTAACTATCCCATGTGATATTTCGATGACCCTCTTTTAATATGCATAACTCATAAATGAGCAAACGACCCACCGAACCACTCGCAAATTTAATGGACCTAAACCACTCACTCGTTGGTAACAACAATTTGGCTCTCAATGAAAAAAAAAGAAGAAAAGAGAACAACAATAATAAATAATATTTCTTATAAATAATTGCTTCCCCTTTCTTGCTACCCCATAGACTTTCCCTTTTTTCCTTTTCCTTTTCTTTTTTTTTTTTTTTGTTGGGCAATTGCGAAAATTGTGCGACGAAAAATATGTTAACTAATCACCGTAGGAAAGGATTTTTATGGGTTTTCATTTCCGCACATAATCGACTTATGGAGAGAATAAGCAGGAGTCAGTCAAGAGGAAAAACCAAAGGCGGATATGTGGAACGTTAAGTTTTGAGGTGATATATTTGTCAGTTGGCGAAAAAAAAAAATGTAGAAAAATGTTATTTCCTTTTATGGAAAACGGAAATAAGCTGCCCATAAGGATGGGCAAACCTCATAAAGAATCTTCACAACTATGGAAATTAAGATGAAAGTAAAAGTTTTTTTTGACACAAGTAAATCAAGTGAAAGTCAGGCAATAAAAACTACAGGGGGCGGGTAAACCAATAGATCTATATATATCTATATATATATATATATATGGATAATATTTATGGTTATTGTGCTTTATGTATGATAAGTTTTAGATATTTGGCAATTACAGCAGTTTAATGACTTGTGACACACAATTCAAGATTTTTCTTTTCTTAAGCAATTTCCACTGTAAATGTGTAATGAAATTAAAGGTTTTTCATGTTGCCATGTATCCATCCCATCTAGTGGAAGAGACAATAGCTGATGTCCAAATGGCAACCAAGGCAACGGATGTCATTCACAGCATTTGAATATCCATTGAGAACTGGCGTTGTTTGTAATTAGATGCCAGGCACAACGCATGGCAAATCCCAGATAATAACACCGCGGTGGTCCTCCCCCCTACCACCCTTCCGATTCCCCTTGAAGTGCTGCCACTCGTCAGTGGCCTGTAAATAAAATACAAAAAAAAAAAAAAGAAAAAAAAAAAGCGCGGCAGGACACTGCAACTTCAACTTTCACTTTATCAATTGACACACACCATGACGACCAGGAAAAGAAACTCCTTCCATCGAAAAGCTAATTGTAAATTCAAACAGTTTTTTTTCTTTTCAGTTTTTTATACATATATTGTATTGAAATTTGACTAACGCACGTCCAGGAGAAATTTATTGCGTTGCTTTTGATAATGACATAATATTTTACGCTTCGACAGAGAGTGGAGTGACAGGGGGGGGCGGAGTGATTGCCACTTGAGTATCACTGGGTTCCCTTCCCTTTTTTTTTATACCCTGTAACCGTAGGGTGAACGGGTATATTAAAGTTGCTAAAATGTATGTAAAGTATATATATTCTTGATCAGCATCAACAGCCGAGGCGATATGGCCATGTCCGTCTGTATAAACACCTTGATCTCAGATACTATAAGAACTGGAGTAACCAAATTGATGTCGACATCCGTGTAGTGAATCAAAGACCATTAGTTTCGTTCACTGATATGGAACTTCCAACTTTTTCAACTTTAATACAGTTTTTTAAATTAAATTATCCAGAAGAAAGATGGCCAACTTAGAGCCTATAGAACATTGGTAAAATCCTTCAAAACAAGGACAACAGACAAATCCTTCGAAGAAACATCTACTTCAGATGGCTCCAATTCAGTCAAATCTCGTCTGATTTTGAAAAACTATGTCTTTATTTGATTTTTAGAATCGCAATTTTTAATTAGCATAAAAATCTGGAAAACTAATTTTCAACTCGATTTTCGCAAATTTTGACGATGGTTACACTGCAAAAAATTGCAAAAATCCGAACAAAAATTTTTTTCCAACTTTTTTCCACTTTTAATGCAGTTTTCTAATATGGAAATTATCTAGAAGATTGATGTGAAAATTTTTCAAAATCGGGCAAAAGATGGCCAACTTAGAGCCTATAGAAGATTGGTAAAATCCTTCAAAAGAAGGACAACGAACAAATCCTTCGAAGGTACCTCTACTTCGGAGGGCTCCAATTTAGTCAAATATCGTCCGATTTTGAAAAACTATATCTTTATTTGCTTCTTAGAACTGCCATTTTTAATTAGCATAAAAATCTGGAAAACTAATTTTCGACCCGATTTTTGCAAATTTTAACGATGACACTGCAAAAAATTGCAAAAATCCGAACAAAATTTTTTTTCCATCTTTTTTCAACTTTTAATGCAGTTTTTTAAGATCAAAATCGGCCAAAAGATGGCCAACTTAGAGCATATAGAAGATTGGTAAAATCCTTCAAAAGAAGGACAATGAACAAATCCTTCGAAGGTACCTCTACTCCGGAGTACTCCAATTCAGTCAAATCGCGTCTGATTTTGAAAAACTATGTCTTTATTTGCTTTTTGGATTTTTAATTAGCATAAAAAACTGGAAAATTTATTTAAATATAAGAAAATTCATTTAATATGAAGAAAATATTATGTAATATAAGTAAAATTATATTCAATTAATGAGGATTTCGACGGAGTCTGATTTTATGAAATATCTCTTATTGGTACAGGGTATACTCCAAGTCGGCAGGGACGACTTGCTTACTTAATTTTTTATTTATTTTCTTTTTATTATTATTATTTAAATTTTATTTTCTGAATGTCGTTGGCTACACATTTCCATTAATTTTAAGTGCTGTGTGTTCTCCGGTGGGGGGAAGGGGAGTTGGTGGATTGAAGGTGGCTGTAAGAGTGAATGAGACTCTTCCTTGCCCTTTTTTATTTTTTGGTTATCGTGTTTGGTCCATTGTCTGGAGATCTTTTGTTTGACTGGCCCGTATCTGTATCTGCATAATGTTATTGTTATTGACTTTTCCACGCCGCTCAATCATAATAATAATCAATTGTTCTGTAAGTTTTACCTGCGGTTGTCCTTATCGCAGTAAAGCAAGGACATTTGCATAATGGAAAACATGGTTGGTTCTCTTTGAGTTGTCTAAAGTCTAAAGTGTTATGGCCAAATAAGTGATATAAATATCTAGTATAGCAACTATGATTTCAAAGCTATGACCAATTCAGAATTAATAAAATAAGGTGGAGAGTTTAGTGACCGAATAATATTTACAATGGGCTTAAAATGAAATTTGATTCCAATTTGAACTGAATCGGTATTATTAATGGATTTTATTTTTTCTCCAACTCTTAATCTATTTATTTTAACTATGCCAAATGATGTCCTGATCGCCTTATACCGAAATTTGAATTGTTTTTCTTTTAATCCAAAAATAGACTAACCAAAATGTGAAATTTGACAATCTTTAATCTAAAGCAAAGTCTGCTTTCTGATTTGTCATTTCCAATCACGATAAGAGGTTGGCAAAAAATACAAGAAATAAACCGCTTGAGAAATCAAAAAGATTTGCACAACAAATAAAATTTTGCAACTTGTTTGCCCAGCGACTTAAGGACCAGAAAGGCACTCTCTCTCTCTCTTTCTCTCTCTCCCTCTCTATATATATACATATATATGTCTAAAAGGAACTCAAGTGGATTGCTTCGCGGTCACGTGAGCTGAAAACTGAAAGATACCAAAAGCATCATCAAAGGTAAGACCAATAGTCAAACAAAAATGAAATGCGGAAATTTGTGACCTTAATTTGCAAAAGTAAATAGAAAAATGTAAGGACATGAACACAAACTCACTGAGAAAAAGGATTTTAAAATCTAATTTTGTATTTTGAAAGGAAAAAAAAAACTGCGCGTGCGATGGATGGAAAAGTCGAACCCCTTTTCTGTAAATTTGAATGCCATGGAGTTGCTCACAAACACATACACATACACACTCACGCACACACATGCATATTATTTGCAAATTAGCCTGATTGGTGGGGAAGGGGGAGGATGATGGATACGGTGGAGGACGACAACGACAACGCACTTCACATGCGAAATGGAACCAATAAACCGTGAAGCACGCAGAGAACAGTCACCAGTCGCCAAACACCATGGCATGGTTCAATAGACCTCTATACTCTGTCCTGTTGTTACCGCCCCCCACCCATCTTTCTGTTTGATGATGCTCTTGGTGGTCGGTCCAAACTGTCCTGAATGTCATTTTGTCAAACGAAAACGAATCACACAGTGGCCCCTGAGGGTAGGATGATGTTTTCTCTGTATTGCCTGTTGCCTCCATCATCCTCATTGTTTACTTTAAAGTTTGCAGATTTCTTTTTTTTTCGTATTGTTTGCTCATTCCTGGTTACTGCAGCAACCGCTCGATGTTTCATTAAAAGGGTTCGGATTCGGTTTTGTGGTTGGGGTTGGGAGTTTTCCGGTTCTGGGGAGAGGAGAGAAAAGTCATGACTGGTTGCCACCACACACACACACACACACACACACATGGTCGTTTGTGTATTCGTATTAGCCCTGTTTGTCATGTGGAACATGATTTGAGGCATTTCTGCTTCGCTTCCCTTCAATGGGCGTCGGCAAAAAAAATTGTATATGATGAAAGAAAACGCCAAACGCCATTTGCATGCCCAAGATACATATACACAAAGATATATAGAGCTAAGACAGAAAAAAAGCATCCTTTTTGCGAATGGACCGCTTCTCTCTGCTAACAGGGAAAGGTGACTGTACTTTTTTTTTTTTTTTTGTATTTATATTTATAAAATTATATTATTCTAATGCTGCTTCAAGTTATCGCCTATTATCCGACGCTCACACATCGGCCCATTAGCTCAGTTGGTTAGAGCGTCGTGCTAATAACGCGAAGGTCGCGGGTTCGATCCCCTCATGGGCCAAAAGTTTTTTTTTTTTTTTTTTTTATATTAAGTAAAAAACTTTAGTTTTTTTTATTTCGTATTTCTTTATATTATTTTAAAAGACGAAATTATTATATTTCTCCTTGTAAGTTATTTATTTGTAATATTGAAACTTATTTTTAAAGCAAAATAAAAGAAAGTCTGTATTTCTTTTAAGTTTTTATTTGTTTTTTATAATTATAAGAAATTTTTACATATAATAAACAAAAAAAAGTTTTTTGTCTAATAATAATTATTTTATATTGAATATTTTAATTGAATTTTTAATTGAATATTTTAAATATACATATTAACTAAAGAAAATCCTTTGTAGATTAAAAATTGCTAGACAATTTAAATTGTAAGTTTAAAAAGTTCTAAATTTAGTTTTCTTCATATTAAAACTTTGTATAAACTTCCTCAAAGGTTTTATATCTTTATCTTAACAGTTTTTAGAATGTAGCGCATGCAAACGCAACTGTACTTAGTCATGTGTCTCATCTGCCAAATTTTCGATATATTTATGTACATATATTGTAGTTGATTTGATTAATCAGGCCCAGTAGCAATTCCCATAATGACCTCGCATAAACGTTTCGTATTGAGGGTTTTTGAAAATTACAAAAAATTAACGAGCAGAAAATGCGTTTTGAAGTTTGCAGCATCATCATCATCAACACGACGTTACATGGATCTTGTTATTATTTGATTTTTTTTGGGGTTGTTTACAATTTAACCCCTTGCCAATTAACATGACAACGGCAAAGCGTTGACCACTTGACCAGCCAATGCGTTAGAAAGTGTTTCCATTGCCTAATTGAAAGTCATTGTGTGTGTGTGTGTGTGTGAGTGGGTTGTATGTGTGTGCAAACAATTTTACAAGCATTTTAAACATTTGCAAAATCAAACAGGTTAAACAGCTGGCTAAATTCTAGACTGATGCTGTCCGGCAATGCCTGTCAAATTTGACAAATGACTGGTCAAGGCCCAATTGTTCCAAATGAGTGGACAATTTTGTATTTGGTGTTGCATGTTGCGTGTTGCGTGTAAATGCAAAGTTCAGTGCACACAAGTTAAACAGTTGTTGCTAGGAACAAAAAACAAAAAAAAAAAAAATAATAATAATAAATAAAAAACAAAAAAAAAAAAAAAAAAGAAAGAAAGAAGAAAATAAGGGGTACAGTTTGACAGGAACAGAAAATGGGAACAAAGTTTTACCAGACCGACGCCCCAAACATGTCACAACCTTATCATTATCATCTTTATCTAACCTAATAACTGAATGAAATTGAAACAGCTTAACCCTTATAAACAAGTCACAGATGTCAGAACATTCCCACCCTACCATAAATCATATAAAAATCACAAAAAAAAAACCGAAAGCAAAACCGAAAGAAATGAAAATGATTCTTTATGAAAAATTACCAAAAAATATGAACGCGGATGCAAAGTAGCGTGAAAAACTCCCACCCCTTCTGGAAAGGGGTTATGTTCTTTCGAGGCTTTAAAGTCAAACCGCATGGGAGTGAGGGGGATTGGGTGGGTGGGTTAAAGGCTTTTCAAATTCACAATTCGTTGTGGGACTTACAGGCGTCGAAACATCAATCAAAACATGCGACGCGTTCTGATGATGCGATTTGCACTAACGATGCAGCATCATCTGATCCTGATCCTCTCCCACCTCTTTCACACACACTCACACACACACACCCAGACATGTATGACAAGAAGTCATTTGAAATTGGTTGAAATTTAAAGTAGTTTTACATTTTTTTCTTTCCTTTTTTTGCAAACACGCGTCTTTCCTGGTCTGAACTTGAACCCTTTGGGATTTGCCTAGCTCTTTTGAATAATGATGATGATGTCGAGATGTTGATGTCATTGACGGGGTTCGTTACTGGGAAAATTTGCATGTGAGAATATAAATCGGCGAAGCGCGGAATGCGCCATGTAATTTACACGTTTGACAAAGTATCAATGATATCGGCAATCATGTGAACGACTCATACTGTCGTCACCCATGACACAAATCGTTCCAAATCGTTTTTTACAATACGACAACAAACAGAATGGGAAAAAACGAGGCAGCCCTTGCCAAAAACTCCCTCCCCCTCTATCTCTCCCTCTCCCCCTCTTCCTTCTTCTAATAATACTCCTTCTCCTAATGTGTGTGTTTTCACGCCGCCGTTTTTTTTTTTTTTTTTTTTTTTTGAGAGTGGGTGAAGGCATAGGGTAAACATATCCCGCGGCGCTTTCGCTACACATCCTTACAACAATGTGTGAAAGTTTTTTACTGTCCTGCCCCATGACCTCCTTCAAAATGAGAAAAAATGGAAGCACCCCATGTGTCAGCCACAGGCTTGAATGGTACTTCACAATTTCTTTTCTTTTTTCGCCTGCCTAGTGTCGTCTGTCTTTGGGCTCCTTTTAGTAGTTTTTAATGTTGTTTTTTGGTAGCATACAGTCCCAGGGGCTTTTTTGCCACTTCTGACTAAGGAACCCCCAACACCATGGGCGTTTTGTACTTTTCTACAAAATTAATTTTAACCACAAAAAATTGCCACATTTCGATGATTAATGATTTGTTTTGGTCGACAATGCACGCAATCGATGAATCGAGAGATAGAGAGAGAGAGCGAAATGTGATATGTCCACCATGTGGTTCACTTTAATTTTTTCCATTTTTTTTCATCTTTTTTTATTGGTTTCAAATTGAAATTATTCATTTCTTTGTAAGCATAATTCATTAATAATATTTTATGGTTAGTTGTCAGAAAGCGCACAGCATGGCAAATAAGTCAAACTGCAGTTACTCAAGAAGAAAGAGGACTTTGCCGATAACTGTGGGAACTGTAAAAGGATACTTAATAAGTTTAATTAGTATTTACTTAGTTGCTTTATCTAGACGTAAAGCAGGAATAATGGAAAGTAAACCATTTAGATAAGTGACTATTCAAGGGATCTACTACATATAACACTTGAGAAATGGTAATAAAAACATAAGAACTCTAAACTTATCAATTATTTATGTTAATTAAAAAGCTAAACTAATTAATAAGTTTTTATTTGTAGCTATTTTCACTTATTCATTCCATGTCATATTGTTAATTTTTCTACTGTCCAGATTTATCTCAACTCTCACACCACTGAGCAATTTAGTGATAAGGTTATCAAGTAAAAGTTTCTACAATCAAATAAAATTTTTAATCTCATGGCATAGAAATAACTAATATTTATTGTACTTAAATGATATGTATAAGTGTTCTCTAATCTCTAAGGTTTGAAGACTTCTATCAATATGCAAGGAAACACGATGTGGAAAATCGACAAACTATTCTAAAACTATAAAATATAAAATTTTTTCGATAATTAAAAAAATAAACTTAAATTTAAGGTTTGAAATTCGCTTGCAATAAAAATTACATTTAATATATAAATACTCCACAATTTCTGTAGAAAATTTATACATATAAAATAACTTTAAAAATTTTCGATTTCAATAGTTAATTGGTTACATCAATGACTTGATCCCGACCATAATTGGAAGGTCCTTCGCCAAGCCATTCAAGCTGTATAGAGCTAATATAGTCAAAGAAATCCTTTGCCGTAAACTTATGCTGATATGGATAAGTCAATTTGCTTAAATGATATGGACAACCAACATGATATACCCAATGTCTTTCATATTGCACTTTAAGCCGATGTTCAGCACAAATTGCCACAAATTCACCATTATCATTATGTTGACAGCGAACACCAATTAAAGTCATGGCACTCTCTAAAATTTCCAATGAATGGGGATCCATATGAAAGGCCAATAGCATGGGATCATCTATGAAAAGATCTTTGCTATCGATACGATTGCAACCATCCTTCAAACGGAACAAAAAATGCATGGGCATATAGGCAAATCGAACACATTCCATAATACGACGTAAATGTTTTTGTCGTTCATCGGGATTTTGATTAAGCCAACGTAATACGGCAAAAAATACCTCAATTTCCGAGTTAACACCAATAGAGTCCAATGAAATGATTTCGATCACCTCCTCCGCTGACAAACTAAGAAAATCATCATGTCCGACCAAGGCCAAGAAATATGCCCTTACCCGGCCCAACATCAATCCTCTCAAGTCACTCAACAATGGCGTTCCTCTTGCTCTCATATACACTTGGAATGCGTTCCTTTCTCTAATATGATCTTCGGACAACTGTTCCCAGCATTCAATTTGCAACAAATCAATTTCCAAACGTTTAGCTGCTTGAATCATAGGTGGGGTATCCAATATTGCTGGAGGATTCCGAAAACGCATCCATTCGTAGGCCAATTCAAAACCTTCGGCTGACAATTCCTCATCAGAGAATTTAAAGCTTGAAAGGCGCCAATCCCGATTTGCAAAATAAACACAATAACATCTCAAAACATTTGACTGACAATTATAGAAATTATCATCGCCAATCTGTATACGACAAAGGGCACCCAAATTATCGTTAATCATTTCCTGTATTACATCGGGCAGTGATTTCTTTGGCGGATGATTTACCAAATGGATTGGTTGCTCATTAACAAACATATAGGTGAAAAAGGAACGCTTTGGGACTTCAACTTTCATCGGTTCGTCATCATTTAAATATTCTGCATCTGTAAAGGTTTTCCACAATCTTATGGAATCCTTAAGTTTCTTATCTTTGGAATCACTTTCTGTGGTTGAATCCAAATCACTACAAGTACTGCGATTTGAATCTAAAATTGGGGTTATCACCGACTTTATATTAGGCTCTCCTCCTCCACTGCTGTTCTCTAACTCTTCTTTTTTTTCTTCTTCATTTGACTCAATTGTGAATTCATTATCCTTGGAACTTTTTTCAGGAGTTTCACTTTGAAAAGTTTCGTTAGGGAAATTCGTTTCGTCGGTCATATTTTTAGCAATGTTTTAGATATATATATATATATATATATATTAACTCTTTTATTTGGAAAAATGTTTAAATCGATTGTGAAAGTGAAAGGTCTTGATATTTAACGCCTAGCTAGATTGACAAAAAAAAAAATTGTTTTGATTTCAAAAATAATTCGAAAATATAAATATAACATTCTAGGATTTTAATAAATTGAAAAAAGGAAAATTTCGTTCTTTATTTATTATTTTTTCGTATTCCTTATTTAAATATTTTATATTTGCAATCTGTTGTCACAGAAGTGAAACAATTAAAGGAATATGATATATGTTTTACAATTTGATTTCTTATAGTTAGTTTAATATTAAAAACTAATCTTTATTTAATCATATCACAATTCCCTCTCAGACAAGCATAATAAACTCATATCTAGATCATAGATATTTATCAAAGAAATTAAACATGTATTCCATTTGCATTAGTGTTAACTTTTCATTTGATTTGCAAATTTTCACCATTTTTCAAGCTGTCAGTTACAGACACTTTTCTTCGTCTACCTTGCAATTGGCACATTCCTCCCCTGTCATGAGAGTGTGCGGAAAGGGGGGCTCTACAATAAAAAGACAAACATATTGACAGCTCAATACTATTACGAAACGTAATGTTTAAATAAAAAATTTGCATTCATTTAGCTGGAGAAAAGTTAAACGTCTTTCCTGTCTGAACTCATCATCACACACACACCCCTCAAATTTTATTCTCCCTCTCCTCTCTCTCTCTCCTTTTTTATCGCACAATCAGCGAAAACGTCAAATGTCCTTTTTGCATCAGTTCAACATATGTTCCAGTCAAATTTTGCACGATTTATAAATATTGCAAAATGTCGCGACCATAGTGAAAGTGTCCTGGTGTGCTCAAAATGATTTGGGCGTTGAAATGCCATCATCATCATCGTCATCAACATCATCTGGAGAGCTTTGCTCATCCACCCACTCGTTTTACCCATTTGAAGTGTAAAAATTAATGATGTTTTACATAGTTCGTCTGGGAATTGACACACATGTGTGACTGACTGACTGACTGAGTGACATTTTTATATCCGTTTGCAATTTTTAAGCTGTGCCATAAAGAATACGTAAAATTGTGGAAAATGTTTTTCTTTTCTTTTGACGCGTAAATTGACACGACTTTGCTTTTTTCCAGAAAGAAAAATATCCTAGCTCGTTATGCTAATATCCATTTTCAAAAAAAAAAAAAAAAAGGGAAGTAAAAAGAGTTTTGATTAATGATGTCTAGTAAAAATATGAATGAAAAAAAAACCCATCTGGCATACCTTTATTAGTTGTGAGAATTTGTAAGCCAAATATGATTGAAAAACCAAAAACTCTCCAACAAAAAGCATTTCGTATCTAGGCTTCACATTACGACTCTTTCAATATTTAATCAATGTTGAGAGGTAAGCACATGAATTGAGTAAAAGTCAAACAAGTAAACCATAGTATATAGTAAGGGTATGGGTCCGAAAACCTTAATCAGAAAATCAAACAATTGACATTCAATATGGTCTAATTTTTTACGCTGCCATTAAACAAATTATTGACAAAGGCAAAGGCAAAGCAAAATGAGACTTGGCAGGCAGACAGTCAGTCAGTCAGTCAGGCAGTCAAGCATTCTTCATTCACTCAATTCCCCAAAGGAATTGAATAAAAATATATATATATATATATCAATAAACCAAACAACAAGCCAGAACAAATAGCTAAGGAAAACTGATAGCTGGGTAATTGAAAAATATTTTTCAATGAAATTTGATCTAGCAATTTGGGGTTAGACTGTACCATAACTACAATATAATAGGATGTGAACTGCATTTGACAGAAGATATATGTATATAATTATATACATATATATATATATTTTTTTTGTTTGATATGAAAAGAATTCAAGTAAAATTTCCTGTAAAATAAGCGAGAAATTAAGGCAAAAGTCCTTTTTGGTTCTGTTTGAGACTTTTTGTCCTCTTTCCGCATAATTAAGTGCACTCAAAAGGTGTACAAGATTTGGGACTTTACTGTCACAATCCAAAATCTGGTATAGATTTACATAATGCAGACAGTCGTTGAGGATTTATAGTGTGCTGTTGAGTTTGGTTCTCAAGTGTCGTAAATTAATTCAAATGAAATGCGTTTGGTATAAATCTAGAACAAATTTCAGGACTTAATCCTCGGATATTTTTGGTATTTTTTCTTTCTTTTTCACTCTCTCCCTCTCTCTCTCTCTCTCGCTTTGTTCATTGTTCTGTCTAATTTCATGCAATTGCGACACCTTCTGCTGGTCTGGTTCTGGTCCTGGTCCTGGACCTGGTGGCTTGGCTTTCGCATTTGATTGGCGCTAATCACAAAAGTGTCAACGACCAGGCAAAAGGAAACTGCGTTTGCTTCATTTCCGCTTTTAATCACCCCCCAGGAACAGGACTTGCTGTGGTACTGGAGACCGAAAAAACAGTCATGGGACCGCAGTCTTTTGTTCGTCAGAAATCATACCCAAACACTTGGGCAAAACTAATTTCCCGTTAATGAGGGTCGCTCGTCCTTCATCTGTCCAGGCTGTTGCTTTCTTTCTTTCTCTATTTTTTTTTCTTTGCCTAGTTTCTCTTTTCTTTTTTTTTTTTTTTGTTGTACTTTGATTAAGCATTTTTCCCTCTCACACATGCGTCTCATTAATAATTTTCTTTTTTTTTTTGGCAGCCACGAATCGAGATTAATTTACGCCTGGACAAAATCTGACGTGTGCCTGTCATATGGAAAAAAAGTCTTCTTTTATCTTCATTAAGTAGAGAGAGAAAGAGAGACAGAGTGACAGAGGGGAAGGAGAAAGAGAGGGGTTTCTAATTGCTGAGGCATATAATTGTAATTAATTAATCAAAAGTTTGTATTATAAATTTTAATTGGATTGTTGGAAAATGTTTAATCTCGTTTTTAATTCTTTGATAAGAAAGTGGAAAATTGAGTTGAATATATTTCTTGTTTTACTAAATTATATATGACATTATCTATAGAAAAGTTATAGAAATCTTTAAATTTTGATTTGTTAATTCATTTTTAGAAGAGCTGAAAATGCGTCAAACTTTTTTTACATAGTTTATATATACAGAATTTTATTCATAATTTATATACAAAATAATTTTTTATAATAATACTTTTCCAAAAGTTTATATTACATATTTCTTTTCAATTAATATTTATGTGAACTTCCATAGATTTAAGGAATTTCTAAACAATTTAGCATATGATTCAATCACCAAAACGTGCTAATATATCAAATTTTTTACTATTCATAACTGAAATTCCTTCCATGTGTGCCTTATCTGATATATGCCAACACAATCTAATCGGATGTATCAAATGTATTCGGCTGGAAACTGACAACATTTCAATAATTTTTATTACCCAAGGAGAGTTATGCATTGTCAGGATATATAAGGACATCAGTTCAATGCCTAAATACAATATGTGAGGGCAAAATAATTTCAATTTGCCCTAAAAAACCACCCAAAAAAAAAAAGAATCAGAGGATAGAAAACATTTTCATTGTTATCTTGTGTTTATTAAATTGTTGTTGTTGTTGTTGTTGTATACGCCGCTCTTCAAGTGAGAAAGGGGTGCAATAGCTAAGGCTAGAGGACATGAACCCGGGTCCAGGGCACCTTTTGTTAATCGTCAAGCTGACAATAAATCTTGTGAGTCTAGTGAATAGAATAGAAATGGAACGTATAGAGAAATTGAATTGCGTATGAAATGTAATTCCTACGATGTATATAGAAAAATGGCTCAGATCCTTGCATATCCTGGCATTCATTCATTTATTGTCTGCCTAGAGTTACAAGAGGAGCAAACACATACAAAACAAAAAAAAACAGGCAAAAATATTTCATAAATTGAATTGTTTTGCTTGGTTCACGACCAAACAAATTTGATTTCTTCTTGTTTTTATTATTATATTATATGCCCTTACTAAAAGGGAGTATAGACTATGTCATAAAGCATATACATATTTATATATATATGTTTTCTTGCCTCTTTTTTGATAGTTTTTGTTAATGTTTCATTACGAATTTAGCTAGAACTTTAATTGAAATTATAGCAATAATAAATTTAATTATAATATGGTCAATTTAAGCAATTTATTTATATAGATATATATTATATATCTATCTATTAATTATATATTATATAGATATATATTATATATTTATCTATTTTTAGAAATCCCATTGAATTCAAAGGTTTAATATCTTAAATTCTATTCCAAATATGACCCTCAAATTGGTAAACAAATTTGATATTAATTCTATATGGCCAAAAAAAAAAAAACAGAGTATACATTTCTTACAGGCTTTTAGCCTTACCCTCTAGTTTTGGCCAACTTTTGTTTGCCATTTTTTTTTTTTTTTGGCCAAATGGTAGAAATTGTTAGCTGTTGACTACACGTCCATGCATGTATATGATTTATAATGCATTTGGTGGTGAGACGACTTTTGTCTGGCTGTGAAAATGAAATTAAAGTGACAAGAGATATTTTCAACTCTGATTGGATTCTTGGTTAGAATTTTTGCAGCCGCATTGCATTGCAGCTGTCTTGTTGGATTATCAAATTATGCTTTCAACAGATTATGGCTTTTTAAATATGATAAATGATATGGCCTGAATGTTGTTACGCTTGCCACATAAAAACCAAAATCTCAACCGCAATGGCAAAAAGAAGTCTTTTTCTTTTTTTTTTTTGCAAGAACTGTGCCTGACACCCCAAAGCCACGCCCATTTTAAAGAAAGTTTTTAGATGGTTATTGTGGGGGCAAGTGAATTGAATTTAAATTTGCTGATTATGTGCCTGAACATTGAACTCAAGTAGTGCAAATAATGGTTATATTGAGCCATAAAAGAAATTAAGTCAAACATTATTTTTATGCTTTCTGGCCTCAACCCTCGGTTTTTTATTTTTAAATATACAAAAACAACTTTCACCACCTTTTTGAACTTTTTTAGCAAATATTATTGATACATCGGCGGCTTCTCAATGGTTTGTAAACGATTTCTGAAGAGTTTCATCTTTTAGAAGCTGGCAGGGTGCCTCATACTCATACTCTTATTCGTCCTTCTAGATTAGATCCTGCAACGCATATTACACATTATTTTTTTTGAAACAGATTTTCAAGTGTTATTCAAACGCGATTGGGCTTAGGGGGGTGGGAGGGGTAAGCTTACAGATGATTTTCCATGGCTTTATGAAATTTTCCACAATCAGCACTGCGGGCGGTTGGTCTCATCAGGAAGTTGTAAAAAATTTTCTATAATTTAAAAATGATTATTACTTTGTCATGACTCGAGACGCGAGGGTAGGGTAATGGGAGTGGGTATAAAAATCAATGCATAAATTACAAAAGCTGATCTTTATTGTTATTCAAATCATTTGGCAGCTGGCATTGCCGGTGCTTTCGTTTGTCATTTTGGCGCTAAAAAATTGATAATGATTGACTGACACAACCAACTTCTGTTCAAAGCTGTCAATAATTCCCACCATGTGCTAAGGATTTACTTATTTTACTGTCTTGCCGTCGGCAAAACATTAAAAAACATCAAAAAAACACACACACACATATATATATATATATATATAAGACATGCTCGCGGGATTGTCAGTCAAGCTGACGATTTCCCAAGCGATTTGCCATAATCCAATCTGAGACATCATGTAATTAGGTTGAGGGTCCTCTACAAAAATTGAAACTGTCTTTAAAATTCATTTGCTTTTCCAATCAATATATTGAAATAAAGTAATATAATATTGTGGTACCTTATTGACTTAATGTATTGAATTAAAAAACCATGAAATTTTGTATATTTTCTTTATATTTACATTTTCTTTAAATGGTTAAAAATTAAAATTTGAATTTGTGTATTGATCTAATACCAAAAAAAAATTTCACTTGGATATCATTTAAATCCTTTTTGGAAGTATATATATTTTTTATAGTTTTGTAGAATATATTCTATATATATATTATATTCTAATTAAAATACAAATAATTGCTTAAATTAAAGCAATTCAAATAATTAACAGACTAATTTTTAAATATTTTAAATATGATAAACTGAAGATTCGTTTCTAACAATAAAAAATGAAGTAAGCAAGTCGTCCCTGCCGACTTGGAGTATACCCTGTACCAATAAGAGATATTTCATAAAATCAGACTCCATCGAAATCCTCATTAATTGAATATAATTTTACTTATATTACTTATATTACTTATATTTTTTATATTTAAATAAGTTATCCAGTTTTTTTTATGCTAATTAAAAATCTAAAAAGCAAATAAAGAAATAGTTTCTCAAAATCAGACGAGATTTGACTGAATTGGAGCCCTCTGAAGTAGAGGTTAAGGTTCCTTCGAAGGATTTGTCCTTCTTTTGAAGGATTTTACCAATTTTCTATAGGCTCTAAGTAGGCCATCTTTTGGCCGATTTTGAAAAGTTTATCAATCTTCTAGATAATTTCCATATTAGAAAACTGCATTAAATGTTGAAAAAAGTTGGAAAAAAAATTTTGTTCGGATTTTTGCAATTTTTTGCATCGTTAAAATTTGCAAAAATCGGGTCGAAAATAGTTTTCCAGATTTTTATGCTAATTAAAAATCGCAGTTCTAAGAAGCAAATAAAGATATAGTTTTTCAAAATCAGACGAAATTTGACTGAATTAGAGCCATCTGAAGTAGATGTTCCTTCGAAGGATTTGTCTGTTGTCCTTCTTTTGAAGTATTTTACCAATTTTCTATAGGCTCTAAGTTGGCCATCTTTCTTCTGGATAATTTAATTAAAAAAACTGCATTAAAAGTTGAAAAAAGTTGGAAGTTCACTCATATCAGTGAACGAAACTAATGCGTCATTTGGTACAATGTCGACATCAATTTGTGTTACTTCAGTTCTTATAGTCTTTGAGATCAAGGTGTTTATACAGAAGGACATGGCCATATCGACTCGGCTATTGATGCTGATCAAGAATATATATACTTTATGAGGTCGGAAAATTTACCTTATGCCTGTTACATACATTTTAGCGACTTTAATATACCCGTTTACCCTATGGGTACAGGGTATAATAAATATTTTTGAATAGATGTCAAACCCAAAAAAAGCCATATAAATTTCATGAAGAAAACTTTAAGCTAATTCATTATACTTAAATAATATTAATACTTAAAATATCTGAATTTAAATTTTAACTGAAAATAAAGCTTAAAAGCCACAACAAAAAGAATTCCCTTATACAAAAGTTGAATTCAATTTCATTTCGCGTTAAGTCCATACATTTATAACTACAATGAACCGTCAATTTTCACATTTCCACATTCAATTTCCCATTCCAATTGTTTTACTTAACTTGATATGTATTTTCACAAGGAGCATTGATAATTTAATGTAAACTTTTGCGGTCACGTGTCGTCGGCCACCGCCTCAATATGTAAGTAAATCAAAGTAAATTACAACCACACACTTATACACATACACATACACACACACACACACACTAACACATATGGCCCAGGGGCAACATGAATATCAACCTCAAACCCACCTCCCCATCCAACCCATAATCATACTATATGAAAAGGGAAACCGGGTTAGAGAACGGTTCACAAGTGTTTTGACATTTAAACACGTTTTGTATTTGAAATGACCAGCCAAGAGCGGGAGGAGGGCAAGGGCAAAGGACTAAAGGACCAAAGAAATGGTGCATAGGGTCTATTGCCAAGGGAGCTCTTACACTTGTGCAAATGGTGGAAAAACTGTGAGAACCCAAATCTACCCTCTGAAACTATACATATATCATTTTCCATCAAACACACACTCAAAAATATATATATATATATATGTATATATGAATCATATGTAAATTTTATTTCTAATTTCGTAAATTTTTGTTCAATAAATAAATAAATAAAAAGAGTATTAAATGACGTTAACCCCGGGCTGTGGCAGCAACATTCGCTGCTTGTTGAGCGATTCCCAATCCCTGAATTGTGGCATCTCGTGTATGTTGGCCAACGCGTTCCTAGAGAAAAAACAGGTTTTAGTTAATTTCTAGAGAAATTTTCATTTCTTCAATCTTAAACTTACAATTTTCTTGCCAATTTTCTTAAGCCAACCAGCTTCAGATTGTCCCATGCTAATGGCCAGAATGAGAGCAACAAAGATGAAGATCTTGTAAAAGTTCATGATGATATATTCCTTGGTTTGATTGGAAGATTAAAAGCTGTTGCTAGTTGTACTGCAAATGAGTGACTGATGACTTGACTGGCACAACGGCTGAGCTTATATAGCTATAACCGCCGATGCTGATAAGACTCAATATAGAGGGGATTTCTTTTTCATACTATATATATGTATATAATAGAGAATGGAATCCCCTTTTTGCAGGTGGGAAAGTAATGAAGATCCCATAGTGGACTTTTTGTTTAATCAGCTTTTCTTATATATATATATATATATATATATGACTTTGGTGAATACCAATTTGAACTTAAAGTGCAACTGTACCACATGCATATATATTTACTCACACATACATACATACATACATTCATATATCCACCACCACTAAAAACAAAAAAAAAATGTATCTTTAATTTCTAACCATGAAAAAGACAACAAATGAATTAATTCTATAAAGTTGGGAGGGGAGGGATGAGAATGAAGGAGTGGTGGTAGTGGTGGTGATTCAGTTGAGTGGGATGCGAATATTGTCAGGATATGCCACTAATTTCCTTAACAAGTAAAAACGCTTTATGCTATGTGGATGCTGACTTTCTTCTGTCCCCTTTTTCTCATCTTCCTCTCTCACTCACTCACTCACTTACCCTGTCTTGCTATCTATATACTCTCTTGCTGGTGCTCCTTTCCGGTTCTGTGGCTCTGCTCCTTGTTTCTGGCTTTTGCCAAAATGTAAATAAAATCGCTTGAATTAACCGCTGACTGACAGGAACAAGCGGCAGGAGACTATTGTGCTTCCATGTCATATTTGCTATGGCAGAAACCGGCATAATGCGACACATCCTTACAGCAAGTTTCCCAAAGACAGGACTAAGGAAGTAGAGTGTGTAAGACAATAAATACTGAAACTGGTTTCATGATAATAGAGCAAAGATTTAAGAAAACAATAATACCTACATATTTACAAAAATATAAAAAAGTACGAAAGGCAAAAGTAAGGATTAAAGGTGCGTATCAGGACAAAGAAATTATTCTAAAGGAAAATAAAAGGATTAGAAAGGGAAAGGTAAAAAGCAGCTGAGAGTGGAAATTACTATATACTTTTGCTATACTTGAAAAATTAATAACGAAATGAAATATTCGTTTTATATCAAAAATTTATAATTAAAAGGAAGAAATAATAAGAATAGAAATAAAAACGAATCCTGAGTTAAAGTCTAATTAAAACCATATTTTTATTAATATTTTATATATATATATGCAGAGATCTATTATGTAGCAGATACATATATATATATATATATATATATATATTTACATTTAAACATCAGAAAAAAAAGAAAACTGTGTGCTAAGGATTAATCTGAATAAATCTAAATATGGAAAGTATGGAGAGTTTAAATTTTAATAGACCGTTAGTAGCTCATAGTCATATTTAATAGAGATCATCAAACAGATCAAAAATTAATATAATGCTTTTTGTTTACTAAAAATGCTAAATTTTCTTTAACTGATAAGAGAAGGTGGGTGTTCAACAATTAAATCATTTAATTATATTTTTAATAAGCTGTTTTAAAACTTCCTGAAAAGGCGAATTGATAAAGTGACATTTTGTGATATATTTTAAAAGAAATATTCAATTAAGTTTTCCAAATGTTTTATTTTTGATCATTTTTAAATTTGTTTTCTAAACTACTTAATACAATTTTTAATAAATAATATACATTTAAGATAAAAATCAAATTTGTTAACCCCGTGCTGTGGCAGCCACATTGGCAGCCTGTTGAGCGATTCCCAATCCTTGGATGGTGGCATCTCGGGTGTGTTGGCCAACACGTTCCTGAAGAAAAACAAATTTTAGTTAATTTTCAAATGAATAATAACTTCATGTAGTTAAAACTTACAATTTTCTTGCCAATCTTCTTGAGCCAACCAGCTTCAGATTGTCCAATGCTAATGGCCAAAATGAGGGCAACAAAGATGAAGATTTTGTAGAAGTTCATGATGATATTTCTCTGGGAGATTGATGGATTGAGTGGTTGATAGTGTTATTGCTGCTGCTGCTGCTGCTGTTGCTATTGCAAATGATTGACTGATGACTTGACCAAGCAAGCTGTTGCTTTTTATACAGCTTATTTCTGATAAGGAACGATCTGTTGATTAGCGGGGATTTTGTCTGGCAACAGAAAAATTACAAATAAGAGTATAAAACATCAGCACAGGGAATCACAGTTCTATATGTAAATAGGAAATTGTAAAAGAGTAAAGATAAAGAGAATTTAAAAATCTTTGGAGAAGATAAGGAGTAGGAACTCTTTACAATTTGACAATTTTATATTAATAAAAATATTAAATTATCCATATTAAAATTTTATTCTAAAAATATTATGTTTATTAATTTTGATCAGAACCCATTATCTTTGTGAATCTATGGAACTGGAAGAAAAATCATACAATATTACCATATTTGTATATATATATTATATATTATTTTTAACAGTATAAGAAATATCCAATATAATCCAATTTTTAAGGGTTTTATGGGCTTATCGTCTAAAATTTAACAATGTAAAAATTTGTGTTCTTTAAAATTAAAAAAAAAAATGTTAATAAAAAGTTTAATTCGTTATACCTTCTTTAAGGCACGTACATTTTGTTTATTTATTTTTTATGTCTGTTTCTCCATAATTTTTCTAAGCACAATAAAAAAAAAGAGCAACTTCGTATATATGTACATATTTATAATTCTATACTTTTTTGTAAGAACATTTAGAAAGTTTACGAAAATGCGCTAAATTCCATTTCAAACCCCATACGACTGTTAACGACCTATATTAATGTAGTATTCGAAACATGAATTTAAATTTAAGTACTTGAAAATATTCTGAGTGGAACCTATTGAATATTGCTTGGCCCAAATTTATGATAAATATCGTTCCATTTCCATCTGCATTGAGCTAATCCGTATGATTGTATTTAGCCTTGCTCTTGGCTAGTGAACTACAATAGCCAAGGGGATCTTTTTCTTTATTGAACTTGCCATTTTAGTCTGTGGGATTCACAGAGCGCATCAGGGAGAAGGCACAGCAACAGAGACGAAGAAGACACAAAGCAACAGGCAATCAAATTGATAACAAAAATGCGCTGATAAAGAACATCTCTAAACAAAAGGCAACAGAGAATGAAATAAATAAATAAAAACTGAATTGCAATAACAATTATTGTTTTAGTGCAATTTACCCAGATGATCAGTCATTGTTACGTCATTATATGTTATAGCGAGCGAAGTTCATTCATTCATAAATTGTTTCGTAGTAAAATGTTTGAGGTAGATTACAAATTGACTAATATGTTTATAGAATAATTTATTGGCTGTGTCAGAGCAAAACGGGTTTTTTGATTAAGTCAAATAATTAAACCATTTCGTGCTTGTATTTTTGTGCTAAAAGGCTTTGCCGTGTTTGTCATCTGGTACAATTTTATGGTATTACCTGTAGTTTTGATTTGATCTGCTAGGAATGGGTACTTTTTTTTGATTTGACACATTTGTTTCTTGTTGTCTACAGAAAGAAATTCCATTATGAAACATTTTAGATTGGGGCTTTAAATGTTTGTAATTGCTTCTATGTATCAATCATAAAGATAGAAAATGTACATAATTAAATTTTGATGGGGGGTTTACATCTGTAAGCTAGGGAATGTGAACATATATATGTGAATGTTAAAATGTAGATAGTTTCTGTTTTATTTTAGAAAATTAAATTATAATAGATAGTTAAGAAAGAAATAGGTATTTGAATTAATAAAACAAAACATGAAAAACTTTTGTCATTCCTATAACTTAATTAGAAATATGTATTTGATTTACGAAAATTAACGAAATAAGTTTTATATTATTAATATTCTTTGAATTAAAAGCGAATATAAAAGTTAATATAAAACTATGTATTAATTGTCTAAAAAAAAAGCAAGAAAGGGAATCTGTAATTGAAAACTGATAGAATAAAGTTTTTATTTTTCATCTTTTAAATTCTATGGAACTTCAATCGAATATTTTCTTTATGATTGTTGTCAAAAATTTGGTGAATCTTTTTCAATATTTATAGAAAATTTTATAATTTAAATTCAATATTTATCAGGGAATATTTCACAATGCACTTCTACAGAACCGTCATCCTTGTTGTCCTCATTCTGGCCATTTGCTTGGGACAATCAGAAGCAGATTTGTTTGAAGAGATTGGCAAGAAAATTGTAAGATCAACAGAAATAATAACAAAAGAGTTCCTAAAAGTTACCGAAATGAATGTTTGTTTTAGGAACAGATTAGCCAACGTGCACAAAATACAACAATTAGAGGATTTGGAATCATTAAAAACCTAGCCAGTGCAGTTTCTAAGCAAGGTTTCAATGGAGCTGCAAAACGGGTTGCCCACTTAATTGAATCTGCCAGAAGTTAAGAAAAATCGAATATGTTATTTCTTATTGACACTAAATGTATTAAATAGTCTAAATTATAAAATTAAGAAATAATATTAATAAATTAATGTGGCCAATACACTGAATTATACGTTTGATTTTTGGTTTCAAAGATAAAGAAAATAACATCGAATTTCAGAATAAAAACTAATAAAATGTTAATTAAAATGTTAATACATTAAAGATTAAATCAAACGCAATGATTAAATTAATTTCCAAATAACATTTATTTATTTTTATTTCACAAAATTATTTAATATTTTAAAAGAAATATTTTGTTAAGTTTTACAGATATTTTATTTTTGATCATTTCTATTTATTTAATATTTTAAAAGAAATATTTTGTTAAGTTTTATATATTTTTGATCATTTCTAAATTTGTTTTCTAAACTACTTAATATAATTTTCAATAAATAATGTATATATAAGATAAAACTCAGAGTAATTAACCCCGGGCTGTGGCAGCCACGTTGGCAGCCTGTTGAGCGATTCCCAATCCTTGGATGGTGGCATCCCGAGTATGTTGGCCAATGCGTTCCTGCAGAAAATAACAAGTTTTAGTTCATTTCCAAAGGAATGATGGCTTGATGTATTTTAAACTTACAATTTTCTTGCCAATCTTCTTGAGCCAACCAGCTTCAGATTGTCCCATGCTGATGGCCAGAATGAGGGCAACAAAGATGAAGATTTTGTAGAAGTTCATGATGATATTTCTCTGGGGAATTGCTAGATTGAACTGCTGATAGTGTTATTGCTGCTGCTATTGCTGTTGCAACTGAGTGACTGATGACTTGACCAAGCAAGCTGTTGCTTTTTATACAGCTTAATTCTGATAAGGAACGATCTGTTGATTAGCGGGGATTTTGTCTGGCAACAGAAAAATTACAAATAAGAGTATAAAACGCCAGCACAGGGAATCACAGTTCTATATGCAAAAAATGAATAACAAAAGAGTAAACATAAATAGAAATTTTACAATCTTTTGTGAAGATTAGAAGCAGGAGTTTAAAACAATCTGACTACATAATATTTATTGAATTTATACTAATAAAATTTATAATGTATTTATAAAATTAATAAGAAACCAAAACTAAGACAATAAATTCGTATCGCAGTTCAACATTAAATAAATTGAAAATATTATTATTTAGGAGATTTTTAAAATTAATTTTTAGCTCTTAAGATTAATGTTTTATTTTTACCTAACCCTACTTGTATCTAAAGCCTAGTTCGTTAAATTTCAACACATCTTTGTAAGCATCCATGAAACATTTTTTCAAATTCTAAAATTGCGCGCCCAATTGTTTGGGTGGCGCCTTCTATCGAAGACTCGAGATTTAAAGCAATGCAACTCTGCAGGCAGTTAAACGATGTATCGATATACACATATCGATTATTTCTTATCGATATTTGTGCAACCCTAGTGGAAATCGAAAATATGGAGTTCTTTTTTTGCGTGGTGCGTTGTCGACACGTTGTCCGACAGATTTGCTGCTGGTTATTTTTGCATTAAAAGTGCAAATTGATTGTTTAAACGGTAGGTGCAATTGCTGCCGTAGCCCAAGGATGATAAGGATGCCATATCAACAAGTTGCGGCTGCGTTTTCAGTAAACTTGGCGCTAGAGCCAGTCGCGCGAAGACGGATATAACCTCAAAGTTGACATATCGCATGGCATGGTCTTTATTTTTTTGATCTGAATTGGTTTGATGAACCGGAAGCACTGAATTGTTTACCAACTGTTTCAGATGGCTATTGGCTCTAAAATTATTAAGCCCGGTGGCTCAAACCCCGATGACTTTGAAAAGTCGATTGCCCAGGCCCTGGTTGAGCTGGAGGCTAACAGCGATTTGAAGCCCTACCTCCGTGATTTGCACATTACCCGTGCCCGTGAGATTGAATTCGGCAGCAAGAAGGTGAGTCAGTTGGATTTAATGGATGGAATTCCCATATTTAATTGCCCGTCTTTATCTTCGCGCTACAGGCCGTCATCATCTACGTGCCCATTCCACAGCAGAAGGTGTTCCAGAAGATCCAAATCATTCTGGTCCGCGAATTGGAGAAGAAGTTCTCTGGCAAGCATGTGGTTGTTATTGGCGAGCGCAAGATTTTGCCCAAGCCCACTCGCAAGGCCCGCAACCCTTTGAAACAGAAGCGTCCACGCTCCCGCACTCTCACAGCTGTGTACGATGCCATCCTTGAGGATTTGGTTTTCCCCGCTGAGATTGTTGGCAAGCGTATTCGCGTCAAGCTGGACGGATCCCAGCTGGTTAAGGTGCACTTGGACAAGAACCAACAGACAACCATTGAACACAAAGTAAGTGAAAGAAAACCACTATATTCCACCAGACCCTTAGTTCGTCCTCATATATTTTGCGGTTGCTTTTTCAATAAGCTCTGAATTCAAATGAGGACACAGAGTAACATAAGTGCCCATAACTCGTTACTGTGGTCCATACAACGCTCGCCAGCGGGTCCTCATCTCCATATATGGGCAACATTTACTTTCCTTAATATCATTTGATCGTTCTTGTGTTATTCACTGAATTTATTGTCCTAGTTCAGTGATTGTCAAACAGAACGTATAGTAAAGCAAAATCTCCACAATGCTGAGCTCGCTTCAATTAGAGCAACTGCATTACAAATCCTTTGCTACAATATGATTGATCATTTGATACTTAAAGCAGTTTGTCGGATAAAACGAGGAAGAAAAATAAGCAGATTTAGGTATAGGTCTACAATTCTATTAATTTCTCCAAATATAAAATACAGAAATCTGAGAGAGATCCGTTTATATTTATCGTTCTTGTGTTATTTGCCGATTTCTCATATATAGTTCGGTGATTGTCAAACAGAACGTAAAGTAAAGCAAAATCTCCACAATGATGAGCTCGTTTTAACCAGAGCATTTTCATTACAAATCCTTTGCTACAAATAAAACCTTTTAAGATACTATTTGATGAGAATGCCGTCCATTTGCCTCCCGATTACTTTTATTTATACCTAGTACTTCGGGACTTCCTACATTGGCGGCATAATAACCCCCAATCTGCAGTTAGAATTTGCGCTGTAATTTACCATATATTGCAGTATTTTAACGGTAGTTTGGACATATATAACTTCTTAGTCTGAACCAGTTATCGTTTTTGTGTTATTTGCTGAATTTATTTTCCTAATTCAGTGATTGTCAAACAGAACGTATAATAATGCAAAATCTCCACAATGATAAGTTCGTTTTTCAATCTGAGCTTCTTCATTACAAATCCTTTGCCACAAGTCATTTGTATCCCTAGAACTTTGGATTAAAGCGCCGTCTATTTGCCTCCCAATTACTTATATTTGTACCTAGTATTTTGGGACTTCCTACATTGACGGCATACTAATCCAATCTGCTGTTTGATTATTTGCTGTGATTTTTATATATTCCAGTATTTTAATGGTAGCTTGCACATATAACTTCTGAATCTAAATCCAGTCATCGTTCTTGTGTTATTTGCTGATCTCATTTTTCTAGTTCAGTGATTGTCAAACAGAACGTATAATAAAGCAAAATCTCCACAATGATGAGCTCGTTTTAACCAGAGCTTTCTTCATTACAAATCCTTTGCTACAATAATATATAGATCCCATAAATTTTTTAAAACAAGTTATAAAATCAGATGTAGGTTTGGGGAATTTATCTAAAAGGTAAACGACATTTTCTTGTCTTGTTTTATTTCAAATAAGATTTAAATTTCGTTTGTATCCATACTTACAGAATTGTAAAATGGATAAACTTATCTGTCAAATCGCTATATATTTATCGTTCTTGTGTTATTTGCCGATTTCTCATATATAGTTCGGTGATTGTCAAACAGAACGTAAAGTAAAGCAAAATCTCCACAATGATAAGCTCGATTCAACCAGAGTTTTTTCATTACAAATCCTTTGCTACAAATGAATTTCTTAGAGAATAAGATCCGAGCCTCTGCAAACCTCCTTTACTGTGTTGTGGACGGCTTATCCGGCCCTGGGTCGGATCATTAATTAAGTTATTAGTATTGTTAAGTTTTAAAAGATATTGAAACTAATCAATTGCTTTATTTTATAAATTTTATTAACAGGTTGATACCTTCACATCGGTCTACAAGAAGCTGACTGGTCGCGATGTTACCTTTGAATTCCCCGACAATTATCTGAATGTCTAGAATTTCTGCGTGATCATTGCGCTGGTTCGGTTCATTAATGAAAATATGGAAGGAATTTCATCCAAATTCTGTCGTACAGAATAATACGTTATTTTTTACATGAGCTGCAGAACGTAACATCAAATAAAGAAAAGAAAAGTAAACAATTTGTAAAAATTTAACATGTTTTCCTCGAATTGAAATTAATTATAATTGAGAGTGGGATGTCAAACATCTTTTGATTAAGTGTAACCATAAAAATACGTTCACTTTTCCCTGGAGGAGATTCATTCCAAAAGAGGGTGATGAAATAATTAAAAAACGCATAATATTGTAACTTGTTCAATTTGTTTCCCACACCCCCTCCTCTGTTAATGTGTACCAAATGTGTGTTGTGTGGTAGCGATGCGTAAAATCCTTTGCCACACATGTGCAAAAAGGGGTTAATCTTTGTGTTGCATCTAGTTTTCCACTCGGTTCGTCTCATTTACATACATGCGTGTGTGTTCCTTATGTAATTACAAGACAAGTTTTCAATAATCACATGTGGGTTAGACATATATTTTGGATGGGGTCGGAAGGTGACGGGTTGTTCAGGGTGGATGGTCTTTAAAGAGATTAATGAGTGCCTTTTGTTCTTATAAGCGGTTTGATTTATGAGGCTGGTTGATTATACAACTATATAGGTGAAAGCAAGTGAAAGCCGAGCTTAGGAAAATTCATCATGAGTTCATTTATTAGCAGAATAACTAGACCAATATCTTTAAAACTAAATGTTATTCATTTTGATCAACTTGAAGTGGATTTCAATTTAGCGCCTTGTGATGGTTTTATTTAACGTTTTGCAACACAGCATACGACATTACTTTTAAAGCACTGAAAAAAGCTTTCTAGTTCTGAAGCATTTCAAAAGTACGTTACTTATAAATTTTTTCAAAAATAAAGAAAACCCTTCTATAGGGCAAACCGAATGAAAACAGAGAACAGTTTAATTTCTCTTTTAAATTATTTATTATTTAATTTTTCTGAAGCAATTTTCTTTCGATTTTTTTTGTAAATTGATTACTTTTATCACTTTTCTGTTTTACCTGGTTAAAGTTATGTCTGTGTGACTTGTATCAATCCCTAGTTTATTTAACCAGACGAAGGAACCGCCCTATAATAACTAATACATATTAAAGTATATTGCAATTTTCACATTCAATTAGTGTCAACAACCGAAGCACGCAATAGAATAATTTCGAAATGTAATATAGGCAGGCATTCTCAAAGCAAAAACTAACTCACGAAACTATAGACAAACACAAAGGAATACAGGACATGAAACATGGGATATGGACACTGCTTTATGGTTACCACAGAAATGAATTTCTCCTATTGCTACCCTAACTCTAAGGATGTATAAGTTTCCAGGGAAATCTAGCTTCTCTTTATCAATTTCAAACGAGTGTTTTCTTTTGTAACAAATTTTGAAAGAACAACAAAACTATTAAAGTTAAAAAAAATTGAAATATTCTTGTTTAACTTTCTTTATAAACTTTATCCTCCCATACTTTAAAAAGCAATAGGTATTGTGACTAAGGTACAGTCTTAACTAGTTGAATTATCTGTTGTTGTTGTTCCTGTCTTTTTGGCCACAACACATGATATAGACCTGAGGTCGATTTTCCCTTTCAATGGGCAGACAGGCGACAGCCAAAGTACACGCCTTCAAATTGCTTTGTTGTTTAGGTTTCCATAGACTTTCGTGTCAATTATTTGACTGATGGCTGGGAATTTCTAGCAAAAGGCATTTCGATGACATGTTTTCGGGAGGGGGAATTGAGAATGGTGTTTTGGAGAAATCGTTACAATGTTGTCGCCTAAGCCAGTAGTTTGGCTGACTTGTGTACGAGTATCTGCAAATTTTTATCTAAATTACCCAACCATTGGTTCATTTCATTTATTATTGATGTCTGGTAATTGAAGGACATTGGCTACATATAATTAGGACTAAATGACCTTGAGAGTCGGTGTTTAACGCTTTTGATTTGTACATTATTATTAAAGCTAAGTTGATATTTAACTAAGAATATATACTGCATACTATTTGTATTCTCTATGCTTTAATTAAAATGGTGTACACACCCGATTCTGAATTTACAGCCACTTTATATGTAAATTTTATTTGACATCATGCTAAGTAAAAGAAAAAAAGAAAAAGAAGAGAAAATGTTTATGAGCCTCACATCGTTCTTATCCCTACAAACTGTTGCCGCAGCTTTGGTGGGTTATTGGGTAGTCGTTTGGTTTGTTGGCTAACTGAAGACATGGAATGGTTAGTTGGCTATCCTTATGACAAATTATGTCATCACATGTTGCTTGAAAGTATGGATTTTACTCTATATGTATGTATATGTATTGGCGTCATTGGCGTATATTGAATGAGTCATTTTAAAGTTAACGCTGCCATTCACTGTGTTATCTTGAAGGAAGTTTAAGCAAATCAGTTATGATTTTTTAATCAAAAGTCAGTATTGTATTAAATAAAATTCCAGTTATATATAACTTACAAAGATTATTATATGCATACATATATATGTATGCATATGTGTATCAACCGAATACTACGAGCAACAAAACATACTTCAACGGAAAACAAAATATTTTGAACCATTAAGTATGCATAATTAGAGACGTGATTTGATTTCGATGTTACCCTTGTTATTATAAAGGGATTCCATTTATTTTTGTGCAACAAATTGTTCGTTATTGTGTCTGAACTGCACAATTTTCTTTATGGTATGTATTTATAATAGAAAAGATCTTAACTTAATCAACATTATATTAGTTTTATATTTGAGAGGGTGTTAATTATGTGGACTACAAGAATTATTAAATTTAGTTATGGCAAAATATAGTATTTAATTCATTTAAGTCAAAATGAAAGTGTCTGAGTCATTTGGAATATAATTCATTACACAGTAAATATGTAGCTGTTTCTTTGGTAGATTGTAGATTGTGTATACTTCAGATTGAGTAATATTTAAATAATCCAAGGCAGAGAGTGAAAACAAAAAATCGTTTCCAGTTGCTGCTTATATAATCGTATATATGTATGTATATGTAGGATTTTAGGATTTAATTTTGGGCAATTCAAAAATAACTTTTGCAAGAAGTCTTTGCGCATTTATGACGAATGATTTGTCGTTTGTTCAAGATAAAATTCTCAATTTTTTTCGGGACTGTAAAAGTTTATCAACTGGCTTTTCGCTTATCAGCAAAGTGTAGCCGATCTGTTGGGGTTGTAGCTACAAATTGCTGGCTACTGTTCATATCAAGAATTCCAAATGTCTACCATAGAGTCGTGTACGTGTTTGATTTCATAATCGAAATTCAACGTTATTCATTATTGGCATGGTCGATGAAGTGGACAGAATGTGACTCCTAAAAAAGAGGCCTCCTGATAAGAGCTACTACTCAATCTGTGTGTGTGTATATATGTGGATGATCCCCCCCATACTTATACGTACATTCGTATATCGTTCAGAGAGCTCTCTCCCCTTCTTTCTCTCTCGCTCTCTCTCTCTTTAAGTGTTCATATTTTCTATATTTAACACTCAATTGCCGTTGCATCATCGACCATTGCCATCTGTCTCGACCCCAAATCATTCATTAAATATTCAAAATATTTTCTAAGGAAAATCTCCAAATAACGACATAGAGAAATTACCATAATACATAAGTTAGCAAAAACGAATATTCTTACAGTAATTTTTATTTTATTTTATCAACATTAAAAGGAATATTTTTTTTGTGGTGATAAATGTCAACATTCGGTTGCGGTTTCAAAAAAAGAAGAAAATGGAATATCTAAAAACGAAATAAAAAGAAAAACCATATTGAATTTTCTTATATCCCAAGCATTCCGGTCTCTGTGTGTATCTCTTCTGCCTTCGCTTTATCGACAACAAACAAGAATCTCGCCCACCAAAAAAAAAAGGTAAAAAATAAGCAGACACAAAAAAAATCGAGATAAAAGAGGAAACGATAATAATGATACTGCGTGTGGAGCTACGGTTGGGGTGACAAGTAAGAGAGGGAGCGAGGGTGGGGGGAACTAGTAGTAGTAGAGAATGAGCAACAAACAAATAAAGAAAGAGAGAGAAAGAGACAAACAGAGAAGAGGGGAACGTTCAGCTCTCTCAAAAAGTGGGTTAATGAGTGCCAGTCACAGACCTTAGGGAACTTGGCCGATATTTATGAACAATTTGGGATCTCACGATGACGAAATTGCCGGCTTTCGACTTCGTGTTCCAGACATCGACTGTTGCTATTGCTGTTGCTGCTTCAGCTGACGTTGACGTCGCTGGCAACGTAAACACCTACTCATATTATCATATCCTGTAAAAAGAAAATGAAGGGGTAGCTTAGCACCGACAAAAAATTAAATCAAGCATTAATATTTGATAATTTAATAAGATTAAATAATATTAATAAGTGTGAAATATGATATACCTCTTATACCTCTATAAATTGTTATACTTCTTCCATATCTTTTTTATAAGTATCTAATACAAAATTATAGAATTCTTTATGATTATCACCTATTATTTTCTATTCAGTGAGATAAATTTCAGAACTTACCTACATATATAACTCGATTCATAATTCAATTTTCTAACTCATTCCGTCGCTCTAGTTTATTTTTAATGGGTATCGCCAATGTCGTGATGCACTATTGAACATCATGGTTGGTTAGTTTCTCCATTTCTCAGAGCGGAAATTTTGGTTCGTAGCATAAGGCATAAGCATTGACTTTGAACTAGAATACATGTTGTTTTTGTAATGTTTACGGAATGTGTGAGCACAACAGAGAGAATAGTAAACAAGCATGTGGAAAGGAATGACAGTTGTATGGGTTAGGGGAACGAAAGACGAAATAGGGGGACACAACAAAATGGTAGATAATAGTCGTAGAATGTGAATAAACCAACAACAATAACAAGAACAACAACAACAACAAACAAGACCCAACCAACCAACAAATAAAAGTGAAATAAAAATTGAATAGGCAACCATCCACTCTCTGAACGTTGGCATCGGCATCGACAATCGCGGTCGCGGTCGCAGTCGCCCTCTCCAGAACTAACGCCAACGCCAACGCCAGAACTCTTGGATGTAAATGTCGACCGGCTATGACGGGCGTTGTTAGTCATTTGAGTTCGTTCGCCTGGTCAACACAACAATAACTGAAAAAAAAACAAGAAGAAAACTTAAAAAATCCTAAAAATCCAAAAAAATTTCTCGAGCGTCGAGAATCAATTTCTAACATCAGTTCCAACAAAAGTGCGTCCAATTATATATGTATATATATATATTCATATGTTCTTATACAATATCTTGATACTTGACTATATGTGCAATCTTGTAAGCCTCGTTGTTTGTCATCTCGCGAAATATGCTATAAATATGAGATATTTTTTTTTGTTTGAGAAAACGCGCGCGTAGCAAATTCTGACGTAAGCGAATCAGTTTGAGAATTCATTGAAGCAACGCTAGAAAAACATATATATACTATATACATACTACATACATATTTACATACATATGTATATATGTACATAGATGTGTATTTGAATGTATGGAGAAATAATTGGATACCCAATCGTAGGGAATTGTTTCACATGCGAATTCTAACCGAAATTGTTTTGCCCATTTCTGTCATTAGCAAGCGTCAAATTAGGGTGACATGGACACCCACAACATACACACATACACACAAAACACAAGCACCAACTTGCTAAGCATACAAACCCATAAGGGAAGTTAATTTTCCTTCGAGGACCTCATGTGCTAAACATGCCAACAAAATTTGAATACTTTATCTCAAGCTTAAATGATATATAAAAAAAATAAGAAAAGATTAAACTAAAATTGATTTTAAAAGTTTCTTTTCGTAGAATAATTCGTTTCGCGTCTTGCCGAACAAATTTCATCTAAAATGGTCATAAAATTAGAACATTTATTTAAAAAAAAAGCTGACTCGCAGATAATACATACATACTTATGTGTGTATATGTATATGTGTGCTTGAATGCAACCCTCAGATTAATCAGAATTTACTCTTTACTACTTACAATATCAATTTTGATTTCATCTCAAATTTCACTTTGAAGACGTGATTTTACTTTGGAAACTTTAGGATTTGTCTAGACGGCTTTTAAACATCAGTTTGAATCGAAGGCGGGACATTTGCTTCAAATTACAACTGATTGAATGGAATTCCTTTTGATAATGACTAATAGCCGGTCATATGCAATCAAAAACTTGTTGAAGTGTGTAATCCTTTAATAATTCGATTGGCATTACACGCGTTGACCTCAAATGAAATTACAGAATAAATAAATTGTAAAAGTGTTACAATTACAAGCCGACTAGTATAATCCAAAAAAAATTAAGGACTATAATTCTTAATTATTATATATTAAGTAAAAACTACTACAAGTCAGCTCAGATCTTTTGAAATTATTGTAAGATTTGATAGCTAATTTCTTCTATCTGTAATTTTACTTTTATAATGCCATAATTTGATATAGTCCAATTCTTGTTCTATCCCGCAATGTTTTTGAATTCATTAGATTTTCGATTCACTTTAGATATAAAAACTTTCTCGTTAGACTAACAAAATATGTGCTAAACAATTAAAAGCAACTAAATGAGGTAAAACAGGTTGCCTTAGTCTCTATTATATAATTGCGTTTGTAGCAGGTTTTCTTTTTTTTTTTTATAAACTATAAAACAATTCCATTTGTGTATGTGATTATCTTTGACCAATTAGCCTATATTACACACCTAAATATCAGTGTTTAGTTTATTTTATTTGTGCACTTTAATCGAGCATTAAATTCGTACATTTATAGTAAATACTTTTAATGGAAAATTTCCAATAGCATATGGGGGAAAGGGAAACATGGTGGCTATCAGCCAATTAGCCATGTTTAAAAACTCAATCAAAAATTCTAGAGAAATTAAAGAAAATCTAAAAACAAAATGAAGAAAAACTAAACACATATCAATGGGCGGTTGATTTTATCGCCTACAGTAACAGGGGGGAAGAGGGATGGTTGGAGCAGGAGTGAAGATAGGGAAACTTAACGAATGCCAATAAAATGCTGGCGCAGCTATTATTGTTTATTATTATTTATTATTAAGCGTAATAGATTGTTCTTTTTTTTATTTCGAGAAACGTATTGAAAAAACGTTGCGAGCCGGCTAAGAACAACAAGAGAAGGTTCTTTTATAATTTTGTAAACAAACCGAGTTATAAATACTCTTTCCCAATGCAATGCAATTCGAAATTTGTTTTTATTTTTTAATAATCCTTCTGCATCAGATCTTATATGTGATAATTGAGGTTTTCTTTAATAATACCAACACCTGACAAAAAAAAAACATAGTCAAATCAAGTTTGATAAATAAAAAAAAGTTTGATAAAAATAAGATGTCCAAATTTTACAGAAACTGATCAAGAATATATAAATCTAATATGTAACTAACCTATCTTACACAGCTACGGAACTAGAATAGATATATTCATAAAGAATATTTCTTTTGCTTCAATGCCATTCTAGAGAGTTTAATATATACCCATTTATATAAGGGTAAAAGAAGAAATTTATTTTACTATATTGAAATTAATTTATGCATGTTTGCTGCAGACTTTGCCCACCCTTTATATATATATCTCTGTCCTTTTATATATTACTGTCTCTTTTTCTCTTGTGAATCAATCGTGTCGCGTGCTTTGAATAAATGAAAATGTTGATCAATTCTTATGACAGAGTTCGTCAAAAGCGTTCGTACCCATTACTCTAACTTTAATATAGTTTTTTTTTTTTTTTTGGTTGCTTTTATCATTAGCCTATGCGTGGCCACAATTTTCCTAATTAAAAGTCAAAATCAATGTAAAACTGGGCGTGTTTTGCCGCCACGGGGGAGCAATAGTATTTCAAGTATTTTATCGATATGCAAATTATGAGAAAAACTCTGCATTGCCATATCATGTTTGCAAACTTATTGGTTTGTTTTAGTTATCTTATCTTAACTTCTCATCGATTGCTTACATAAAGAATATGAACTCTTCCTCGTACCTTTCAATTAGTCACGAAACACTTAACACCTGGCGAAATGAATCACATTTTGTGGTTAAGCCTACAAAATGCAATCAATGTTTATTTGCAGATAATACTGATTGCTTATCAGTAGCCAATATCACATCTCTTTTTATTTTTTTATTTTTTGCTGAATGAAGCGTCTGCAGGTAGGCCCAGACACGGCTGCCATTATGTGACAACGTGTTCACAAATGTGGGCCGAAAATATGCCAGGTGTCTAAATAGCTTATCTTTTTAAACGCAAAAGCAATTGATGGAATACACGGAATAGAAGTCACCTAAATAGCCAAAACAAAATATTTTATATGCTTTTATTTTCTCGTTTTATTTTCTTTTTAATTGTGTTTTTTTCATTGAACGATAAGAAATGGCATACGAGTGAAAATAAGCGTATTGCAATGAGGGGATTTTTACTTTTAGGATTGACTGTTGCTGACTTGGCAGATTGTTATACACAATCGTACATATATTGATTGTTTTTTTTTGGTCAATGAAAATAAAAATGAATAAGCCATTAAGATTTATAATACTTTTTGATTAATCAAATGTCAAATTTTATTATTTATGTCATCAAAAGTATATTTTTTTTGAAGAATATGTAATATAAAGTACAGACATATTTAATTTGTTCTTTTTTAAAGCTTCAGAGCTATTATAAAGTGTATTTACTCTCGAGAACTATAACAGTATAGACTGGGTTAGATAATACCATATTAGCTTGGGTTCTAACTAACAATTTTATTATTATTGCCCGGCACTTGGCACTTCGTACTGAGATAAGCTAGAGGTAACAAGAGAGGGCCACCATTTTGATTTTGGAGATAAGACTGCCAGCAGATAGATATTGCCCAGCAAAATACTTAAACATAAATAGAGTGTACCTGCCTATATAATACATACATATAATAGGCATCAGTTCTGTTAATATAAAATGTAAATTGTATTTGAGAGTCTGGCAATGTAGTAGCAATTGAGCTCACGTGAGAGTGAGGTCTATTTAAATTCACATCAATTTCACATATTTAATCAATGATCTATTTATCGTTTAAAACTTCAATTAGCAACTAGTTAAAATTGCTTATGACTAATCAATATATTTTCTTTTATTGTAGTTAAACCACCGATTAAACACAATGTGCCTTTCTTCGCCTATTCCTGGTAAAACCACGACAACAGGCAAAGGAACTGACTCTCCAGAGGTTACAGGTACCAATGGTACATGCAGCCTGGATGTGGGTTGTAGTTCCAAAACTAATGGCGACCTTAAACACAGAGGGCGATCAAAGGTGGATCAAGCCACAACAGATGCTACAGAACAAACAACCAAAGATGATGATAATTTAGGTTATAAGGAAGAAAATGCCGTATACAAGGAAAATGCTGATAGGCAGGCAACAAAACAAAAAGAGGCAAAAGAGGAGGAAGAGGAGGAGTTTAAGCCACAAATCCGATGGCCCGATCTAATTGCCCAGTCATATTTACACATCGGTGCTCTCTATGGAGCTTACCTGCTATTCTATGCAAAGTTCTACACATTCCTATGGGGTAAGTTATAGCATATTAAAACCCGATATAAATACGTGCCTTATTGGTCAATATTAATTAACATATGGCGGGAGGTTCTCGTCTCAATGTCGCGTTGTAGTCATCAGTCATAATTACTTAAAACAATATGTGGACAACAACTTAGCAATTGGCAACTAGCAACTGACAAACCACAATTTAGTTGGTAAAGAAATTAAAACTAAATACATATATACCAACGCTATCAGATACAATACATGATAAGCCATTTGAGTTAATTGTCAGTAATTTTGCATGCAAAAGCAAATATTCATAATGAATGTTAGATTAATATGGTTCCATATAAGTAACTCTTACTAAGTTAATTAACTTAACATTTTTCATGATGATGGAATCTGTACTAATTCTTCCAGATATTATTTATTTACTCATACAAAATTATATTTTATAAATGATGACTTTTTAAAAATCCAATTTTAAAGTGCACATTTTCTTCAAGTATTTTGAGCATCTTTCTTCAGGTTAATTTGTGCATCCTTTTCCAGTTATAAAAATCCTTAACAGAATATCTCAAGTATTTTAAACATCTTTTTCCAGTTATACTCGTACAAATCTTTAGGTGTTTTGTGCATCTTCTTCCGGTTATAAAAATCATCACATTTGCAGACTGGAAAATAAAAAAAATTTCTAAAATCAATGCCTAGAAAAACTTAACTTTAGATTTTGAAAGCTCACTGTACTCTATGTATAGTATACTAGAATTAGAATATAAAATACAAACACATATATGTATGGTATATATGCATAAATGACTGGAATGAACTTTGACTGGACATCAATTAAGTTTAACGAATGCTTCCAATTACTTGCGTTAAATTTTGAATGTTGATCGAGAGAAATTTTTAGATATATGTACATATGTATATTGGACAATAACCTAGGTGACGCATTAAACTACTCGAATGCTACCTATAATAAAATAAACTACATATATATTTGTTTTAGATATATGTATGTATGTATTTGTAGAATATATAGTATAGTATTATGTCATGCGTTTGGGTGAATCAAACAGTAAACCAGCAGCTAAGCACATCAATGAATGCCATTCAATTTTGTTTATTTCAGTGGTGGTGACCATTTGGGTATCTGGGATTGGTATCACGGCGGGAGCCCATCGTTTGTGGTCACACAAGTCCTACAATGCATCGCTGGCACTACGCATACTGTTGGCTTTTGCTTTCTCTATTTCGGGACAGGTATGTGTAATAATATGTAGTTTTTATAATTACCACATCTCTTACTCATGTTTGTTTTATTTTATGTATTCATTTATAGAGGGATGCCTACACATGGGCATTAGATCATAGAATACATCATAAATTCTCAGAGACAGATGCTGATCCACATAATGCAAAACGTGGCTTTTTCTTTGCCCATGTGGGTTGGTTATTCCTCACACCTCATCCGAAGGTGATTGCCAAGCGTGATGTCATTGATATGTCCGATTTAGAAGCAGATCCCGTGGTCATGTTTCAGCGGAAATATAATATTCCGCTCTTTGCTCTCTGTTCGATAATCATACCTGTACTTGTGCCTTGGTATTTTTGGCAAGAGGATCTTTGGATGTCATTTTGGATTAACTTTAATATGCGTTTTACATGGACCCTAAATGTGGCATTTTTTGTAAATAGTGTGGCACATATGTATGGCAAAAGACCCTACGATAAGTAAGTATAAAAATCAATCTAGATGGTAGAGTTAATAAATTATTATTGTCTTTGCTTTTCTTTGTAGAAACATTATGTCTAGAGAGGCTCCCATTGTTTCCCTTTTGGCTATGGGAGAAGGTTGGCATAACTATCATCATGTATTTCCCTGGGATTACAAGACGGGAGAGTTTGGTTCATATACTCTGAATGTGACCACTGGTTTTATCGATTTTTGTGCACGTCTAGGATTGGCCAGCGGACGTGAGTTTGACTTTTTTACTTTTTAAAAAATTTCAACTTGAACAATTTGAACTTTGTATCTAGGTAAATCGGTATCTCCAGATATGATTAAACGACGTGCCGCCAAATGTGGCGATGGGACACGTTTTCTAAGTGATGATTATGCGCACAAAGATCAAGTATGGGGCTTTGGCGATAAGGATTTGCCACGAGAGGATTTAGCAGAGCTAGCTAAAATGCAGAATTGAGAGTTTGAGCTGCTAATACTCCTTCTCTCATACATTGTTTCTACTATTTATAGTATTAAGTTAATTTGGCACCGTAATACCACAAAATCCATAATTCTGCATACAAAAATATTTATCATTTTTCATTTATGAAAATCGCCTATTTTGCTTCTTTTTGTTACTTACCTAAGAGCAATAAACTATTATGTATTGCGTCTGTACATAACTATATACAAAAAAAAACTTCTCGAAAAAAAAAGAAAAACAAATGAAAAAGGGAAAATTTGCTAGTGAACAAGACTTTTGACTTGTAAGTGAGCCTCATGAATATGTACGAAGTGAATTCTTTTCAACTAAGCTTTTGAGGAATTCAATTTTGTAAATGCCTGCAAAAAATTTAGTACCACCTTGAGTTGCATAAGAGACGGACGGATTAATAGAACCCTTCAATACAAAATGGATACAAAATCAGTGACTCAGACTAAGATTAAGGAATCGACTTCCTTGACAGGCGATGACTATAAGAAACGTGATGCAATCTGGCCTGTGGTTTTATACTATATACATTTAAACATTCTTGGCATTGGTGGCATTTTTATGCTTCTAACGAGCGCTTTGTGGTCAACGATATTATTCAGTGAGTTCAGCTATAAGGTCAATCAGCTTTACCTGCCGCTTATTTAAAACAATCGAATTATTTAAAATTGGAATTTGGGACTGATCCTCTCTATACTTCACACCCTCCTTGCAGCAACTTTATGGACATTGCTTGGCATATTGGGTGTTACAGTGGGCGTTCATAGATTGTGGGCCCATCGTACATTTACAGCATCAAAACCATTGCGTTTATTTCTTATGATTTGCCAGACAACGGCTGGACAGGTGGGTTAACGACTAGTTAAGCTTTTTCTAGAGCTTTCATTCGAGACAACAACCGTGCGGTTTTTGTTTCTTGTTTTCTTTAGGGCTCTATTTACAGTGTCGTCCAGGCACATCGTTTGCACCATAAAAAATTTCAACAAGATGAGGATCCTTTCTTTAGTAATCATGGATTTCTATATGCTCAAGTGAGAAGTGGTTTATTCAAATATTCAAGTGAACAGGAGAAGCTATTAAAAGAGGTGGACATGACAGATATGGAGAACGATCAAATAGTCATGTTCCAGAAGCGGTAGGCTAAAAGCCCTAAAATTGTCCTTTACCTACTGATCATTTGTTTCCTTATTAGATATTATGTCGTGCTCTACATAATACTGAATGTGTTAATCTCGGTCAATACACCTTTTCAATATTTTGGAGATTCATTATCATCATCCATGTTGGTTGGATTTTGGTTACGTAATCTTATCGTACAAAATGTGGGAAATCTTGTACACTCATCACATTTCATTTGGAGCATACATAAGGATTTCAAACCCACCGATTCTAATAGCATATTCTTTATTACCAAAAGCTATTGGCCACAATATCATTATCTTTTGCCCCAGGATTATCAAAGTGGAGAGTTTGGTGACTATGCCACGGGCCTGGGGGCATCTGTAATTAGAATCTTTGCTGCCCTGGATTGGGCTAAGGATTTGCGTACCATTAGTTCGGTGGCTGTACGACTTGGTCTCACCGAGGCTGTTGAGACAGGCAAACCGATTGTGGAATGCATTGAGGAACAGGTGCGGCTTGAAAAGAACGCACTGCCAGCTAATCATTTTTTAAATCGCGAAAAGTTTATGTAAATGGAGCCTCAGACAAGGTTTAGGTTTAAAATTATGCGTGAAATACCGCTGGTGGTCGTAAAAATAAATTGACAAACACCAACTAAACCTAATTATTGGTCAAGCCCAGACAAAAAAAGTTTTCCTTTCGCGTTTTTTTTTTTTTTTTTTTTTGACCCAAACTTTATGAGTTTAGCAAACAAAGGTAGGTATCGACTGCGCTTACTTTTAACTTTAAAGTTTACGGACCACACCGCAATGCACAAAATGCGTAGGGCGGCCCTGTTCGTTGTGACAAAACAACAACTACTACAAAACAAACAAGCTATGAAATCACTATCAACATAATTATATATTCCCATATATACATACATACAGACGTATGTATATATATATTTGAGTTTTTAAGTTTCGGTTCGAACTTTAAAGTCAATGTTAGAGGGCAACTAGAAATACTTATATACATATATACATATATATACATATATATTGTTTTTGGCTATGCCTTTTTTTATGTCTCTCTTGTTAGGTCAACTCTTTTTTTTCTCTAAGCCGATGCCGATGTTTATATATGCCAATGGATTTGGCAATCATTTCATTTGGCTTTCCCAAAAACTCCATTGCCCAGATTCACCACTTTAGCCAAGTTTAATGTGTCGCACTCAATAAAATTATCACTAATACGCAATGTGTACATAGTGCCCCACAGGCACTTGATTGATAGGTAAATATTGACGCACATTTGGTGCCTGAACAGAAGCCTAGCTCCCTGATTGATGCCTAGCTACCTGTGAATGGAGGCCTCTACTTCATTCCATTCTATGCTCAAATACTCCTGCCTGGTTGACTTATTGACGCAGCATTTAAATATTGACTAATTAAACACTATTGATCAAAGTTTATGCTTGACTTACGCCTAATCAAGCTGGACGCACTTAAAACTTTAATTCAACTAACATAAACTGGCAGAATCCAATGACCCAAAGTTACCTATTGAATGCAAAAAAAATGTTGCTTAAAGAACAAATATTCTTAGTCTTCAGTTTCTTATAGCCACAAGTACATATTGATTTTGGATTTGTAAATCGTTTTTCGCAGAATCAATAAAAAAGGGTTTCTTTCTTTTAAAACCACTAACTAAATAAAAACTTTTTCTGTAAAATAAATCCATTTGTTTTGAGAGTCAACGATTATTATTGATTTGTGAATTTCGAAATGGAAAATCATTATTTAAACTATGTTTAAAACTGTAAATTATATTTGTGAAATAAATTTACTGGTTTTAGAAACCTTTAAATAAGAAATAAAATAAAATTCTAAATATTTTAATAAAGTTAAATTTTATTAATCAGATAAGTAACTTGTTTAAACTATATATGGAATACTCTGGATTTTAAATAAGATTTCAAATGCTATTCATGTTATATGTTTTCTTTGAAGATTTATGCAATCGAGGCTTGGATTTCTAGATTGAAATAAGAAATAACCGGTTAAGGTACAGTACTATGTATGTATGTATAAGCATATATATGTATATATATACATATATATGTCAGTTTTAACACTGACTCATAAGTTGTAGTTATTTACCTTTTGCCGCTGCTGTTTCTGTCTGACTGTCTGATGTCGGCCGTCTGGGGGCCAGTTTCGGCACTTGTACCAATTCCTAATGACTGTGAAGTGAAGTGATTACTAATGAATTTGCTAGACTAAAAGCCTAAGTTTACTTTTTGCCTTTTGTCTGTGGCAGCCACAAAATCTGTTTGCATTTCACGCTATATTTAAGTTGGCTTTTGTTGCAAATTGCAGTCGCGTTCTACGCTTAGTTTTTGTTTTTGTTTTTTTGTTATGTTAATTCATTTTTCATAAACAATTGTAGAGACACTTGAAGGTCTGTGTATGTATTAGTTGTTGTACGTGTATGTCTCTCTAATGCAAAAATGTGTGAGCTTGTAAATCCGGTAAGGTTTTTAGTTTTCTAAAAATCTGAAGATCGGATGTGGGCTCCGAATGACGGATTGATGAGGTATGAAAAAAAAAAAAAGAAGGTAAATAAATACATATACGCCTTGGTGCGGAGCATTACCAACTAATCGCACAACAAATTGTTTTTTCATATGATTTGTATAAATGAATGGCATTCGATTGTCCAGCAAAAAGGGGGAAATCATTTGGCTTTGGTACGCTTTGTGTGCTTCTATGACTTTTTGGGAGACTTTTGTTAAGAATTTTTTTTATCTCATAAAAAATGCTGACATTGCTAAAAGTTGATCAACAATTGGAAGCTGCGCAATTATACAAAAAAAAAAGTATTGGTTAAATATGGGAAGGGTTTTGTTTTGTTTTGTTTAGCTTTATTTTCATTTTGTCGCTTTGTGTATTTTAGCCATGTTGTTGTCACGTTGTTATGACTGTTTGCATAATTGGCCAACAAAATTGTCGCAGCTTAAAGCGATAATACTTCAAAAGGCTTTTCCGTCTCGTGACATTTAATTGCATCCCAAGACCCAGAAAAAAAGTAGTAAATTAATCCAATTGGGTGGTTTTTTTTTTACTAACATCCCTCCCTCTCCATTTTGAAAGGAAAAAGAGACAAAGGCAGTATTGAGATAGAGAGAAGTGCTTCTTTTTTTTTGTTTTTAGTATGATTTTGAGTTAGTTTTATATATTTTAGGTTTGTGGCTTTTTAATTAAGTTTTGCTTTAAGTTTTTCGGTTTTTGTCTCTGGGGATGTTACGTAAAGAGAAAGCAACTGACTTTTTGCTGCTATGTGGTTGAACTTCATGATCATCGAACGGTTTTTGACTTTAGTCAACAACAAAACGAAGTTAAAAATAACAACAAAATACAAAAAACCAAAAAGAAAAAAAATAAAACTGCAGAAACCCAATTTTTGGGTATATAACCAAAGGAGAGTTTAATTTATGTGGTATGCAAATACAGGTGATCCAGCAGAATTCATCTCATTCGTTATTGAGCAAAGGCCTCTAGTTTTGCTTTATAGGGCCATTCACTCTCCCTTTTCCTTTTTGCCAAATAGAAATCGGTTTCTTTGATAAAAAACCTGTTTGTTTCTTTGCTTTTTTTCATTTTGCCCACTATATGATGTTTTCATTGAAAATGGTTTTATACTGAGATTCTAAGAATCTAACGGTGACACAATTTTATCATACTCTTTAGATTAGCATAGTCATTTTTGGACTCTCGACAACAAGAGATTCCCATAGGACACACATATGTATATTCAAATATAAATTTCTTTTTTCGTCTAAAAATTGATGAATTTGAATAATGGAATGGCGATTTAAGAACAAATAATAATCAAGTAATTTGGAAAGACTTTAAGAGACAATTGTAAAATAGTATTTTTAATCAGAATATCGACTGAAAAATACCCGGCATGAAGATGGATTATAAAGATTTCATCTTAATATGAACATTGATCTACCAAACATATAAATATCAAGAGAACTATTTATTTAGTAAATAGAATAATTAATCAATATCTTAGGTAATCAATAAAGTTTTTTTTAACCAAATGGGGAATATAATTTTTAACATTTTATTCCATTAAATTCAAATTTTTCAAAATGCATTAGGCCAAATATGAAAGTCATGATTCCCATTTCAGTAAAATTTTTTTAGAAAATATTTTGATATGGAAATATATATTGTTAGAGCCAAATCTTAGTCTGAAATTAGAAACTATATTAAATTATATTCAATTAAAAAGTATTCAGGATTTTTAAATATAAAAAACTTGAAAATATTATATAAAATGCCAGCAATACTAAATTTGCTCAGTTGCCTTTGACATCTGACCTTTGACTTTGTAACTATATGCAACAAAATGTTAACTAAAAAGCTCTTTCTCAATATTACCGATGCAACTACACCTGATACACCTGAATAAAATATTCAAGCGTAAAATTATGATGGGTAGAGCCGTCGCTGCTTCGGCTGCTGCTGCTGCTGCTGCCTATATACATTATCCACAATGAGGTTCTGCCGAAGCTTAAAACCGAAACTCAGGTGTTCGTAACCGAAGCTATTACAGGTGCTCGTTGTGCGTTGACTGTATGTGTGTGAGTGTGTATGTGTGTGTGTGCTGTTGCTGTGGCATAATCTTGGCCTTCTTTTTGGTCTTTTCTTTACCTTTGTATGCTTCGCTTCTCCGCTTTTCGTCTCCGTCGTCACTCGATCTGATTGTCTGTCTTATAGCAAAGGCAGGTACGAATTTTTACTTTTGGCTACGATCATTTGTCTACGGAACGCCGCCGTGTTAAGTTCGTTAGATAAAACAGCGCGGAAAATTGCACTTCCAATACTGAACAAGTCAAGCTTCAAAGGGCTCCGCGTTGTTGAATCAGTCGTGTTGAGTGTGCGGACCAAAGCAACAAAAAAAAAAATATATATATATATATAAAAATTTAACAAAAAAAAAAAAAAAAGAAAAACCTCCGAACGACCAAAAGAAAAGTAAAGCCATCAAGCGGGTCTCCGCCTAGTCACCAAAGTACTTCAACAGCAATTAAAATTATTTTGTGTTGTAAATCTGTGAAGAAAGTTCGGAGTTGCCAGTTACGAAACTCGGTTTCCGTCTGGCCATTATTGTTGTTGCTCTGTGGAATAGTGTGTGAGAAGAAGTGAAGGCAAAAAAAAATGGGCCATCTGTCCACCATGGAGCGTGTATGCACTACAACACCGATGCCCAGCACCGGCGAGGGTAGTCCTACATCATTAACGCGACGGACTAAAATGTCCAATTCGGAGGCACAAACACGACGAGGCGAGGACTCATCACCCGAATTGCCGCCACGCCCAAAAATAGCACCAACAAAACTTAATAACTCCACAACAACAACAACAACTCAAAAATTTGAGATGCCCAAGGATCTGATCGCTCATGTGCCCAAAGATCAAATTGATTTGAAAAGCTATATACTTGGCTTTAAGGGTGACAAAGTATTGGGATATCAATTCGATGCTCCACTTAAATGGGATAAAGTCATACAAATCTCATTGTTACATATTGTGGCTGTTGTGACATTATTATGTTATCCTCTGGATCGTCTCAATATTAAATCAACGATATTTTGTAAGTATGACAAAAGTCTTCAACCGGCAATTATATAAGACCTTGGGACCCTCTCTAATATGACATGTGTATTAGATTGAGAAAGGTGTTTTTTTTATTTTTTTATTTATTTTTTTTTTTTTTGGACAAAGAAACCAACAGAAAGCAAATCAAGCAGAAACTGAGATGTGTCGGAAATACACATATATATGTATGTATGTATATACATAGCTGATGCTGTTGTTGTTATTATTGTTGTTGATGTTGATTATAATGATGATATTGTTGTTGTTGTTATTACTATGTGGTTTCTGTGTTTTATTCGCCTACCTTTTGGGGCACACCTACGGCAATTATTTGCAATTTAGCGCGGTAAACCTCTTGGCATTTTCAACGCCCTGCAACCGTTGGTGGTAGATGATGTTACAACATGTTGCCTCTTGTTATTGACATTTAATTAATCGCTACTTAACATACCATTTTTTTTTTTTTTAAATATGATACCAAAGTTTTTAAGTAGCAGCGCTGATAACTTCCATTTCTCGTTTTGTTTAGTCAGTTTTGAAATAACTTGCATTGTCTTTTCACTTCTCCGTTTTTTTTTTTTTTTTTTTTGGTTTCTCCTCGTTTCTTTGGCTTGCTTTCTTCAATTTTTATTTTTTCTTTTTTTTTTTTGGTCTTTCAGTACTTTTCGGATCGAAATCTGTTTGTCCATGCAATTTCAGCATAAATAATTTTAACTGACACAAATAGTATATGAAAACGAAACGTGTGTAAAAGAAAAGCAACAACAGTCTGTATTCAGTTGACACATTTAGATAAATGAAAAATTGGAGCTTTTTTCAACTTGAGGCTAAATTACAAAACTTCGAAGGTTATTTACTTACTTAAGCTAGAAATAAATGGAATATTATTTGCAAAAGAAGAAGAAAAAACACAAAAAAAAAGCAAAAAAAAAACATTAAACAATAACAACCTACAACTACAAATAATGAGCACTTGTCTATATCCAAAAGCAAAATCTCATTTTGCTCCAGACGATTTATGACCATTCCACATGCACAAGACAATTTCATATTGAAGATCGCCGTTGACATTGAGACGAATGGTATTCCCCTTCCCCGTTTTCTGTGTACAACGATTTCGTTTTCATTGGAGGGGAAATACCGCTGAAAACTGAAGTTTTTCTTCTCCCTCTTTCTCTCTCTTGCTCATCGCTCTTTCAACATTTTTTTGTTTCTCGCTTTTTTTTTTTTGTTTTTTGCCTCCTGAATATGCGATAAATTTTAATATTTATTGCTCATTGTATAAGTGACTATATGAAGGATCATTGTTTCGCCTCCTTGCTGCACTTGCATTCTGTTCAGGTTGGGGAACTCACAAGACCTGGACGCCTTTTATGGGGCGTCGAGCTCGTAAATAGTTTGGCAAATTACTGGCTGTACGTGCCTGGTATTTTTTTCTGTTATTTTTTTTTTTTTTTGATGCCAAACCCGAAAATTATCGTCATTTAGTTTTGTGTTAAACATCGAAAAAGAGTTTAAACATGTTGATTAAATCGCTGAGAGGAGAAGCTATAGGATAGAGGGTCATCTTAAGGGAAGGGGTAAGTTACATAAAACTTCACGTTCGTTGCTAATGAAGCTGGAAAAAACAACAAAATACATACACAAAAAAAAAAAAAAAAAAAAAACTTAAAATAAACTAACATTTTATATAAGGAGAATGCTATATATGGTATATATATTCATGCATAGTTTGTTCAACTTCATATCAGCATAGTCATTGTATCAATTCGAAGGGGATTTTTGGTACCAAAGCGGAAATATCAAATATATATATATATATGTATATTTGAACCTCATGTGATACTATATATGAATTGTTTATATTTTGTACATAGGTAAACCATTTAATTTTGATTTTTCTTTGCCGGACTCTGCGCTTTTTGTGAACTTGACCTGCATTTTTTTGTCGATTACATCTCTGCATTTGAAATTCAAATTAACTTATTTTCTTTTGGTATCAATATTCAATTAATCGATTTGATTGATTTTCACCCTATTAATATTGGGAATCCAATAATTTGACTTGGGCTTAAAGTACCAAAAAAAAAAAAAAATTTCAAATATACTTGTGCAAAACTGGTTTCTGAGGCAATCACAACTAAAAAAAAAAAAAAACAAATTTTTATGTTTTGAAGGTTAATCTTTCATTCAATCGGTCGGCGTTGTTTTAACACCTTGACAGTCAGTCAGATCCACACATAGGCACACTATAAATGAGACAACAAAAATAAAATCGCGCCCAAGAAATCGTTAAGTTTTCATTAGTTAAGATTGTGAAATTTAACAAAAACTAAAATCCATTGTTGCTGAGATGGAAAAGGCTTTAATTTTACGATTGCTGTCATTAGTGGGCCGTGGGCTGGGGTTGGAGTACGGAAAATCCAAATCGACAAATAGCAAATTATTTTTCTGTTAATTGTATTTAATGGTGACAAACTTGTGTACATCCTTAACACACAGCAATAATAAAGTTAAATTGGATAAAAAGGGGGGAGGGGGGTAAAGAGGGCCTAGCACTTTCTCACAAACACTTGAAATTGCTAATCAATTAATCGAAGAAAAAAAATAGATCGTTAGGCATACGGAAATAAAACGAACTTACAAAGAATATAATTGTTAAATAACCAAAAAAAAAATAATGAATCGTTAACTATTTATTACAAATGTGAATAAAGAAAACCAGTTAAGTTCATTACCGAATTAACGTTAAAACAACAATTAAATATACATACATATATACATATGTATGTATATACTTAGAAAATTTACCATAGTTTTATATTTTCGGTTGAATACCCTGATCCCAAGATCTCTTCGTATTTTATGTATGTACATACATCACTTTCAATTTGTATGTATAAAAAATTAACAATATAACTCGAATAGCTCAATTTCCGTAATATGTAATTTATTTTTCTTTTTTTTTTTTTTTGTCGTATTTAATTAGCACAAATTTTGTCTTTATGAACAAATTTTTTATATTTTTTTTTATTGCTAACCATTTGTTTATTTGATGTATTTTCCTTCTTTCTTTGTAGCCTTCTTTGTTGGCGGCGTTGCCGGCTTTGGAGTTACAGCCGGAGCTCATCGCTTTTGGACACATCGCAGCTATAAGGCAAATTTACCTTTACGGATTATTTTGATGCTTTCCTACTGTGTGGCCGGACAGGTAAGAGATGTTGTTTCATAAATGTAACTTGCAGATTTAAACTGTATGTTTCAACTTTGTTTTTTATGTATCTTTAAGTTTTTTGTTTTCTTGTTTTCGTTGTTGTTGGAGTTGGAGTTGTATTGCAATTAACATTAATTGCATCATTAAATATAACAACTTAATGCTTTTGTGATGAAAAAAAAAAAAGACAAACTTCAAAAACGGCAACCAGAAACAACAATACATAACTATATAGGTACACATACTATATATACATATGTATATTTATATATATATATATATATGTATATACATACATAGATAGAAGTCTAGTAGGTACTTTTTGTAGTTGTTAAATACATTTATCATATTTAATGGCTGTAACGATTAAGCGCAACTCAATTTGTCGCTGTTGTAGTAAATTTTTTTGTTGTTAATTCTAATTTTTTTTGTTTTGGCTTTTTTTATGGTGTGTTAATGGCCGAATGGAATTATAATTTGGGCTTCTTTCAGAATACCCTATATGATTGGGTGCGTGATCATCGTGTTCATCATAAGTACTCGGAAACTGATGCCGATCCCCATAATGCCAATCGTGGATTTTTCTTTTCACATGTGGGTTGGCTGATGATGCTGAAACATCCGGAAGTCTTGAAACGGGGCAGACAGATTGATATGAGCGATATATTGGCCGATCCAGTGGTCCAATTCCATCAGAAATACTTTATTCCATTGAAATCGTTCTTTTGCTTCATCTTGCCCACTCTGATTCCAGTCTATTTCTTTGGCGAAGAATGGGGATTGGCCTTTGCCCAACAATGTCTATTTCGTTATGTGAGCAGCTTGAACTTTACCTGGTCGGTGAATAGTGCTGCCCATTTGTGGGGATCGCGGCCATATGACAAGTGAGTGGACATATAGTTATAGTCAAGTGAATATGATACTTACAATTCGTTATTTTATTTGTGTGTGTGTGTGTTTAATTTATATTTACAGACGGATCATGCCTAGCGAAAACATTTACGTATCGGTTTTGGCCATGGGTGAGGGCTGGCATAACTATCATCATGTCTTCCCCTGGGATTACAAAGCAGCCGAATTGGGCAACTACAAAGTTAACTTCACTACCATGGTTCTGGATGCATTCCATAAACTGGGCTGGGCCTGGAATATGAAGCAACCGTCCAAGGAATTAGTCCGTCGTACTCTGGAGAAATATGGTGATGGTTCTCATGTATCAGCGAGAGCTTCTGGAGCCATTGATGCCAGTGCTGTTGCAGCCCAAATGGTTGGTAATATTCATTACGCCGAAGTTCCCGATCCAGAAATGGAATACGATGCCGAGTCAAGCAGCACAGAGAGCGCCAAATTGGATGAGAATGAAAATGAAAGCGAACGGCAAAAGAAGACCAAGAAGTTGGCCATATAGGCAAATACCCCATAATGTCGATTTACTTAATTTGGGGGGGTCTTTTGAAAGCGGGAGAAATTGGAATCGTATATAACAGCATGTTGTTGAAATGATTCTTCGTTTAATCATAACATATTAACTCTTATTTAATGCGTCTGGCTGTACGACATATCTAAGCATCCGTATCTGCTACCGTTTTTGTATCTGTATCTGTATTTGTACTTACACTTTTGCTTATATGGCACACAGAGAGCGGGGCATAGTCGTTAATAATATATTATTTCTACACACAAATACACACACACACATTCACAGTGAAAACACTCACACACACTCACACACACCCACATTCATACATGTATTCATTTGTCTAGGTTTAGGTATTTAGCAGTCTACCATGGTACGATATTTAGAATTAGAACACAAAGAAAAAAATAAAAATATAAAATAAAAACAAAGTGCAAAATAAATACTACAAAATGATGAATTTTTTACAAACTTTATAAATTTTTACTTAAATTTATTTAAAAATTGATTACCCATTGAATGAGTAATTACATTTTTTGTTTTCTAAAGAAAACGTAACAAAGTGAAAACAAATGGGAAAGATTCATTGGACCACTGAAATATTTCGATTTTAGAGATGAGAAATATCAGAATATTATTCAGGAATATTCTTTAAGTTGTTTCTACGGGAATTTAAAGTGTTCGACTAATAATAGTCAACATAGATGGAAACAAATAAGATCTTGCTGCCAATTTCAATAAGGCTTCTTGTAATTTTATTGCTCTTTTGCCTTAGTTGGTGAAAATTGAAATGTAGCCCAGAATACATTTTAAATATGGGATTTTTCACAAACGATAATAGATTCAAAATTCTAATTCAAAATTAGACAAAGTCTCTCCATGCTTAAAGCCACGGGAAAGATTTAACCTTAGTTATCGAGAATTCAATTGGCTGATTTTATTTCTATAAGTTGTTTTTTACATATAAAGAATGTTAACGATCTCTTGCAAAAGAAATGAATATGAAATATTATTCATATTTTATTAGCTAAATAAATATATTTAGATGAGCATCAATATTGTATTGATTTCAATGCAAGTTGAGATTTTGAAAGTTTTGGACGACGAGAGCATTTTAAATGCATAAATCACCCACGTTTACAACTCAAACGAATTTGCTAACCTTAGCCACTTTTTGAATTCATCTACTTATCCCACACTCACTGAACCTTTTAACCTTTACATATATATATTTATATATCTCTATATATATGTTTTTATATATATTTATCTCGATTTCCCTTTTCGTTTTGTGTGACGAAATGTGACTAAAATGCAAATGATGAAAATATGCGCTAAACTTTGGTGTTTGTCATCATTATTGTAGGCAGGAAAATACCTACATATACTATCAATATGCGCTAGTTAATTTTGATTATATTTAGTTAGTCAACTGGTTTCGTTTACGCTTGACTTTGGACTACGTGACCAAAGTTGCATGTGCACGAATCTTGGCGTTCATATTGAATGGTCAAAGAGGGTTTATTTCGTACAGTTGCCGACAGGAATTGATGTATTTATTTACAAGGAACCTAGCGTCGAGCGTGGGTAATTGTTTATTTAATCGATTTTCTCAGTCAGAATCAAAAGAGTGACTACATGTAGTTTGGCACGTACACCGTTGCATAGAATCTGAAATCAGAACCTTGAAAAGGTTCACTTACGCTTACTATGAATAGGGGGGAATTCGTGGCTTCCTTCCCATCTTGGGAGGTGGAACAGCATCTGATGAAGTGCACAAGTGAAGCAATTCATTGTCATGCCTCCACTATTAAGCATTTACATTTTTGTTGGTATTTTTTGTTGTTGTTTTCGTTGTTTTTGGTCGGAATATACGATGCGTAGGCTTGTCCACTTATCGCCTCGCACAACGCACAATTTGTGCGTAAGAAGGTCAAGTGCTTTGCCAATATCAATATTTGTGCAATGACCAAAAACGATATAAAAAAACTAGGTGAAAACTTACAGACTCTGTCATAGTCATAACTCATTAAGATTGACTTAGCTGAATCTAGCCCTAGACGCAGTTGAGTGATCTTTATGTGACCAAATGTCGTTTAATTAGTGACGATTCAGCACCCACAAAGGCAAACCCTAGCTAGTTAATTGAAGGCCTGTGACCAGCGGTTGATGAGCAATCTAATAATTTAGTAAACTAAGTAACTTAGTGACCCAATTATACATGCATTTTTTCTACTATATATTTTGAAATTCTCACTTTGAGTAATGATATTTATAAGAATTCTTAAAAAAAAATTAATTCTAGGGAATAATAATTTCTGAAATAAAGTTAAAACTATAGAAATCGCATAATTAACCCTTAAATAGAAAGGTACAACAAATTATTAATAGACTTAAGAAAAACAAACATATTTGATTTTCTAAATTTGTATTCAAAATGCTTTTTTATATATAAATTTGGTAAAATTAATGATGTCAGATAACATCTGGAGTTTAAATTCATTACCATAAAACAAAATTTTACAAAAATTATGCCTTTATTTATGGTTAATATCCGGGTTTAATTAAAAACAGCCACCCAATTTGATTTATGTGAAGATTTGATAGATCTTACATTTGTATATTGTCGGCCAGTTGCCCGTTTTGGTAAAGTAAAAAATTTGCTTAAAATATTACGCCGTCAAAAATTTGCACAATTAAATTTGTATAACTTACTCTTTGGCAAATTCAAATGATTGAATTTTTGTGTATTTTAGGTCAAATGAAGAGTTCAATATCGTCATACATTTGCAATTAAGAATATATTTCGCAAGTAAATAATGCATATACGTACATATGTGCAATGATTAGAATATAAAGACACCCTTGGAATCTTGATCAGATTGTTGCGACTCATTTAATTTTCAAATCAAAAACAATTCGAAAACAAAGAAAATGCTTAGCCATTTATCATATTGCCGGGTCGGGTCAACAACAAATATCCAAATTTGGCCTTTGTGCATATGCTTGTGTGTTTTGTTTTTATTAGTTAGTTTAGTTTAGGCCTAAATATTTGCATAATTTTCATGTGGGGGAACGACAACAAGTTTACGAATTTGGCCAAAATCCATATAGGCCCTTGACTGCCAGCTCGTGCTAGTGGGTGGGCGTGTATAAGTTAATCTTATACTTAGACAAAATTTAAATTACAATAATGAACATGTTGATGATCTTTCACTTTGTCTTGGCAACGACAATTGTAAATAAACAAAAAAAAAAAAAGTTCAATTAACATTTCGCTCCCAACATCATTAAAAACAATCATCTTTGTTTTAAAGTTTAATGGTGGAAACGGGAACCGCACAATTCCATTTTCATTTTCTAAACAGAAATGCGATAAACCGTTAATAACCTTGCTATAACGTTTATAGTGTTTTTTTTTTCCTTTTTTTGGTGACGAAAATTTTAAATTGACTTAGTTGTAATTTGCGTAACATTGCCAAACGGAAACTGAAAGCGGGAGACAAAAAATCCAAAACTAGCACATAGCTGGAACTGCAGCTGGAGGTAGATATGGAGTTGACGTGGAACACCAGCTTTAGCTCTATCTCCTCAGCCATGGCTAATTGGATGGCCGATGGCTGATTCGATCGTGTCATCGATAAACATAAACAAAAGGCAAACAAACGTAGCGTTGATCGGGAGACCGACCCCATAGCAGACCCAACAACTCAAACAGGTATTTCAGTTTTGGAATTGTTTTTTTTTTTTCATTTTCGATATTCGACATATCTATGCAATTATGAATGTTGATTTTGAAAGGGCGTTTTGTAATTTGTGTGTGTGCATATACAGAGTTTGTTTTTCTTGAAAAATAAAGGGTATGGATAGTTTTTACAGGAAGTTTGTCACGTAGAAGTGTAAAAAATGTTGAACAAATAAAACGCATAATTAACTTAATCTTATTTACAAAGAATATATGAATATCGAAGAAAGTCAGACAAATAGACAAATATTTAAAAAATTAAAGATTTTCAGTTGTCTCTCAATTATATATAGTTTTTTCTTCCTTTCATAGAACGAAATGGATTAATTTTTAAGTTTTTTTGTTAAGTATTTAATATTATCTCTATTTAACAAATTGTGCAATAAAAGTAAGAGTATGAAGATATCGGTACGACTGGAGTTAGCCTGCCCCTGTGGTCTCTTTACATTTCTTAGATGCTGGCGCCGGATGCGTTATTCATACATATATGTACATACTACATACATTATATAGTAAATATATACATATATGTATATACATATACATACATTCATACATTCATCATTACTTCATTTGATTTATTTATGTCGTAGGCTGTGCGATGGGCCTACTGCCATTGAAATTGATTTCTTTTTCTTTTCGTTTGATGTATTTAATCAAAACCAATTCGTGGCTCCATTTTCATTGTCTCTGATCGTGTGGACTTTTGCAATGCTGTTAAGAAACTCGTTTCAGTCAGTCAAGAAAACGAAAATAAAAAGCAAATCAAAAAACAGAAAAAAAAACAATTCAATATACAAAAAAAAGCATATTTAGTTCAAACTACGGATGACTTGCATGAATGTTTTGAATATAGTAAGTGAGACATCGGCGAAATGGGAAAACCAAAACGGGGATGCTACATGCTGTGAGTAAATAAGATGATAACGAAGTTTTGATACTCTCTCTTACGGTAAAAAGGTCAAAACCTGTATTTGAAATTTCAACTTAAAATATCTTTTTAGGTTATTGGGTAATTTCCTTTGAGTTACAATCAATAATCAAGTCAAAACTGAATTGTGTTTTTATAAGATTTATTTTCTTTTCAATTATGATTATATTTCTATTAAGGAATGTTGATTCTATAAAGTTTAGGTTTGTTTATTAAACTGAATATATTTGTGTACTTATATCATTTTTGGTAAGCGTATGAAAACATATGAATATGTATTACTCTTTTGGTTGTTATTAAGGTACCAAAGTATATATTTACATGACTGCATACAAGACACAAGACCAATGCGAAAACGACTGGTTTTCAACACCGTTCGAACGCAGTTTAAACCTCCGATTCACGTGCTGTTTCATTGTGTGTGTATCTCTTTCTGTATCTCGTCTCCATTTGCAAAAGTTGCTGATGTTTTGCAAATCACTTTTCCATAATTGCGAAAAAAATTACTTCGAAAACCCTTGATGTGAGTTCAGCAAGCAATAAAATAAATTGCATCCCACATACCATAAACACACACACACATCTTGACTTGTTAAAAAAAAAGTAAAAAAATAATGAAATTGCCATAACAATTTTGACATTTGTCCCCCTTTAACATCGAATGCAAGCTAGAGTATCTTTTGCGCAAGTTTCAGGCAGGTTTTCTACTGTTTCTGTTGGGTCTCTTGTTAATGGCATTTTGGAAAATTGCCCCGCCATTTCCGGCATGCACATAATGCCCGGTCTGGTTTGGTCTACATATTTCAATCAAATCTTATGGCATAGACCTTACAATTTGTTGTCTTTAATAAATATTTTGTATTAACTTAATGCTAGATATTTCGTATACCAAATATGGGTGACTGTTTCACAAACTCGTCAAGTTTGCTTTGGAATAGCTCAGATGTTACAACTGTGCCAGGCGTCCAGAGGGGATCTCTAACCACATATTCCACCCAAATTTTCGCGTATAGCTGCTGGAGCAATTCTTTGACATTAATGGCAGCCGTGTCGGTGTTTAGCACAAATCTGATAATTATATGAATATGTTGTTAATGAATTAGTTAAACTAAGCAAAAGTGTCTAAATAGCTAACTTTAACCCTGAGGGCGTTTCCAGATAATGCAAGGCATAACGATTGGTTTTATAATACAGGAATCCCTCGCGCGGATCATGCGGTGAGATCTTACTAACGAAAGACTTTATTGAGAATAGCATACCATACGTAAGCTTGGCTTCCTGCAAAAGAATAAAATGATGGATTACTATCGCTTTATTTTATAGTGGGAGGCCATGCATCAGATGTGGTCTGAGACTTGGGTTCTACTTCGTTAGTAATTAGTATCTATTGGTTGCAGTTACCTCTTCGCGGGTTATACCCGATTTCTTTGTGCGATTCCATTCTACGTAGTACAACAAAGTACCAAATTTGTCGAATATATACATATTAAATATCGTCATTTTGTTAGACTTTGCGAAACATCTGCATTTGTTTACATTTATGTTAACGATAATAAGTGAAGTCGATTGTTTTTTACACTTTATGACAATCGATTACCCAAGTAGATAACTATTTACACGAGCAAATTTAAAAAAATTTGTCGTTATGTATACAAATAGTCCATACATACATGGAAATAAAATTAATCAAAGTAGTTTCACCTTTAATTTAAAAAATATTTTACATGTTTAATTCTATTGACAAACAGATAATTTGTGGCTGAATAATTGGCAGAATGCTACTGGTTTTTTAACCTTTAAATATTCTTGTGGGGTTTTTCTTCTGCTATTGTTAATGATTCTATTTTAGATAGCTCTTCTGGAATTTCGATCACATAGGGATAATCAACGCAAATTTCCTTCGAGTTTTAAGAAAAATATGAAATTGTATCCTGATCAGATCCATTTTCTTGCACATGCTTTGAAGATTAGAGAAATTCCTCTTGTACCGGAGGTTCAAAAAATAGACTATTGGACGCGTTCTGGCCATCTTTATTTACGTTGCTTCCAATGTTAAAACCATATGAAAGCATACGAGCTATTCTGATACTACTGGATGATACTCGACAATAGAGGGGTATTCGTTCTCTTGGTTCGCATTAAAATCGCTTAAGCTTGAGAAAATTAATACATTTATTGATTATGATTATATTTTATTGGGGTGAAAACATAACTCACTCTGATTCCAAGATATCTGGCCATTTAGACACCTGGCTAATACTTTGCTTATCACTTGGGTTCATTTTATAGATTGGGACTTCTTAGATTTGGCCTAATCCTATTGGGGGTGCTGTTGCCAGAATAGTTTGCTACGAAGAACAGATTCCAAAAACATGAAGTTTTTTTTAATATAGGTATCTTACGAGTTCTAGGATTCCTATAATTGTGTGTGTCCCTCTCTGAATTGCGATTGCTTGAATGCGAGTATTGCGCAGATCTCACATTATGTGTTCCGACATAATGAATTAAATTTGTTGCTGGTCCTGCTGGAGTGTTATAAGCTCTTCTCTCATAGGCTTTTGTATGATCGTTAAACTCATTGGCAATTTGCTTTCTAATATTGGAGGAACGGTCTCTGCTGTTTCGTCGATTTCTTGTTGGTCTACCTTCGTCGTGCATACTGGAACCCGTATGTCGACGTGATCTATTGCCATCTTGATACATCGGAGCCTGACGATGAGCCTGTGACTGACCCCTGCTTCGACTAGATCTGTATTCAGAAGATATAGCTGTAGAGCCACGTCGCGGATTATAGTCATATTCAGTATTATTTTGTGAACGGTATGCTAATCTGTCATCATTTCGATTTCCCTGCTGGCGTTGATTTGAACCACCACCCGTTTTACTTCTTCTTGGTTGGCTGCCCATGGAACCCAAATGCCCAACTGGTGTTGAGAGCCCTGATATCTCGGTAGCTCGGCTGCCTGTTTGGGTAGTCGCCATATTCGAACGGACAATCGGTGTCATATTCTGGGAGCTAAGTGGTGTATTTCGACCACTGGAAAATGTTGAATAGGGAGGATTGTTCTTTGATGGAATTTGATCACCTAAGAATGTAACAAAATATTAAACATTGAACAGCAAGATACTATATCTTATTTTTGCCTACCAGTGTAAAATTCTTGGTCCGAATTGTTGCTAGATGTATTAGCAAACGGCGGCAACCGTGCTGAAGTTCGAGCGTCCTGATATTCCGGCCTAGTGAACTCCATGAACGGTCTCATGGGTGTAATGTCTCTTTCGATTGAACGCCTCTGATTCAATTCCGGAAAATATGTGTCCCACTGTATACACGAAATGGTGGTAAATATAGGGATATATATATTTAGGTGAAATATTGTTTTCTTACCATATAGAAAATGGCAAAGGCAATTGCAATGGCTATAAGTAGTACTCCAGTGAATTTGGTAAACTGCATCAGTATAAACATACACAGACCCACAATAACTTCCGTATGGTGAACGCCAAGAAAGTCAAGGGTCTGTCGTATGTCAGCAACACGTATCGTTTGCATATATCCGACAGCAGTATTAAGTGCGTCGCAACTCCATTGAAATGCATCCATATTAACAATTTGCTTATTCAACCAAAAAAACGTGTATGTATCTAGACGACAAAGATAAAAGTCGCTAGGAGACTGGATGGTGGCATTTTTTTAATTTAGCAGGGAAGAAAATCGTATTTTTAACAGCAAGAGTTTTCCAAATTTTTTATTTATTTATTTTTGAAATTTCTATAAAAACTACAAGCTAAATGCCATTCTGATGTCTATATAATAAACTAACATTCAGGGAAAAATTCGTTTTAAATATTAAAACACAGTTTTTATTTGAATTGCTGCATTTTAAATTTGTAGATAATTGTCTACGCATGTGACTAACGGCATTCGATAATTTCCATTCGTCATCGGTGGTATCGATATCTTCAAGTGGTTAGTGGTGGTAAACACATAACTGATAAAGAGGAAAAATAACTATTCCGGTATTGAAAAGAAATTGGGATTACAACTGTAATTGTATTATCAATCAATGATAAGAAGGGCCATGGCGGAATTTGACATTAAGGCCGGCTTACGGATCGTCTTACAGCGCATTGATGAAGTTCTAGCAAATCGGCCAAAGGTTAGTCTTGCATTGGGTGGTGCACTATATTGTCACTATTTATTACCGATTTTGGAATCTTTCAGGAAATTCAAACACCCAAACCCATCTTGGTGGCAGTTAGCAAAACTAAACCTCCCGAAGCAGTTATTGAAGCTTACGAGACCGGTCAGCGCGATTTTGGAGAGAACTATGTACAAGAGCTGGTCGAAAAGAGTGAGCATCCGGACATTCGCCGTAAATGTCCGGAGATTAGATGGCACTTTATCGGGCACTTGCAAAACAACAAAATCAACAAGGTACTTTGATAAAGCTGCCAGATTAGATGCAATAAACTGAATCACAATTTATAATAGATTCTATCGCTGCGAAATCTGCACATGATTCAAACAGTAGATAGTGAGAAATTGGCAACAAAATTGGATGCAGCCTGGTCTAAGCTGGATCCAAAGCCGGAGCGGCCTCTTCGTGTTCTCATTCAGATCAACACTAGCGGAGAAGAGGGTACGCCGTTACAAGCTAATCCTTTTTATGTGTTCCTAATATGTATAGATTAATCTCATTACAGTAAAAAGTGGAATTGAGATTAGCAAGGCGCCATCGCTCTATCAGTACATTAGGACGAATTTAAAGAATCTTGAGTTGGCGGGTATTATGACCATCGGAGCTTTTGGATATGATTATAGTAATGGACCCAATCCGGATTTTGTTTCCCTTATAAATGTGCAACGATCCATATGCGAAGCTAATGATCTAAATCCTGAATCCGTTCTAGTCTCCATGGGCATGTCAAATGATTTTGATAAAGCGGTGAGCAGAAGTAGATCTTTCTGTTTTAAATGTATTCTCATTATATTTTTCTGTTTCTATAGATTGAAATGGGTAGCACAGTTGTACGTGTTGGTACATCTATTTTTGGATATCGTGCGCCAAAGAACTGAGGGAAAAGAATGTTGTGCTGAGAAGTAGAGAGAAAGAACTAGCGAGAGAGTGGGAGATGTTTTCTCTATTTATTTTATCTAGCGCAATGCTTGTATATAGCTTTAAAGATTCATACAGTTGTTTCTCAATGACGTTCATTCCGCGTATCCTAGTGGAATCAACAGACGAAATATTTCCAAGTTCGTTTATATACCAGGTGGAAATGCGTATATGTACATAATACATACATATAATATTCTACTCTATAGAATGTTGTAAAAATTGAAAAATGGAAAATGAGTTGGATTTTATATTTAGATTAGATTCGAAGATAAACAAATGTTGCGTGTAGATTGTGTTTATGCCAATACACTACATAATGTTATTATACATAAATATATCTATCATTGTCTATATAAATATTCAAAATTACAAATTGATATAGAGATATTAATTTGCATACATGTACATATGTATATTTTATTCTTTGAATGATCTAACTCATCAATGGCTACCTTGGAAAATTGTACCCAAACGACGCATACATTATTTTCGTTTTTGCATTACTCTGAACTATTTTTAAAAAAAATTTTGCATACAATTAATGTACAGCGTGTAGTTGGGAATAATTTTTTTGGTATTTTTGTTCTTTTTTCTTTTATTTTTTTTGATTTTGGCTTACTTCCAAAATGTCGCCTGGTTATTTGCCAAATTCTAAAACGCTTTGAAAGTTCGCTAAAAATCAATTTCAATAATGCATCATAGAACGAGTTCAGTTGAATTCAATTTCTATTATGTCTGATCGATAAATTATTAATGCATATTTTCTGGTTAATATGCAATTTATTTGTTCGATGACAAGTGTTCTTTATGAATGAACAACTGGTAAAATGAAAAATTACCCAATTAAGAGCTTTAATGCCAAGGAAACAATCTTATTGTACTATCGATAGAACATTCCTAGCGAAGTTAATACTATTATTTAGTTTACCAGCGGAATTATTGAAATTTTGTAGTTTTGGAAAAATTTTAAAATCTCTCTTAAAATGTGAAATAATGATTGGACAAAGAAATTCTTGTTTAAGGATAAAATAATATTTAATTCCAAAACATAATTGCGTTCTTAAACTACAAAATCTATAATTTCTTTGAAAATAGCGACAATTTTTATTTTAATGAATGAAATGTTATTAAATTTAGAATGAAGGCAACTACTACTTATTTTTCAGGGATAAAAGTTTCTTATACATAGTAGAGGTTAAACTTTTAAATCTAGTGACGATATAAGAACACACATATAAAGTATGTATCTTGTATATGTATGTTATTGGGGTCTGGTATTTAGCATTCCATTTAACATTTATATTATACATATATTATAAAAAAAGGCGCAATATATGCAATAAGAATAACTAATATTTGATCTGAATTAAAACTTTATTGTATGGATTTTCACAACTAACTATTGAAAGTATTCATTTAAATATACGATATCCTCGATATACTTTGTTGGAATTAAAAATCGCCTTTTAAAATGAATAACTATACTAATAATTTTTTTTCTATTTCAACATAGATATTTGATTAATTGAAGGATTATGTGTATAGTCCTTTGAAGATTTCTTGTTAATTTTTAAGCTTATTGTGACTCAGACATTGTATCTAACTTTTAATTTAATTAATTAATTTAATTTAAAAATAGATACACAAATATATTTATTTATATTTCAAAAATGGTGTCATCTTCTCATAGACATCAGTTTTCGTAATATTAATCATTATAGTAAATTATAAAGTTCATTTAACTTTATATTCAACAATAATCCAAGTGAATCTAAAATTTTTCCCTTGTTATGCAATATCGTATATAAATAAAGACATTTATTCCACATTCGTGGGTGAAATAAAGCTGACCAAATATCAGCTTCATTGGATATTTATGCTATAGAATCTCTATATGTATATCTATAGAAATTTGGAATTCTCTGCCGTTCTTCACATTGCACAACAACATGCGAACGATTTTTCAAAAACAACAAAAAACTGAAAAACAAAAATGCCAAAGCGTTCAAATGGGCAAGACAGAAATCCAACAAAATATAGTTAAATGAATATATAGACAAGGCATTTATATATATAGATATATATATATATATATATATATATATACTTAGATACATATGTAGGTATATACTTATATCAAGGGAAATGTAGGTGATTTCAGAGCAAGAGGACACCTTTACTCAAGAGCAAAGATGAATAAAGCAAAACAAAAAGAAACAAGCAAAATGTGAACATTAGTTGGAAATGTATCTACAACAAAGAAGAGAGAGAACTAAATTCATTTCACCAAAATAAATTTGAAATATCTAACTATATAGGCAACAACAGCCTACAACACACCAGCATATCGAAAGCAGAAAACAGAAAATTTCTCTAACGTTAAAATTAGATCGTTGTATTTCGAATATTTTGGAGACGGAGGGTATGAGGTTGGGGAGGCGTATGTGTAAACAACCCGCCGCACCACCAAACGCCTGGGCGGACCCAGCCTTGCAGATACTAAAAAAGGCATCACGAATACATATGGCCAACAATATATGTGGGATATAGATACAGATACAGCGAAAGCTAACAACCGAATGCCGTCCGAACCGACGGGCCGAATCCCATCGGGAGGAAGAAGAAGCTAACCGTGAAAGATCTTAAAACATCATTGTCTTGGCGATAAAATCAGCCAGAGATTCAGTGTGCTCTGACCGCTCGACTCGTTTAGACAACACATCAAAGTTCAGCACCATGGTAAGGATACGGGATACTACATACAACTACATTCAAACATATATAGATAGCATGGATATATGTGGCAAGGACTCGTTCTCAATACAATTATTGTGTGCAGTGAATGTGTTGCATTCGAAACTGGAAACGAGATCAAAGAGACAGATCGATAATCTCACTTAAAATTTGAATTTCAATCAAAAGATCAAAGATTATTATGTGAATTACGATCAAGTAATATTAAACCAAATATTGAATCATTAGTGACTGTGTGAGTGCGTGCGTGTGTGTTCTTACATGTGTGCATGTGTGTGTGTGTGTGTGTGTGTGTATGCGAAAAGCTAATTCATCCAAATGGAAAACTATTTTTAAATCTAAAAGAAATGTGTGTGAATAGCTTTTTCAAGTTTTCGATATTCTTTCGTATGCGCACGCACATCCAATTCTATAAATGGATCGAGGGTACGCGTCAGTAATGTAATACGATATCGATGCTACCAGGAGCTTACGTAATTCGGTCACAGTCAACGCAATGGAATTTATTTTCGAAATTCAAATTTATGCGTTTTTTTTTTGGGTTTTTTTGTTTTTTTAAATGATCGCGAATACGTTAAATTCTATGCGATTGAGACTTAACCTAAATATTTCTCTTTCTATATATCCTAGGCCGATGAGAAGAAGAAGGTTAAGAAGAAGAAGACCAAGGAAGAGGGTGGTACTTCCGAAACCGCTTCTGAGGCCGCATCTGAGGCAGCAACCCCAGCACCAGCTGCAACACCTGCCCCAGCTGCTTCTGCTACTGGATCGAAGAGAGCGTCAGGCGGCTCTCGCGGCTCCAGGAAGTCAAAGCGTGCCGGTTCTTCGGTGTTCTCTGTCTTCTCCCAGAAGCAGATTGCCGAATTCAAGGAAGTAAGTCAAATGGATAGAGATCTATATACGAGCCATCTCCGATCATATCATCATCATATAACGTCCACACTCACACCCACCTTTTCCTTACTTCGCCACATTTCACTATACCTATTCCGTTATCCTATAAACAAATGCACAAGTCAACGACCAAAATCACCAACCCACTCTCTGTCTCTTTCTCTCTCTCTCTCTCTTTTTGCAAATCGTCGCGCGTACTTACAATTTATTAGGCCTTCCAACTAATGGATGCCGACAAGGACGGTATTATTGGCAAGAACGATTTGCGTGCTGCCTTCGACTCCGTCGGCAAAATCGCCAACGATAAGGAGTTGGATGCCATGCTGGGCGAGGCCTCTGGTCCAATTAACTTCACCCAATTGCTGACCTTGTTCGCCAACCGTATGGCCACATCCGGTGCCAACGATGAAGACGAAGTTGTTATTGCTGCCTTCAAAACATTCGATAACGATGGTCTCATCGATGGTGATAAATTCCGCGAAATGCTCATGAACTTCGGTGACAAATTCACCATGAAGGAGGTCGATGATGCCTACGATCAGTTGGTCATTGATGACAAGAACCAGATCGATACCGCTGCCCTGATCGAAATGCTCACCGGCAAGGGTGACGAAGAGGAGGAGGAGGCCGCCTAAGCGATACCAGCAGCCCCGAAACACACATCCTAACTTCTAACTCAGCATCCATATTACAACAACAAAAAAAAAAAAATGAAACAACCAATACAATTCAAATCAAACCAAGAAAAACACATACAAATCTTTTTAAATCGTCGATAAAAAACAAAAATAATAAAACGTAATTAAAAGAAATGCTCGTTTTATATATGTAAATTTCAATATTTATATATATGTATATACATATTATATATATCGTATAATCTCTTTTTTGTTAACATCAACAAATAATACTCTAAAACTTCTTCAACAAACAAACAACATCAACAACAATTATAACATTTTGGTAGCAAACCCAAAGCTATCACTTACCATTTTTTTAGGGATACTTACCAAAAAAAAAAATATCAAAAAAAAAACTAAAAATAGAACACAGATGAAAACATGTCAAATAGCCATCTTGACCAAATAGTTTTCTAGTTGATTTATTATTAAATTTTACACGTAAAATTTATTTATTTATTTTTAAAAATCCATATAAAAAAATCAACAAAAAAACTTGAAAAAACTAAAAAAGTTCATATCTTTATTTTGAAACGCTGAATCGATGATGAACCACAATATGTAGAGATGTCGAGCGGTCTTAAAGGCTAGGCCGCATCTGAAGGTCAGTGGGTCAGTTCTAGGCTGGATTAGTTATGCCTAGCTAACCCCAATATATATCAGTTTTTCTTTAGTTTTGTTCTAATGGTGTTTTTAATATTTATATATATATATATATATACTTGCAAATTTGATATATATATATATATATACAAACATACATATATCTATATTGTTTTACAGAATTTCGTAGAGAGAGAGGCAAATATAATTTCCTTTTAAGCATATAAACTGAGAGCCAAAAAAAAAAAATAATAATTCAAATATTTAATCATCATATATATATTTTATCTATCTATCAATTTATCTATCAAACTATCAATCGTTCGTTAAACAATTTTCAAATATATTTTTGCAAAAAGTTATCGAGAGTTAGGCTAAAGGAAAGAAGAAAACATAACTAACTAAAACAAAATATTAACAAATAACAAAACAACATTACGTTCATTCACTCAAATTGTTTTATGGAAATTTACAAAACAAATATTTTTAAACAAACTATCTGCTTATATGAACAACAACAACTATAAACAAAAAAAAAAAAAAAAAAAAAACCAAAACAAAAAAAAAACATACATAAAAATATGTTTCGAACTAGTATCGAGAATTGATTATTAAAATGCAAAAAAGTTGAGTAAGCGTTTTAATATGTACAACAAAACAACATTATATATATATATATATATTTGAATATATATATATACACATTTATACACATATTGCATTCGATCCACTCTATGGCCAACTGAGATGAGTGTGATGTGATATTCGTGCAAAAAGGGTAAAGAGGTAGCATATCTGGTAGTTTTGACTTTGGCGAAATCGAATCATGATGTAGCATCACTTTATACTTACTAAATAAAATAACAAAAATACATGAAATGAAAAAAATTAACACTCAACACACCCAACACTTTCACACACTTTCAATTCAAATTCAAAGTTGTTAAAATGCAAAATCTTTACTTCAGTATAAATTAAGTTATATGGCAAGAAGAAATACTTAAAAACCGATCAGAAATACATATACGAAACTGTTTTTATATAACACATTAATGATGATGATGATGACGATGACTTGAAATAAAGCATACGCACAGTCGTCTTGAAACGAACAAGAACTTTGTATTTAGTATGGGTAAGGGTAGAGTAGATGGCCTTAACTTAGTGTGTGTGTGTGGTAAATGGTAGAAAAAGAATTGGATAACCCCTTAATGAAATTATAGCTACGCCTTTGCTTTAAGCCATGCCGGAAACCAGTTACATAGCAATACAAAAAGAGCCGCTAAAGCAAGATATCAAAGCAAATGGGCAAACAAAGCCAAAAAATCCAAACTCACCATACTCCATGCATACTCTGGCCTGGCCTGGTCTGGTCTGGGGGCTCAACGAAACATTGTGAGACAACCTTCAGTTAGACCAGTTTTCAGTTGGAGCTTGACGTGGACTGTATTCCACATCGAGTGCGCACGCAGCCGCAGTAAAATGTGAAAGTGTGCAACGATTACAAATTGGTCTTGTAAATACTTGTATATAATTACTTTTTTTAAGACCCCAAAAATATATACATACATACATATAAAAGAAAATCATGATTTTTGTTCGAAATATAAATCTTCTATGCGTCATCATTATGATGTATGGCATTGCATCATCTATTGAAGGAGGTAAGTTTCTTATTCACGCGGAAATCCCCCATTTGGATTCATTTAATTATCTTGGCCATTGTATGCAAATGTATTGGGAAAGCAAACTACAAATGCATTTTTCCTTTGATGTGTGAGAGAAAAAGCGAAAGTGATTTTCCGTCTATTCACCAAATTTCTCTCTCTTATTGCACATTTCTCTCTGGCTGCTAAAACAGCTGATGCACAGCATCTTATTGCTTACATCTCTCAGCATGGATTGCATGGAGAGCTCACGTTTCGACAAATGAACTCAACCACGGTCGAGATCAAGGCAAATCTGGAGGCTACATTGCAATATCCCGATCAAGTATGGAGCTGGGCAGTTCGTCGGTTTCCAGTGGATTACACAAATATTGATCCGGATGAAAGATGTGAGCTTGAACGTTTGGGTGCCCAGGTTATTAGTTTCGATGAGGATTTGGAGTATTTGGTATTACCGGGCAATGAGTCTGCCACATGGCAGCATAATATGCAATTGATTGGTGATCGCGGCATTTGGGGCAAGTCATTGGTACTCACAGAGATAAGTTCAAATGCTCGAATTTGTGCCACCATTACCACAATTCAGAATTCCGTTGAACATATGGCTGAGGCACGTTTCAATTCGCCAGTGGCAGGTTCAGTTTACTTTCGTTGGCTTGCTCCGGCAGATGGTGCCAGTGGAGATACTTTAATCTACTCCGATTTGTATCATATAAGTCAACAACCTTCGGGCATATCAGAAAGTGCTAGTCGTCCCTTTACCCAACATCATTGGAAAATATTCGTAACAGATATTTTCAAACACGATCATCATAGAACCGAGGATAATTGCAATTTCCTGCAATTGGTTTTCGATCCACAGGGAAGTGGTCCAGGACAGGGTATAGGTGATTTAGATGCTCGTCTGGGTCGTATTGGTGTTGCCACAAATGCTTTACGCTCCCCTCAGCGAAGTGTCTTTCGAGATGCCCAGTTGGCCTTGCTACCCTCGGACTTGACCATACCACATCGTACACTCTATCTAGTGCTCTATGATAATCATCATCCGGATACATATATGGCATGTACGAAAATTCGACACGTATCGACGCTGACATACAAGTAAGTTGCCTATATACCATTTTTAAACATATTTCTATATCCATTTTGCTCTTGCAGAACCTTCCTGAATTCTGGCGGAGTAAAGGGCGAGGTTACTTTTACACAACGCTCTAAATTTGATCCAACATTTCTTAACTTCACATTGGGAGCACCTCTATCCCAGCATGTTAGTCGAAAGTTTGCCGAAGATGTTGCCCATTTCCGTATTCATAGTCTTCCACCAGTCCCTCAACTTATGGGCAAGCCAGGTTATTGTCAATCAACTAGCGACATGCATAATCCCAGGGACTTACAAGAGAATATACCTCCATCTGGTTATGGCACCCAAGAACAATATGCAGTAGGTGATCTCACTGGAAAGTTACAGGGACGCAATAAACACTACTGGCATCAGTATGTTCTTCCTGGAACAAGTTCAGAGTTGAGCGGTCTCTATTGGGATTTGTATTTACCTCTACAAGGCCGTAATAGTATTGCCCAGCGTAGTCTTGTGATCTATACGTTTAATCGTACCGATGTCCAGAATATAACTCAAAGTATTTGGGGCTGTTCAACAATAAACCAATATCAAAGGAATGGTATATATCAGCAGGCCATGTTTACAGCCCAGGTGAGAAGAAGATGTCTTTCGTTGATTTATATTTGTTATTTAATTCATTTGATTTTTACAGGTACTTTTCCGTTATCCCGTGGTCGGTCGTGTCATTTTCCGTCAAGCCGAAGAGCAACCATGGCAGGATACAACTGTCATCTTTGAATATCTTATACAAGCGGATGGTTCCACGCAGAATAGCACTCACGATCATCGTTGGGCAATCCATAATAATGCACCCGGAAAGGATTTTTATGACTGGCAGCAACGTTGTCTATCCGCTGGCAATGTCTACAATCCCTTCAAAGTGGACTGGGGCAATCGCAGTGTGGATGACTTCTGTCAATCTCAATTACCAGCCATGTGTCGTATGGGTGCCTTGGATTCACGTTTGGGTAAATTAACCATAGCAGGTGGCAAGAGAATAGCTCAGCAATTGAGTCGTCGCATGTTTACCGATGGGAATCTTCCGCTCTCTGGTAGACACAGTATTCTGGGCAAATCGTTGGTAATTTACGATGATAATGGACCGAAGGCTAGGGGAGAGCGTTTGGCTTGCTCCAGTCTAATTGGTCACTATCGACGAAAGGTGGTGGCCAAGGATTGGTATGCCAATGGAGATGCCCTAACAGTTAGTGGAAAATTAGAAATTGTTCAGCAATCAGAATATGATATAAGTAATGTAGAAGTGCAGTTAAAAGGACTACAGGATAATGGAGGTTATCACATACACATGGTATTATTTAGCCAATTTTGAGGATCAAGGATCATCTGTTAATCTAATAATTGTCTTTTTTACAGACTCCAGTTGAGGCAAATTTGGCTTTTCCATGTGAGGCATCTACTTTGTATGGTCATTGGAATCCATTCGATGTTAATCCCAAGTCCTCACCGCCTTCCCAACAAGGCACAACTGATCAATATGAAATGGGCGATTTGAGTGGAAAATATGGTGTCCTCAATGGTCTAACACAATATGATGAATCCTATAATGATACTAATCTACCTCTCTTTGGTTACAATAGTATCATTGGACGTTCTGTGGTAATACATAAACAGAAGAAGAATGCCCGTTGGGCCTGCAGGTAGATATATATATATATAATAACCATCCTTTCTATTTCTGATCTGAATATAACTCTCTTTATTTCAGTACTTTGGAGCGTGGCTATAGTCCAAGTGAGGCACGAGAACTTCGTGCCATTGCCTCATTTCACCATCCTACAGGATATGCTTATGGTTATATAAAGATGACTCAATTGATTCATAATGATGGCTCTCAGTCAGAGACAGTGATCGAAGTAAAGTTGCGACATCCAGGCAAAAACGATCGCAATTCCACACAGAATCATAATTGGCAGATCTATGTAAATCCTGTTGGTGTGGATGCAGCCGTAAAGCCAACAATTACACGTTGTGTGGCTGGAGGATATGTCTGGAATCCTTACTATACACAGCTTGCCGATCCACTAAATGTAAGAGAGAATTCTCAATCAAATGTTAATATAAATTAAATTCTCAACGTTTTACTTTATTTCCAGCTCGATTTGTATGAACAGGAATGTGGTCCAGATAATCCATTACGTTGCTATGTGGGCGATGTGGGAGCTCGTTTGGGAACTATTAATTTGGGTGGTGAGCGTGTTGTACTCACTGATTCTAATTTTCCTCTAGAAGCTCCAGTGGGTGCCATTGGACGATCAATTGTTATCTTTGGACCCGAACATTCGCACGAACGTTTTGCCTGTGCCAATATAGAGCCCGATCACAATGTGATCAAATATATTAATCTACAAAAGCCACCACGTTTTGTAGTGTGAGTTTTTGGCTAATCATTCATTTCTCTTTCATTTTAATTTATTATCCTTTTTTTTTAGTGCTCAATTCCTGGATGAGTTGCGTGGTGTAATGGGTATACCTGAATGGATGTTAGATGTGGATGCACGCAAGACCAAGGAATTGCATGGCGGTGCCTGCATACAAATGATTATACATTTCAAGGGACCTATTGCCCATCGTCTGGAGATGGATATGTCACGTCTAATAGCAGCCGGTCGACTAGACGCACCAAGTCTATTCATACCCGGTTATGTCAATACAAAACGCAAGTCAACAATTTCCTATCGTACCTGTGGTGTAAGGGATCCAAATGAAAAGCGTAAGCAGTGATTAATTTTATATTTATTAGTTTCCATATTTAATATGTATTAATCTTTTTACAGGCACCAAATCCTCTAAAAGCAGATTCTCAAATTCCTCTAGTATAGCACAAACTGAGCCAAAGTTCTATGTATTAGCCATGATAGTCATCACATTAGTTTTAAAACAATTCTTGTAAATGTAAATATAATGATTAGAAATATATATTTTTTTTAGATAACAAACTGTAGCAACAAGTGGTATTAGTGGCCTTGATTTATCATATTTTCGATAAACAACCCCCTAAATGTTTAGTTTTAAGGGTTAGTTCTGCGCATGTGCTGCATTCACATCGATTTTTCGTTTTTCTATCGGAGTTTTTTTCTTTTGGCAGTTGTTACATTTGAGCTAAAAATCTTTGGGTCGGGTCCAACTAATCATGCATTTAATTGCTTTGACTGTATATTTAAGTCTGGTGCTAAGCTGCACTGCAACAATAAGTGGTCCGTATCTTCTTTGGGGTCATGAGAAGGTGCATAATCTACAACCCCAAGCCCTTGTCGATGCAAGCTCAAAGGAATTGCCGTTGATGCAACTTTTTAAGGATGCCAAGGCAATTGTAATTTTTGTGCGCAACTCGACAAATCGACTGGAGGGCACCAAGTATCCCAAATTTCAGAATCTGGTCAAGACAAATGTGTGGACTTATTTGCCTCAACGTAATCTTGCCGCTGAGCCATATAATTATAATGCCAATATTGAGGTGTGTATACTAACAAAAAAAAATGTATTGAAAATTCGTTTTCAGTTTTTAAAATATTATTTTTAGATTATAAATCTGTCTGGGCACAATGAAGAAGATGATACCGAACTATTGTCTAGCTATAATGATGCCTTAAATGTCTATGGTCGTGGTGAAGTTTTGGGCATTTTAGCCAGCCGTGAAGAGGACGCTCACTATTTGGCCAAGCGTCAGGCTAAAGGAGAAGAGGAAACGAAACCCACAGCTACAACTGAAACTGAGGAGACTGAGGCCAGTTTCATTTATGTGGCCGAGGGCAACAAGGCAGTCCTTTATTTGACTGGTCCCCCCGAACTGCGCATAGGCACCGATGTCCTGCTGCTGGAGGAGCACATTAAACAAATTACATTTGATGACCAACATGCCAAAGGATATGGGCGACTAAGCATCACCTTTATGTACAATAATGAGAAATGTATGTTACGCTTCAAGTTCTCTCTCTCTCGGGGTACTTGGCATTTGCGTAATGTTGAAGTGGAATACAAAGAGTATAAGGACGTTCTGGTGGCCCGTGGCGATGATTATACCCTGCCTTCGGCACCATTAGGCTTCTCTTATCGTTGCTCTTCCACCAATTTAACATTCGTCAATCCAAGTAGAAATGAAACTCTACGCAGTTTGCGTCTAGTAGACTATCAAGTTCAACCGTGGCTAAATGGTCGAACCGAATTTGGAGATGTCTATGATTGTGTTGGCTTCATCTCGGCACCCATTCTAGCTGGTCTCTTTGTGGTGACACTTTTACTTGGCATCTTGGGTTTGGGAATAACAGCAATGCTAAGCATGCATACACCAAATCGTTTTGAGAGTTCTCGCAGCAAGCAGTTGACCTTTACGGTACAGGAGTAGATCCGATAATCGAGAATCGATATAAAAAAACGCCACTCAAATATATAGTATACAATCGTATAAAAATCCTTATTGCAAGATGTTCGTGTTGATTACCTATACACCAGTTAATCCTTTGGCTTTGCTCACATTGGCCATTGAGTTTTTTCTAATACATTTACTCTTTGTCCTTGTTGCACTCTATATCTATGTGCTTTGGTATTACTAATTAAATTATGCTAACACTTAATATGTATTCCAATAACAACACAATTGTGAGCAATAAATGCCATTTAATAGGCAATGAAAATAAATTATGGAATTATCTGTTAATTGATAATGAATAATGAAATGAATCAAATATTTCAGAATAAAATGCAAGTTTCAATTGAGTCTTAACTAAATCAATTTCCATTAACTAAAGTCAGTCATAGATATTAGTTCGTGTGAGAAAAATAGTTGGTAAATGTGTTCAAATGAAATAAAGCTGTAGTTGAACAAACGATGGTCAAGTTAATCATCTTAGATGCCAATAAATTGAACATGAAAACTAAATTAATAAACCAACAAAACCAAAAAAAAAAAAAAAAAATAATAATAATAACACTCTAAAGACAGCTTAAAAGACTTTCAATGTAAACTGATTAAATTTTGGAATACCAGACGCCCAATAGCCATATCTGAAATTGCTTAATTTATGATTGCTTAAAAGAAAAGTGAAAATAGTTGTGCTGGCAAAAAGGAAAAAGAAAGAAGAATTTCTTTTTAGGCTTCAAAAGGATGGCAACCGGTTTTGTGGTTTGTCTGGAAATTCTGGTTATCAGTCAACGCTTACTTTTATTTCTACATATATGTATATATATATGCGCATATATGTATACCTATATGTATATATATTTTTTTTTTTTTGGCTATCAGCAACCTATTGAGTTACTTTCTTTGGCGGCGGCAAATGTGGACAATTAGAGATGCGTGATAGAGTCGGAGTTGGACTTGGACTTGGTTGGTTTCTTTGATTTATGCATAATTAAGTCACGCCAATTGGTCGTTTGATCATGAGTTTGTTTATTTCTACAAACATTTTTTTCGTTTATTTGCATTTGCGTGTGTGCTTTAGGCCCGGCCGGTTTTAATTTTGGTTACAATTTCTACAACTCCTGGCTGTGGGCCACCCACTTTTTCTTAGACTTAGATTTTTCAAACAAACCAAAAATATGCATGTGTGCATCCGTTAACACGATAAGCATCTTTTTAGCCCGGCCTGCATTATATGTTTTATTGTTTGTGATGGTTAAAATGTGGGTCGAATTGTCGATTACGTTCACTTTTCCATCTTGCTTTACTTTTACTGTCAAACGAACCGAACGTGCAACCCAATTGTATATCAGTTCACTGACTTAAACTTCCAACAACAAAACAGCATCCAAAAGATGGTAAGAGAAAAAAAAGCAAAAGTTGCACCTGATTCTGTAATAAGAATTGTCTCAATTGGGCGTTTTTTGGTCAACTTGGAAAGCCACTTTTCTTCTTCTTGTGATTTTTGTTGCTGTTATTGTTGTTATTATTTTCATTTGTGAAAGTTGTTGTCCAACGACTAAGCCCGCTGCCTGTCAAAGGAGTCGCTGTTAGTCACTCGACGGTCTACAACTTATCAGCCACATGATGTCTATGTCGTCGACATTTGAGCTGCAGCAGCAATTTGGGAATTGGAATTGGCATTGCAATTGGTGGATAGATTTTCTCTACAACCATTATGGCCATCAAATGCTGTTAATATTTCACGATTTATTGCAAATTTATTTTCATGTCTACATGCCTGCTACCACCATAATCGTAACTTACGGCTAACCCAATCAGTTAACACTTTCTTAAGACACATCTCTTGATTGCATAATAATAACTCTAATTGAAATCATGAAATGGATTTATTCCCCTATCGGAAGTTAATGCCATGCACAATAAAAGAATCCAATTAGAGGCAGCTATTGCAACAGAGGAAATACATATATACATATATATAATATGATTTGATCTGAAAAGAAATTACTCGAACACTTGAGATTCATGGGGATTATTATAATAAACGAATGCATTAATCGCTTGTTAGAGGAAGCAGGCGGTTTTGAAAATCTGGAAATTTAATAAGATTTCAGATTAAGTGAATATATTTATTAATTATTTACTTTAGGAATTAACCTAGTTTGAAGATTATAATTATGAGGTTATAAGGTTACCAATTGAAAATCTTAAGTTGAAGTTATTTTTTCATTATGTAAGATTTGATCCGAAATACCCCAACAGTTAATATTGTTATATACTTGCATATTAAACTATTTTGAGGTTAGGTTTAGATATTAATATTTTATTATATACATCTTAATCATCTTCAAATACAGTTTCAAGGGACCAATAACCAATTTTACTTCTGTAAACTCTGATTTATTCTTTGACCAACTTCTATAATTTGCTGTCTAGTCATGGCCTCGCATTAGGCCTAATCAAATCAATCGTTTTCATAAAGTGGCTACAAAGTGACAGCAACAGGTAAAACTGCAATAGGTAGGCAGTCATCGTCATTTCGCATTTATTTCTAATAATTACTTTGCTCAATATTTGTGTTAAAATTTTATGATTATTGCAAAAGAAAAAGAAGAAAAAAAAATCGCAACAAAACATAAATCCAACAAAAAAAAGCAAAAAGCAATAGTGATTTTTCCGTGAAAGAGAAATCGCCAATTGGCAGTTGCCAAGGAGTTGGCCAAAATGTCATCAGAAGGGGGTGGCATGAAGGAAAAGTGCCAGTAAACAAAAAGTGAGTTGATGCCATCACCAGTAACTAAGTCAACGATGGTGAAAATAAAATGAAATAAAATAAAATCATAAATACATACATACATACATACATATGTACAACTGAAAATGGAAAATTGGAAAGAAAATGGCATTTCGCACATGAACATGAAGTGTTGTCAAAGCATTTGTCGAGTTGAGAAAGATGACAATTTTTATGCGTTTAGTAAATCAAACAGTTAATTACTTGATTTGGCAAAAGATTTGCGAAATGTGAAAACTTACTAAACTTACTACTAGCAAAAAAAAAAAATGCTCTGTTTTTGTTTTAACAAATTATAAACATGTATGTGTGTGCGTGTGTGTGTGAGTGTTTGTACAACCATTAGCAGTTGTTGCAGTCAGTGAAATGCGTTGGCGAAAGAAAAGTGAAATGTGAGTTTTAGAAAGGAAGATCAGCTTATGGCATGGCAATATATATATATATATATATAAAGTATGTATGTAATACTTCAGTATAACCCAATGGGAATTCAAAGATCTTGCTTCGTAGATGTAATTACCAACAACCTTGACTTATTAACACCTTATTTAGGGCTATATCGTATATACTTTATGGATCCATCATATGGTATATATGTACATAGGTACTCGGACTCACATATCTATGATGAAACTTAACGCCCTGTTAAGCCGTCTAAATGCAAATGGCAACCCTGGCGCAAATAAATGATGGGTCTCCCTCATATTCCCTCCTTTGTTGCCCTTTTTGGCCCATGGCTTTTGATTTAATTGTTTTTGTTTTGCTTTAGCCAGAGTTTGTGAAGCAGTCATCCAATTGCTTACGATTAACGTGTAAATAGCACGTGAAAATGTTGCAATTTTCAGTTTTTCATATACATAAGTATGAAAAGACACACATACACCGACTATACATGGCAGTTCCGAGGTTTGAGGCTAAGAAGAGGGGATTTGACAATGAGCGCCAGTTAATCGGCTACTTTGCATCTTTGTTAATTCTTTGTTGAGATGGGTGGAGGGGTTTTTGTTTTCGAGTTAACCATTTTGCTTTTGTTTTCCACATTTCACAGCATTTTGTTTTTTCTTCTTTTTCACCGCATCGAGTGAAATTAAGTTGGCAATTAAGACTAATTGGCTAACTGGTTGGGGGGCTGTCAATGTGCTACCACAAAGTTGAAACGGGAAGTGGTAGTAACCCAGCCCAACCCAAAACAAACCGAAAAAGTATTTAGAAAGAGTTTTGTTTAAATGAAATACTTTTCAATTATACAAATTCATAAAGTTATCACATCGATAAACTCATTCAAATTAAAGAAAGTTTCTGCAACATTATTGCCAAATATATCGTTAATTTTAGTAACAAAAAAAAAAAAAAAAAAAGGCACACACTAACCCAAATAGCTAAAATAGTAGTAGTAGTTGAAATCGATGATGATCATCTTCTACTATAGCATCAATCCCTCCCCCCTTTGCTGCTCCCCTCACAATTAAAATAACAATTGGCAAGTGGCAAGTGGCAAGTGGTAAGGCAAGGCAAGGCAAAGCAGCTGTAAGTGGCTTGCACTTTTCGCTTAAAGCTTTAAATGATTTAACTACAAGGAAAAACAAACAAACAAAGTGGCATTAGTTGGCCAGATTTGGGGTGCGCTCAGTTCAACAATTACAAATGGTTAAATAATCGAACTTACTGATACCCTGTAAAAAGAAAATTAATAAATTCCAATTGTTAATTGAGCTACTGAAATTGAAGAAATAAAAAGAATTTCAATGCTGTTTAAGAACATATATGTATATATACTTTTAATAGATTTTAACCATATACCTTTTTGATTCTTCAAATATAGGGTATATAAATTGGCTTTCAGTTTAAGCCAACAGCTGCAACGATGTGAACGTCGACGTCGCTCAATCTTAATCTTCCATCGTGTGCGGCTGCGGTTCTACCTTACCCACTCACACGCTCTCACTCTCTCTCTCTCTCTCTTTCTCTAGCTCCATCTGCATCTTCTTTTTCTTTTGCTGGGTCTCTCTCTCTCAAATTTACCTGTTTGGAGTTTTTGGTCATGACATTCGTTCAGTCTCTTTTAGACTTTTACCGCGTTCGGTTGTGTTTTGAGCTCCTTAGTTGCTGTTGTTGTTGTTATTGTTGAGGGCGCGTGCGCAACTGCCACCACCAACGGTAATTCGCTATATAGCCAAGAGCTTGGCAAAAAAAAAACCAAAAAAAAACCGAAAAAAAGAATCTTTTCTCGTTGCCTTTGCCATACAAATGTTAGAAAAGTTAATAAAGTGCAAAAATGTTTGTCGTTAAATTACAATTGCGCCCCCCTCTCTGTAGTAGTTGCAGTTGAACACGAATAGGCGCCTTAACAACAATTTGATTTGCGGTTCAACTTGACCCCCGTGTCCCCTTTTGGTAACGCTTTCGGTTGTAAAGTGAAAATTGTACAGCAGCCGCCAAGCAAAAAAAAAAAACCGCAAATCTGTGTGACGACTTTCTGTGTTAAAATAACAAGAAGACCTGACTAACCTCCTTGTACTAGTAGATAGTAACTCCTGCTGTCTAGTTGACGACAATTTCGGATTAGTGGCATACTTTTTTAACACCAGAATGTAAGTGACATGGAAAGTAACATTGTAACTACGGTGAATATGTGAGAAAAGTTTACAAGAAATTCCTAGAACTCATAAATAATTGGTAATAGAAACAAAAAAAATTCCTCTTGCTAATAACTGACAATAATCTGAAGTCTTTAAAAAATGCAGAAAATTAATTTTTAAAATTGTTCATAAATAAACTTAAAAAAAGTGAAGAGTTTCTCTTTAAGGAAGTTGAAGTCCATATATGTTGGTACATAAAAGAAGATTCATTTAAGAAATGAAAGCCATAGAAGTAGCAAAGGGGTTTAGAAAAGGAGAAGATGCCTTAAAGATATCAGAAATGGTTTAGATTTATATATTTGAACTGCTTTTAAAATCTTTAAAGCTTGGATAACTAATTTTTAGTTAAGCATTAATAGGTGCAACAGTCATCATGAATATACATTTAAATTATTTAAATAAAAGCTTAAAGTTATATATATCCTGAGAACTAAATTAGTTTAAAAACCAGATTTTAGAATTAATTAAGTTATAGCCATTTTTATGATTTCGATAAACATTTTTTATAAAATTTTTCCAATGTATAGTTGGTCAATTCTACCGCAAATTTTAAGCAGTAAAATGTTTACTTTTCCCAAAATACATATATAAGAATACTATTAACCAAATTTAGTTAATAAATTTAAATTTAAGAAACGTGGGACTACTTCCATAAAAATTATATATTTTATGAGATAAAAGAGTCAAATTTAAGGGTTATTAACCCCATAAATTAGATTTAATCCAAAATATGGAGCAAAAACTATAACTTTATATGCACAATATATAATTATATATGAAAGCCATCTTAAGATTTATTTTTTTTAATTGATTTTCAAACCTCTAGTTAAGCTGCTTAGACATTGGGTTGGGTCAGCACTTGTACTAATTTATGCAAATTAGTTGTTTCCCATAGACAAATAACTTTATTCATCATTCGGGCGAGTCCAATTAGCAAAGAAACTTGGACTTGGACCATAAAAAATATGTATTTGTTTATGTTCTTCCTCTTAGTGCTTGTCTTCTCTTTGGTTTTGTCTCTATTCCTATTCTAATTGAATGAAATTAACCCACTTCTGGGAGTGTTGTAAAAACTTTAAATGTATGTATGTACGTATGTATGTATGTGTATACATCATATAACTCGAATGTATGTAGCGGTCACCTAGCTTTGTCTCATTTTCATTATAATAATTGAGGTGCGTTGGTTCTGGCCAACATAGACAAAACAAAAAAGTTAATATGAATAAGATTGTTTTTTTTTCTTACCTGTCAAATTATGATGAAATTTAAGCCCAACTGAGAAAGCCTCCGGCAATAGACTAGAAATGTAAAATATTGAGGTAAACTCAAGCCCCCCGGCTGGGGCCAGCCTCTGCTGGCTTTTGTTTTAGGCTAATGTTTTACGATGTGAAATCAATCAATATAATAATAATAATGATAATAAAGAATGAACAGAAAGAATATGGGAAAATTGAACATTTACAATATGCTAATTTCGCATTGTAAGTTAAGACGCACTGTTCTTTTTGGTTAACAGTTAGAACCGCCTTTTGTGACCAAAAATTTAGAGCGCAAAAATTTCAAACAAATTTTTTGGTTGGCAATAAATTTTGGCCGGCTTGAAAAGCGTTTCACATTGTCTAAGCAACAATAAGGCAATGCTGTTGTTGTTGTTGTTGCCATTTCTTTCTTAAATATTTTTTCTATTTTTGGGTCAAGTTTTGGTGTTCAAGTTGATTAAGGTGCTCTCTTTGGTTTACGATCTTAGTGGCGGACTCTTTTTATACTTATTATTATTTTTTGTTAGTTTTTATTTTTATTTTTTTTTTTTTGCCGTTTGCTCCCGTCTTCCCGGTAATTGCAACAGGTGTATGTGTGTGTGTTTATGTGTGTGCTGGAGTGTTTTTTGATTGCTGCCCAGCATGGCATGATGGCAGATTGTTAATAGTAATAAAAATCTTAATGGTAACCGCACGCCAGTTTCTGCCAGAGCTCGTTATGGACACCATTATGACAGAATGCGAGGTGTATGTAACTAACAGCAGCGACAATTGCCACCAAACAGCAGCACACTTGGCTAAAATCAGAGAAAACTAACTGAACTTATATACACACACACACAGACACACACTAATGCAAAAATTGCTAAATAAAACTGTTGCAACGAACCATAAACACTCTTAAAGTAGGCCTAAATAATGCATTTATACATATTAAAAGTGTTGGTATTATCTTTTATTGAGATTTGGTAAAAACTCTTCTTTAAGAAGGTTGGGAAATGAAAACCTGCCACATATCCATTCACTTTACTACCAATAAAGACCTCCTGCTAAGACCTTGACTTGTCTATAACAAAACAACTTATTTAGCACTCAGCTTGATTTTGGTTAATAATTGATTTGACTGTTTTGTAAATTGTTTTATTGGTAAGCTAAAAGCCTACTTAGTTTCTCATAGAATACTTTTGGAATCTAGAAAACTTTAATTATAATTTAAATTCATTTTTTTGGAATTGTAGAATACAATTAGAAAATTATAAGTAGTTTTTTCTTAAAGTGCATAAGCTATAAGAAATTAGTTAACCTTTATTGTTCCATAATAAAATCAAAGAAAACTAACTAACTTAGTTAGTTGTTGATAAATATATATAGTTAGTTAGTTTTATTTGCTAGGAGTACCCTAGTTCCAGTGATCCTCTTTTATGAAATTATGATTTGGTTTTCCGTGAGGTTATTTTAATTGCATGCAGAGCAGCAGCCGGTCGGGGCAATTAGAAGTTTGTTGGCCTGCGAAACTAACATTGAATATACAATAACAAAAAAAAAAAAAAACAATAATAACATCCAGCCAGCCACCTCATAACGAATTGTTGTAATCATAATCATAAAAAAAAGAGATAATGTTTGTCTTCTGGTTTGCAACAACAAATCATTTTCACATCTCTCGACATTTCTATTTTTACTAGCTCTGCCCCCCATCACCCCATTCTGACGCCAGGCAAAGGTTCATTAAACCATTGTGGTCTAAGACCTGAGAGTGTGACTAAAAGATACCACAAAACTTCAGTAAGAAAGTCGCCGTTCAGCTCAGTCTCTGGTTCGGTTCTGTTCTGTTCTGTTTGGTTATGTTGTGGTTACATATACAAGATAGACGACAGACGACAAAGTTGGCTTCCGTTCTCAGATTTTGTCATCGGCTTACATAATGTGAGCACTTGGCTCAGCCAAGCGCATCCCGGGTCCGGCAATATGTATGTACATGTCTTTATGGATATCATAGACACGTTTCTATGGCTGCCATCTCCCCCTGTTTCAACTCCCTTTAAATATTTTAGCCAAAGAGCCAGTGACTGTTAGTGTTAGACCATAATTGTGTTGACTTGTAACTTGTATGTACGTATATATATGTATGTATATATGTATGTACATATTATAATCGCCCCTTTCTTTTTACCTAACTGTTGCAATCTGTTTTGTTTTCTCTCGTTCGGTTTTTTTTTTTTTTTTGTTTTTTCTGTTTGGTCATGTTCATGTTCCCTTGTACATGATCTAAGCAAAATTTAAAAGATTTGTTATTTTGCATGTGCCAACATGTGGGAAACATGAAGAGTGAACTGATCCGATCCTGTATAGATTATCACAAATCTCTTTCCCACAGTTATACTTACAATTAATTAAAAGTTAACGCCCAAAGAATGCAATTAATATTATTTATGTTTGCAAGTAACTAAACTATTTATGCTTGTTGCAATATAGGCACATTTTTTTCTCACAATGACACACCTATATATATATATATATGTATATGTATCTATGTCCATAATACATAACGGATAAAGTATTGCCAAAGCGCATTTAGAACGAAACCAAAAACAAGTGCCTCAAGTTCCAATTAAGGCGTCTACCTGCCCGTTAAGCCGGTCTAACAATGCCAGTAATGCACCACATTGGGTATGGCTTTTGTCTGTGAACTCTTTTGGGTGGGTCACCACCAAGCTCCACTCCACTCCACTCCACTCCACTCCACCCCATTCCACTCCATCTGGCTGTGCTTGGTTGGTTTTACTATATTAAACAACCAAGAATTGTTGGTAAACATAAAAAACAAAAATGTTTAATTCTTAAGAACACAAACATAATTCTCTGACTGGCTGGGGAGGGGACGGGAGACTGAAGTCGGTTCAGTTTGTTTATTCTTGGTTCAGCTTCAGCGGTCTGCCGCTCGATTCTCTTATATGTAATAGACATGAAATTTTACTTTGATATGTAGATAGATAGATAATGCACCGGAATTGCCTTCCAAAGAAATAGGTATTCTAAATCATCGAATCGAAAATTATGGGAAGGAAGGTTTTGTAAAGGAACAACAATTCAATCTTAGTATTAATAAATTTTGGTTTGTTTTAATTCAACAAGGAATGCATCATTTAATAAATTTCCATAATAGGTTAAAATTGGCTTATATGATAATAATATGACATCAATGGGTTAAATGCCGTTTGAGAGTTGTTGGCAATTGAATTTATTTCAAATATTTAACATTATCTAAAAGAAAGTGTCTGGCTTTGTCTTTGACTTTTGTTTTCCTAGTTGTCATACATATTTCAAATGGAAAAACTCCCACAATATTGTTAACTCTTTGTACATTGTGGACTTCCTAGATGAATGTGTGTGCGCGTGTGTGTGTGTGTGTACTGGCGCCTTAAGTTATAATAAATTATGTGTTGCCAATCCTCCCTCCCACCTTTCCTTTTATGTTAGACGTCTTTTGTGGTGAAAGTGAGCCTATGCGAATTCTTGATGAAATGAAATTTCCTATTTGATTAACAATTGTGCCATTGTGTTATTACAGAAGATAAACAATCAAACAATTCACAATAAGCAATCAGTACGCACTGTCGGAGAGACAACAATTGGCCACGCATTGTCATCATAATGGAGCCGAATCACAATCCGCATCCGAGTGCCAATATGCTGTAAGATATCTCTCGTCTACTCATCGTATCCGCATCTGTACAAACCACATTTCATTTATCAAAAACCAAAAATAAAAAAACTCACAAAAACACAAAACAAACAAAAGTAACTCGAACTTGCATTCGACTTGGTCTGGGCAAACAGGAAACAATTGTTGCTGAAGAATCATCAGGACGCAATCTATCAAAACCAACTACAATCCCAGCCACATTCAATATCAATGGCGGATAGTAGAGAACGTATACGTGGTCCTTCGCGGGATGGTAGGGAGTTCTTGACCAGTCCACGTCAAGTCTTGCGGCGTTTGATGCTATTGTCGGAGGGACGACAATATCGTGAGGCTGCCGGTGTGGTGGGTCGGCTGGGTCCATCGGTTCTGCGTTCAGTAATTGCTGAGTTGCCTCTGGATTTACTTCTAGAACATTTGCCACATAGTGCTTATTTGCTGGAATCTTTCTTTTCGCGGTGAGTTGTTAATTTATTTAATTAAATATTTCATTTAGCTGATGGTCATCGTTTTTAGTCTCATTACACTGAATACTACACCCAAACCAGAGGTACCCAGCGAAACAGTTGCCTTTCAATTAGTGCGGCTCTTTGCCAATCCACATGAGTCTGGTTTGCGTCAGCGTTGCACTAAATTATTACAGGCTCTGGCCCAATATGAGCCCAGTTTGCGTCAGACTCTAAGGGAACGTCGTCGCAGCTTTGATAATGCCGTTCAGGGTCTTGGTGTTCATGGCCTGACAACGGATGCCTCTGGTCAGTTGATTTCCCTGCATGTTGCTCTTAAGGCAGAATTACAACGACATGTGGACACCTATAAAATGGCCATACATAAGCTGGAAGAGCTAAGCATGGTAACGGTCAATCAGGATCCGGCACATTCCTCGCACCAGCGACTTTTGGCCATTAACTATGGCGATATACAACAGCGTTTGATCGATAACAAGACTCTGTTGACCATGTTGGATAAGCCGGCATTGAAACAACTTTACACTCTGGTAGAGAATCTAAGCACTCGTGTGGAAAACGACAAGGAGGTGCTATCATGCGTGGGTCAGGTGAAGCGTCTAGATGCCCAGGCTCATGTGGAGAAGCGCCCCGCCGCTGGCCTACTCATGAATTTCTCACGCGGCTGTGAGGTGGTTCTTCACATGATGGGTCCAGAGAGTGTCCCGCCCAGTCCTTTGGCTATGAATAAGACAACAACGAATGGTGGTAGCAGTTGCAGCGATGGTTATCATTCAGATGATTCGGCCAGCGATGATGGCAGGTAAATGAAGAGCAGCTCTTGGCCTAGTTTATACTTAATGTTGTTGGGGTCACACCCACGCACACACATACTCACTCATTGGTATTTCTACTTTCTATGTACAGTGAAATGGTGTCACTCTATCGAAATTTGTATATCGAGAATCGAGCAGATGCCCTGGAGGCGTTAGACAGTTTGCCCCAGTTGAAACATGTGCACAGTTTGAAGGGTAAAATACTCTTCTCCATGATTGTGGTAAGTTTGTTTCTACATATTTCTACACTTTTATGTTTTTACTCAAATCAACTTGAATCAATCGGTTGCTTCTAAAACTGTATGGTAATGCTTTTAGTTCATTACGATAGAAAGACTCTCAAACAGTGGTAGTAGTTCTAAATAATAACAGCGAAAGCTATCACTTAAAACTGTAAATAATAAATAATTATTTCAAAATTAATCTCAAGTAAAATAGATTATTTGCGTAAAAAAATCTAGGAAAGTGAGTCTCAAATATTTATTTTCTGCCTCTCCAACTGTTGGTGTAGAAACTATTGTAATTGCTCTCAAACTGTTGCTGGTACTTGCAAACATTGAACGTACTGACAACAAAACTGTACATTATGACTCCCAAACTACATGCGATTGTGGCTTTCAAACTGCAATTTCACTCAAGAAGACTCAGAATTGATCCGAAACTAAGTTAAACCCGTCACAGTCGATTTCAAAATTATGACTTTCAATTTTAACAAAAAGGAGCCAATGGCAAGGCAATTTGAAATGTTGAATGCCCACGTAAATTGATGCTTCAGTTAGCAATCCTGTCAGGTAGCGAAATTGTTATTGCAAAATATCAATTTGCATCGCTATCATTAAATGTTATAGAAGAAAACGAACGCAATTAAAGGCAAGGAAAGGAAAGTGAATCGCCAGCCGCAAGCCGCTAGCTAAATAACTGAGAAATTACGTTGGCGATGGATCTTTCGATGGTATCTTTACACTTTAAGACCTGTTGTATATATATAAATATATATGTATGTTTGTATGTGTGCGTGTATATCTATGGGGATAAATAACTTTCGATGGCACGAAAGATGAATGACACCGCATCAATTGGCCAGATCTGACAATCAGTTTGGACTTGAACACAAAGTGGGCAGCTATTGCCAGCCTTGTTAATGATTGTTATTTCAATTTTGCCCATGTTTTAGCTTTCTTTTCGCCTATGTCACGGGATGCGGGAACGGAAAGTGCTGGAAGTGCGACGAGTTCTTAACTGTACACTGGATAGCAGCAATGAGTGTACTCTAGCATTGGATAGAGCTGTGCGCCATCATTTACATGAGACCATCGATAGTTTTCCACTTGGTGAAATTGAACGTTCTGTCTTTAATCAGGTATTGTCGACATTGCATGAATATCCCTGCCTGGAAACATGTCCATCCCTAACGCATTTTGTTAGTGCCTGTGTCCGTTTGGCTTGGCGTATGATCAATCAGAAGGCGCCATATTATTTGGATACAGATTTTAATTTGGGTATGAAAAATAAATAAGATTACATGAAATATAAATATGAATGCTAATTTTAATATTTATACTTATTATTATGTAGGATTCTTACGTCCAGAGAAACATGAACGTCATTCACAATCGGATCGACGTTCGGATTTAATAAAGGCTTTTCTCTGGCCTGCTCTAATGCAGAATAATCAGTGTGCCTTCAAAGCAGTAGTGGCCACATAATGTGTTTTTTTTTTCTTCTTAGCATAAATTAAGTTATATATTATACAGATATATATATATATACATATACATAAACCCTAAACATACTCTTTTATAAGCATAAAACAATATGTACAATAAAATTAAAAATTTAACTTTAATTTAAATTTTAATTAAGCGTAGACTATGGGTCTTAAGCGTACACACTGACTACGCTGCTTATTGGTACAGAGTAGCGGATGTTCCCCATAGAACTCAACTATATGACTGGGCGATGCAAAATGAAGTTCATGGGGTTTCTCTTGCCCGATGCCAAATAGTTGTCGATGTCCATGAATTTGTCGTACAAATAAATGATAAAATTCATTTGCCGCATAAATGCTTACAATATATTTAATATAAAGATCGGCAGCCTTGAAGGGTCGCACTAAACAAGAGCCATCTTCACGGCCAACTAACATATGCTCGGCCATGGAACGATTTACGGTAAAATAGTATGGCTCTGTCTCAATGCGACGATCTTCAATCTCCACATAATTGGCATCCGCATCATCTAATAGAAAAATGGATAAACTTAATATAATTGGCAATCGTTCATTGAGTTATAACGAGAACTCACCCACTATGACATAATCGTGTTGTGCTACTCGTTCACGATCAACAATATCGTCAACAACTTGATCCGGAACCCGTTTACCCGTTTCAATATCAATAACATCAACAACGTCATCGCTACCCTGCCTTTGATAATCCCAACAACAATGCCGACAACTTCGCTCCGTTAAATTGCTAAAGAAGCGGGCAAAAAGATTTTGCAAAACAGTCCAATAAACCCGGGCACACCAACAGCACATGGTAGTCGTCGAAGACTCTACTTATATTCCAAAATCAATTGTGAAGAACATGCGCCATATCTTTAACCACGGCGCCAGACTAAAGTAGACTGAACACTACCAATTCAAAATAACCCCAACCTAGAGTAGAGCCGGCTCGACTCTATCTCTCTCTCTCTCGCTCTCTCTCTGTCTCTGAAGCCCTCTCTCCTTCTCCCTTTTTCTCTCATTTGCTGTTCATTAATTAAAATGTGCTTAGTGCTTAGCTCAGCTGTGAAATAAATACAAATGACCATATGTAAATATCATATAAGTTGAAGAGATATGCTATATAAATAATAAAAATATATGACATTTGTGTATGTGAGGGGTTGCTTGTTGTTGGGTAATTCAATACTCGAAATTTTTGTTTTGTTTTGAACAAAAAAAAAAAAAAGAAAAAAATGCAAGCAAGTGCAGATCTCATGTGCTCATCCTCATCTCCACTTCCATTCCCGTTGACATTATCTTTACGAGTTACTCATCGTATCCGATGTGCTTCTGTCTCAATTCTTGTCTCATTTGTTGCGCTTCTTGAATTACTTTAGGGAACTCTGTGATCTCTTATTACATGTGCACTCATAAGCGAGACATGTTGGAGCCAATGTGCCTAAAGCGCATTCGTAATTCTTCAAGACAGAGACTTTATATAATTCTATCATCTTAATTCTTTGCTGCCGACCTTGGGCATAAGACGTGGGGTTGATCGTTTCAAAATAAATATCCATATCAACATATGTGAAAATTGAAAATAACAGAATGTATTATGGGAATTATCGATTTATATGTTGGAAATTTCCTTGGTATGTGCACATTCAGATTAAGAATCGGAAGTTGGGTGGGACATATGAACAGAAGAAGTTATTGACCCAGTAAGAGATATATGAGTAAGGGAACGTTTGATAGGAACAAATTGAAGTCGTTTATTAGTGACGAATATCAAAAGGTTGTTTTTATAATTTGTAATTTATATATATTCCAGGAAAAGTATCCATTACAACTAAGTTATATTATAGTTTGATTATTACCTCTAATTTTCCATTAGCAATTTATCAACTAACTTTTAAATTTTATAGAGTATCTCCTTTATTGTTTCGTTAAAACGAATTTTGAAAGCATTTTTCCAAAAAAAAAAAAGATACCATGAAGAACTTTTGAAAATTCTTTCAATAATTAAATCTTTTCTAATGCTTTAGCTTGGACTCAAACCATCTAGCAAACCATTGAAAGCTTTTCGTTTTGCTAAAGTTTTTTTTCGCGCAGCTTTGCCTCATCGTTAGCCGAGCAATAAATAAGAGGGAATATTTGAAATTTAATTGTGAAAATGCCATAAACTAAGTCCGATTGCTATTAAATCGATTTTGTTACCAAAAAAAAAAGTTTTCCGTGTTTAACCGAAAATGGGCGTTTAAATGGCCACCCAATGGGGGGCACGTGTTATTTGGTGGCGTGGCACTTGTATCATTAAATCCGTTAAGACGGCAATATGTATGAATATTACGTATACGCCACTTAATCGATTGCAGCTATATAGTGTAGTGAAACCAAGAAAAAACATAAATAGTTTCCAAATTCGAAATTCTAAATTGGAAACAAAATAGTACAAAGAATCACAGTCAGAATTATTTTTTAGGTTTGTTTGCTAATTTTAAATCGAATCGTCTATTTGCTTATCAAATAGTCAAACAGAGCGGAGACAGAACTCTGCAGTCTTGTCACGTGCGTCAAATGTCAATAAAAATGATATTTTCAGTATATATAAAAGCATTAATAACAATACAATACGATATGATACGATACAACTGACGATCGCGCAGCACAGTAGCAAACTACAACAACAAGAGCGAACAATTAATATGCGGCCAACAAAAAAAAATATTTTGTTGATGAACTGCTAACAAGTTGACGGATACGAGGGCCAATGTCAGGGGCTGGAGCAAAGGCATGGGCAGGGTTTAATGGCGGTAGAGCTCATAAAACAAACAAAATGGCACAAGAAATTGATTTTGGCCATATAATTGACTGAGAGCTGCGTTCACTTGGGCACATTTCACATCCGTGTATAATTCATATTTAGTTTGCCTGGTTGAGAGGGATTCAATGTCAGTGAATAGACGAATGTGACGCCCCTGTTAGGCACTCCCGACTTGGATCTTACTCCTGTCAATGGGTCAACCACTTGGGCCATCAATTTCAATCGACATCGATTGATTGAAAGTGCCGTCAAGTTATGCCGCCACAGACCATTTATTAAAAAGTCAAAGAACTGTAAAGGAAAAAACGAATATAAATCTATACACAATTTCATTTATATCTCAATTATGTTTGTCCCTGAATATGTAACAAAAATAGATGAAAAATCTCACACACTCTCTCTGACACACACACACTCTCTTTCTCTTCTCTCTCTCTCTCTCTAAATCTCTCTTCCCTGCGGTGGTAAACATTTTTATTATCCCAAAACATATTTTATTTGCCTTATGTTTCAGTTTTTTATGATTATTTCCGCATAGAACTTCAGTTTGATGTCAGTTAGCCCTGGGGGCAGCCATAGAATTGCAATCCGAAAACGAAAACTCACCACAAACACCAACTCGAGGTGGAAGGTTTCGGGGGGCTTGTCGCCTGATACACGAACCAAGCAAAATTAACCTCCGATTCGCATTCCGATTCCGATTCTGAATCGTGCCAAAGCGTTCCGTTCGCGCATTTTGCCATCGAGCGTTGGCCAGCGCGGAAGATTTTTCCGCCTTTGACGCGGTTATTATTAAAAATAATAAAATATATTAAAATTCAAAGCCAAATAATTTGTTACAGTATATATGCATATGTAAAATTAAGCTACATCACAAAAACAAAAAGAATATCCTAAACTGAGTGCCATAAATAATATTTATTGTATGCGAATTTGTTAAACGAATTTGAATTTTGTTTTGTCAATGAATTGTTCGAAACTAAAGTTTTCCATCAAATCAATTTTATTGCCAACGAAATCGAAAAAAGTGTCAATTGAATTAGCGCTTTATAACACCCCAAGAAACCCAAACCAAATCAAAAGAAGAGAGTTGATCAAGGTGCAACAAGTGTTAAGCGGTTCAAGCAAAAATTTAAAAGGGGCAACAATAGGTAAAAGTTGTGGAAATGTGAAATTGAAAAACCATATACATATATGTGTATGTATATATGTAGGTACATAAATATACTCAAACAAGTGTTTTGTGACAGTTTAAGTGAATTTTCGACTAATTAATTGGCAACAATTTTTAATTGAAAGGTAATTAAATCATAATAAATTTATAATTTTCTTCATCTTCTTTCTCACTGTTTAGGTAAACAATTTGCGGTTCGGAAGTTTATGATTACACTAAATAATTACTTTGCTTCATTTGTTTAAATAATTTTGTGCTTCGAACATATGTTAAGAATCAATAAAATAAAACAAAAACAAAAAAAAAAAAAAATACCCGCACACGGATAACCAAAACATAAGTTTTATGCTATCCGCTGAATATTTAAATATTTACACACACAAAAACTTATCAACTTTCACCTGTTGCTTCGTTTCTGATACACTTTCGTGCGAGTATATACATTTCGGTTAGTGGTTATATATATTTGATTAGCTTGATGAGGAGCGAGTTTGTTTTTCTCCATTTGTTCATCGGTTTCAAGGGTGGAAGTTGCAAATTTGCTATATACATAAGGGAGTTAACCCGGATGTGTAAATATTTTATAAAAACTATAATAGAGATAAGTAAAAATATGATTAGTAAAATGATTTTGGGTCACCATTTATCGATTTATCTGACTTTTTTTTTATCTACTATGTTTAAGTCTTACATAATTCTAATTGTTTATGGTAATTTTTTGTTAAGTCATTAATATAATCAATCATAACTTGATTCCTAAAGAGTATTTAGACTACGCACAGCTAAAGATAAACAGTTGGACTAGTTTATTTGTTTATTATTTAAAACAATTATTAATTGGCATATCCGTGGCCATCATCATAATCATTATGGATTCCATCAATCCATCTCTTAATGGTTCATTTAATCATTTTTGAAAATCAAACAAATTAGCAAAATTGCATTCAACACACACGAGTTTCACCTGTTCTGTCTGCCCACGCCCCAGAATACGCCCTTCAAAGTGCATTCTGTTTGTAGTTTTACTATCCCGCTGTTTGAATTATGGTAAAATTGATAAATATTTGTTTCATTAGTAGAATTGCTCAAAATAAATCGACCGAATCTTTACCGCTCAACAATTGACTATATCTATGTTGATTTTATAAAAACCGCAAAAAATTTATTGCATCTGGTGCATGGAAAATCTTTGAGGAGACAAATATGATTCGAGATGAGACGAGACAAGATTAGATGAGTCAAGTTGTGTTGCCATCTCTTGATTGCGTCTTTGTGTATAAATTAATTAAATTAAAAGTTTCCGGTTAAGCCTCCAAATGCCAATTGAGGCAAAAGTGCATTTTTATGAATGTATGTATATAGGATTATAAAAAGGTAGTGACATGCAACTAACTGTGCAACCGAGTTGCAAAGAATATTCCATTTAACAGACAAGGTCAATTGCGCCCTTTATCCACTTAACACGACTTCATTTATAAAGAGAGACCACTAAACTAATTTTCTCGTTATAGATATTAGATTTAATATTAATATGAAAATGTTCCCTAAAACCTAAATAAATTGTCTTTAATAGGAAAATTCTACTTGTAATTCATTTCGAGGGGGCTCTGGGTCCTCTACAGACCATTGAACTGGTAACTTCATTAACAGTACAATCTTTATATGTATTTATGTATGTATATAAACATATATACATATGTATTTCTGGCACGTTTCCAAATGGTAGAAGAAGACCCTTTGATTTGGGCCTCTGCAACATGTGTGCAACGATGCGTATGCGCAACATTCATTAGGCTGGCACAAGTTGGCACCCAAAAACCCTCCTTTTTTGTCTATATGTATTTGTAACTCGAATTGCTTCTATAAATATATTGAAGGTAGATTTCGTTAAACGACATTCAACACTTGCCAAAATTCAATAGGCATCAATATTGCGAGTATTGCCAAAATCAATACAAGCATGGAGTTCGAGGTGGACAAATCTGATTTCGAATTGATTATTTGAATTAAAAGTAAGTCACGAAACCCGTAAACAAGAAAATTGAATATTTTAGCATGTCCATCATTATGATGATGAGGTGGCAAGAGGCGGGAGAAACATAAATGCTTCCAATTAGCATCCAATTAGAAAATAAATGTGGCGCTAATTATTTCCGCAAATTTGGTGTCTGCAATCATTTTCACTGGAGGGCCAGAAAATAAATGAATAAAAAAAAAACTGTCGCAGATTTATGCGTTCAGCTAAATTTATTCCAATTGGCCCCCATCCCTGAACCAACTAATTTACCTCCCTAACAAAAAATTTCCCATCCCTTTTCAATGTGTGCATTTAATGTGCAGTTGACCTTGATGTCAACAAAAGACCAAGTGTCAATATTTTGACAGCAACCCCACAAGCTAAAGCGATGAGCCAAGGGTCGACATCCGCCTGCACATGATGAATATGTTGGCTACATGCCGCAAATCCCCAATGGATATGGATGAATTTGACATTGTCTAGGGTATGGGGGAGAGGCAGAAATATGTAGGTAGGAGTGTGTGTGTGTGTGTGTGTATGTGTGTTTGTGCGGGTGTGTGTATATATGTTGGGTGTGTGGGCGTGGCTTACCTAATGTTGACATCACTTGGCCATTTAATGGCACCCTTTATGTCTTTTTTTTTTACAACATGATAATAAAGAGCTTTTGCACTCAGTCGAGTGGAGTTGAAGTTAACGGTAATTGAGGGTCAATTTAAGGCTAGAATGGATGGTATATGGCCAGCAATCAAATGATAAACACCTGCACATAAGCACAGTCTAAATCTTGGCTTATTGATAAAACCAAAAATTTGTTGAGATGAGTATAAAAAATATACTGAAAAATATGAGAGAAGATGGAGACGGATCGAATACTGATTATGGCAAACTTTAACATATTCAAATTCTTTCTTAACGGTCATTAAATATATACATATATATATTTTCCTAAATACTTTTCCTAAACACTTTTTCTATTATGAAAAATGTGTTCATTTTTCTGTGTAAATTCTTTACATTTTTTTTGCTAAAATTTCATGTGTAATGAAATAAATTATTGTTCTATTGACCTTGACGTTAACTATATGTATATGTATATAGTATTTCTATCCAACCACCCACTGTGGCAATTACATTTGTTCAACTGTTAGAAGGCGAAACTCTCAATTTGCAAGTGGCTTGGTTCTCGGTACGTGCAACAAAACATATTCCAATTGCATTAAATTTGCATTGATCAAAAGTAAATATAAATTGAGTGTGCGGCACACACTCCCTCGACAACATCTTCTTTATATATACATACTATACTATATTATATGTATCTTCATCTCTCACCACTGCCCTTTTTCTCATTTCGTTTCTGTACATAACTTTCCATTTGTCTGAGCATATAAACATTCATAATGCAGTTGGTGTTGCAGCTTCTAGGCATGGATTAGTCCCCTGAAATTATGGCTGTGTTACTATAGATAGAAACTGTTGCCTGTGCGTGAGAATATGGCCATGACTGGCATCTTAAGTGGATTACTTGAAATGAGTGTGAGTTGATAGTTTAACAGGATAGGAGAGGAGAGTCCCTCTATGGACAACAGTAATCGAAAGATGGCAAGGTGGGGTTCGGGTCCCATGCCAAAAAGTGATGAAAAATTATTAAATACCAGATACAAAAATAGATTAAAATAGAGGAAATCAACATACTTATACAGTTTTATTTCTGTTTATATATATCTATATATATATATATATATATATATATTCATTCATATATACGTATTTGTCATCGGCACATCATTGCCAGGGTCAAAACCAAGCACATTCTATTCTGCACGTGGCACTTCAGAGGGAAATCAGTGGACTGTACGGATACTGGGGAACGAAAAATTTGCCTATAAAGTGTCGCCGATGTGCGCACGATGCACATTATTTTCGGTCTCGTGGGTCTGTCGAATGCCCATTTGATGGTTGGTCACTTATACAATATAGAAACATTGCTGTCAGTCGGTCTGTTTGCATAATTAATAAATTCCAAATGATGGCAGCATGCATTAATTATGTTGAGTCCATTGAGAAAATGAATCAAAAAATAAACAACATCATTAAATGCTGTAATCAGAGCTTGAAATAAACTTTACAGTCATCATTGGGTTAAGCTCAAGTGATAATTCAGCCTTTTGGCACCCGCTAGATAGTCCAGATATGGTATATGAAAATATTGTTTATTGATTAATATCATTAAGGCCCCCCATATGTATATATATACTCGTATGTATGATATGGCATAGATAGATCATTCACTCGTTGCGGCAAACTATCTAATTGATGACTCATAATTTGTTTGCGGCCCAACAAAAACACAAATATATTTTGGAAAAAAGTCGGTAATTAAAAGTCTTTGTCGGAGTTCTACAAACATTTCCAGCTGCAAATGGATTAAACGGGTCTGTTCTAGTTTTATAGAAATTGCCAAGAGATAGCTATAGAATGTCAAATTAATGTGATTACATAAGAAATTTTATTCATTTGGAATACATATTTGTCCAGGTAAATATGTTCAGATACCTCAGGTTAAATCAATGCTATATATTATTCAATTGTATTTCTTTGTGTCTGAGAAAATAAAAGATATAATTATAAAGGCGTTACTAATCGTACTTAATCATACACTTACAGTATACAATATTGTATAATGACATAATTTTTTTTAACCACTCACGCCATAAAAATATATTTATTAAATAAACATTTTTAATGAGCTTATAGTTAGTCATATACCCCCTATAGATTTGACTAGTGTACAAAAAAATGTACTTATTTTAGGCAAATGGTTTACTATAGCTGAATTTCTAACTCTTTCGGCCAAAAAATGGCCAACTTAGAGCCTATAGAAAATTGGTGAAATCCTTCAAAAGAAGGACAACGGACAAATCCTTCGAAGGTACCTCTACTTCGGAGGGCTCCAATTTAGTCAAATCTCGTCCGATTTTGAAAAACTATATCTTTATTTGCTTCTTAGAACTGCCATTTTTAATTAGCACAAAAATCTGGAAAACTAATTTTCGACCCGATTTTTGCAAATTTTAACGATGGTTACACTGCAAAAAATTGCAAAAATCCGAACAAAATTTTTTTTCCAACTTTTTTCAACTTTTAATGCAGTTTTCTAATATGGAAATTATCTAGAAGATTGATGTAAAACTTTTCAAAATCGGCCAAAAGATGGCCTACTTAGAGCCTATAGAAAATTGGTAAAATCCTTCAGAAGAAGGACAACGGACAAATCCTTTGAAGGTACCTCTACTTCAGAGGGAATTTTGGAAAACTGTAAAGTAAACCTTTTTAGAATAGCCATTTTTAATTAACATAAAAATCTGTAAAACTTATTTAAATATAAGAAAATTAATTTAATATATTTAATATATTTATTGGTACAGGGTATACTCCAAGTTGGCAGGGTCGACTTGCATACTTCATTCATTATAATTTTATTATAAATTATTCTATTAACTAAAATTTTCTATGTATTATGGATTGTTAGGCAAGATTTCATGAAATATTTAAAAATCCAGACTTTACACATATTATATAAAGTAATAGAAAGGAAATGGAAACATACCTTATTAGTTCTACTCTATAATGTCTAACAATATATTGAACCATTTTGAGCGATTTTGTATCCATATATAAATTTCTATAGCCTACTTTTTCCATCATAAATAAAAAACTTGAAATAATGAATTGGCTTGAATTGTTTGTTGGCCATGGCTTACCTGATCAGTTGCACGTCGTCGCTTGACAATCCTTTTGCCTCTTCTAACGTCATTGGCCAAAAATGTCAAAATGTGAAATTAAATAAATATCGAATATTTTATAATTTTCCATCTTTTTGTTTATTTATCAATGCGCACTACGATCGCCCGTTTGCCGTTTGTTACTGGCCATTTATAGGTCTCATGTTATAAAAAAATTAGAAACAAATACGAGTATGAATATACATATACAGTATATATATATATATATATATATATATATAGATATAAAATTATATTAAGCAATTCAATATAAGACTTAGATCGTTTAAATGCAAATGTTGCTTAGCATTAAAAATTATTTAATGACAGCCTGGTCGGAGATGGGTTTTGCTTATAATGGTAAGAGGGGTGGAGAAGAAGGTAAGGGGGTTATAGTCACATTACGCAGCCTGCATTAATTTATGTGCAACTTTGTTGCGTTCACGAACTCCCGCAAGATGACGACACAATGCGAATCACATCCGCCGGAAATGAGCAACTTCTGTTCAGGGTGGTCTTAAGTCTTAAGCTATCTAAAATAAACTTTTTAGATGTTGTTGTTGTTGTTGTTGTTACTGCTATTGCGATTGTTTAAGAGCCTGACACTTATTAAGTTTCAACAAAGTGCGCCACTTGTTGGCCCCTATGCGTTAAGTGGGTTTAACTACAATGGCAAAAACATAACCACCAAGAAAAAGGGATAAGGATAAATAAGGAACATCATCCACAAATGGTCACGTAGTTTTTTTCTCCCGTTGACTGTCCTTAATGAACAGTCCCACACATCATTAGTTGACTTTGGTCCGTCTCCAGTTACAGCAATTGACAGAAGCCTGTAGGCATACTTTTTGAGGGTATTGTAATTAAATTTAATTGCCACTCTTGATGATAAACACGATTTCTGACTTATGAGAGTGGAAAATTGACAGTGACAGTCCTTGCAGAAGGAAGTTGAATTTGTTAAACCAGCAAAGTAATGAGAGAATTAAGAGAAATCCAATTTAAGCTTAGTTATCCTTCAACTTGAGAGTCTAAGATGTAACAAGGCAAAAATAATGGGAAAAACTCAACAATCCAGAGCTCTAATTATAACTTGGAAAACTCAAAAAGTATGTGAAAATTAACCAAATAAGAGTTAATTAAAAATTTTACTTATATCTGATTAAATGGTTTAAGCCAGCTTCCTTTCATATTATACCGTTATATAGAGTGAGAGGTGAGAGAGGGAGAGAGAGGCAGAGGGAGGTGTATAATGAGTAAGAGGCAGGCTTTGTATCAATCAGACAATCGTCTTGTTCCCCTCTTTTACTGATGCATTAGAATTTTATTTGTCTTTAGAGTTTTATTTGCCCAATATTACTTAATATTTTGTTTCAGTTGTGAAACATTTTTCTTCTTTTTTTTTATGGTATTTCCGACTTACTGTTATTATGTTACAGCTTCTTGGGAATGTAATATTGACAGGACTTACGTGCTAGCTGACATGGACATTGGCATTTTCAGCCAGATCCATTCACCATAAGACGACAATATGATGCTGCTGGTGCTGGTGCTGCTGCGTAGTATATACATATGTAGTCCCAAGGGTAAAAGCAGAGAGTAGGGGCCAGTCAGCCGGCAAACTGTAACGAGCTGCGTGTCATTGCGCCAAAATCAACAGAAATGCAAACGATGTGTGCTGTCGTCAGTTTGTCGACAAGGATATGGCCATATGCCTGTGTGTGTGTGTGTGTGCGAGTTTGTCTGTGTGAATAGGAATGTGAATGTTTGGGTTATCCCATCACCTTGTTACCATTTTTGACCATAGCAAGTGAGGGGACAATGACAATGAAATGCCAATCTGCCAAGCCGTTGTAAAACAAGCAAACATCAATAGAATCTTTATTGGTTTTATAAATATTTGTTCGGTTTTTATGTGATTCTGTCTCTCCCTCCCTTCTCTCCATTCCACATTTTTTTTATGCTTACCCCTTTAAAATTCACATAAAACTTCAACAGCTGCTTATGCAAAGACACGATATTCTCTCATGTCCTTGACAGGGGACTTTTTAAGCAGCTTTAAAATAAAAAACTTTTTTACTCCGCTCTTTTTTTTTTTTTTTTTTGCTTAATCCCACAAACTGGACTGGGACAGGCTCATGACTCTGATGGATTTGGTTGGTTGGCTTACTTTTTGACTTTTCATGCGTAAGCCGAATTCAATCACAGATGCCAGAAATCTTTTAATGGGAGCACTTCTAGTCAAAAGAAGAAGAGAACAAAACCAACAAAGCAATGTGAAATACAACAGACCAAAGAGTATAGGGCAAGGGGGAAAAAATGAAGGGAAATTTGCGCCTTTATGGTTTCCGTTGAATAGAAAATGAAATTAAGTTGGCAGCTAGAGAAACTGGGGAATTGGGAGTGCATTTAGGTGAGAGTGAGGGTAGGCAATGTCCATTATTATTTGTACCATGAAATATTACTCATACGCACCCCTGTCACTGAAGTCAGAAGTCTCAAGACTCTTTGTCCCTCTTGAGTGGCAAAGTTGACACTGTCAAACAACATATGACAATAAAAGTAATAATGTCCAAATATGATGAAATAGTTAGGCATAGAGATGTTGCCGTGACACGAGGAGCAACTAGTTGCTAGAAGAAACTCTTGAAGAATAATCAACGATTAAAATGAAAATCAACGTGGCAAATGAAAATCAACTATTTGGTGCTAGCTAAATTCAATTTCACAGCCACCTTTAATGCGAAAAATGTTAGCAAATTATAAAAGCTCTAATGTCAAATAATGTCAAATATATCAATAGTTGGCCTAGTTCCTAGTTCCTAATGCTTGTCGTCTTATAATTTGATTGATTTGACAGTGACTTCCCATCAGCCATCACTAATACTCTGACTGGACTCCCATTTAGTGTGTCCAACAAACTATGACATATTGTCATTTATTTTCAGTCAGAGGGAGACAGCCTGGGGCCAAAATGAAAAATGAAAACGAAAATACGCATATGCATAGGAAAATGACTTGCGGCAGATAACAAACTCATAACATTTAATTACGTACAATTTACTTATATGTTTACACCAAAAAGAAAAAAAAAGAAAAAAAAAATTAAACTATATATACGAGTATATAGAGAGATAACACAGAGAGGTGTTGAGTTAATCGGCCGAGCAAGCAAATTGGTGAGCGATTGTGGCCGCTTTTTCAGTGTCGGTGACAGTCGGTAGCTGCTGGACTATGTACATACATACATATATATGTAGATATATTGTATTGTGGAAATCATCATCCTTTTGCATAGTTGCCCGACGATTATTCACCTGGGCCTTTTTATTTTTTTTTTTTTTGCTTTGCTTTAGTTTGCTTAGCTGTGCTGTCGTATTTATCTAATGTCGTCGTTCCCAGACACCTCATTTTTATTTGTCAACATGACAGTGCTTTGACATGGGAAGTTTATCATATGTCTATGGTTAGTTTATGCAATATAGGATATGAGGGGATATGATTAAGGGTTTCTCTTTATTCATAACTTCTAAACTAAAGTTGCAAAAATGCATTTTTGTCACCCCTAACCCCCCCCAACCCCAGTGTCCCCCTACTCACGTGATGGAAACATGCTCAGATTGATTCACATGATATACAAGTAAGCAATGGTGTAATATATCCGATTCTGATATTTGGAAAATGTTGGATGATTAGCCGATAAGCTCAAACTGTGACGTATGAGTATTTGAGCTATTTATTGTTTGTTTTGCTCAATTGCATCTATATTTAGATTGTGTAAAAAAAGAGTTTATGAATGAAACTGATAATAATAATAATGACAAATGGAAAATCCAACTATTAACTACAAAAGTTTCAACAATGTATTATTTCTGTAAAATATTTATATAGGCCGAAAGGAAAGCAAATGGAAACCAATTCGGAAGTGTTTAACATGTGCTTTTAGTCAAGTCGATCAATTACAAAAGAGTTATCATTATCCTTAACTTAAATTAACGTTTTATCTAACCTGAAGACAAACAAAAACTACAATTAACTTTACATTGGATATTTACTTAACCCCAGTGATTAATTGTTATCGAATAGAATCATTACATTGATTGCTCTTTCTTTTCTTTGTCGAATGATATGAATGCAAAGCTAAAACAAGATTAAAGTCAGTAATAATGAAAAAATTTCCTCTTTAACAAATTAATTTGCCTTTTTTTCCGTATTCGGTTAGCCAACAAAGAAAAGTACAAATCATCATGGTGAGGAAAATGGAAAAATAAAGAAAATGTGCATCAACAATTTGTAAAAGTTCGCATTTCCATTGCTCACTGTAATTAAACGTGTGAACCGACTATGAGCCAGCAGAAAAAAAAAATAGAAGAAAACTGTGGAAAAAAACGCAACGAAGACAAATGACCAAAGCAGATCTAAGCCACGAGTGGTGGTTAGGATGGCGTTGAGTTTAGTCAAGTTACTTAGTTTAGTAAGGTTTATATATTCTAGTGCAATTAAAAGCCGCATTTTCGAACATTTAAAACAGATGGTAAGAAAAAGTGGTTACATATCCAACCCAGAATGCAGAACATTCGTGTGTTTGTATGTGTGAGCGAATGAGAGATAGGGGATGATTTGGTGGGTCTTAGCTTTTACCCTCGTTATCACCCCATAACTATTTTTTTTTTTTATAGTCCGCACTCTTGTGTAAGATAGTGCACATGTAATAGTATTTGTATTTTTATCAACTTGCAAGCAGCTTGAATGCCACTCTGGAGGGTAAAACAAAAAATATAAAAAGAGAGAGAATACCACAATATATAGGGTATCTGGGTGGGATAAAAATAAATGTAACGAGCTGCAAAGAAATGTGTATTTCCCCCTAAACTTAAAGGGTATGAGTGTGGTACAAAGATAAATGCAACGAGTGGAAAAGAAATATGTTTTTCCCCTTAAATATATAAAGCGAACTGAAAAGCTTTCATTCAAAAACATATCGAACATATAGAATATGTTAAAGAAATATGTAAAATGTATAAAGTAAGAGATATTTAATACTCATTGTAGTACAACTGAACGTATGAGTAATGCCAATTGATAAGGCAAATCAGTTCAATTTATAATTGTATTTGCCAATCACGTTTGTGTATGTGGTGGCAAAAAAATACATGGAATAATTTATTCTAGCAATAGACAAACAAATCATCAAACAAATCATATTCATTATTATAAAGCACAATGAACTAATGAAACCTTTTGCTATACCCTCTAGTCACAAATTGATTGGGTGTATTATTATTCCAACTAATAATTAATATTTTATATATTTGGGATCAGTATGAATAGTTAAATGGATATAAGTTTTTATTTTTCTATGACAAGGCATTATGATCTTTGTCAAAATGTTTTATTAATTAAAATTTAAGGTACCTTTCAGGTCAAAGATTCAACTTAAAGTAAGGTCAATTGGTTTCTCTCAAGTGCAAAACATGACCAAGAGTCTAATTGTATATTGCAAATTAATTAAATCAATATACCAACACAGTGGGTTTTTGCTCCCTCCAATACCAATTTCAATTCCAATTGGCCATTTGTTGATTGGCTCGAAATGCAAATGTATTTGCCTGTTGCTTTTGTCTCAAAGCTACAGAGTTGAATGAATTAATTAGGCAAAAGCCAATTAAGCGGAACGACTTACTATACGCCAAAAAAAAACAGAAAAAAAAAAGAAAAGAAAAACAAAAAATGTCATTCACAACAACACGCAAGTAAAGTCCTCCAGGGAGTTCAAAGGAATGAGTTAGTCGAAGGGGAGGGGTAGGGGGGAGGGGAACAAAGCAACAAGGCAGACAATAACCGGGAACAAAGAGTGGGTGAGAATGGGGTTTAGACAGAAACATAAATTCCATTGCCAATAAGTTGGGCGCTAAGTGAGTGCGGCCCTCATAAGGGTCGTAGTCTGAATTACGGCGTTAATTTGACATGGCCAAAGTTAAAGAGGAAAAATTATGGCAATTTAAGTGCTCTTTCATTTATAAAGCTGATGACTCGCAAATCATATATAAGGCTAAAGGTGACTTGGGTTGGAGGAAGGTTGTTACTAAGGTTAACCAATTAAATGAAAAAGGTTTTCATGTCATCCACTATGGTGTCATAATCTGATGATTGATGCAATATCATAGGCAAATGATTGAGCACTCCATTCGCTTAAATACGATTCCAGCCCTCCGTCACCTAGTATATATATATATGTATATATATGACAACTTCCGTTTGAGAGTGAGAGACTACAGGAAGCTGTTGAAAACTATTAAATGGCGCATTCACATGCTTTTTTGATAACTCGACATGACTTCCTGTCGCATATGCCACAGCTGGAGGCCATAACCCAACAAGAAATGATTCCCATTGCCAATGCCATTGCAATAGTTATAGTCAAAGTATGGGCGAGTCCTGCTGTTGCCATATTCAACTATTCTATCCTATTCTATTCTATTCTCTGCTGTTCTGTTCGGTTGGGTCCTGCTTAAGTTGCGGTAAACAAGCCATATCCTGGCCATATCCCAGTGAATCTGTGGGGTAGCTGGTTATTTATTGGGTGTCTGCATGCCTTTTTGTCCCGTGTTTCAACTTCGATTGTCTGCCAATTGATTTTGTTGTTGCTTTTGGCTTTTGTTTACTTTTACAGGTTGTTTTTTTTTTTTTTTTTTTTTGTATTTGTGCTGCACGCGAACGAGATATGAAAAAACGAGATACTTGATATTTGGCAAAAACTGGGGAAAAACAACTTAATATCTATATACTCTTTGCAACACATGATAAATGATTGAATTTGCAAAGAAGTTTTCTTACTTGCGATTATACTAGGATAGGAAAGGATAAATGTTAAGTAATCTATTATTTAATATAATCAATGGGTAAATATCCAAATTTATCCTTGGATAGTTTAAGCTTTAGGAATTATTTTGATTTAATTTAATATTATAAATAGAAGTCATTTAAATTCATAAGCTATTCATTTATATTCTGATAGGGTATCTATTATTCAATGTGTTGAAGGTAACTTTTTCGACTTGTTTTCAGTCAGTTGGCTGTCAACGTTATCGATATTGAGCTGCGTTGGACATATTTTTGGCAAATATTTATCAATTTATTGCACTAAAAAATTGCTACAATTAACTGCCTGTGTGTGTGTTTGCCTGTGTGCGTGTGTGTGTGTGTGAACGTCAAACGTGCCATACATTGATTAATTTTTATCCTGAATTTTTCTTTGTTTTTCTTTATCTTTATTTTCAGAAAAAAAAAAATATAACTCACATGTGAATGGAAGAAAGGAAAACCAATTGAAAAGGATAAAATATAACCATAAGAGTGCAGGAGCATGGGAACATGGCGTATATATGTGTTATTCCTACTGTCTATCAAATCGAGTCAATTAAGAAATTTACAAGCCAACGAACAATTTAATTAAGTGTGCATTATCCTGCAGTATTTCAATTTGATCAATTAATTTGTGAGTCCTTCGGTTGTGGTAATTTAGCGCAAACATGTCCGAGTTTCGATTTTTTTCATACACGGATTATGCCTTCACAACAAATCGTTCGCAGAATCTGATTAATCTGCCATTTTCAACATTCCATGCTGCTGCCAATACAAAAGAGGAACCAATATCCGATAATCCCAGCACCGAACTGAACATTCCCTATACCGTTTTTGAGATTTTAGTTGCCATCGTTAGCATAATTGGCAATGTCCTGGTGATCATTGTATTTCGTCGCGAACGCAAGCTACGCCGCAGGACAAATTATTATATTGTCTCGCTGGCAATGGCTGATTTTCTAGTCGGTTCACTGGGTGTGCCATTTGCCATATTGGCCTCAATTGGATTACCGCATAATTTACATGCCTGCCTCTTTACCGTCTCCCTGCTTGTGGTGCTATGTACCATATCGATATTTTGTTTGGTTGCCGTATCCGTGGATCGTTATTGGGCAATTCTATATCCAATGGCCTATTCCCGTAATGTACGTACCCGGACAGCAATAGGTAAGTGTAAATGGCCGTATTGACAGCAGCAATTGTTAAGTAGAGAGACAGAGAGAATGAGAGAGAGAGAGAGAGAGAGAGTGGGAGAAACAATTGTTCTATTGTTTAAGTTTCCTTTTTGCCATCAATGGGTAATAAAGTGCACATTGTTTTAGTTATGTTTGAGTTGTGGCTTAAAAATAAAAAGGCAAATCATTTGCAGTAGTTAAGCTAAAAGGGAATAAAAGAATTGAAGTGTAGCACTCTAAAGATATACATAAAAATATAGCTAGGACCTAGTAAATGATGTTCCACATTTGAATGTGTAAGATATCAGCAGTCCTCGGTAGATGAGTTGTCTAAGTGCCCCAGTCATTTAGGCAACTGAACAACGAGGATCCGGGTACGAATCCCAGGCTAGTGCATGGCCTTAGTTGCCAGTGCTTGTAAAATATAGTTAGGTTGATAGTTTACAACTATATCCTATACTTTAGTAATAGTAAATAAATAATAATGTAAGATATCAACATATTTACTTAGTAATCTAATTTACTTCCATAGAAGTAAAGGGCATTGGCGTCATCTTAGTGATTAGATGCAGTTCATTGACCAAACTGGGACAACAAAGCCACACAAGTAGAGTTCAGTAAAGTGCAATTGTTGCACTTGGGCAAACACTTCTCCAGCATCCAATCAGCAGTTGGGTCATTCAATCAGTCTGATAAACTGTTGACGTTGATTCAACCGGTACCCTTACTTCCCAAATGATAGGGGCTTCGGTTCATGTCGTATCCCATTTGCTTACTTATTCTATATATACATATATACTTTATTTAGTCATCATCTCCATGTGTTGGGTAGCTGGAAGTATTGTTGGATTTTTACCACTTTTTGGCTGGCATGCGGATATGGGCCCAAATCAGGAATGCCTTTTCGTTGAGGTAATGGACTATGACTATCTGGTTTTTCTATATTTTGCCACAATTATAACACCAGCTTTGCTTATGTTGGCATTCTATACGCATATTTATCGGGTTATAATTAAGCAGGTGAGTGGATTTAAATCAAATTTGTCGCCTAATAAGAAATAATTTTGATTTCTCCCCAAAATAAGGTACGTCAAATAGTGACTATGAATCCAGCTTCAGATCTTAGTCGACGATCCTCAACGGCTCCAATGCAAGTTACTACACCAGGTAGAGGTGGACATACTGGGACTATGCTTCGTGTACTTGGTGCTGCCCGAAAACGAGATGTCAAAGCAACGCAGAATCTTTCCATCATTGTTCTATTCTTTATGATATGCTGGATACCATTGTATACCATCAATTGCATTAAGGCATTTTGTCCCAATTGCTATGTACATCCCAAATTGACACTATTTTGCATTATACTCTCTCACTTGAATTCGGCCGTGAATCCGGTACTTTATGCCTATCATCTAAAGGATTTTCGTGCCGCATTGAAAAATCTCCTATTAAAAATGATGGGTGTGGATATTGATCAACAGGCAGATGCTATCCATCGATTCTCATTAGCCAGTCAGCATCGATTACAATCGATGGACTCCAACATGCGCTCTACGCAGCCGCGCTTGTATGTGGGTGAGTGTGAGTGCGCGTCGTCTTCTAGAAATTATCTGTCAAATACTTATGCTCCTTTTTTTAAAGTAGATTCACCAATTTGGTTGCGGCAGCAACAGGAAGCATTAAAAAATTCCCAACTTTTGCCCAAGTGTGGTGTTGTTACACCATGTTTCAATAATATTAATCAGACTGTTGCTGCGGTGGCTTCGGTAACTACCGAAATGGAACGTGAAATGTGGAATATTATGGAAGCTTCCAGTGGTGCTGAGGTGGGGGAAGTTAGCTACGAGTTTCCTCATACGAAAAGGGATAGTGATCATGACAGCAATATATCGATTCCACAACCAAAAGCACAGACTACACAAGTTGCTCAGGGGCAACAGCCACAGCAACAACAGCAGCAGCAGCAGCGTAGCGATAGCGCCTACTCCTACGACAACCATAACTACTCAATAAGTGCAGATGATGATGATGATGATGAGAATGACGATGTTGAATTTGAGGATGTCTTTGTTCCACCCACTGGTAATCATCCAGGTGTGGATCCTATAGAGTTGCGTCGTTCCCTGGCTTATGTGATGCGGGAAAAATTGCGTTCAGATGACACCGATTATCGACAGCAGCAATCTGTCCAGCTTAATGAAAGTGACGAGTCGAATATTATGAACTCAGATATAAAACAGGAACAAACAAGGCCCAGGCCTTGTTCTACACAAATCTCACCTACGAATGGTCCATTGCCGCCACAGTTAAGGGCTAAACTGTTGGCTGGACAATCCAATAGTGCACACTGCCTGCCCACCGAAACAAATGGAACTGTCTTTGTTATAGACACCGAATCGAATTCCTTCGGCCAAAAGTCCAAATATCGAAAGTCTAAAGCACCAACTCGAAATTCGCTAAAGAAGAGCCATTCGTGTACTTGTAACAATGGGGCCAAAGTTCCAGGCCATGGTCATATGGCTAACACCTCTAATAATAATCTCAACGATCAGCAATCGCCACAACATGAGAGCTTCTTTCAGTCAGTGGGCAACTTTATGCAACATTCCAATATCTTTCATCTCTTTCAACCACATGAGAAAGCAACTGTGGCAAATGAATCCTCAGCATTTCCCATACCCATTGCTGCTGCGACTACGCCCTTGGCTGCACCCCAAGTGGCCAGTGAGGAACTCGTATCGACATCATCGGCTCCATCATCACCGTCCCAAATTGCTGCTAGTGTCCAAAGTTGACCAGAGCCTCAGCCTCATAATTAGGCAAATACTCACAAGTCAAAGTTTTTATTTTAAGTTAGTGTTGCTATCTTTTGCTAGAATCTTAGGTTAGTCAGAATTCCGATTCTGAATTAGATCAAATTTTAGATTTATAGCTAAATGTAAATGTGTGTGTGTGTGTAAATGTATATGTACTATGTATTTTCAAAACTATGCAATTCGATCAGCCAATTTTTTGAAATTTGCGCATTTATTTTAAATGTAATTTAATTGTAAATAATTTGTTAAATAGAAGTTTTAATGTTAATCCGATATATATATATATATATATATATATTATATATATGTATATTATGTATATGTATGTACCCATTTATATATGTGTTGTATGTATGTATTTATGTACCTATACTTCAACGTCTGTGAAAACCAAATAATTTAAAGAATTTCAAAGTTAAAGTTAAATAAATACATATTTCAAAATGGAACAGTGATTTTTTCGAAACGAGCTGGCAGTTCTATTCAACAGCTTTTTTAAAAGCAGCTTTCATTGCTTTTCAAAAGCTAAGCAAAAGATACGAAGAAAAAGTATCTACATTTGGTAGATATTTCTGAAAGCTTGATTTCAGGGGTGTTTTTCTCAACTAACAACCATAGCGAAATTTTTCAACACAAATTTATTCTTATTTATGAAACAATTAAATTTAAATAAATATTTTTTACACATATTTTACAGCAATGTTTTTGCTTAGCTCCAGAGTTTTAAGAACTTTGAATACATCTGTTAATGTTGAGAAAAATCCATCAGTTATTACAGAATTCGAATTAATTAGAGACAAGTGGCAAAACACAGTGCTTTCCAGCTCCATAATCATGAACAAGCACCAAAATCGTAGCCCCCGCGACGTAACGCTGGACGTATTTACTAGCGTGATTTCTCAAGCTCTTTTAGGTAAATTCACAGCTGTTTTTCCAAAGCTTTTCAAGTGCCAATGGAAGACGTACGAAGGTCAGAAGAAGGTTAGTACATCAGTAGATTGCATTCAAGGTGGGTGTGTTGCGAAATTGCGGCGATTTTTCTATCAAATCTATATATAATCTGTGTATATATAAATTGCTTATCAAAATTTCCAGTAATTGAAAGAATAATTAACTATATTTCTTTACTAATTTCCCGGCCGGCGTATAGTTTTACGCGGATTTCAGTACAGACAGTGACAACATGAGCGGACGCAAATTCTGTGTGGGTGGCAACTGGAAGATGAACGGTGACCAAAAGTCAATTACCGAAATCTGCAAGACATTGAGCGATGCTTCACTGGATCCCAATACCGAAGTGGTTATTGGCTGCCCAGCTATCTATCTGATGTTTGCCCGCAATTTGCTGCCATGCAGCATTGGTGTTGCGGGACAGAATGCTTACAAGGTGGCCAAGGGAGCCTTTACTGGTGAAATCTCACCCGCCATGTTGAAGGATATTGGCGCCGGTTGGGTTATCCTGGGTCACTCTGAGCGTCGTGCAATCTTCAAGGAATCCGATGAGTTGATCGCTGAAAAGGCTGAGCATGCTCTCGCTGAGGGTCTTAAAGTAATTGCCTGCATCGGAGAGACTCTGGAAGAGCGTGAGGCTGGCAAGACCAATGAGGTTGTTGCTCGCCAAATGTGCGCTTATGCCCAGAAGGTGCGTGATTGGACAAATGTTGTTGTCGCCTACGAGCCAGTTTGGGCCATTGGCACCGGCAAGACAGCCACTCCCGATCAGGTAAGTTTCAATCTTTATTTTTATCATATATTAAGAATGCAGAAAAATTTCTAATATCTATTTCTATTGCATATAGGCTCAAGAAGTTCATGCCTATCTGCGCCAGTGGTTGACTGAGAACATCTCGAAAGAAGTATCCGCTTCGTTGCGCATTCAATATGGTGGCTCTGTGACTGCCGCCAATGCCAAGGAGTTGGCCAAGAAGCCCGATATTGATGGCTTCCTTGTCGGTGGTGCTTCATTGAAGCCAGAATTTGTCGATATCATCAATGCCAGGCAATAGATAATGAAACCGCCGTACAAAATGCAGCACAAACAACTGCCGGGAGTAATCTAGGATAAACCACTCCTATTTGCATTAAGCATAAACATAAACGCATCCACATCTCGTTGTTGTCCAACTGTTAGAGCCGGAAAATATGTTTCGAAAGGAATGTAGTTCAAAATTCTTAGTTCAGTTGAAAGTAAAAGCAAAACACAAATCGCTATATATTGTTAATCGTACGATTTATAACTGTGTGTACCTCATATTATTCTGGCAATAATTATACACATATATTTAATTAAATAGGATTATGCGAGTTTCATTCTTAATTTATTATAGCCGCCTAGAAAACAAATAAATGTTTTAATATTTTGATGGAAAGTTAGATAATTAATCCGAATATTGTGAACTTTGAATTGGCTTCTATATACATACATACATATGTACATATGTTGCTATATAGTAGCCTTTGACTAAATCAACCTAATCAAATTTAGTTATTTTTTATTCACACTACTTTTCGTCTTGTTTGAATGCACATCGCTCTTATTTAGCTCTGAGTTTAATTATATGTTTCAAATTTACACTAAGTTCTACCAAATTATAAAAAAAAATAGTGCGAAAGAAATTCGATTATCACATTGATTAGTTTATATGCGATGGCATCCAAAAAGCAGACATATACATTTGACATTATACTTACAAAATCAAATTTACCACCGCCAAAAGAAGATGACACAACATCGGAATATATCTTCTCAGTGCGCATTTTTAAGGATTTTGTGGATTTGCCCTTCGAACGCATGTGGGTGGAGAATTTTCCCAAAGAGCCTTTGGGTGAAATAATTGCCAGCCCATGTGATCTGATCGGTTCGCTGACATCCAAAGGTGTGTGTATCACGTTAACACATAAACAGGATGTATTGGGTTCAGGTACTGTAACCCTTACACCACTTGTATTGCGTCAATTGACTGATCCCACATTTGAGGTAATCCAAACAATTGATATGGAAATTCTTAAGCAAGGCAAAAATGTTGATACGATTCAAATGAAGCTTAAATTTAGTTCACAGCATCCAGAGTTACAGTAAGCGACATAACTAATTTAATACTTGATTAATGATTTAATGTAATATCTCTTCTATAGTCCTGAGTTATATAGTCCCTTTGATGTATGTCGTACTGTGGATCCTTCCCTTCATCCAAGGGATTTGGTATTTACGCTAGGTCGTTCGTGTAAATGTCCCGGCACTGTTTGTATCACAGATGAGCGACTTATGTCCCATGCGAATGCTCCTTTTCAATGCGTTCATGCACCTAATACACCCAAGGGCGTTTGGAACTGCTGTTTAACTGGTGGAGAAGTTCCACCGCCTCCTCCACCGGATCAGGACAAGAGACTTGAGCGTAACACGTTAAATGATCTACTAAAAGAGCTCGAAATTGGTAAGGAACGCGTTCCCGAGCCTCCAGCTTCACATGCAGCAGGAAGACGATGGCGTTGTCAGTGCAAAAGAATGCAATCTGATTCAGATTCGGATACAGACGATTGCTCGGAGAATGCCTTTCACTTGTCAGGTGGCCATGTTGATGGAAAAGAGGATGAACGTCGTAAAGCTTTAGGACCATGTACTATTGATGAACCAAAATTAACACAGACACGCTATCAAAAGCCCACGTTGTGCCCACTCTGCCAATCTGATATAAGTTGGCTGCCCAGGACCGCTGCTTGCCCATATTGTGGTTATAGAAACTATAATGCTGCCCTTACAGAAAATCCTGAAGAGGACTACGATGATTCTGCTACAGCTCAAAAGTTATTGGATGATTTTGTACGTAAAGATAAATGCCAAGTTGGCACGGATGACGACGAGGAACATTCTAGCGGTGATAGCAATAAAAATATTCCAAAAACCTGCGGATGTGTTTCTGGTCGTCCCTGCACTCGATGTCGCATTCGCAAATTATGCGAGAATATTTTCAAGCAGAAGGATTTCCAACGAGCTGACGTAACTGGAGAGCATGACATACCAAAGACACCACCAAAGACACCACCAAAGAAGGACCCCAATGAATTGGACAAGAAGGATTCGACGGCATCACAACGACGATCGCAACTTATAAAGATCTTCAATGAAATGCGAAATGTCTATGATAAAAAGAAAAAATCATCGCAAGAAGATTTGTTAGACGATGAGCTGCGAAAGGAATTGGAGGCTCAGTGTGCTAAAACAAAGACATCGCGAGCTCGGCAACGAGCCCGACGTAACCTGGATAGAACTCTCAGAGAGATTGATGAAGCTTATCCCAGCCCACCAAAGAGAAAGAAGGTTTCCAAGAGAAAGCATCGATTGCAATCGAAACGGTAAGTTATATATATATAAATATATATATGTATGTATATTTATAAGTTGGCATTCACTGACTGATCTTTATGTACCAATAGGTATTCTTATTTGAGTATACAAAAGGCGGATCCATTTTCTCGTATTGGTCACAATACGTGCATTAGCGAAGGCAGTGATTCGGGCTATTGTAAAATACCTTGCCACATGGGTTGGATGTGGACTAAGAGTGAGATGTCACGCTTTAAATCATGGAAACCTGGTGCAATTTCTAAGCCAATTAAAGAGCTCATGTCCTATTTTCTCAAAGATTTTCCTGTAGACTCAATTTGTCTTTCACGTTATCATAAATGTTCACGAAAATCCAATACATGTAAGGAACAATACGAGGAGGAACCTCTAGTGCAACATCCAACATTACACATTAGTAAGAAGCATGATGAATATGTAATTACATTGCGGCCCCTCAAGGATGCAAAGGCATTAGCGGTTTGTGCGAATCCATATGCTAATATGAATCCGGTAGTATTTCGTATAACCAAAGATCCATTTGCTGTAAAAGTGCGCGAAATTAAAACCGGTCTCAAGGATAGAGGATTTGCGCCTTGTACCTGCAAGAATCCAGTTAAATCCTGCTACTGTCGTAGCCTTGTGGATAGGCAACGTCTTGAATATGCCTTGGAAGTTCTGTGCCAGGAATTGCAATTACCAGCCATGAGCGATAGTTTTATATACTCCGAGGATGAGGATGGTGACAGCGAAGAAGAATATGAATTTGGTGTTACTCCACCAGCGGGTGTCGTTAAACCTGAACGCTTATGGCCGCCAGATTACGCACATGCCGAAACTCAGTATGTGGATAATGATTGGGCCATGGTGTCAATGTTTCCCCATCCACCCAATCCCCTTATACAGTATGGAGGGTGCGTAATGGGTGAACGTAAAGATAAATTTAATTGGATCTATGGTAAGGGTCAGGTGCACAACTCTCCAGCAAAGCCTCCACAGCGTGTCAAGCCAAAAACTAATAAAAATAAGGGTAAGAAGCGTTTACAAGGTGGCTATGTCAGCGAGCAAACGTTCGAGGCTTTTGTAACAAATCCCAATCCACTGCGAATCCCAACACATAATCCGGGAAGGAGAATATGGCATAAGTCTTCCTCACCAGAGGCGACTTCAACAACCGATGTATCTTATTCCCACATACGATATTGACAACCCAACTATACTATATACTATTTATATTTAAAAATCAAAAAACACATTTCACAAATTAACAGTGATTTATTTTTTGCACACAAAATGTATAAAAAATTAAATTTTATTTATTTTCTTCTTAAAGATTGCCATGACTTTTAGTTTAGTTTAGTTGATTTGTTATTACATGGGATCGACTACAGTTTTAATCATTCTCTATTGAATGTTTGGGTCGTTCGCATCTAGGCAAGGCAAATGACCATATAAATTGTTTTTTTTTTATTCGTGTGATATCTTTTCGTTGTCTGAATTGCAAGTCGTGTACATAAAATTAATAGTGAAAAAAAATTTGTAAATTATATTCAATTCAATAATATCTGGCGAATTCAATAATAATGGAGGCGAATCAGAACGAGAATAGGGATAGCCAAGCCGCGGCTGCCAATCAAGGCGGAAATCAGAACAGGAATAGCCAGGGCAGGAATAGCCAAAGCAGAAATAGCCAGGGCAGGAATAGTCAAAATCAAAATCAAAATAATAGAAACCAAAATCAAAATCAAAACCAAAAGCAAAATCAAAACCAAAAGCAAAACCAAAACCAAAACCAAAACCAAAACCAAAATCAAAATCAGGACGCCAAAGCCAGGGAGCAGGCGGAAAGAGAAAGAGAGATGCAGTTGAACGAGATGAAAGCGAAGGAAAAGAAAGAGAAAAAGGAAACCCGTAAGGATCGCGAACGTCAGTTGTGTCTCATGAGCAATAAATTGTCTCGCGATAAGAAGGATTACATCCTGTGCTCGACAAAGCAATATGAATTGGATAAGGAAAGGTACAGTAAAAAGGAAATGTCTGTTTGCTGCGCATCATGCCCGCCAAGGGATGCAAACACGGAAGTTCGCTGCCCTGGTCAGGGCAAAAAGGTCAAGCCAAACAAAGACAATATGCGTTGCTTCACTGTAAATATGATCTGTCAAAAGTTGTATATGCCTGGACGGGATTTTGAGTGCGCGGATAAGCTAAAAATAACTGCTGACATTTGCAAGGGATGCAAGCCCGTTTTAAAAGCGGATCGTATAAATGTTAATTGCTTACCCCAAGAGCCAATCAAATGTTTTCCAATGGAGTCAGAGTGTCTCCAGCGACGTCTCGAAGAGGGTATCGTTTTGACAGTTATCTACAAAAACAAGGAGATCGGTAGATTAAGTTTGTTAGTATTTTCTTTATTTCTATTCTAATTTTGATTAACGTTTTAGGTCGTGGCTGCTATGTCCTGCCTGAGTCGTGTATTTTACGATTAATGAACATATTTGATGAGGTTACTCATACAGCCAATGTTGAGCTTACCTGTCATGGCTGCACCGTGGGCATGTGTACTGTCCTTCTTGGCATGCAGATGCGGTGTCAAGATATTAAATTGTAAGTATCGCCAATAATGGAGCTAGAAATGCCGCTGCCTAAATGCGATAGCACCTGAAATTCAATAGAGTAACTGAGTTGACCGATAAACGCTCGAAGATGGAGCACCTAAAGGGGGGCATGGATATGTGCATGGATTCGATGAGCTCGTCTTCTTCAACTGATCCATGTGCGGGATTTATGAACGAACCCGAGTTTTATTCCGAATCGGATGAATGTAATGAAATGTATGACGGTGTGGGAATGGATTACAACTCAACCGACGATGAGGATGTAAGTGCTTAAAATTATCTTTATTAGATTCAATATGGTTCTTAAGTTGCTCTTATACACACAGCCTGGCAAATTGGTTGATATGGCTGGGCCATTTTCATTTTACGTTCAACAAAATGATGATGATGAGGGATGTATGAATGTAAATGCAGATCCACAACATTCTGCCCAATTCTCACCCAATCGACAATCAATCTTTGGTGATGGTTGTATCAATCGTCTGGGTCAAAAGGTTTCAGAGCCGCAGCTTAAACAGACCTGTGTCAATACCAATCGCATCTGTCATGTTTGTAAGGAGGATGTCTCATGGTTGCCCAAGATTGCAGCCTGTCCTCACTGTAATTACAAGCCAGTGCCACAGTTTCAAGAGAAGCCATATGATGTGAATGCCACTGCAGATGGACTACTGCAAACATGCCTAGAGGAGCTGAATAAAGGTGAAGTTACGAGCAATGAGGATAGTAATCGAACATCTGGCGATCATGATTCTTCGGATGCTTTTGATAAAATAATGCGTAACTATGAACAACTTAAGCAGACCATTAGGAAAATTGAAAGGCCTCAAACCGAAGATTGCGTGATTAGGAAAACATCAGGGGTAGAAAACAAGGCGCTAAAGAAAGATTCAAACAATTTAGATGGAGATCAGGATAAGCAACCCAAATCGGGCCATAAACATAATCTGGTGACTGTCTTTCAAGAGTTAAAGGAACTGTTTAAGCTAAAGAATGATGACACAAATGCCAAGATTCAGAAAATTTGTGAAGAAGCCAATAAATTAGCCAAATGCTCCAAGACAAAGCAGAAGAAAGGATCAAAAGTTAGCGATAAAATTGTGGATCAGAAGAAAAAGCAACGAAGACCGAGAAAGAAAATGCCTTTTAAATCAAAGATTTATGAAATGCCCTCACGATTGTTTAGATGTTGCAAAACAGATCATGGACATAATTTTGATGGCCCACACGTGCCAGCCCATATGGGATGGTTATGGACTTCGCATCCATTGGCAAAGAAATCTGGCTGGCGTCCCGGGGCAATTAATCGTTCCACACGCGCTCTAATGCGTTACTTTCTGAGGGATTTCCCAATGGACACCATACCGGTTTCAAAGTATATGTCATTCTATAACCAGAAGCCACCAGCACCAAAAGTTTTTAAGGAAAAGACGGAAGAACTTGTACAAAAGCCAACGCTATATATCGAAAAGAAAAATGATGAATACATCATAACTCTACATCCATTAAAAGATTCGGAATCTTTGGCACGATCGGCCGATCCGTATGCCAACATGAAGCCAGTACAATTTCGTATTGTTAAGAATCCGCTACTGAAAGAGATTCGTGATCTGAAGCGCTGTCTGAAGGCTATGGGTTTCGCCAAATGCACCTGTCATAAGCCGGTGATCGCCTGTTATTGTCGCAGCTTTATCGAGAAGAAAAAATTGGTTGATTGTCTGCAAAAGGAGTGCGAAGAGCGTGACATGGATAGCTGCGAGAATGCTCTAGTACTTTCCGATACATCGGATAGTGAGGCTGAGTTTGAATTTGGGGTGACACCGCCAGCTGGTCTTATTCATCCAGAGCGACAAAGAGCGGCAGACACTGTTAATGCTTGGACACAGTATGATGAAAATGATTGGGCATCGTCATCCATGTTCCCTCATCCACCTAATCGTTATGTTCAATATAGTGGTTGTGTGGTTGGCGAACGGAAAAAACCATTTACATGGATCTATGGTAAGGGCAATGTGCATGAGACACCAAAAGAACCAATTATGCGTAATAAGGAAAAGAAGAAGAAGAAGGCGGGGCCAGCACGTCAAGCGGGTGGTTTTGATGGGGAAAATTTAATTCGATCCCATGTGCCAATGGTTTATGGTAGCGATTCAGATTATCCCCTAAGCGAAAGCCGTATGAGACGTTTGGATCAAGCTGCCTATCCACCCACAGATCCATCACGTCTTCAAAAACAAAGACATGTTAGATTCGCGCCCCAAGACTCGGTCAACTCAACTTAAATTCCATAGTCTTATTTAAAAAAAATTCTTTAATTAAAGTCTTGTATTTTTCTCAACTTTAACTAACCAGAAAAGGAACTAAAACTCTCTTGAAATAGAACAAAAATTATAAAAATTTTTAATAAAATTGCCATACATATTTTTAAAATGTTTAAATACCCTTACAATATTACTCAATCCCATGCCGGGTTTGTTTGTTTATCTAACCTTTTGTGATGATATAACCATCAATCAAATTCCCCAAGAAAATATGCAAATTTTACGGGCCAAAGATGTGTGGTAATGTTTTTCTAATACGACATTCGATACGGTTTGCTGACTTTGGCCTCAAAAAGATTGCTTGATTTTAGTATTTCGCTTATTTTCATTTTACTGTTTTCTGTGGACTCCAAAAAGGATTTTTGTTGGCAGTTTATTCTGCTGTTTTGCCCTTTGGATATACATTTTTTTTTTTGCATGTCATAATTCAATCAATTCTCAACTTAAATTTTGCGAAGCGTTAAAGTCGCACTGCTGTTGGATTATAAGTATTTTGATTAAATGAATATCATATCTTGATTGGTTGTAAACGCATTGAGCATGAAATTCACACAAAAAGCTAAACAAAGTGCTTGACAATTGTCAACATGACGCTCAGAAGTAAACAGATCGTACAGCCGGCAACATGTGTCCCATGCACTTGATGTGCTCTTTGTTTACCATATTATTGCTAGGAAAAGGTGGTGAAAGCGGCAATCCCATACATGGTGACCATTATTACGGGAATGCGAGCATGAAACTATTTCGTTTCCGTGACTTTGAACCGCGCCAGCAAAATAAACAATATTTGGCTCACGACAACGAAGATGCGGAGCGTGAGGGTCGTGGATTTCATTTTCATGCGAGTGGCCAGGATGTCAGTGTGGAATTAGAGTTTATAGTGCCATTCTTTACTGTGCCGGTAAAACGTAGCATGAAAATGGCCCGTGATGCTGTACAGAATGTGTTAAATTTACGGACCGGAGCTCTTATAAATACGGCGGTTATTGTGGCAGCCGGAGCCATTATAGCTACAGTCGTACGTTTGATTTTGGCACCGCTGGTAATCAGCTCAATCAATAATGGCTATGGCTTCAAATCCGATCAGTCCGTTGGGAGAGGCAGTAAGTACAAGAAAATAAGCATGATTTTTATTGAGAACCAAAAACATATAATTTAATTTACACTTATGTTTAGTGCGTGGTCTGACTGATGTAGTGGAATCTCAACTGGAGGTGCATAATATTGATATGACAGCGTGTATGCAGCGGTATATATGCCATTATCTGCAGAATAGTTCATCGTCCAGTCCTGTTCGTCTTATACATTTTCTGGCCAAGTAAATTTATTTAATTAAAAGTTTAAGCAAATCTCTATGTTTATATTTCGATATCAACAGCTCCAACTGGTTAAAAGTCTATGTGAATGGGACAGCGGTTTATAATGCCATCAAGGCAGCTCAAAATAATTCAAATTGTGATTATATATATCGGAATTGTCGCTGGCCAACGATGGCTTTTCACACGATGGAGAGAGAAAATGGCTAAAGTCATTATGGCCACAATTTTTACAATATTCTAATGGATAAATTTTTGTTACTATTCATTCTAATTAGTCAATTAATATAAGTATAATATTTATTTATTGATTAGCCTTAAAATTGTTTGATGAAATAAGTGAATAAAGTTAAATTTTCTTATGCGAACAAATAATAATCTTATAAACAAATCATTTTTTGGGATGGGAAAAACTATTATCTTTGTTTTTTTAAAAGCAATTAAGCAATCTTTGAATAGAAATTTAAATCAATTTTTCATTGGCGTATCCTAGAAATATACTAAGATTTTTTAGGACTGCTATATTATATTTTTTATTGGCAATTCTCTTTAACATTTCATTAAGTTCAAGGCACAAAATTCAAGAGGTTGTTATTTAACTACTTCTCACATAGGCACATAAAGATAGATCAATTTCTTTTGTTCCAGTAAAATTACCGGAATTGGTAGCTACTTTATAATTATAGAGATCTTCAATCTTTTTACTTTGTTGGCTTAATTTGTATGCTTTAAATTCATTATTTTTCACACCTTTCAACAAAAAAGAAATATATATTAAAAAGTCGGTAAGTTAAGTTATGTCATACAAACATTTTGTTGCATTTTGTACCACACGACACCGAAGTAGGTAAATTATCATTGCCAAAAGGCAGCCAAGCGTCCAACAACTGAAAAAAGTGACAAATTGGAGTCACTGGCTCCAAATGGAATTTCAAATGTTTGCCAGCTCCACAACGAAACAGACTGTCAACTAATAAATGCGGAAATATGAAGCTATTGTATGTAACAAGTGCGCTTTTGTTAAGCAGTATTGTGATTTGGGTAGCCAGTGGAGAGGAATCTGGAGCGGGATCAGAGTCAGGATCTGCTTCCGGTGAATACGAACTGGAAGCGACGAAAAGTTCAAGGCAGCGTCTTAGTCTGCAACAGCAATATCAGCAACAGCAACATCATCATTATCAGCAGCACCAGCAGCAGCAACATCATCAACAGTCCAATCAAGGATTTAAATTGGTATCCTTTGATGCTGTTGATAAAGATATTGCCTTAGGATTGGATTATTTGGTGCCTTTTCTCGAGGTTCCAATCAAACGCAAGCGCAATGCTCCGCCCAGGGTAAGTTTTAACAATTCTGTTGGGAAAAAGATATACACACATATATTTGTAAAATTTGATTAATATTTTATACAAAATTATAAATTGTGCTTATAATTTTCTATTTATCAAGCCATTACTCGTTATTAATTCTGCTGCTTTAGTCAGTTGTGGCTTGGTTGCTGTTGGTGGTCTTCTGGTAGGACATTTAATACGAAGTTTGGGCTTAGAGGCGATTGTACCAGATGAACCAATGCCTGGTATGAACCAAAATAATACCACAAGCAATAGGACACAGTCAACAGAGGATATATCTCCAATGCCAAGTTCAAGTTCAGAAACAGTCGCTAATGCTACATCTCGTGGTTACTTTGAGGAAGAACAAAGTTTTCTAAAACTCTTTGATAATGTCAAATTGATTTATCGAAACAGCACCGGCACACGAATGGGTAATTATGGTTATATTTAAATAATAATTAACCCCCAATCTTTATCTTTTTCACAGAGCTGACTCTGCCAAAGGCTTTGAACACAGTTGAGGAAACTCTAATGGAAAACGATATAAACCTTTCCGTTTGTATACTAAAGGCTATTTGCTCGCTAATCCAGAGATCGGGTGACCAGGTACGTAAAGGTGTGGCAACAGATATGGAGTATGTCCTTGATGGTGCCACCAATTGGTCGTGGTTATTAACCTGGTTAAAACAATCTCCATTGACTGAGGCAATAGAGACTGGCAAGGCTTTAAGAAAGGAAAATTGTCAAGAGAAATATTCTCGATGTAAATGGAATGCAGCCGATGAAAAAATTCTACAACTTATACAAAATAATGTGCAGTTCAATTAATATTTAATTTATAATTAATATAGCTTTATTTGTAACGTATATAAGAATTTAAAAACGTATTTACTCGAAAGCTTTTTAGAGCTTTCGCTTATGTAGATAAGTATACTACGTGTAAGTTACATGTAGACAGACAGATTATTTTACTCTAACGTTTATTTTGCATTAAGAAATCAATAAGCATCGCTTCGTAAAAAAAATTATCTATTTATTTTACTATTTTACTTCCAAGAAACTGAATATATGTTTTAGAATGCTTAATGTTTTATATGTTTTAAAATATCTTAAATATCTAGTAATAGAATACTTTAATCAGGCTTTAATTCTAAAAACATAAATATGTTTCTTTGCAAACACTTTTGTTTTTGCATGGATTTGGTAAAAAACATATAAAATTCTCAAAATTAAGCTAACTATAAAAGTAAATCATATCGAATGATAAGAATAGATACTTCAATTGATTTGAAAACAAATTAACACCCCAACACTTGTTAGAAGAGATGGAGGTGCTGTCGGGTACACAAAGTGGTTCATGATTGCCTACAAATTTGCACTTGACAGACCATTGGGGAGGGAATCAGAAATTGTACTACTTATGAACTATGTATATCTAACATTGGAACACATGTTCCGCGTATCTTTGTGTATCTAGATGGATCACACAACACTGACCATTGGACACTGGCTGGGGCAACTGAAGCCGATTATTCAATTATCTCAGCTACTTTTGGCAGCCGCCACACTGTAATTCACAATTGAGTGCGTCATAAATTATGATCTTGCGTTGACCCCTTACCAAAGGCATGACGGAAGAGGAATAGAATAGAAAGACTGCCGCATGGATACCATGCCCAGTAGGCAGACAGCTGAATGTCAGTTTTAAAATATTTTAATGATATATACATATACATATATGTATATATAGTCACTAATATAAACATATAAACACATAGATACACTTCTTAATTACATTATTATACATAGATATCAATGGCTAAGTATATATACAAGGGGACATTAAGGAATAATCTAGCCAAATCACAAGTTAGACCATCAAACAATAAGATTAACAGTCATTCACGAAAAATAGCTGTACGTGTCTGCCTTTTGCGCAATGGTGATATCTTTTTTGAGGGTGTCTGTGTAACTGTGTCAAGCTCTTACTACAAGTCCTTTGATATACTGTTAGAGGCCTTCACAGAGGTCCTGCGACCACATACCTTACTTGGATCAGCCATTACTCATCTCTTTCGCATCGATGGGTGCCCAATTACATCCATTAATAGCATACAATTTGGCGATATCATCGTCTGCTCTTGCCAGTATGAACCTTTTATAAGAGTCAGCTATAAGGTAAACAAATTCCACTTAAGCCTATTAGATTTGATACTTCGCAAACGAAATAATATGAAGTATTTTACGGATAAACCGCCTAGAGATTTGCCTACCTCTATTGGCCTTCTATTCAAAGTAAGTGAGCCCATTTTGCGAACGAAACATATTACCTTATTCACAGGGCATGGACGGCTCAAAACTGATACCAACTACTTAATCAAAATGGTAGAAAAGAAGTATTTGGAAGAAGTAAATAACAAGTCTTATCAAGAAATTCAGATTTTACGTCAATTGCAGAATCATAAGAATATTGTGGAGCTAATATCAACTGTTGAAGAATTGAATAGCGCCTATATAATTCATCAGCGTATGGATTGCAGTCTCTATAAGCTAATGTTAGAGCGTGGTCCATTTTCAGAGACTATAACCAGACAGATTTTAAGAGATGTTATATCAGGCATAAAACATATCCATTGCAAAAAGATAATTCATCGTAATATTAAGCCCGATAATATGCTTGTGGAATTAAGATCGGTAGGTAATGGAAATTCGCCAGAAATATCTGTGGTTAAGATCTCTGACTTTGGCCTGGCCACATTTTACAATGGAAAGAAAATGTATCAGTGCTGCGGAACAGCTCATTACATGGCACCAGAAATGATCAGACAAAGTGGTTATGACTTTGGTGTCGATATGTGGAGTTTGGGCATTACCTTGTTTTTGATTTTGTCCAATAGATATCCATATGGCCACAAGGCAAATAATTCAGTTGGAATTTTCCAGTCCATTCTACACAGTCGCTATCATATACCAAAGGCAATTGAAAGTAAATTAAGTACTGAGCTTAAGGAATTGTTAGATGCTTTATTAAAGAAAAAATCCATTCATCGTCTAACTGCCAAAGATGTTAAAAATCATCCATTTCTGCACAATGGCTAACAATTGCTTTAAATAATGGACGTTAAAATTTACAAAATTTATGTATTTCCAGCCAAAAAATAATTGGTGCAAATGCTTTGAAAATTAATTACGCATAGCGTTGTTGTTATTTTCAAATGAAACAACAAAGTGACACAACATATGACAGTTAATTATTTACACGGTGCAAGCAACAAGCGCGTGAGCAATGGGTAAACAATAAATGATATCACGTATACGACACTTTGTACGGAACATTTGTAAGGGAAAAGTTGTCGGTTTAAGCATAAAGTACATTAAAATATGAAGATATTATCATTTGACTACCAATTGCTTGCAAATATAATTGAAATACATTTTTCTTATAAAAATAATTGAATTGTTTAATTAATAAATAGAGAAAATACATCCAGATAATAACCTTAACACACATACATCGTATTCACCACCTCCAATAAATATTATTTATTGCGTATACGCCACTTTTGTGTGTATTGACAAGATCTCAAGGTCGCCTGAATTTAAAGAGTCGGCTGATTACAATCAAAAATGAAGAACAAGTCGCCCGACTAGAACCCTGTACCAAAGAAGGATATTTCATTTAAACAGACTCCTTCGCAATCCTCATTAATTGAATAAATTTTTCATAAAATTCTCTTAACAAGCCAAAACAACAAATCATGCTTCTCGCTCACTCCTAACAGTGAACGAAACAATGCGTCATTCGGTACAAAGCAACATGCATGCGCATGCTATCTCGCTCACACATTTCAGTTGCCTCTCAAAGCATTTCAGTACAAAACATATAACGTATTATCTCCGATATTTATTGACCGATTTCGGTCAAATTCGGTCAGATGGTACATATTGGCTATATAATTGAGTCTACTAAAAATAATTACTGTAGCTCTAATAGTACTCTAGTTATAGTTTTTCTAATTTGCGTGGGCGGAAGTGGGCGTGGCAAAATTTGAAACAAACTTGATCTGCGTATGGACTAGACGGATGTTGACACCAAGTTTGGTTGCTCTAGCTCTTATAGTCTCTGAGATCTCGATGTTCATACGGACGGACAGACGGACAGACGGACAGCGGACAGACGGACAGACGGACAGACGGACATGGTCATATCGACTCGGCTGTTGATGCTGATCAAGAATATATAACTTTATGGGGTCGGAAAATTTTCCTTCTGGCTGTTACATACATTTTAGTGACTTTAATATACCTTGTACCCTATGGGTACAGGGTATAATTATATAGACATTAAGCACAAATAAGCGACAGTAGTAGCTCCTCAGCTTATCGCGCTTATCTTCCGCTTCATTTTCAATTTAAAAATCATTTCAATTGAACAATTTTTATCTCCTCCTATACTCGCATCTGCATCTGTATATTTTATATCCGTATTTGTATCTGTATCTGTGTGTATGTTGATATAATTTGTATCTGCTGTGAAAGAGAGATAGAGAGAGTGAGAATCTGCAGCTCTGCCAATATGGCAAAAGTTGCCATTGTATTCGTGTGTCTCCGAGTGTAACTGAGCTTATTTACAATACCGCTTTTATATCTTTTTTTTTGTATTTTTTTTGTTTGTTATTCACTACTTTTCATATTTTTCATTTATTTTTCCCATTTTGTTTAGTTTGAAAACGATTTTCTTGCTGTCGAGCGGACTCAGTCAGCGGCGGTCATTTAATCCGTTTCTGACTGACTTCTGGCATTGTCGCCGTTGGTGTCGGTTGGTTCTTTGTACTCCGAACGCCTCATTTGCCCTGTGATCTCTCGGCCTCGTCTCAGTTTTAATCCGACGCGCGTTTGAAAAAACAAAGCAGAGACTTCTCGTAAAAAAATAAAATGATATTCGCATAATTTGAACTTATTTCCAAAGAAAAGCTAACATAAACAAATGTATGCTTAAATTGTTAAACATGTGTTAAGGTTTTTTCTTTTGCCATTTTGCATAACAAAGAATACAACGAAGAAGAAAAAAATAAAAAATAAGCCGTATAAAAATCGACTAACAAATGTTTGAGTTTTAAGGTGTCAATTAATTGAAAATATCAGAGTGCTCATAAAAAGGTGCTAAAAGTTATTTTTTTTTTATCTGAAACGTGGCTAAGAAAAATAAAATTGATTTTCAGCTTTAATGGTGCGTGTGATTGCTTTCTTTTGTATTATTTATGTATTTTTAACTGGTTTATTGAGATTAAATTTGTCTTTAAATTTAAAATCAACTATAAAGCACAAACAGAAGCACAAATAAAGAAAGAACAATGTACAATTCTGATTTATGTGCTATAAGTTAAATAATTTACATATCCATCAATAAAAGAAGTTGAAATAAACTAATTTTGTTTCCATAAAAACGATCTTGCCATTAAAATTCAAAAGTAATTTAAATTGACTTAGCCTAATCGAAAATCCAAAAGGTATTAATGTAGGCGTAAAAAATGTATATACAAATTTTTCATTTCCTTAACGGAAAAATCAAGAATATGGGAATAAGAACAATAGGTTTCTTCTCATAGGTGATATTTTTAATTAAAATATATATTCAAATCTTTACTGCCTTTATTATAATTTTTATTTCAATTAATATTCTTAAAGACTTAAAGGCAAAGTAGAGACGGCAATAAATATGCCCTATTGCCTGTAACTGATCTAAAAAATTAGCTTATAATAAACGTTTGTTGGTTGTTTTTGTTATACTACAAACAAACAAAATAGATTATAAATATAAAGTATTATTTTTCGCACTTGGGTTGCACTTATCACAAGTTTTTGCTGACGCCAAGTGGCCGCTTAGATACATGTTTAGCCTTAAGTAGGGTAATTCAAGAGTGCCACCTCCTGATACACATGACACAATCCACAGATGCGTTTCAATTTAACGCCAACAACAGCAACAGCAACAACAATATCAACGGGAACATCAACAATAGCCTCGTCTAATGATAGATCTACACAGCCTCTGAAGAGGCCACCTATAGACACTGATCCCGATTCATTGGATAGTGTGATCAGTAATCCAAAATCGTATCCGATAACTATAGTGCCAAATCGTCCCACCAGTTTTTATGGCCTAAACTCAACAAATGGCAAAGCCTTCCAGCGTCAGCCCAGTTGTAGGTAAGTGTAATAGATGAGTAACATTGGATGGGGGGGTATAAATGCCATTAGAGTTTACTAAATGATTTAGTAAATAAATGATTGTTGTTAGTTAAGCTCTAATTGTAAATTCAAACTTTATCCACTCTGACGTTGGCTTCGTTTCTATATTCGATCAGGCATAGGTTAGTCGTGTTTTGTGCCCATAGTGAGACGTAGTTAGTTAAGTGTTCCATTATGCAGGTGCCCTTAAGCGATGTCCAGGTACTGCATGATCCTGCCGATGCTGAAACTGTGGCCGGTGACAAAGATGAGACATTTGCCCATATGAAGGAATGGAAACGTCAGTATATGAGAGGCATTTCACATACACCCTCACAAGCTAATGTCTACTATGAGGCTCTCAAAGGATCTAGACTCTCGCTGGCCAAGGGGTGCGCATACCAATTTCTACCTAAGTAACATAGAATATAAAGATTATATTATTACCTTACTAGCGCTAATTAGTTTGTCAACGTTTCTGACATTCAACTTGAACTTGATGGCGCTCAATCAAAAGAAACTACGGGCTTGCACTTGAATTTTATGGCGTGTGTCGTTTATACGTTTGATAATATTGTGATATATTATTTCTGTTTCGTTTAAAGACTATCAATAAGTTAGTTTTCAAATGCTTGAATTTTCATCTCGTTACTAGTTTGATATAATGCATAAACCTAGTCCCACGCCCATTCAATTTGTTTTATTTTCCTGATTACCTAAAGTGTTGCTTACTACAAGTATATATATATATATATATATATAGATATAGTTTAAAATGCTCTGTTTGCGGTTGTAATTTATATGACACCGCCTACGACTTTACAATTTGCATGAGTTAGTTGGCATTATCTAAATGTCGCCAGTGAATTGCTCATTAGGGCTGGCTTATTGTCTATTGTGCAAATATCGTACATATAAATCAAATGTCAAAATTGCTTCTCATATTTATCTCACAGTTTATCAATTGCATATATCGTTTCCTCAAATTTATCTTTAAAGTAAAAATATTTCTCGGCCCATTTCCTGCCCTAGTAGAATCGGCGGTACACGATCCAAAAATCGGCATCTTCAAAATCTTTTCATGACTCGCGTTGTAGTTAAAGAAAACTAAAAAAAAAAAAAAACAATTGACAATTAAGTCACAGCCCCTCACACACACTCACTCACACACACAAAATGAATCATTTACTGAGGTCTGAGGTCAACATATTCTTAGTCAAGTGCCAAATTCTATTAAGAGGTATTAATGGAATCAGCTCAATGTCAATTAATCAGTTAAAACGAATTGCATCTGGGCATTGCATTCGATACGAATTGCATTCGAGTGTGGGTGACACAATTTAAGTCAATAAATGAATACAAGAGCTTGAGGCAAATCCCCATTAATCAAACAATTAAGTTGTAGCCTAGTAATATAAGTGCTGGAAATCCGCGATAAACGATTATCACAGACTGCCTTCCGACATTGACTTTAATCGGGCGCAATATTAATTAGATGCAATTCTCACTTTAGCAGACCAAAAGTGCATTTCTCAATTTACACAATTAAACAAAAGAGACAAGCTAAATGTCATCCCCATGTACAAGTGTCTGGAAAAGCAATTTAAATTGGCGCTAAAACAAAACGCAGACAAACCAAATGACATTGAATTGCTTTAATAAAATAAGTGAAGCGTTTTTAAGTTTTTAGTTATGTAATGCTAAAGAGCTAATGCTTAATACGAAAGGTCGAAAAGTTATTCCAAAAGTGAAGGATATTTGATCGAATATTTAATCAATCAGATACTATTAATATTATTTACCGCTTCCGTTTTTCTTTCAATGTTTTCATTCATTTTTTGTCAAGTTTAACACTTTCGCATAGCTCCAATTTGGTCATCCTTAGCCCGATTCTTTTAATTTTATTGCTGATTTATTTAATTTATATGTAAACTTTAACGTACAATTTTCATAAAAAATATAAAAAATTCGTTCAAAAATATTAATCAATTTAAAGTTTAGCCAACTTAGTGGTTCTTCTATGTGAAATTAAGCTCGATTGCCTGCAATTCGTTTAAATTAATATATGAAATAGATTAAAACTTATTTAGCCAATGCTATTAACTAATTACACTCTAAAACTAATTGCTTTAAACGATAGTTATGCTCCATTAACTACATATATGTACATATATGTATAAGTATATATATTTGAACATTTTGTTGAGAATGTTATTGCTAATAATAATTTCCCTACAGAAATTTATATTGCATTAATATATAGTCTACTTTTAGGCTCGGCTTAAAACTTCACCAAATTTATTGCATTGTTTCCGATTGTCAAATCTTACTTGTTTTTTTTTTTGGTTTTTATAGATCCCGGAATTTCCGGCCGGGTAGCATGCGCCGGATACGTCGTAGAGCGGTCTTTAAAAACGGCGACTGCAATGTGGTGCAAAAACATTTGCAAAGGCGACGCCTTCGATTCCTGCAGGATATGTATACAACCATGGTAGATTGGCAATGGCGCTGGACTTTGCTTGCTTTTGCTTTAAGTTTTATACTTTCATGGCTATTCTTTGCTCTGATTTGGTGGCTGATTATCTACACACATGGCGATCTGGAAGAGTTGCATTTACCCCATAATCAAGGTAGGCTTAAATCTAATTTCAAATTTATTTTGCACCATTTGATTGCATTTGATGTTCGTCTTTCTTTTGGCAGAGGAATCGGGCTGGGCGCCTTGTGTTTCAGCCATTGATGGCTTCACTTCGTGCTTCCTGTTCTCCATTGAAACACAGCATACAATTGGCTATGGTGTACGCACCACTTCACCCGAGTGTCCGGAGGCCATATTTATGATGTGTTTCCAATCGATCTATGGTGTCATGTCCTCTGCATTTATGGCTGGCATTGTCTTTGCAAAAATGACAAGAGCCAAGCAACGTGCTCAGACGCTACTCTTCTCCAAACATGCCGTCATTTGTCAGCGAGATGGTTGTCTCTCGTTAATGTTCCGCGTGGGTGATATGCGAAAATCTCACATCATTGGGGCAGGAGTCCGGGCTCAGCTAATACGCACAAGGAGTACAAAAGAGGGTGAAGTGATGACACAATATTTTACAGAGCTAGAGATTGGGACTGATGATTCCGGTTCCGATCTATTTTTCATTTGGCCCATGGTCATAGAGCATAAGATTGACGAAAACTCTCCGCTATATAATATGAATGCCACGGACATGTTGCAGGATAAATTTGAGATTGTTGTGATACTTGAAGGCACTGTAGAGTCTACGGGTCAGTCTACACAGGCCAGATCAAGTTACATTAATACAGAGATATTGTGGGGTCATCGCTTTGATCCTGTGGTGCTATACAACAAAGACTTGCAGGCTTATGAGATTGATTATGGACGTTTTAATGAGACAACACAAGTGGATACGCCGCTTTGCAGTGCCCGGGAGCTGAACGAGATCTACAAGATACAAGAGGGCTTCCGTACACCAGGTAGATAATTAATTATTGTTTACTAATTTTAATGTAATATATTTAACCTTTTTGATTTCTGTTCAGTAGAAACCACCTTTACCATGCGTCAACTGTCCCACAATCATTCCGATCAGGCCTCCTAAAATGCTTTTGTGTTTGGTTCAAAATGTTTTGTTTGCTTTAGTTTGTAGTTCTAATTGTTATAAGCTAATCCATTTATTTGGATCACCGATTACTATTAAATCGAAGAAATAACTTCTCTTTCATCAAGCTACACCATCGGTCATATCACGACACTCCAGCAGTGGCTCGAACTCAAGCCAACAGTCCGGATCTGACTATAGTCGACGCTGGCGCTGGCAACTATCAGTGCCCTTGCCTGGCAACACTTAAATAAAATTTTTATTTTATGAAAATATGTAGAAGTTAATAAACGCTCCAGTTGTATAGTTTACTTAAAAATTATATGTCCAGGGATTGCCGTCGTATATAAATGACACATAATTACCTATCTGGTTGCCTGGTAGCAAATGCACTCATTTTCGTACCGTCTGATGCCCAACCCACTCATTAGGCATCATTAATAACCCAAGTGTATCAATGCGAAAGGTGCCAAAAATACATAAAAAAGTCAACACTCGGCAACAAGTTCTTGTTGGCTCTGAGATTTTACCTCTTGCCAAGTTTGTTTCAAGTGTGGGAGCAACAAATTTATTTAACGCGGCGCCTATAATGGAAAAAAAGAAAAAAAGAAAAAAAAAAGAATTGAAATTAAGGAAAACATTCATATCCTTTTTAATTGAAATTGAATCAATAACTCTTATTTGCGCAAACTAATCAACACTAAATTATAACACTCGCAAACAACTCGAATATTTATTATCACATTTATCAATGCTCCAGAGAGTGCGCGCGCCCCTTTTGGCCAAATGAAATGTGGGTGTGGGTCACATATAAATGGTAGGTGTAGGTAGGTACATACATTGCTATGGCACTATACCTCCCATGCCTTGGTCATAAATACAATGCCAAAATTTCAGCAACTCTATTTTACTGAAACAAAAAAAAAAAAGAAAAAAAAAACAACAAACGTAATGCCCAAATTGAAAACAAGAAGGTAAGAATATATTTTCACATAACGAAGCAGAAATACTCTAATATCAATCGATAAGATATGCGCAAATCTAAGAAAATAATTTGAAATATTTTTGGATTTTACTTTCAAAATTTAAAGTTCGATTTTTATAGTTTATCTTTCATAGCATAGTTGGAAAACTAAAATGAATTTTGATTTAAATTTGTTAATTAAAAATTCATGATATGTGACAGATATTTATTGAATAGAAATTAATCATTATATCACATTCTTTGTCATTCAAGTTATATTACCTTCGCCAGGGTATGGTAAACCGAAATCAAAATGAATGTTTTGGCTACCAAAAGGCAAGGGGTGTTAACCCGTTGAGTGCTTGAATGCGTCCTTAACCCAGTTTCGAGTAGCAGAACATGTCAGCAGCAATAGCAGCTGAGATAGAAAATGTAACCGAAACTGAGCTTTATGTTTAATTACTTGTTAAATGTTTGTCGTTAATTTTTCGCCATTTTTTTTTTTACTTTGTTTTTTGTTATTATTATCAGTTTGCATATGCCTAAAAGATCCATTAGCTAAATGGACTCATAAGTGGAGGTGGTATGCGTCTCGGAATATAGAAATTGAAATGAATCAGGCCAGAATCCGCCATTCCAGATCAGGCCAAGACGGACAGAATTGAAGGTAGACTCAGACATTGAGTTAGAGTTGGAATCGGAATTAGAGTCAGAGTTGTTGGGTGATTGGGTCGGTTTGAACGTGCCTGGTTACTCTGCATGTGGCACGTATTGGGAAACAAAAGGCGTCACCCAAATGGCCCCAGAAACCCCACAAAGATCAAACTTAAATTATATTTTCAATAAATTTCGCAATAGATTTTCAATGAACAAAATAGGATGATTTGATATACTTGAAGATTTACCACCTATATTGATTAAGTTCTCATTTGTAATGGCATGGGAACAACACATGTAATCGTATACATATACATATATCGTGCAAAAAAAAAAAACTCCTTTGCATAATGCCATTTAATCTTGGCCAATGTTGAGGGCAATTTTCAATTTTACTTATGCCAAACGCTGCCACGACGCTCCTTGTTATTGATACTGCCATTGTTGCAATTGTTGTTGTTGTTGTTGTTGTTGCTGCTGCCATTCAAATTGCATTCAAATCAATTACATTCGAACTAAACATAATTCATGTGGTATGGGTTAATACAACAAATTACAACTGACATTTAAGCAGAAAACAAAAAAAAAAAAAAAAAAACAAAGCATAAAATGGACAATTTAACATGAGAGCGAGAAGGAGCAGCGTGAAACGAAATCCATATCGAAAAGTACTGAAAATAAGCTCAACAAAGGCTACAATGGCCGCAGATACAAACCATGAAGCTGCCAGGCATCATATGCAGCTGAAATATACGAATATAAAATTTAAACAAAAAAAAAAAAAAAAAAAAAAAAAAAAAAATTAAGGCGCACACCAAATTGCAGGCACTCTTGGTTGAAGTTGATGTTGAAGTGACCTTCAGTGGCCACAACCAAAATGAACAACAACAAAATAATAAGAAATAAAAAATAAAAAATAAAACAAAAACAAAAAACAATATAAAAGTGCAGCCCCACAACAATAAAATTCTTTTCTCACGATTGTTGACTTTAACACTTACAGCGTCTCGAAAAATTACGAGTGCGAGTTGCATATTCACTGTCATTGCCCAGAAAAGCCTCAAGAGCCCTGCTTTTGTGTGTATGCGCGTGTGTGTGTGTATGTTTTTTTTTCTTGGCTGATTTTTCGGTTTTCTGGTTTTTTGTTTTACAGTTTTTTTGGTTTTTTGTTTTGGTTTTTGTGTTTGTCGTCTTCTTTTTTTTTTCTTATTTCACTTAACAATGAAAATGAGCTACTGTGCTGGAGACAAAATTTGTTGGCAACATCTCCGTGACTCTTGGCTTCCTGCTCTACATGCATTTCAATGGAATCGAAATCGAGAGGCCTACACTCTGTCGCAAAGATAAATGTTCTGAAACATTGTTTTATTTTATTTATTTTGTGTTGATGTTGTTTTTGTTGAATTTGCTTAATTTTATGTGCTTTGCATATTTCTTCTTCCTCTTCCTCCTCCTCTTCTTCTTCTTCTTTAGCTGATTGCATTAAAATTTTACCTGCGTGCCGAGCTCATTTATTTGTTGCAGTTTTTATCGATTTAATGCGTTTTGTAGTTGGCTTATTTCTTGCTTTTGCAATTAAGTGAAATTTATGTTACAGCAAGTTCGTCGCTTAAGTCTTTTGTTTGCGGGTCGCGCGCAATGGCACGTAAATTGCCAAAAAAAAAAAAGAAATAATATATAAAAAAAATAAAAAATATAAGTATTTCCTACTTAGCGTAGGCAGAGATTCCCCTCGATACAATCTGTCTCCTCTCTTTTCGCCACCTCCCCCCCTCCCCTTTTACCCCATCTTTGTTTCATTTCTGTCAAGTGGAATTTGCTATCCTTGCTAAAGTTTTATTTTCATTTATTTTCATTTAATCCGCGCCGCGTTGGTGGTATGCATACATAATGCATAATTACCGGTTTCACTTTTTTTCTCTTAATTTTTTTTTTTTTTGGCTTTTTTTTGTTCAGTCTTTGCAGGCTGATTATCTTGGCATACCTTTGGCATGGCGTTGCTATTGTGGTTTTTGTTGTATTTTTATTGCCACGACTCGTATGGTTTCTTGATTTTTAATTTTTATGATGTGTTAATGGATATTTTTGTGACATGACCTCCTGGCGTGTTGTTCGTCAAGACAACTTCTGCCTGTCCAGAGATATTTAGCTCATAACCGCATCGAACTCTCTGGGGACGAAGACACGAAAGACACAAAACAGATAAAACGACTGCTACACTAGTGAGAAGAAGACATGAAACATAAAAAAAAAACAAAAAAAAAAAATAAACCAATAACTACCTAAACATTATGCAATTTGAGGCACTGTAATTGAAGCTATTTAAAGCTCGTTACATGGCAAGGACACGAAGGCAGGAATAAGGGCAATCACATCAGTCAGTCGCTGCCAATCAAACAGGGAGAAAGAGAGGTAGTGAGAGAGACAGAAGAGTTGAAATGAGTTCAAAACTAGCTAGGAAAGAAGGATAATATATATACATATGAAGAGATGAAATCTACACCAATATATATATATATATATATATACATATATAGTTGAATGTTAAAAGTAAGCAGTTTATTTCAAAGATTTTAAAAACTGTGGATAGTTGGAGATGGCTGCAGTTTATGTATTTGCTCAATCATCAGAATTAAGTGAGTTTCACATTGAAATGTGACCCAGTTTACTATCAAGATGCAACGTTTTTCTGTTTCTGTTGTTTTTTCTCTGTCTCGCCTCTTCTTTATTATTGTTGGCAAGAAGTAGGGGAGGGAAAAGGGAATGAATCAGTTCAAGTTGTCGCTCAAATTACACGCACATTGGCTCCGGCTTTACAGAGCTGATTACAGGGCCCTGAGCATACAATTTGCATCAATAAAACTTGCAAGTCTGGACAAAAACCAAGATATACATATGTATGTGGTTGCTGCTGTAGGTCAGTTTGCAATTTGCCAGTAAAGCCGTTCATCTTGCTTTAAGAGTTGGCGTTGATTTGTTGCCTGCTTCTGCATTTGGCTTCAATCAAGTGACGATGGGCGCAAATGAGGCGAGATGGAGACGGATTCCTCTGGCCCCATCCTAACGCACGCCCCATTTACTTTCATCTGATGCCGCCGTCGTTGCATTATCCCACTACCCAATTTGAGTATCGAGTGGTCTTCTCTTATCGGATAAAAATTCAATGTTGATGGAGGGAATGGATGGATGCTTGGTTGATGGGTGTCGGAGGCCATTTGACCAGCCAATAATTACTTTCTCTGTCTGTTATTGATTTCAAAAATTGCGGCATAATTTTATTACGCATCATTAAGATAAAGTCTTAACGCAGATTTGCAAATTGTTTATGGCCACGAAAAATCTCACGAAATGTGAAATCATTTTCATCAGCAATAAAACTTTCCCAAAAAGTTCCCAAATTATGTGTAAATGTGAAAGGTTCTTTGATCACCATTTTCTGTCTGAATAATATTTGAAGATGAATAAACAAATAACATTTACAAATGGGCGTTACCCCAAATATCATTTGAATATGGAAAGGTTTTGCGATATAAATTAATAAATGTTCGCTAATGATTTTTGAGTAACGAAGATTTGATCAAGATGAAATAATAAATGAATATAGTTGGCTAAAACTAAATATTGGTACTTCAACAACAGAGAGAGAATATTTTGGATAAATAATTAGTGTCAGTCAAACGATTCGATTCCTGGAAATACTTAGAGATATAATTCTTTTATGTCAATTCCCCTTTAATGTTTGCCGAAATAATTTTAAAACAATTTCTGGTTTGATAATAATTAAATAAATAAATTGGCATCGAGTCCCATAAAACTAATTTTTAATCAAATTCTCAATTTACCAACAACTGACGAAAGATTTGCTAAATATGATGATGATGAAGAAGCTAAAACAACAAAATGCAATGAAGAATTGGCAAAAGGATGCATTCAGCTAAAAAAAAAAAAACATAAAAAAGATAGTTTAAAATTTCTTTTACGAACTACAAATCAGTTTCAATTATCTTATCCTATTAGTCATTCATTTTCTTCAGATTCTACATTAATTGCTAACATGTCTTATGGCTTATAACTTATTATTTAAAATTTTCAGGCTCATCAAAATGTCATTTACAGCTTAAGGTTACAAAAGGCCCTTGCCCTTTTATACCATATATCTGTACAAATGTATATATATCTTGTAATATATACATACATTTCATATTATTGTACAATTTCTTTTGTGTCAGTTAAAATTCAGTAAATTAACTTCACCTCACATCAAAAAACCGCCAAAATACAAATTCACAAAAAGAAAAAGAGATCAAACTGCAGCTTCCCCAAATAAATATATATACGTACACATGCCGGCAATATACATATATGCAATATATAGATGCATTTCGAGATCTCTCAAGTGTGATTTCTGACAGTTTGGACGTCAACTTTAAAGTGAGATCTGTCATAAAAGAGGCGATCCGAGCTCGGTGTCGGCCTGCTTTTTTTTCTTACCCCGATTTTTGATTTCTCAACAACGACAACAGCAACAACAACAAAAAAAAAGCAACTGCCCAAAAATGTATGCAGATTTTTAATTAAGGCGCGTTATCAACAAAAGCGAAAAACTAAAAAGAAGAAAAGAAAACGAAAAAAAAAGGCGAATTAACTAAAAATTGAAACCGGTTGACCCGATAGCCAATTTGATCTGGTTCTCCAGCCATGGAGTGGCATTTCCTTAATTGGACCAAGCATAACAACAAGTGCAGCGCTAATTTATTATGTTATTTAATAAATATAATTAATAAGAAAGAAAAAAATAAAAAAATAACTGAGGAAAAGATAGGAAACTGAGAAAACGGAAAGCACAGCTCATTTGTTGTTCGCTTGGAAATTACTTAATAATTTCCATCAAAAATAATTAATTTCAATATTATTCAGTCAAGGGAATTGCCCTGAGGACATGAACGTGTCATCCTCAAAACGACGTCACAAAGGCAACGGCAATGGCAATTGCAACGGCAACAGCGTGTTAAGAGTTAACCCATACGATCTGACTATAAACTTGACGACGCGACGTTTGAATGTCCTTTTTAACTATAATAAACAGGAATTCATTCCTCTTTTATGTGTGTAGTCAAAACATAGTTTTAAGACTTTCCAAAGAGATTTTAATCGAGGCAAACAGATGGGCCAATTGATCAACTTAGCTTATCGTATTAAGATGATATATAATTTGTTTATTTGTTGCAACCATTTGATTAAAGTTAATATACCCTTGTTAGGGTATACATATTGTCTGTTGCGACATAAAAATGCTTATTACTTACAGACAACAGAACATGAAGCACGCCCAAAGGCGATTCACTTACTTCATTTATGTATAGGTAAATGTTTTTTTTTTTTTTCTCCTCTCCAGCATATTTTCCTTGTCATGTTGCTCCTCCTGTTTCCTTTGGATGCATTTTGGATTTTCGTTTTTCGTTTTTTGAGTAACTTAAATCAATTGCGGCAGTCGTAAGTCGTAAGAGTATGTGCATATATATATGCTACTTGGGAGCAAGTTTGAACGGTTAAGATATAGTCAAGAGTCTTGTGGCGCGTTCGTTATGGTTGAGTAATTTCATTTTTTGGCGGCTTTTGTCCTTATTGGCAAATGACTTGAAGCTTCTTCTTGAAAGCTTGGCCATAGGTTCCTCTTGCTCCCTTCTGGCCAAGTTTTTTTTTATGGCATTTATGCTACTTATGCAGCGACTGCTGCTGCATCTACATCTGCATCTGTGTCTGTGTCAGTGTGTGTATGTGTCTGTGTCTGACTCTGGCCAGCCAGAATGACCGTAATTAATCAATTTGGGCAAAGTGGCAGCAACAGCAGCAGCATTGGCCAAGGAGGGGAAATGCTTTGCCAACGTCCGTGTAATAACAATGAAAACAGCATGGGATTGGTACTGGACCTGGTACCTACTGCAATGGTATAGAGTGAAGCCGACTGGCGACCTATACTCATATGTATATATGTATATACTCTCATACACGTGTATATCTGCACACCATAAATTATGTTCGCGCAGGGTTAAGCGCATTATTTAAGCATTCATCACGCGCTGCGGCGCACAGTATCCAGTTCGAGTCGTTGACTGCAACTACAGCTATATACATATATATACACATATACATATATACATACATACATATATGCATCCCCAATCGGGGTCCCATTCCCAAGTTTTCAGTCCCTTGGCCGTGTAATAATTTTTGCAATTTATGTAAACAGTGTTGATTATGGATGAGTTATGTAGCATGTTCTACCTTTTGTTTTGTTCGCACTGCCAAGCGCGGTTAATTTTCAGCTTGTTGTTGAAACTTCCTTCTTTCATATACATATGTACATATTTATGTATGTATGTATATGTATACATACATATGTACATATAATCTGAACTTCGTTTATCAGTGCAGGCAAAGTTGAGTCATCCCCCAGGTTGATGTCTTTATTAGCCTGATTCCCTGTCAAAGCGATGAAAATTGCCTTAAACAATAAAATGTCAGTCAGTTTGGGTCTGAATATTTCCTCAATGTCTTTGATTAAACAGATTGATGGCCTGTTTGAGATATGGAAAGTTAAGTCAATTGGCATGTATCTATGTATTTGTTTGAGTGCAGAATGTCAGAATGACATCTAGAGATGATAAAAGTTTTTGTTGATGTTTAAAGGATGTGCGATTATTTTAGTCCATCATTCGATTAAAGTGACCAACTATCACCACTAGCATACAGTTAATCAAGTTACCTTTGCCAATTTAGTCAAATTAAATGTTCAATTGTATTCTCGCTAGTTGTGCAGTCTATGTTTGATTTTTGAGAATATTATTAAATGTGCATATATTTTCTAAGTAGTACAAAATCTATTGAGGCTGTCGAGAACTGTTACGAGGCAAAGTCCCGTCCATTTGTTTGTATCATCATGACCGATAACCCGTGCATATTCTGTTTAGATGAACAGCGTAATCCGCTCCATATACCCTGTGGCCATTCCTTTTGCGCTGATTGCTTTGAACGTTATATGCTTGTGGGTCTGGATTCCCGTTGTCCGCTCTGTCGACTTGATTTTCGGGGAAGTGCTGATAATATGAGAGATTTTACAAGTAATCAAGATAGACTGGCAAGACATGAAACCATAGGACTTAACGATATGTATACTAATTTCGCCCCTCAAAGTGATATTTTGATGTTGACCCTTAGCGAACAGGAGTGCCGACTCTTTGATGAACTGTACCAGGATGTGTTGCAAAGGTTTTCTGATGATGATTATCTATAATCATCTTGTCTATTTCTATTTTCTGTTTAATTTATCTCATTATTTTATTTGTATTTTGTATATATTTCTACTAATCTACACTCAAAGAATAACGACTATTAATTACATTGCACTCCATAAATTTATCACATTTAATTCTTGTTTATGCTTGAAGTTAAATAATTACATTAACACTGAAAATTCTACTAATATCAAATTGATTAGTATTGAACTAAATTTGCACTTGCAACTTAATTAAAACTTCTTTTAAGTCTGTCTTTTATGGACTTGGCTAATTGCCTGACGATTTGGTCAACATGTTGCCAGTCGAAAAGAGGCTGATAAATCGTTAATCTTCCATTGCAGATGAACAGCTAATGATCGCAATTAACAAACAAGCAGCAAAAAAGAAGAAAAAAGAAGAAGAAAAAAGGAAAAATGGTGTTGCAAAAATGGTTTATTAAATGTTTACTCATGGCCAAGCCCAGTCCAGCCCAGCTGAGAGCATTTTTTGAATATATACATATAGATATATATATATATATAGATCTGTATGTATGTATATATGTATGTATATATTTTATCTCACGAATCATTTTTACCATTGCCCATTTTGACAGCGCTTTGAGTCAACAACATTGCGGCCAGCATGCAAATAGATACACAGATACAAATCTTTAAACGCGGCCACATTATGCAATTGCAATCGCTGGCAGGCCAGAAAACTATCTCATGGATTTGCGCAATTTGTCATCCCGGACATCGGTATCGGTGGAATGGGTTATGGTGTGGTTATGGGCATGGTTATGGGTTAAGTGCGTGTGCGGGCGTGGCCGTTGAACAGTTTTATTGATAAGGCTTGCCAGCCTAGCTTCGATTTGGTCATTTAGCTTTAGCCAATTATTAATGCCTGTTGTCGCCGGATTGCGTGTAATTTGTGGCAGTTGTTTACCGCTGAAGAAACAGCGGCAACTGAAATGCGATATATGTACTATGTAAGTATGTATATATATATGTATATATACATATATATAGACTACCATATTTATAATGGTTCATCGTATAGTTGTTGAGCCACGCTTACAAGTGATACAACAAGCTGGCAAACATTTTTATCATCATCGATAAGAAACATGTACAGTTGTGCTCATTGAACTTAGCTTTCATCGTTGGGCGCACCGCCGTTTGCGTTTCCCCGCCCCACCCCCCCACAAGTTATTTCGGTTATCTCAAGTCATTTGTCAAATTGCTAAACTGACATTAAAGCCTGATAAATCCCAAAATTTGACATTTTCCCGCCGATGATCGATGCATTTTTCACTGTTGCCATTTTTTTTCTCCTTTATTTTTTTGTTTTTGTTTTTTTTTTGGGAGTGCAAGCTGGTGACATTTTTGCGCCAATTTCGGTCGCTGGGCCATCAGTTAAGGTTTCCCCCACCGATTCGCTTTTTTTTTGTTTGTTTCGCATTTTTCGCTTTCAGTTTTTTAGTTTTGTAGTTTGCCTGTTTGCATTTTGCATGCGTGGGAGTTGCACGAATTGTGTCGTTAAATAATGTCTCCCCTAAATAAATGTGGAGAAGCAGACGAAATCCTGCACGAGACGAAATAGATAGAAAAAAAAACTTGTTTTCGAGAGCGCGGAAGCAACTGGAGCATTCCCAATTGCAGCCTTTTGCCTCAGCCTCAGCCTCAGCCTTAGACTTTTGGGTGGCCAACCCGAGCCTTGCCGGCCTTGTATTTGATGTTGATGTTGCAGCCGCCGCTTTGTTTAATTGATAGACGACGACGACGACCCACGTTCCAGGCCCAGGCCATGCGGCACGCGATGCTTTGGCCTCGTTGGTGTCTCTCCTCCTTCTCCTTCTCTTTTTTTTTTTTTGCTAGCCGACCAGTGGCAGAAAACCCATCGAACTCAAACTGTGCTGCGCATGCGCATGCAACAAATGCGACGGCGTTGACAGATTGATGCCCCCAAACAAACCAAGTCGTAGTCGGGGCCCCCGCTTCATTATTCAAATTGCCAAAGTATGTGTGTATCTGTGTGTGTGTGTGTGCCTTACTTTGTAAGTGCATTTGTGTGTGTGTGTGTGCGCGGAATTTATCAAAGCCAGTATATGCCAATTGAAAGCGAGAGAACGAGGAGCGGGGAGTCAAGAGTTGGTGTTGTTGCTTTACTTGCGTGGGCGCCAAATGTTGGTTTTGTTATTTGAAAAACTTCCTACTAAATAATGATCAAGGGGTAAGCTTGTACCAGCCTAATTTAAAAAGTTAGCCATTTCGATTACCTCGAAATAAAAAACAAAAAGAAAAAAAGGGAAAAAATATATGTCTAATAAGTTTATCTTGACTTTGTTAGGTAAATTGCTAATAGATATGGTATAGCTATTAAATATCACCTTATATTTTACTCAACGATTATGTTCTTATATATAAACATTTACCAATGGGTATCTAATGGTCGTAACAATTGTGATAAAACTCAATTTACAGGTCAGTTAAGATAAGTTTGTAGCAAGAGAAACTTTCCTTTTGACTAAAGGGCAAGCGCATTACATGAAAATTGTGACTGTCATACAACTGGCGACTGCAATCGGGTGCGGTATGTATATATATATTCTTATAAATATATGGCCAAAATAGAAAAATAAGCATACAGCTGTATATTTGTATATATGTATGTACATATATGTATGTATAAACATATGCTAGCTGGGAGTAATTAAAGCAGTTTAACATGTCTCAGTTTTGGCCAGTTTTTGGAGCTGTCACAACATCAACAAGCCTTCATTCATACACTGAGACAGCCACCAGGCATCCAGTTAGCAAAGTTAGCAGTAAGTCAGTCAGTCATTCAGTTAGTCAGTCAGTCATTCATTCAGCCAGTCATTCAAAAGCTAGCCAAAAAGTTGCCATAAATCAACTCATTTGAAATGCATCAAAGGCAGCAATCAGAAACAGAAATAAACTGCAACAAAAAAGTTTTCTTTTTTTTTCTTTTTTTATATATTTTTTTTTTTTGGTACAAAAACCCAAAATCAAAATGCAGTCAGTTACACAAATATTTTTACACGTAGTCTGCGATTTCCAATTGGAATTGACAATGTGGAGGCGGGGCAGAAACTGTCCAGCAAAACAAAAATCTAGGAGTGTTTGCACAATGTGTGAAAACAGGATCAAAGTCCTGCCTAAACATTTGTCAACCGTTCGCCCATTTATATAATCAAAAGTTCCCCCAACCAGGGTGGGGAGGGGGGGGAGAGTTAATACAGGGGGAGTTGGCTTGTGTCATGAATATGCACCAATTAAACATTTTGTCTGCATGCGGTGAACAAGCATCAATCAAATGCCAATGGCCAGAGGACAAACATTTGTCGCTGGATGCAATCGAAGGCAGTCAATGGAACGAGGGTTAATACTAAAGATACTAAGATTAAAGGTGGCTAGATTAAAAAGTCAGTTCTTTCTTCAGTTACAAGTTGATCTCGGAGAATAATAATAATAACTATACTTTTTATATATTTGCCATGTATATATATATACTATTCATATAATGGGGAATAATTAATCAGACTGAAAAGATCTTTAATTGAAATTTTTATACAATTAAGTAGAAAACTAAATGAGCCCTCGATATGGCCAAATATTCAAATGTCTGGTAGCAGCAGCAACATGAATCGAATCTGTATTTTTATGACAAGAGACAGCCCCCTCGCATTTTTTGGTTTGTTTTCCATTTTTTTTTTTTTTTTGTAGTTTTGGGCGTGGGGAGGTTTGGTTATTATTAGCATCGGTTTGGTCATTGCTTAATTGATTTGGTTGTTGGCCATGTTAATTGACAGCACGCACGGATGTAACATTGCGATAGCGGCTCTGACACAAGCCACAGACCAAAAAAAAAAAAACAACAACAGCAACAGCAACAACAACAACAACAAACAACAAAACTAAACGAAAAAATGCAACAGTTTATTTTGGCTAACTCAGTCATTTAGACAGTCAGTCAGTCAGTCAGTCCAGTCAGATTTAAAGTTGTCAGTTGGTCAGTTGTCAGCGATCGATCGACTACATTTTGACTAGGATTTGTAGGCTTACCAGTATGTGGGCCGTCTGTTGTCGGTGGGGGCAATTGTAAATTTCACTTATCGCGGAGGCAGCCAAAAACAATTAAATGCTCTTTTGCACGAGTTATAAATATGAATGTCAAGATGCCAGCCAGGCATCGGAAACTGGAAGTTCGTGAGCATTTTGACCCACATGCAACTGCCAGCAATTTGCCACCTAAATGGAAAAATTATGAGCACCAGCACATTTCTCTGCTGCTGCCATACGATAAGAGAACCAAATGTGATTCCTTTCCTGTTCCCACAATTGCCAGCCAAAGTCAACAACAAGGCAATTGCAACAGCAACAGCATCAGCAGCCGGGGTAACATTTTCGTTATAATTTCTATTATTTTCCCTTTTGGCATAATTGCAGACAATTTACTTAACGATCAATAGCGTCAAACGGCAAGACGGTTAAAAATTTATTAGCTCCCGCAGCTTTTTGGCAGGCCCAGTCAGGCAATGTCTCAGATTCGGGCTCCATTCCATGTGTTGCTAGTTGGCCTTATGGCAAAAATTCAAAATGTTGCTGCCAGCCAGTCAAATGTTCAGTTGCATCCGTGTAAGAGTACAGTTCAGGTTTTTCTCCTGCAACATTTTGGTTTCAGTTTTCAGCTAATGCGAATTGCCTTTTTGTTGCCATAAAACATTTATTTAAAATAGAGCAACATTTTTTTTTTTTTTTTTCATCTCTCTCTATCTTAATTTTTACCAAAGGCGACCACCAAAGAGAAAATTCTCAGAGGGTGAAATATATGATGGTTGTTCATATTTTAATTACGCGACTTTATCACGTCATATTGCTGTTGTTGTTGTTGTTTGTTGTTGAAAGATTAAACTGATTCGTTTAGGATAGAAATTAGATGGTTAGATTAATTTAGGACTTGTTTTGAGGACATTTAAAGGAAGAGAATGGTAAGGCTTTGCCTCTAGCTTCATTCTCCATTTTTGTTGATATAAATTTGAAAATATTTTAGTTTAGTTTTTAACCTAATAAATTTGAATCTAAATGAGAGAACTTAACTGTATATACATACATAGTAGAACTATTTATGATTCATATTCATTTATCTTAATGATTTACAGACAGTTTTAATGCTGATTGACGGTAATGTCTGGTAAATGCACAATAACCATAGGCAAAAGACTTATTATGATGCACGGGTGGGGTGTCAATGAGTAGGAAGGGGGTGTGGGGGTGGTGAAAACTTTAACTATTTAATAGTCAAAAACTGTGAGAACAAATTTAAAAAAAAAATCACATTTTTCCCTTTTTCTATAACAAATGAGCAATAAATTTCTAAATTTTCGCCAATAACCAAACGTAATGATCATGTTAATGATTGAAACTGTGTCTGTTGTGGTAGAGGGATAAGATAATAGAGGGAACTCCGTTGGACACCCACTGCTGATTATTTTCGTCCAACGATGAAGATCTATGCGGTGGTCAGTCAATGTTGTTGTTGTTGTTGTTGTTGTTGTTGCTATTGTGGCTATTTGATGTTGTTAGTGTTTTTGTTTATGTGCTGCTGATTATGAGCGGGCGGCGTTGCTGCCAAGCACATAATCGCTAAGATGTTGGCTTATTTTGATGTTTCAACAACGTCGAACTCTGGGGTCAGAGCCAGACAACGACGCATCGTAAATCATTCATAGAGAGTAAAGTTGGTGGGGGTGGGAGGGGGGGAAGCTGAATTGGGGGACAGTAACAACAGCAACAACATCGTGAAATTTGTTGCCTTTACCAGCACACAACAAATTGATTTTAGTCACGATACTGTCAATTAGCTAGCCATGGGTCAGCATCGGCAGCTGGCGAAGACTGCAACTCCCAGCGAGGTGTTGATGCCGGCGAACTTTGTTAGCTGCCCGCTGACCCAAGACAGCAACGATACAACCAACAACCGCAGCTGTGTGCCTTGTCCTCATCCTCATCCTCATCCTCATCGCCATTGCCATCGCAATCGCCATCGTCATCATCGTTTAGCTACGATTAAGGCTACAAAAATTATTGTTATAGTTGCCTGCCAGGGCTGCCAAAGTTGGCTACTTTATTAAATCAAAAGTTTACCTACACGGTATCCAATTTCTAGGGGTATACATTCCTATTAATCCATCCCAAAATAACAGATATATAATAATAATGTTAATAAACATTTTAAATGTTAATAAAAACCAATCGAATTGTTAATAATCTAATAGAAATTTCTTTACCAAATTGTAGTTAAATAATTTTAATGAAAGGGTAGATAATTAAATTAAAATTTCATTTGCATTCTCTATCATAATTTTTTGTTGCTTTTATTTAATATATATATAGTGGGCATCTATAAGTCGTTGAGCTTTCAGATTATTTTTCGATTTAACTTGCTTTTCACATGATTATCACATGATGCTCGATGACCTCACACGCTGTTCATATTTATGACCAGTTGATGGCCATTGATTTTGATATGCGATTCGGTACATTTTGCCATATATATACATATATATATATAATGGATGCTAAGTTATGGCCACAATTTGGCAGCCTTTCGCCTTTCGATCTAATTGAGTGATTTCTGGAATGCCCAAAATGGGTTTCTTTCTTCTTTATATACATATATCTGCTTAAAAATAGAAAAGAAATTTTCCTAATTAACTTTTTAACCATTTTGTTTATTTGGTATTGGTTTTAGTTTTTGTTTGTTGTTTTTTGTTTGTTTGAAAATCGTTGAAATAGCTGGGCGATAATTAAAGAGCCCCAACGACGACTGCGATTCTAAGACAGTCTTAAGGCTTGATTTCCTTTTGCGACTTTGGCCGAGTCAAGTCAAGTCGAGTCGAGTCGAGTCGAATGGAGTGGATTGGAGTTGAATCGAGGCGTACCTGTTAAAAGATACTTTGAACCTGTTGTACAGTTAGAGTTACAATTTGCAACGGCCCAGTCGTTGTTGTATCGATGGCGATGCACTTGAAAATCGTGATTTCACCTTTGTGTATAAGCCAAGGCAAGGCGACTCCAAACTCCAACTCCAAACTCCAAACTGCAACTGCAACTGCACAAACTCTTCTAAATGGCAAAGTAAACTGATTTACAATCAAAGGCAATGAAGCGCGCAAAGAGTTGCAAGTATCGAGCTCAATTTTTTTTTTTTTTTTTTTGTGTACTTTTTGTTTTTGTTTTTTATTTCTTTGTTTTTTGGTTTAGTTCCGTTCAATTCATAGTCCTAGCAGTCCCGTTGCCATCAGCAGACCAAAATCAATTGAAGTAATTACGAAATGAAGGCACGAACTAATAAACTTGGCCGTTCCAGGCCTTTGTAGCTACTCGATTGGGTCGTCGTCGTCGTCGTCGTCGGCGACGGCAACAGCAACAGCAACGTCAGCGGCAGCGGCAGCGACTTTGGCGTTGGCGTCGGCATCGGGATCGACGACTTTGGTTGTCTTAACAAGCGAACGGCCAATTGGGTCTGTACCGCGCCCAAAAACTCTCAATTTACAGTTAGTTTAAATTAATTAAACGAAAATGCACTTAATTAGAAGACCAAGACAATTTCCCCGAAAATGGCAATGGACCCTCTGCCTGCCAGCTATAGACAAATCCGCATCCATAAGTACAGTCGGAACAAGTGCATGACTTCTTTGGATTGAACTCGAGAAACTCTGCAGGCGAAACGAAATCAGGCCAGGCCAGCCCAGAGATCAGACAAATCTGCTCTCAACTCTTAGCCAACGGACAGGCGCAATCGATCGCACGTCAAAAACTGGGGCCAGGCATCAAAGAAATATGGCTTTTCATTTAAGTCAGGTCAAGACGCCCCAAAAATCAAAAACAAAAATGAAAAAAAACAGGGGGAAAAAACAAAAAATTATTGACCCCGACGACGACTCAAAATGAAAACGAAAATGAAATGAAAAAGCGCCATTTGGAGGGCATCAAACATTACGGACCAGGGCATCGGGCATCCATAGTCCATCGATAGTCTACTCCTCTCCTCCAGTCAGTTGATCGTGCTGGGTCTGGCAGTCAATTTGTTTGCCAGAGTTTTATTGTTTTTTATATATATATATATATATATATATATATAGATGTTTTTTGTTTTGTTTTGAACGGCGGCGTTGAGTTACTCTAATCGATGCGCAGAGATCAAAAAACAAAAACCGTCCAAGAAAACAAAAAGATGCGCCACACCCGCATCGTAGACCGAAATTAAAGCCATTGTCTGGGCTTTGGGTCAAGTGCTGACAGCGACGCAGCGAACTGAGTCAGAGTCAGAGGCAGAGGCAGAGATATAAAGTTTTGGACGCGTGCTCAAGTTAATCAGATTTATGGCAAATTTACATTTTCATTATTCAGTCGAAATGGGCGAAATAGTGAAAATAAAAGTCCAGGTGTATCTATCTATCTATCTTTGCCCCGAACTTGCTATGTATATCAATTGATTGGCAAAATGTAATTCAATCCTAGTTTAAATGAGCCACTCAGTCAAAAATTTTGCCCTTGCCAACGCCCACAAAATGAGAGAAAGCCAGAAAGTCAAAATAAAAAGGAGAATAGAAAACGGCAAAAAAACAAAAAGAAGAAAAATACAAGGGAAAACGTGAGACCATTTTGACACTCAGCCAAGTGGACTATTTGGAGTGTACTTACGTACCCTTCTCTACCTCTGCTTCAAATGGCGCTCCGAAAATCGTTTTCAATTAAAGTCAAACGTGCTGGAAATCAAATTAAATGCCACAACAGCAACAACAGCAACAGCAGCAGCAGCATAAAAGCGCGCGCAAAAAAATTTTGATTATTTGTACAGTTCAAATTAGAAGGAAAGTCGCCAAAGCCAGGCAGAAGTAATCAACCTCATCATCACCTTTTGTGGTTTTACTTCAATGGCGTGCGGCTAAAGTAGGTTGACCAGCCGCTGATGTTGACCCACAACCGCACTGCACCACACCACACCACACGCCACAGCATAGCATAGAAGATGGAGGAGAAGAAGAAGGAGTCACAGTCAAAGTCAAACTTTGTATGGTGACTGCATTTTGCCGCTGTCTTGTTGCATGCAAGATGAAAGCATACCGTGTGCCTCATGTTCGGATCAACAACAACAACAACAACAACAACACTAGCATTAGCAACAACAACAACTGAGTGCCAAAGTAATTAGTCTGATGGCAAATAATTTGGGCAGGCTTGCGGTTCCGCATTGTCAGCTTATTAGGCCTATGATAGACTCGACTCTGCACTTCTCATTCGCTTAACTTAATTGATAAACATTCAGAATACTTAAACCAACTGCACAACAACCACATCAACAACAAACATTAACAACAACATCAGCAACAAAAAAAAAGAAGAAATAAATGCCAAACAATTTTCAAATGCACTTCAAAATGCTTCATCACGCTGACCCAAGCCGCCGGTTAATCATCAAAGCGAATCAAAATAATAATAAATAAAACTCTAAAAATAAATCTAACCAAGAAATTTGTATTTTTTTATGCGTATGCCGCCAAATGCTGTCGACGCCATCAATCAGTGACGGAAGGGGGGTGTATGCCGAAGAAGAAGAAGAAGATGTTGGGGCAGAGATGAAGTCAAAGAAAAAAAAAAAAAAACAAAATTAAACTTTGGCAAGGCCAAAGGCGTTTTACAGTTTCATCTGTGATTTCAGCTAACTATAAATAGCCAGAAAATAAGTCAAGTCAAGTGGTTAAGCCTCACCACACAGAGGCACTTTATATAATGCCTGAGATATATACATATGATGAACTGGTTAACGAATTATAAATACTCTAGAAATAATATTTATTGCAACTGATTAATCGATATAGGAAACGAAACTACTTTTCGCTTCAAAAATAAAGATATAAAAGAACAATGGCATATAAAAGAGATTAGATCGTTTAATTTTATACTAGTTATCACACAAGTTTGGCAGATTTCAAATTAAATGCTTTAATTTGAAAAATATATATGACGACAACACTATACAGATGATATAAAACAGTCAAAGGTGTTTAAAAAACTAGATATTCTGGATTAGGTATTAAAACTTCAAATTATTCCGATTAATTTTCAAAAATTAATTTATGGGATTGTTAATATGCATCATTATTTATTGGTTAGAATGATGTATGCAAAACAATGAACAGCTGATGATATATAATATCACGACTTACTTATCTGACCATTATATATTTATATTTCATAGACCTTTATTCAAATTTCACTTATTCATTTCAGTCAATTTCTTTTACAAGATTTATAATTTATAATTTCGATAATTGTTTGTTTGTTCTTTCCATTCTTATATAAAAAATAATTATATAGCACGAGTCAAGAATTTGTTCTAAGCTTGTCTTAAATATTTCATTTTCCAAGTTGTAAAATAATTTATTGTACTTTTCATAACTTCTGATCTAAATCTGTGTGAGAGTATTATTTCTGGTACTCGAATGATTTCGAATGAATCGACATCCATCACAACATCTTTTCATTTTCATCGGCAAAAGTACAATTTGTGCTTATTTTGGACCCCCCGGCAGTCGATTCGTCGTAATTCACAATAGAAGAGCTAAGACGATTTTTATAGGGTCTAACTATTAGATTGCCGTTATGGACAAAGCTTTGCTGTCCGGAAGATTCATTCAGTATGTTGATGTTAAAGTAAGGGGGAAGGAATGGAGAGGAGGGAAAAGTGGTAGTAATTAAAAATCACACAAGCTTTAAAGTGTGCCCCGCCTGATTGGAGTCATGTATTGGTTGGTATTGGTTGTGGCGACTCTTTAATTGAACACCTCAAAATGATGGGCACGTAAGCCAGCTTAACGACTCGAACAATACCAAATGCCATGAACATGTACGCCATATCATCCTACTCCTCCTCCTCCTCCTCCTCCTTTTTCTTCTCCTCCACCTCCTCCTTCTTTGTCGACAAAAAAAAAAAAAACTAATGAGGGCAGACGCTGCCGTGGCTGCTGCAGCTGCAGCATGCAACAGTCACAACGCCTTAACACGCCCCATTCCCATCCACATCCCCATCAAGTGAAGCCGATACCGATGGCGAAGTTTGCACAAGAAATTAAACTTGAAATCAAGTCGCAAGTCGCACATGTCCGTGTATCAGTTTGTGCATCTACTTGCCCTTAAGTAAAGTAAAGTATCTTGTTGCAACTTCATTTCGTGGCATGGCCCCAAAAATATTTTTCGCTTTTGCGACCGCAACAACAACATGCATGTTGCATATTTTGGCCTTGTTGTTGCCTGCCATTGTTGCTGTTGTTGCTGTTGTTGCTCTTGGTTGGTAAAGTAGATGGAGATGCAGATCCTGGCACTGCCCTCACTGAAATTATTTTTTCTCCCTCATCGTATATATTGTATATTTCGGTTTTTCGGTTTTACGTTTTCGCTTTTGTTTCTTTTCCTTTTATTTTCTTCTTTTCTTTTTTTTTTTGGTGTTTTTGGTTTTGGGTGTTTTTATGTTCTTATAATGCGACTTATCAGATTTTTCGAAGCTGACAATGGCCAAAAAGTGCCTCATGGGCAATGGACGCGAAGGTTGTTCATAAGTTACTGTGACAAAAGGGAGGGGGTGGTACCTTATACACAGGGAGCTGTGGTTTTTAATGTGTATGCTGTTGTTGTTGTTGTTGTTATTGCTGTTTCTCAGTATTAAATTTGTTTTTTTTTTCCCCCTTTATATGCCATAAACATTTTTATATACACCACGCGTCCGGATATTTAATATAAAATATGAATTTTTTTATTTTGATGATTTTCAATAAAATTAAATTGAAAATAAAAATAAAATAAATTTTTATGTTATTATTATATTGACGCTACGGTGAACATGGCATGCCAATGATAATAATGATGATAATAATGCCCTCCCAAAGAAAGATTTTAAAAATTGAGATAAGCGAATGAACAAAATGTTTTTCAACCGAAGGTGGAGAAACACATTAAAATGAATTGTATGTCTCAATAAAAGTTTTTTTTTTGTTTAACACAGAATGCAATAAAAATCACCAAAAAAAAAAAAAAAAAAGAAGAAACAGAAAAAAGAGTCTGGCGAGAGAGTTTTAAAAATTGATTTGACAAACATTTGCTTATATGTGAACCAGTTTCTTCTATATGACATAAGAGATTATTTTTAAGTCTCTAGTTAATTTCTTTATATTAATCAAGTTTCAAACATGTTTCTCTTTTAGAACTTGAAAGTTTTTTTTTTTTTGTTAAAGTAATAATTAAACATTTAAGGAGCAATAAAAATTGTCATCCTTACAGCTCTTATAACAACATTCCGACTGTGTAATAAAAAATTCATTTATGCCAACCAAGTTATTCCGTAAGCCATTATATAGTCTCTGATATGCCGACCATGCCGAAAAGTTTCCCATGTCTTTAAATTTCTTCCTCTTGAACTGTTTCTGCTCTTCCTCCTTCTTCTACTTCTTCTTTTTTTTTGTTTCATTTTGCCTTGCATTGGTTTTTTATCCTCAACTTGTTCCTTGGTGTGTTGTTGTTGTTGCTGTTGTTGCTGTTGTTGCTGTTGTTGTATTTCGATGTTTGGTGTTTTGCGCTTGTCAAATATTTGCAAATCGCTTTGACATCTGGTTCGACAACTTGTTATCGTCCGCCTGGTCCGACTCGGGCTCGCACATATTTCGTTTTTAATAAATTGTACCACAATTTGATATGGCAAATCCACCCCCTCTGGGCAACGCCCTGCTTCCCCCCCAAATCCCATTTGGTGACTGCAGGCCTGCAGCTATTGCAGCTGTCATGGCAAAAAAAAAAAAGAAAAAAAGACTCTTTGATTAGGCGTGGAAAAATATTGTCCGAAAGCACTTTAATCGTTTTGATTAAAAGCCAGCAAGCCTAATTAGTTGGAAATTGGAACCGGTTAGTCGTTTCGAATGCAAAAGAAAAAACGGAAAACCTTTTCATCAATATGGTTTTTCGTTGTCTCTCTTGGCATGACCAATTTAACAAACGAAATAATTCATAGAAACATAAATCGCGATATGCCTGCCCAGTACTTGGTCCCTGCCTTATGCCCCTCTACCCCTTGCTTACCCCCCCCACCCTCCCCTTCACCACCAACCATCAATATCTATTACGTCCTGAGCATTGTAAGCGCCTTCGACTCTGGCCCCAAATTGGCCGTCAATAGTGGCCAATTGTTTATATATATATATATATTTTTTTTGTTTGTTGTTTCCATGAATTAAACAAATACGAAATGCAACGACACGCCTATTGTTGTAAATATCTTTGCGTTTTGTATTTTGTTCTGATTAATTTTTTTGTCTGCTGTTCGACACAAACGTTCAAAACTTCAACACATTTGGCGATAAGCATCGATCGAGGTATAGCAAAAAAAACAAAACACGAAACAAAAAACTATATAGGAAAAAAATATCGAGAAAAAAGCGAATGAACGACATTGGCAAATATGGACGATTAGCAACAAAGCATTTCATTTGTAAGACTTTTTGTTGAGCTAAACACGTGCTCTACACAGTTTCTAATGAGAATATATATGCTGCCGTGAATTGCCACTGGCTGGGTGGCTAAAAAAACAATAAAATTTCAATTGAATAAATAAAATATACCTTTTCTTGTGCACAATAATTAAATATTTCTTAATCACAATAACTTGTCAACCAGCCCTCGCATCTGTCTCACATGAAAGGGGGGGAAAAAAACGGGCCAGTGCACCCATGACTGTCCGTGCACAATAACAGCAACAACAACAACAGCAAATGCCTTTTAATTGAAAATGTTGATTGAACTCAAGTTCGTTGCTTAAGTCTTTCGTTTGACTTTTTCATAAAAAAATGAAAAAAAAAACAACGGGAAAAAAAATGAATCGCTGCCTCCTGCCGCAGCCTGCACGCCGCCCGCTTGGCCAGTTGTGTTTTACAGCGTGACACCAAATTGTTGTAGTAATTAATAATAGCAGACAATAACAACAACAACAACAACAAATTATGTTTTTTAATAACTGTAAATTTGTAGTTGTAAAAATTTACGATTTAATTGCGGAGCGTTTGAATTTATTATAAAAGTGCTAAGTTGTATTTGTATCCATGTTTGTTACGCTTTAAATAAACCAAAAAATAGAAAAAAGAAAAAAAAATGATATGAACTATTTAAGTACGTGTGTGAGTGTGTGTGTGTGTGTGGTGTAGTTATGGCCCAGTTTCTGACCTTAACAAGAGGAAACAACAGACCACCCGAATGTGGGTTTTGAACTAGACCTTGGCTTTTACTTGTCCAGAGTCAAGATCTACGATGGTGGCCTCCATTTTCATCAAGCATTTTCATCATTCAATCGAATTCTCAATTGCTGCATTTGACTTGTACGCGAATCGTGTTCATCTTTTTTCTTATACATATTTTTATTGTTTTTGCTGTTGTTGTCGTCGACATTTTGTTTAAACTACAATTACTTATTTAATCATAATTTTGTTCGCGTTTCAACAATCATCAATCATCAAATGCAATTGCCGACAGCGACCAAGCAGAATTTCTGCGACGACTGGGCCAACTGTCAGTCTGACAGATTGCAATTGCGGTGGCAAACAGAGGGAGAGAGAAAGAGAGAGAGAGAGAGAGAGATAGAGAGAGCGACAGAGATAGACAGAAAGGAAGAGCGAATAAAAAAAAAAGTGGAAACCCGATGTTGGCCAACAGTGGAATACCAAGGCATTGCATTCGCTGCTGCTGCTGTTGCTGCTGATGCTGCTGATGCTGCTGCTGCTGCTGCTCCAGCTGTTTAGTGCGCAAAAAAAAAAAAAAGAAAATAAAAAAGTAGCATCAACGGCAGAACGCCACAATTATCTAGTCAGCAGTCAGTCAGTCAATCGGCTCGTTGAACTTGCAGTCTCTGCTGCGATCGCACAAATCAATCGATCACGTTTTATAATGCCGCTGCAGACTTGCTTAGAGAAAACAATGAAAAATCAACTAAAGGTTGCTTGGACATTTTGTTGTATAGATACCCCTTTTGGGAATAGTTGATAGCAAAAGCAAGAATCAGTTTTCTCTAGTCTAATATACCCCATATTACAAGAGAATCAAAAGGAAAGATTGAAGCTCACAACTGAATGAACTTTCCAAACGGGCAGCTTGAAACAGCTTCAGCACCAGCTCCAGCTCTAGCTCCATCCGCAGTCGCAGTCGCAGCATCGCTCAACGGCCTCAGTTTGGCTAGATGGATTGATTGATTGCCTGAAACAGTTAGCAGACATTGTCTGGCTTGGCTTATTGCTATTTATGATCTTGATCTATGGATCGAGGGCAAAAGCACATGCGGCGACGACGTCGTCAAGCAGCCAGTGCACATGTTGATAATCAGCACGAAGCTGATAATGATGCCAGAGCGCTCTGGCCTTGATTGCTGCCTCAGTTGTTGCTGTTGCTGTTGCTGTTCTTGTGGCTGGTGCTGCTGCTGCTGATGTTGCTCTTGCACTTTTTTTTTTCCATCCTTCAATCATGTTGGAGTAATACTTAAATGCCCGCTAACCGCCGCCTAGATTTTGATTGAAAAACATTTTCCGAAATTGTTACACAAAATACAAAAAAAAAAAAAAAATGCTAGAAAAACCTTTAAGGGTAACATTGGAAACAAGAAATATCTATCTAACGTTCGGGTTAAAGAGCTGTTGGTGTTAAGTGCATGATAATCGATTAGAGTCGGTGTTTCTCGACTTTATATTTCGTTTTTCCTTTTTCTTCTTTTTGCTTGGATTTTTTATTATTTTTCTTGGCGTGGTGTTGGCGTTAAACGGTTAAGCGCCAAAATTGCCTATTTATGGACCATTGCAGTTTAGTTATTTTTTTTTTTTTTTTCTCTTGTTGCTATTGCTTAGCAGTTGTTATGTGGCAGGCAGGAAACCATTTATTTGCATGTGAAGCATAGAAAGTATCTATTAGATTGCCGCCAAATAAAGCGACATTAAAATGCATTGCATCAACTCAAAATTTTGAGCAAAAAAAAAAAAAAAAATATAAAAAAATAAGCAGAAAAATCAAATACAACAAAATGATTGAATAAAAATGAAACTAGAGTGAAAAAAAACTTTAAACTGGTTAACACATTTTGCCACTTTTTACAGCATTTTAATTACCTGTGTGCACCAAAAACAAAAAAAAAAAAAAAAAAATGAATAAAACAAGTCGTCCCTGCCAACTTGGAGTATACCCTGTACCAATAAAAGATATTTCCAAAAATCAGACTCCGACGAAATCCTCGTTAATTGAATATAAATTTTCTTTATATTAAATTAACGTTTTCTTCATATTTAAATTAAGTTTCAGATTTTTTATGCAATTATTTAAATTATTATTTCCGTATTGAAAAACTGCATTAAAAATTAAAAAAAGTATTTTTGTTTGATTTTTGCAATTTTTTCCAGTGTTAAAATTTGCAAAAATCGGGTCGAAAATTAGTTATCCAGATTTTGATGCTAATTAAAAATGGCAGTTCTAAAAAGCAAATAAAGATATAGTTTTTCAAAATCGGACGATATTTGACTAAATTGGAGCCCTCCGAAGTAGAGGTACCTTCGAAGGATTTGTCCGTTGTCCTTCTTTTGAAGGATTTTACCAATCTTCTATAGGCTCTAAGTTGGCCATCTTTTGCTCGATTTTGAAAAGTTTTACATCAATCTTCTGGATAATTTCCATATTAGGAAACTGCATTAAAAGTTGAAAAAAGTTGGAAAAAAATTTTTGTTCGGATTTTTGCAATTTGCAACCATCGTTAAAATTTGCAAAAATCGGGTCGAAAATTAGTTTTCCAGATTTTTATGCTAATTAAAAATGGCAGTTCTAAGAAGCAAATAAAGATATAGTTTTTCAAAATCGGACGAGATTTGAATGAATTGGAGCCCTCCGAAGTAGAGGTACCTTCAAAGGATTTGTTCGTTGTCCTTTTTTTTGAAGGATTTAAATTGGCAATCTTTTGGCCGATTTGGAAAATTTTTACATCAATCTTCTAGGTAAATACCGTTTTAAAAAATTGCATTAAAAGTTAGAATTTTTACTCACATCAGTGAACGAAACTAAAGCGTCATTTGGTACAAGGCAACGTACGCATGCTATCTCGCTCACACATTTCAGCTGCCCATGGTAAAAAATACTGTAGCTTTAATACAACTCTACTTATGGTTTTTCCAAATTTGCGGAGGCGGGAATGGGAGACACTAGACGGATGCTGACACCAAGTTTGGTTACTCCAGCTCTTATAGTCTGTGAGATCTAGGTGCTCATACAGACGGACAAACGGACATGGCTATATCCACTCGGCTGTTGATGCTGATCAAGAATATATATAATTTATGAGGTCGGAAAATTTTCCTTCTGCCTGTTACATACATTTTAGCGACTTCAATATACCCTCCTTTTACCTTATGGATACAGGGTATAAAATGCAGAGACAAATCAAACGGCAAATTTAAAAAAGAACTTCTTGTGTCGGCAATCAATGAAAAGTCAATAAAAAATCTCCAATCAGACAAACACTCACGCAAATGCGTACATATGTACAAATGTTTTTACATACATGTATGTATTTACGTACATATATAAAATATATACATATGTATATATATATAACATACTGCCTGCCTGCCAAGCCAAATATTCAACAGCAACGTGTTAAGTAGCATTTTTATGAGATCATTTGAGATGACGATGCTGCTGCCGCTGGTGCTGTGAGCCTGCAGCAGGTGCACCCAATGTTGACAACAGCTCAGCACCCAGTTTTTAGCCTGAAATCGGATTCAGAGTTGCGGTTACGAGTAGAGCATGCTAATTACAACATGTCACCAAGTGGCGGCACCAATTTGGAGTAGTTAACTTTTTGGCCTTTTGCTTTGCATAAATTTCACGTTCCACACAGAAACCAAAAAACCGACAAAAAAAAAAAAGAGAAGTATGTTCAAACTTAAAACAAGTCAGTCGACATGGTAGGGAGATATTTATATATAGAGTACAATAATTCACAATATATTTGACTTCAAATCATTTATCGCTATGCAACTATGAAATCCTTGAAACTTAATTTATAATATGAAACTTTATAAGCAACAAAAAGTTTAAAAAATAATTTCAATAATTATAAAGAAGACATTTACTTGAGTTGGGAACTATCAATTCAATCTGCAATTAATTCTTGATCCAATAATGATTGGCTTTAGGTAATCAGATTCAATTTTAACTTTTGTCTTATTTCTAACTCAACACAAACTATTTTATTTATCAAAATTTTTCCACTTCTTTCAAACTATTAATTTAAACTGAATGATCTTTTTATGCTATGCACTCATGCATATAATATACATATATATATATATATATATATATATATATATATACATATCACATTCTTCAACAGAGTCTGGGACCAGTCTTTGCCTGAAACAATACGCTAATGATTTATTTAAAGCATATTCAGCATTTTGTGGCAGCCCGACCCAAAAATAAAAAAACAAAAAATAAAAAAAAATTGAGTAAAAAATATAACCAAAATCCCACAGAAGAAAAAAAAATATATACTCTAAGATTGCCCACTGGGCTAGCTGGGTGGGCGTCATCAGTTGGAATATAGCCGCACCCCTCTGCGTAGCATTGGCAGTGACCCAGCCGGATTTCATTTCAGATTCGGAGTTGAAGTCAATAACGGAGACGGAGCCAGTAAAGTTGACTGCGTACTCCGTATATCATTGGCTGCGTATCTGCGCCGCGGGTGCAAAACGAAATCGACATTTAATGCGCTACCACACAATTGTATAAGGGGGTATGCGGAGAGTCAAGGAGGAGAGTCAAGGGAGGTGGTGCTGCTGCTGTTGCTGTTTTATTATTGCTGCGTTTTGTTGGTGGTGGTGCAATGGTAGCGGTGGTGGCGGTTTGGCGGTGGTGGCGGCGACCCGACTGTTTCCGTTTATGCTGTAGCTAAACATTGCCATGATATCGCATATTTCAATCAATTTGCTTATTGCTGTCTTTTTGCTTTCGGGGCATTCCCGTTAGTATAATAGACCATAAAGGTGCGCTCAACATCATCTATACGTTCGTATGTAAGTATATATCTCTATGATGAAAGAGGGATGTGGTAGGCGGTTGGCATGGGGTTGGCATTGCGAGACAACAAACACAAATTTCACCACCACGCGACCAAAAGAAATGTATATTGCCAGAATTTACCATTTGTTGTTGGTTGAAAGCGTGAGATGCGACCACATGCAAATTTCATGCACGACAGCGATTCCATGACAGACACTTGTCAACGTTTTTTAAGTTTTCGATGCTGCCATTTTGTTCTTGGGGGGAAAAAAACTATGCAAATATATGTCAGGACCCGATGGCAATGACGGCAATGACGGCAATGACGGCAATGATGATAATGATGATGATGCTGTTGCTGTTCCTGTTGCTGCTGATGATGATGATGATGATGGTCAGCATGATGATGACGTTGATGGCAAAGTCGTCATGTCAATTCTCGACAACAACAAATGAAGATCAACGTTGGCTTATTTATTTTATACATTCAAATGCAGCAACCCCTTCGTCACCTTACGTTGACTACAATTGACAACATCTTGGGTATAAAACACACAGAAAAAAATAAATGAAAATCAAATGAAACGGAATCCCAGTACAACTTTAAAACAATTTTTAGATTTTTTAACATTTTTAACTGTTTTCTAAAAAGTATTAAAACAATCGTTAGGAAGATGACTAGTCGATAACTAAATATAAGTATATAGTAGTTCTTTTTCCCAAGTGCATTTAGAAGAGGAAAATCCCAAAGAGACTACGTTTCATGTGCTCATAGTACCTAAACACAGATACACACACAGACACACACACACACACACACATAATCACATACAACCATACTGTACTAGTACTTGGGCAGGAAAACTCACAATGAACGAGTCGAGTCGTCGGCAATGGCAAACACATTTTTCGCGCCCCAAAAGTGTTGGAGGCGTTTTGTTGTCCACTTAGAGACATGGGGGCCGTCTGTCTGAATGGTTTGATGCTTTGCCAGAAAAGAGGTAAATAAGTAGAAGACAAGGGAACAGGGGCAGGGGTAGGGGTAGGGGCAGGCACAGAAGGTGATGGGGCGGGGGCTGGTAGCCACTAAGCATCTTAGGCACACGTCAGACTGTCGCTTCTGTCGGCGGCATCGTGTGTTGCATTTGCTTTGGCTTTAGCTTTGACTGCCTTTTGTTGCCTTTTGGCGCCTTATGATGGTGTTGGTTGCTGTTGCTGGTATTGCTGTTCGGCGGCTGTTGTTGTTGTTGTTGTTGTTGTTGATTGTGGCATTTTGATTGATTTCTTTTGACTTTTTGGCAGCAGCCGCAAATATTTGGTAATCCTGGCAGGCGAACAAGCCGCTTCATCAGCAATTTTAATGCATATTTTAACACCTTGAGTATTGGCAGAGAATTGGAATTTAGCCGCTTCACGTACAATGTAAAGCCGATTGATGAATTTTCCTCTTTTGGTATTTTAATGCCAAGCTTGCCACTTTCTAACAAAACAGACAAAAAAAAAAAAAAAATAAAAATAAAAATAAATGGAGATAAAAAAAAAAAGGAAAACTATTGAAAAAAATACAGAAAAGACAGCAACAAATAAAATGTTGACATCTGGAGGTTTATTTGCTTTACGTACGTTTGACTTCTTTTTCTTTTTGTTTTTGCTTTTTTTTTTTATCGTTTTTGTGAGTTGAAAAGTTGTTCATGCAAATTGACCATAAACTTGATTTCGGCTCTCAGCATTCAGCAACAATTTGTCAAATAATTCTGGCACTTTTTCAGTTTTTATTTTTTCTTTTTGCTTTATTGCTTTTGTTGCTTGCGTATTAAGGTCAACGTCAGTGTTTAATTGAACACCTGGACAAGCGGCAATGACAACGATGGCGATGGTGGAGGTGGTGCATGTGGATGTGGCACCCACTAGGCCAACTGGGCGGTCCAAAAAAGTAAATGAGTCATGAGACGAAATGTGGCGAAACATGAAATAAAGATCTACATACGGTCAAAACTATGTTCCAAAAAAAAAAAAATTACATAAACACCTTAAGAATAAAATAATAGTTGAATTAAATAAACAAAGGAATCCATCGTTAACAAGGCTCTCTACGATAATCAAAGGTAAATAAAGAAAATAAGAAAAATATCTTTGCTGGAGTAAACTTTGATGTTGACTGAATCGTATAGAAATTTATTTATTCATTTATCTTGACATCAGAAAATTGATTATATGTCAGAATTTAAGTCGATAAATGTATCGATGAGATTAAACTATTTTAGAGCACTAAATTAAAAAAATATTCCATATTCAAGGGGCATTTCTTTTCCTTTTTTATATATATATCCTTCAATGTATCCTTTCTCGAAGGATACTATAGTTTTATATAACTTGTGCATAGAATGGCAGACACTTCAAACAAATATCTTTATAATATAGATTATATGCTCTTATGTTTGTCTAGATCAGATCAAAGTTCATTAGATTGCTTGTCGTTGGCTTTTTGACAATGCATAAATTGAGATGTTTAATAAATGTTGCAACATAATCCTCATTCCACAAAAATTGACAGCAGTTGCCATAGTACATCTTCAGTTGTCAATTACAAAATTTATTTTGTTCAGTTTGTTGCAGGTGTTGGGTTAGTTTCTTTAACAAAAACAGTCAAAAGCCACAATCAAATACAACCGAACGTACCAAAAACAGTGCAAAATCGTGAAATCAAATTTGTTCACGTTGTTTGGCAGTCGCGTTGTCTATTAGAGATCTCTTCGTTTTTATGTTAATCAAAACGGGCCAAACAAGTCAGACAGATCTTGCATTGTCCTATCAAAGTGTAAGAAAAAAAAAAAGAAAAAAAACAGACATGGATTTGCCACAGACCCCTTCTGTCAGTGCCTCAACAACAACAACAACACTCCCTTTCTGGGGGACTGGGCCACAAATAGAGTTAGAGTAAGCCAGTTCTTTGCTTGGCCTGTTGTTGTTGTTGTTGTTGTATGTTACCAAGATTTTCTTTACATAATTTAGTGTGTTTGTTGTATGGTAAAGTTTGTTGTGTCGACTGCAAAATAAGTCTTCGTCGTGTTACTATAGTGCCTCTTCCTGGTAAGTAATTTGCATTTATTTTGAACAGAAAACATCAAAGTAAGTGTTAGTAGGTTTGCCAGTACTCTTACAAACTATCAAGAAATATGTTGACCCAGTAGCGCATTAGTTCCAAAACAAATACAATAAAGGCCATTAATAGACATAGGCTGCAACACCATTGTAGAAATCTGTAGTCATTCAAACATAATGGTCGTATATGGTTTATGGTACTGTAGTCCTTGATCTGCATAAAGCCGGCCTTTACCATATCATAGAAACTTTGTGTAACCCAATGATCCAATAAGCCAGATTGATATATTGTCATTATATAGTATGTTAAGGCTTCTCTGAAAACACATTTCTCTGATATTATTGCACTATACGGCATATATCCATTATAGCATAGTTTCTTTGAAAATTGAAATACTGGATGGGAAAAATGTCGTTGTTGCGCCTCCAGGATTTGCCATTTTATTGTGGTTATGGTATAGGCAAAGCTAGTATTGAAAAAATTGCGTCGACTATATAATTCTTTGGGATCGCTCGATAGACTGAAGGCACCCGCATATTTGGCTCGAAATTCGCCATCCATCTTATCGAACTCTGACCGCATACCAAATATTCGCAGACCAGAGGCCAGTAAATCATCATAGCTTTCAATGGATGGTTTTTGGGGTCGTCCAATAAGCGTGGAACACAACTGAGCTATATAGGCGCTCAGTATAAACAAAGACAGAATGCTGAGCATCGGATGTAAATAGGGAGCTGGGTGCAGCCATTTCCATCTCAGACAATAGGGTTTTAAAAGAATCCATGCTATCGAGACGATAAACATTAAAATCATTGCATTACAATTTAATACCCGCTGGATCAAGATGGGTAGGGAAACTGGACGTTCCACGGGCAGCATGGTACACCAGTTAGCACAAAAAACAGGATATGAGTACTGGTATAATTGCCTTTCATTTTCTATATGGATATAAATTGATAGCAAACCAATATCCAAACTTCCATTTATCGTCAGATCCAGCATAGAGTCACGCAAATGAATTAAAGAACGACTAGAGATCCAAGTGGGTTTTCTAATAAGGATATTAGCACCCAGTTTATCAGCGAAATTTTTTACAAAATCCCAAAGACACCCAGCCATCTTTTGGTGACCTTGTTTATCAAGATATTCAAATGTATTGGGTTCGGAAAGGTCGGGCATAACTCGCAATTGGAAACCTCGAAGAACTTCCAATGGTCCGCGATAAAGCTGAAGTCCAGCCGATAGGGTTTGTTTGATCAGAATGAACTTTGGATATGCCACATAGCTGAAGATGTTTATTGAGATGTTAGACCAGCGCTGAAAATAAACAACTATATTCAGCATACCCTCCTGGAGGCAGAACTTTAACATTTTTGAAGCCATTGAATATTCGATGGATTCATTAGCATTTACTACTTCAATAAACACTTTCACTTCCCTTAAATGTGTAAGGCTTTCCGAAAGTCCCATTAAATCTGTTTCAATATATTCTGTTGATAAACATGCCAGCACAAATATATCACTATTCTGTTGATTTCTCAGATATGTGTAGGGCATGGAGGTGTGCCAAACAAATTGTGGATTGGACGTTAAATTTTTCTGTTGAAGCCATTGCCAACTACAATTGAGTCCTGATGGATTGTAGTAAAATACGGTTGTCTGCCCTTGCACAATGGACTGTAATAATAAATCAAATAGCTCTATGGCTAAAGTCGAACTGCTGAAGTTGCCCAACATGAGGCCAAATACCAACTGAATGTGTAATATTCAATGTACAGAGATTAAAAGACGATACAATTTAGTCGCGTCGTCTATTTGCATAAGCAATCAAAGGGTTTATCGAGGACTAATTGTTATGGGATTATGGGTAATTCATGAACCTAATTCCTACATATACGTGCACTTACCTTACATCACCTTAAAAACCAATTCCTGGGAGACTGACATTGCTCGCCGTCCACAGCAAAGTATGACAAACATAAATTCCTGACCTTTTAACTCGAACAAGAGGTTACCCAATCCTTTGGCAGACCCATATCCAGCTGCAGCTGTAGAATTTTTGTTGAAGCGAAAATATTTTAAGCAGTTGTATGTTTTTTATACTCTTTAAAAAAACGGGTATATATATACATACATATTTATATATTTAAAGTTTCGACTATTACAGTTGCCTCAAAGCAACTTAACTTATTGCAACGTTAAGTAATTATTTAAAAATATTCTTTAGCTTATTTAGTTTGATATTTTAATGAAAAAAAATTTGAAGATTTCGTCATGCGAATAAATTTCTACTGCTTTGCTATATCCGGAAGACGATGCACATAAAACTAGAAAAAGATGTTCAAAATACGTGAAGAGAATATTCTTATAACTGGAAAAGGATGTTCAATTTATTTTACCTTGCTTAAAATCTGGCAAAGAATTGAATTAAATCAAAATGTATTACTGATGTTTCTTTATAATTATTGGAAACGCATAAATTAATATAAAATTTTTATTTACCAAGAAAAATGTAAGCGTATATAAACTTCGGTAAGATTTTGTACACAATTTTGCTTTTGTTTCTTGTATTTTGTTTTTTTTTTTTTTTTTTTTTTTTTTTGTTTCTGGTTTCGCTAAAGTTGAAGCGGAGTGTTTTATACGAGACATAAAGTTTTATAGTCGACTTAACTCTGCGGCTGCCTCTGCTGATCCTTCATGGCAACTGAGCAATTCTGGCGCTCGAGTGTCTTATCCCCCCCCTCCCGAAAAACTAAATTGACGGTGAAGGAGAAAGTTATGTCGTCGACCGGACCACTCCTGTATTTCTGCCCATTACATTTCGGGGTCAGTTGCGTATTTTCTTTTTCATTGACCTTCTGCAGACAGATCTTTTTTAATAATTTTTACTGAAAATTATAAACATCATTTAAAACTCTTGGTGGTATATGGGTATATGTAAGAGGGATATACATATGTATGCATGGGTAGACATAATGTCAGCACTTTTCTGCGACACCAAAGGCACGATCTTGAAATTGTCTCACATATCGTGCGATCGGTCTTTCTCCAGCCTCTCCCTTGCTCTTCACTTGATGCACATGCATATGGATATATCTCTAGCGATATATATATATACATATATACCTATACAATTTACTTATATACTTTTTCCACTCGGTCACGGCCAACATAATTCATGGATCGTGTTGTGGGAACGATTTGTCAACAAATCGTGGTGCTTCTTAGGTGCCATAAATTTCTCTTGGCATGGCAATTGTTGGCATATTATGGGACTCATCTATATCGCATAATGATTAAAAGGTTCTCCTAGCTTGGCTTTGATGGAGTTTTAAATGAAAATATTGAAAAATCTCATCGATCGTGCCATCGTATGATGATATTTGTATCTGTTATTGGGCACCATTCCAAATTGTTGAATGTGGTAAGGGAGCAGTAAATCGTACCAGTGTGCCACCAATTGCCATCTTATTGCATTTGTGGCAAGTGCAACATAGAAATCTGTGTGGATTACTTTTACACTTTCTACACTTGGAAAATCTGCTAGAGACTTGGATTAAATTTAGATAAAATGTCCCCCAAACAAAAATTTGCCACATATTTATTAATAACTTATTTTATTTACTGTTGAAAAGAATAAGATTCTATTTAATTTTCTTGAAGTGTATAAAGTATTTCTTTTTTTTTTTTTTTTGGTTTTATGTTAATCAAAAACAAGCCAACTAACTATCTCCCTCAGTGGTAGTAGGCCACAATTTGTTTGGCTTAAGCATGTTCTCTTCACTATTTGTTGACTTGGTTTTACATAATTTGGCGAATTTCTTGTGGTTTTTATTTGTCTGCAAGGCTGAAATGAGTCTTCGTGGTGCTCCTCTTCGTTGTCAGTGTCGTGTCGCTGCGGTGTCTTCCTAGTAGGCAATTTGCATTTATTTTTATTTGCCATAGTCAGCGAGAGGTGTAAGACAGTAGTAGTAGTCGTGGGCAGCTTAGACAATATTCCCCAATGGCCAACAATATTGTTAACAGGACTCAGTACAAACCACCAAACAAAAAAGGGGGAAAAAAACAGAAAAAAAAACATTTGTCAGCGTCACGAAGCAAAATAAACAAATATGTAGTTGTTTTTGTTTTTTTTTTTTAAGCGGATAGTACATATATATGTATGTATATATGCACTACATATCTGACACCATCGTACGACGCAGTAAATGAATTTCTCCCCCTAAGTAATTTTCCAGTAGGTTAATTAAATGCTCACAATGCCATCTAACTTTTTATCAGATTGTCAGCAAATATTCAAAACGCTAATTAACGTTTGAATTTATCGATGGGTGACGATGGGTGGTTCCATATATTTACTATAGCTGTGCTTTAACAAATAATCAATTGAGACTTTATCTTTTCGCCACTTAATTGTAAATATACAAAGCATACACAAAACATATCTTACAAGCTATCTAGAAAAACATTAATGTAGTGAACGGTGAGTTCTAATATAAATATAATGAAAGCAACTGTCAGACCAAATCCATATAATATCGCAACATGTATCCAGTCTTTCCAATGTATTGATTGAACCAAAAAAGGTCTACTCAGATCAATAAGATGCAAGTGATTCGCCTGAATCATATCGTATAGTGACCAACGATTCCAGAATTTCAATAAACCAGATTCATGTAGACGAAAGATAAATTGCTTTAGTTGATCACGGTATGGACAGTTGTAGTGCAATAGAAGACCAAAGAATGACATCTTTTGTATACAAATATTTTCCGAGTAACGAAATAATGGTTTCTTGAAGTAATTCTGTTGTTCCTTATACATGGCCCATTTAATGGAGGTAACCGTATAGCCATAGGATGTATTAAAGGAGCTGCGATGTTCCATAAATGAATTAAAGTGGTCCTCCAGCATTAACGAGGATGCATATTTTATTTTCATTTCTGTGGGATAATAAAAAGACTCTGAACGAAGTCCCATAATTCGTATGCCAGCACTATTCAATTGATCCAAGTTTTCAATTAAATTTTTCTGCTGTGGCCTAATAAATAGGGCTGAGAGTTGTGCCAGTAATGAGGAAAGTAGAAAGAGGTAAGTAAGTGGTAAAATTAACCGAAAGAGTCTTAATCGATTGAGTCCTTGTCCTGCCAGCCAACGATATAGCATATAAATGATAAGTATATATAAATATGACCAAGGTGACTGCATAACAGTTTCCATGGCTTCATAGCTACTCAGGATACGCTCGACTGGCAACATGGTGCACCAACTACCTACATACACCGGAAAACTGTATTCCTGAAAATCTCCTCGTTGTGTCCGTATCAGTGGCCGAAGACTGGCAGATATGTCAATGGTGTTATTCTGCACATACTGTAGCATTCGTGCATATGGAATAATCCCTTGTGGTTCCATGGCCAATTTAAGTGAGGCATTCAAGTGGCGAGCAAATTCCAACATCATTCGCCAAATCATTCCACCAATCATAAGTTCTCCATTGGCATTACGATATACAATTGAAAGTGGTTCGGATTCGTCTGGTAATGTACGTATATTATAACCATAAAGATTATTCAGTTTATATGGAAATAATCGTAAGGTATCGCGGTAAGTCAGGGACAATAAACAAAAAGTTGGAAATGGCTGATAAGCGTAGATCTGCTCAGTTATTGGAAAATCACTCGCCGTTAGTATAACATTTACCATTTGCAGTTCCCAACATCGTTTAAGTATTGTTCCAGCCAATTTCATTAATGATTCCTTTATCTGTCGATTATCATCACAAATATCCAACCAAATGGGTACAAACCTCATGTGATTTAGCATAGTGCTGAGACTTCTCAGAGTGTTTTCATAATCAGATATTCTTAGGCAAGATAAGGCCAATATATCTGTATCTTGCCTGGCCTTTAAGTAGGGTGGATATATTGTCTGATCCCAAATCAAAGCGGCAGCATTATTGTCCTTTAAAAATTTCTCACTGGAGCAGTTACACGAATCCCTCTTATGGTAAATCCATGTTCGGAAGTTCAATTCCTCTTTCAGATGCCTCCAAAAGTTTTGTAGTTTCATGATATTCCGACCGGGTTCCAATGATTGATTCCAGTTCCAGTTGGCTTTCATAAATGACTGACGACCCAAGCAGAACTGGTGTGTTCCTTATAATGTTATGGTTTACGGATAAAATTTTATAGTGTCAGCATTTTTAAGGACTGACTGACTTAAGCTGAAAGCTCATATATTATTCATTTGGTATGCAAACAAGGAAGGCAAACTGTTGGTCGAAAGGAAAAGTTATTGACAATAATTGCTGTTGTTGGCCTGACCTGCCGCGAGACTAACCCAAAAGAGTTACCATCTAACCACTAACAGGCTATGGGTCAGCGATAGGAGAAACAAGTGTGTTGACAATGGTCAAAAGTTGCAGGTTAAAAGTGAATAAGATGCAGCTGGTAAGCAAGACTATGACAACAACAACAACAACAACAACAACAACAACAACAACAATGACCACGACCACGATACACTTGCATACTGATCAAAGTGAATTGTTTGTCTTGTTTTGCTAAGCAACCAACCCATAGACACCCACCACCAAATGCAGCATAAAGATGCAGCTGAAGATGCACAAGACTAGCAGCTATGTTCATGTCATCTTCATAATCATCATCATCATTATCATTATGATCATTGTCGTCGTTGTTGTTGTTGTTGTTGTTGTCATCGTGCTGTATGGCCACCGCCTCCATTTTCATCTCCAACATCATCTCTGCCCCAACTGGCTGGCTGACTGGCTCACTGGCCGACTGGCCGTTTGTCTGTCTGTCTGTCTGACTGTCTGGCTGGTTGGCACTTGTTTTATCGTCATTTTACAAGCATTTTTCATAAATTACAGTTTATTGTTATTTGATAAACGGTCAGCAGTGGGCGCTACTTGTATTTTGTCTATGTGAACCAACATAACCCATCCCATCCCCCCCCATTCCTCATACCCTCAACAAAACGACACGCAAATAAAATTCAAACAAGAAATTATTGTAGTTTTTATTGTATTAACGTCATTGTCATCATCATCCAGCAGCAACGAAAAGCATCGCATAGCGTCGCGTCGCGTCGCCTAGCGTCGCGTTGTCGTTGGCGTCTGGCTCTTGATAAGTTAAGCGTTGACATCTTTATGTGCGTGTGTGGGCACTAAACAAGAAGCAAACAAAACCAATTCCAATACCAATACCATGTTGGACTGACCGGCTGGCGGCTGACCGGCTGAAGAAGGAGCCAAGCATCTCGTAAAAAGCACATAAAGTCCAATTGGAGGCTCCGTGTTGATGGGAATTACAAATTCATGATGAGTTTTCTTTTTCAATATATGTATGTATATACATACATAAATGAACAAGTATCTATATACATATACATATATATATGTATCCAAATATGTAGATATAGCATGAGAACTTTTTCAGTGCAAGAATAACATAAAATAAACAAGAAAAAAAAGACAGAGAAAAAAAGAGGGTAGCTTCATATATACATCACTTTATGTGAGTGACTGAAATTCCCAAAATAAAATATATAATATATATACAAAATATCCAATTGAATTGTCTTACAAATTATTAACAATAAACTTCTTTAATTCCCATTACAAAAACATTTTAAATTGATTTATAAGTATATGACTTTGTTATATTTTTGACACTTTTTGTTTAGTTTTTTCTGTTTTACCATAGAATTAATTATGCAACTCTCGCTGAAGATTTTAAGTAGTTGAAGAGTCAAAAAAGCAAAAACAGAAAGACAAAAAAAAAAAACGTAACTCACCCACTTATGATTTACGATCCAAACTTCTCCTCGGGCTTTTTGACACGCAAATTACCAATGCAAATATGCATCGACATTATGGAGAGTCTATCGAGTGGAGGAGAGTGCCGAGAGTTAAATTTGCATAATTTAATGGCCGCAAATTCCACTTAAACAACTTAATTAGATTTATCGAAAAAGAAAATAAAGTAAAAAGGCTTATTTAAAGGCACTTAAATAAACAAAATCCAAATCAAAAATCAAAAATAAATGAACCAAAATATATATATACATATATATAAACATATGTCCCTTTGGGCGATCCGTGAATTATTTATGAACCATTTTGTGGTTTCATACTAATCGTACCAAATGACTGAATGAATGAATGACTTATCTCTCTTGACCAGACCAGACCCAATGTTGGCTGCCATACAACAACAACAAAAACGGGCCGAAAAAAAAAAAAAAAAACTGCAACGCCCGCCATTTAGTTTAACTACCAACTCCGACTGGGGACATGGAGACCGTTCGTCTCTCTAATGGCAGCTAATCTAGTTAACAGTTTTTCAATTATAGGCGATTTTGTCTAGCTGATAATAAATGCGATAAAACATATTTCAAAGCCGACATTTTGTGGTCGCCATGACGCCAATTGGTTAGATTACATCAGAGTGGGATTCAAAAGGCGAGCGTATTTCGGTTGCAATTGTATTAGTAAATTTGATATAAGTATATGAATGATCTGTTGGTGGTGCATGGTGTAACCTTTGGAAGAAAGGGACCAACACCTTTTTCTATAATTAACTGAAAGCGCTAATTGATTTGGCATTTTCTGGTCATAAGATGTGTAATTAAAAACTTAATTAACCATCATCTGATATATACATACATATGTATATATACATAAAGATTCGTTATACAAAAGGGCCGCCCTTTGATTTCATGGCTCTTTAATTATAAATTCTGCTTCATTTTTCCCCCAATTCGATTCATTGCGTATTGAGAAATCGATCAACAAAGGCCTAAAGGCGGCATTATGTGCCCACAACAATCTATTTCTTCCCAAATAAAAAGAAAAAAAAAAAAAAAAAAAATTTGTTTCCCCATTTTTTTTTATTTTTTTATTTTTATGTTTTCTGTTTCTTTCGTTTTTTTTTGGCAACAAATAAAATTAATGAGCATGAGGCTGGCAATAGACAAGAAAACTGCTGCACTGGTAACCCAGTTCAAGTGGATTTGCAAATGTCAGTGAGGCATTTTTTGATAAATGTGCCACATGGCAACGAAACGTCGAAAACAAAACTGGCAATGGCAATAGACCAACTTGGCAACGGGGCACCAGGGCAAAAGGTAAATTTTTTTTTTTTTTTTTTTTTTTTTTGAATCGAAATGAAAATGAAAATGTAGATGCAGCCCCTCCCGAAAGGTTGCCGTCACAGTCACATCATAATGATGCCCTCAATCCGTGTCAGAGTTGGCAACAATGTGGGTATAGGGATGTCAAGGAGGGTGCGGCAATCGGCCGTCCTTAACCAAAATCGTGCTCCGTCAACAAGGAATATGTCAGAGGCTGAGGTTGCACAGATCTCAACGTGGCTCAACGTGTGCCTGTTTTGTGCAAACATTGGTACCCGGTCTGCGCCGCACTAACAGCGCCTTTTGACGAGAAGTCAAAAATTGTTTGCAAATGAATTTGAAGACTTTGTTGTTATTATTTCGTACACTTACAATATTAAAGTTACTAGACACTAGACATATAACACAATTGTTCATTATGTACCTTCTATTCATAAATATTTGTTTTTATTTTAGTCCAGGTAATAATTTTATTTTATTTTGTATTTGAGTTAGAGTATCCTGCATTCGATGGACGTGTCACATTTGTTTTATTTGCTCCAGCTCTTTTGTCGGCGTGACAGCTTTGGGCCAACAATTTTGCAAACTAATGTCGAAAATGCAGCATCGACATGGCTTGGCCAGTCAAAAATCGTATATGTCCACAATATTTGGTACCCAGAGGCTCTACTGCTGTGGCACATTGCAAAATTTTGGATAAATCTCAGAATAACTGCAACAAAAAGTTATGGCTCGTCGACAGTCAATAAAACAATTATAAATGGAGCTGATTAGACTAAAGTCATTTAGTCATTCAATCATTGAATCATTGTATCAATCCATATTCCATATTTGCATATTTGCTTATTCGTTGGTAACGCTTCGCTGAATCGAGCTGAGCTACATATAATTGAGGGGAAGTAATGGAGAACTAATTAAAATAAAATTGAGGCGTGGTGTGCTTTGCTTGTGGTTAGTAATTAAATTAATTGCCAAAGACCACTGACTGACTGACTTTGCCACTTGGTAGCCAATATTGCATAATATTAGCTTGTGATCCTTGCAATCTGCTATTAAATCAAATTCATTTGTATTGTAGTTCAGTATGTTAAGATATATGATCTAAATTCAGTGAACATAACGATTTAGCAAAGTGCAAAGCGAATTAATTGATATACAATGATTAAATCCTGATTTGATATGCTTAGTTCTTGTTATGAATTGAAGCTTACTATTAATTCAATCTTTATTTTAAATTGCAGAAGAAGCTTCCTATATCGCAGACAGTTCCAATAGGGAACCTACTACTAAACCTACTACTAAACCTCTTTTACTATACCTACATATATACTAAGTATATACTTATATGTATGTACATGTTCATTTAATCATTTGAAATCATCTAACGTAATCGTATTGACAAGTGAAACTCGTATAATCAACTTCACAGCTTTAATTTAAATATTTCAGCAAAATCATTATAAAAATGTTGAAATCAAATCAGCATCAACACTTGAACACTTTTATCAACTTTTCCCCCTCCAACAGCTGCTGCTGCTGCTACTTCTTCCCCTCTTCGTTTCTCACTCTCTCTCTCTCTTTTACTCTATATGTGTTTGTATATATTTTTATTTGTTTTGGAGCAGAGCTCATGAGCTGGCAGCTGGCAGTTGCTGCTGCCGCTGGTGTTGCTGGCCGTCCTATTGCTGGATTGCTGGCTGAAATGTATACGAAGTTTGCATTGCTTTTCACTCTTCTCGCCAGTTTAAATAACAAAACCAGGAAGTCTATGACAATTATAAATCATCTTCGTCTTGGCAAATTTACAGCTGTCATGATGAGCACTTCACTTGCCAGTTTCAAGCAGCAGCAGCAACTTGCTCATTACACCAACTGCAACAGCAACAGCAACAGCAACATCAACACCAACACCCACCAAATGCTAGCGACCAAGTCCAAGTTAAAGTCTTAGACCATAAAATGGGGCCAAGTCAAGCGCTAAGCTAAATGATGAACATCATCCCAAACACTTTGTCCATGCTAAAACAGGGCGTTCCAACTGATGACGAAGTCAACAACAACAACAACAACAATAGCAACAGATGAAATTCCCGTCGTTGCTTATACATACATATACACACACACACATACATACACATACATAAAACACAAAATAAAGATTTGCACTCAAATTTTGTTTGGACATGCAGCGAAAGGTTCTGAAATTAGAAAACCGTGTGGTTGCAATTTCTCCTCTGGTGTCCTCTTCAATCGTCTTCAGTCTTTTAAATATATTTTCACATGTTTGCCTCGGCTGCAGGTCGTCGTGTCGAGTTGATATTGTTGCTGTTGCTGTTGCTGTTGCAGTTGTTGTTGTTGTTGTTGTTGTTGGTATTGCTGCTGCTGTTGCGTCTATTAAAATGCGATTTTGACTGGAGTAGTTTAGTTGAACAACGGAGCAGAGTCGCCGTTGCCGTCATCATCATTTCGAGTGCTGAAAAGCATTTTTATGTTCTCGTGGCGTCAAGTGCTGCAGCCAGGCGAAAAAAAAAATAAAAAAAGGAAGAAAAGTATATATGTACATAGGAAAAAAATAAAAAAAAAGGCTAGAAATTTTGCGCGGCCAAAACCCAAAGAGGAACAATGCTGATGATAATAGTAACAACTACAGTCAGCCACTAACTGCAACAACAGCAGCAACTGCAACAACAACAACAACAACTGCAACTGAGCGCGGCGTGCAAATAATGCAATTTGTGCAATGCGCCATCTCAAAACGTGGGAGTCAAAAGATGTGGAGTTTGCCAGTGCGAAAAGCTTGCCCGGTTGACTGCCTATGCCTCTGTCTCTGCCTCATTTTAGTAGCTTCCCCACTGAGCTCCAGCCAAGACTTAAACTACTGTCAGTCAGTTTCGCCGTTGCTGTGTGGCCAACTCTGCTTGATTGCATTCTTTTTTGATAGAAAGAGGGAAGGGGTGGGCTAACTACTGACGCTGCTGCTGCCGCTGTTGTTGCTGCTGCCACCGACACCGCCGCAAAACAAATAAGTGCATTTAGTGTTTAACAAATGTTCGCTTTTGCGCTGATGGCGATGTTGATAAGAGCCAAGCAAAAATGAATTAACTGAACTAAGCATGATGCTGTTGTTAGTGTTGTTGCTGCTGCTATCTCTGCCGCTGACGCTGCTGCTGCTGCTGATGATGATGACAACTGCAATGACAATGACAATTGATAATCTAGTTAGTTAGTTATGATGATGAGAGCGATGATGATTATTGTCTGACACCAAACATTTAGCCGATTAAAGTTTTGAGTAATATGACAATATATATACTTAACTATTTATTTATGAACTATATAGATTTGTCATATATTTATATATTTTATTTTACAATTTACAACTGTTTAATTCTTGTTAGTATTAAAATAATCCAATGATTTTTTTAGATTTGGAAGTTTATATTATCCATTTAAAATAAAGTTTTGGATTTTCATCTACAATAAAAAATAAAATATATTTGATGATTTTTATCATCCAATGTTGGTAGAACATAAATAAGAATCTGAAGTGTAAAATATGCATCATAGCTATATAGGATAAATGTCTGATAATCACGATGAGTGCTGATTCATATTAATAAATAAATAACGTAGCAATAACTAACAATTAATTAAAACAGAACAATTTGCATACAAGTAACTTATAAAATATATTTTTAAAATTTCTGATTTAGCAAAATTATTAGGTCCTATATACTATATACATATATCAGGTAGCCTTTTAATTAATATAATAAATTCTTAATTATTAATCCTCTTGAATTTCTTACATATTGTTATAGTTCTATTGATGATTCTAAAATATTCAAAAGATTTACGATAATTCATGTCTAATTTGTAGAAAAATATTTGCAAGTGGATGTTGAAGCGCATTGAAATGGCGACCATAAAAAACTGAAATGAAAACATTGTTAAACGCCCACATCAAATGGCAAATGGCGAAAAATTTCACCCATGAAACGCAAACACACTTGAAAAGTTGCAGTTGCAGTGGACCAAGTGGACCAAGTGGATGTGGAGCAAGATCCGCTTGAAGTTGCTGCCGCTGGCAGATAAATGAGCATCTCGAGCCCAGGCTCCAGATAGCACGCGGGTGTTTTTTTGTTTTTTTTTTCTTTTAAATGGAGAGGGAGAGAGAGCCAGGTGATGCCTTGCTAGGTAAACTGTAGAGTTGTCCATGTTGCTGCATTGGAGAGTTTTCATTTAAATTAAATTAGAGCCGCCAACTCTCTAACTGTAACAATGAGTGATGCTCGCACTAAAAGCTGACAGCCAGAATGGCCATTGGGGCAGACGTTTAGGTGGACTTGCGAAAGAGAGAAGGGGGTGTATTGATATAGCCAGGACTTGAATAGCAAAGTGGCCCACTCAACAGATCAAATGGTCAATGCGTAGACATAAATCAGAGAATCAGAGAAAAGATGTCCTCGTAAAAGTCACTGTCAAGTTTCGTAGGCAATTGTAATTAGCAATGAAAGCCGTCTTGGTTCACTTGCTAATGACCAAAGCGGTAATCATGATGAATTGAGATGGAGATGGAGTTGACGATGGAGATGACGATGGAGATGACGATGGCGATGCTGATGGTGATGGCGATGCCAGTATACAGTTTTGGCATGCCAAACGACAATGAGAACGACGCCGACAAGAACGCCTACACACCGTCAATGTTGTCTATTCTAGTGTCAAGTAATTCGTCATGGCATGTGGCAGTTCCAGTCCCAGACTCAGCATTTTTCAGTCCGGCTGCAGTTCCGTTTGCTCATGCAAATTAGAACAGGTTGGAAAAACACACGATACTGACAGCGCTGACAAACGGATTTGCCATGCACCTGCCATACGGATATTTAGTTTAGCTCCGACTCTGGCTCTGACTCTGACTCTGACCCCAAAGCTAGGTAGGGGCTTTCACATGGAATTGACCACTTTCAAGTTCAAAGACAAATGGCTAGGCATTCAATTCGATTTACTTTTAATTTATAATTTTTAAAAACCTTTTGAACTCAACATTAAAATGGAAGCGCAGATGAAATGAAATTGTCCATGGTTGCCGCCTAGTGGATGTAATTTGTGGATGCAATTTTATTTTGTAGTCAGTTCCGCATCATTGACTTACACTGCCAGAAAAAATTTCCACGACTATATAAGCTGTTAAGTGTCCGAATGTTAATAATAAAAAAAAAAAAAACCTTCACAAAAAAAAGAGAAAAAAGAAAAGAAAAGCCATTTCATTTTCTTCACTTTTTCATGGGGTTATTAATTTTTCTATTATATATTTTAATGGATGTTTTTTTTTTTGCGATATTTTCCTTTGGGATAATTTCTTCTTCATGTCAATTTTCGTTTCTTTTTCTTTTAGTGCTTTCGAACAGTAAGCAATAAAAGTAAAATAGTGCAAATAAAATCAGGTCAAATGGCATTCACAATAGTCAGCAGGCAGCAGCACGTAGTTGGTCCATTTTTGGGCAGAGGAGCTTGGGCACTCCTTTCTCGAAGTTGACCCTGGCCAACAGCATTTAAATCGCAGCTTAATTGACTTTTGTGCCACAGCTGCGTATCCCCTTAGGCAAACGGTTGGCGAATGTGGCAAAACGGATCGGAGCGAACGGGGAACGGGCATTGAGATTTGGAATCTCTTTTTAGCTATAGCTGGGACTTGTTCAAAACGGAGTCAAGTGTGTCGTTGTCAAACCAATGTGGACAAGACATCAATCATCACTAAATTAAAAAAAAATAAAAAGAAAAAAAAATTGCCCCAAAGAGTGGATGAAATAAAATATCATTTAACTTGGTGATGCTAGGTGGGATGAGATGGGATGGGATGAGGGGTAACTGGGTGCGATATGTTAGATGCAGGATTGTTGTTGTCTCATAAATAATGCAGGAGAACTGGCAACAAAAATGTCACATTAAACAGGCAATATTAAAGCTGAAAAGCAGATGACACCGAAATCATGTTAGGCGGCACTTGAATGAGTATCAAACGGCAGCTGCCATAAACACACAAACATACTGTCCACATAGTGGATGGAGCATCAGCAGCAGCAGCAGCAGCAGCATCAGGAGCAGCAGCAGGAGGAGCGGATGAGATGCTATTGCAGTTGCAGTTGCAGGTTTAGCCGACATCGACAGTCGTTTTACACTTGTCGCCGACATTGACCAAAGTTGGCAATTGCCGCGCCACTTTTATGTGCTGGCCACCGCCTGGGGACACCGTGGACATAGACTGTAGACACTGTATAACTTGGACCTTCCAACGGACGCATCAAATACTTGAATAGGTGCAAACGCCGCACGTCAATTGCTGCATTAGGCGGTGGCAATTCCGATTCGGCCAAAAACCGAACCAAACAAGTTGTCAATGGCACGTTATTTATGACAATGTACCGAAAGATGTTTCTGTTACCCTTCAGTGGGGGATTACCAGCTCATTCACCCATACACTCCCATCGCTCCTTCTGCTCAACACTTGTTTATGTTAATGCAGACCCTGACAGCGATGCCGCATTCAAGTGTCTGTCAATTGGCATCGTTAATAGAGTTCCATGGCGGCAGCGGAGTGCGTTCGTGCCGTGCAGAAGGCGTAGTAGCCAGCTCTAACATCAACCAGGTAACCAGGTAACTCCATGCTGACCAAAAGTGGCGGGCGTGTGACAATTAAATTGTCAACCGAGGTAGCCATTGACGTGTGGCAAGTGTTTTTCCTTAGAGCCTTAGATTATGGTAAGATTAAAAGAATATCAGAAAGGCACTCGGATCATCCATAAAATATATTGAGAAATGTATTATGTAAGTTAGTACAGTGCATAAGAAAATAATAAGACCAATAATTAGCCTAGCCTACTTATCAAGAAGACAATTAAAAAGAAATTGCATTTGATATAAAATATGTGCAAATAATAAGTTGAAAAAATATTTCAAATAAATCATATTAAATATATTATATGGTAATCAAACCAATTCTTGTGGCTTATTTTATTAGCTTATTGCTTAGTTAGTCAATGCATAATGCAAAATCTACCACATATCCTAACTTGGAGCATAAAAAGTGTTAAATTTTAGTTACCCATTCGATTGCTTCAAATTTTGACTTCCTTTGAATTTGCACCTTTTTTCACTCAAGTTTTTTTTTTTGTTGTTTTTCATTTTGGGTTTTCAATTATGATTTTAATCAAACAACCTGCCCCAGACTCTGCATCTCTCTTCAATTTTTTTTTTCTCACAAGAAAATTACAAAACTTTGTTGTTGTCTTTTTGCTTCTTTTACAGCTGATAAATGAGCCATGATAAGGAATATTATTTTTCAGTTTTTGGCATTTTTTATTTTTAAAACCAAAATTCATATAATTTTATTCAATTTCTTATCAGGCACAATTGGCCCTAAGCAAGTGTTGTGGTACGTAGAAACTAAGGGAGCTTTCGATTGGTTTTCTCTGTCTCTCTCTCTCTTAAGACTGTATCTTTCTCTTTGGCAAGTGGTTTCATTCCAGTCGCCAGTTTTTATTGGTCAAATGCTGATCGGCATCTGATAGTATAGCCAACTGGAAATAAACCGCTAGCAGGCAACCAAACAGGCAGCAGCAGCAACTTAAACTGGAAAGTCAACAACAAACAGAAAAAATTCAACAATATAGCCGAGAGAAGTGGTAAGTTATCAAGAGATCCAGAGAGAACAAGATAGAGAGAGAGCAACACCAAGAGCGAGAGAGAGAGAGAGAAGAGAGAGAGACAGAGAGCGAGAGCCCAGAGAGATCGTTGATAAACGAAGCAACGAACGACGCTGGCAGCAATCACAACAGGTTTTAGCGATTTTAGCGGCTTTTTCAGCCGTTGCTGTTGCTTGATATTGATGTTGTTGCTATTGTTGTTGTTGTTGTTGTTGTTGTTGTTGTTGTTGTTGTTGTTACTGCCGTTGCTCCAGGTTTACTGTGTGTTCGTGTATGGAGAGCTACCGCTTAGCCTGTTGCCTGTTTTTAGCTGGACTGTATTACTCGGTCAGTCGGTCTTTGAGAGGTTGTTGCTATTTTGCCAGGTTTTGTTTTGCTTTGTTTTTGCTGTTGTTTCGCTTGCTCAGAGATTTTTTGCACATCGTTGGTGAATTTGTTGTTGCTGCTGCACCGGCAATTGCACTCAGCTGCTGCTGCTGCTGCTGCTACCTACCGAAGCTGCTGCTGCTGCTGCTGCCGCCGCTCAGTTGTTGCAACTTTTCTGGCTGAAGCTAAACTGCAATTTTCCAACCTCTTGCAGTTTCTGTGCGACTTTCTTGCGGGACTGTTTAAGCTTTGCCTTGGCGCGTGTTGCAAAAAAAAAAAAAAAGAAGCAAACACATACAACAAAAAAAGCAACAATAAATAAACGGAAAAAAAAGAGAAGAAATAAACGTCGTTACGACTTTTTAGCTTTGGCGCTGCTTCGATCGCGCGTGTGTGCTGTTGCAGTCGCGTGCGCGTTTTTAGTGCGTTTTGTGTGCGTTTTTTTCCTTTGGATTGGCCAACGAACTGCATTATAAGATATTTTGATGGTTTTCGGAAAATTAAAACAATCTTTAGTTTATTGTTTAGCTACCTTAAAAATAGTAATAAAGCCGGCTAAGCCAACAGTAAAAAGCAATTTCGTGCTGCCATAAAACCAAATTAATATATATACATGTAGATATATGTATGTATAAATACACATATATATATGTATATATATATACTCTATATATGATATATATATATATATAAAGAAACAAAATGTAATTTAAATAAAAGACAGGAGGAAAAAACAAACAAGTTTTCATTTAAAACCAAACAAAATAAATTAAATTAATTTTAATTACTCACCAACAAAATCACATAAAAAGCGTACAGTAAAATGTAGATATCTTATATATATATATATATATATATATATATATATTCATATATGTGTGTATTAGTGGAATTAATATATTTAAAATAAATATATATATATATATAAAACATGTTGCAATAAAAGCTTAACGATACCGAAATAAAGATACAAGTTTAAACAGAAATAAAAAGAAAAGAAACGCGCGCGCGTTAAACAAAAGACTTAGGCAACGAACTGCTGCTGATATATATGTGGTATACATTTTTGTGGTGTGATTTAAGCAAATGCAATAAATATATGAAACAACAGCAATACCAGCAGCAGCAGCAGCAGCAGCAGCAGCAGCTATAGCTGCCAGATAACGGCGCTTCGAGCGCCTTCAAATTACCAAGTGATAGCAGTTACAACAACAACAACAACAATCGTAACAACAACAACAACAACATCAGTAACAAACTAATTGACAACTCAAATCCTGCCTAACAGCAGCGGCAAGACAACGACAGCAGCAACACAATTGTTGAACAACTAAAGGGGGGAAGGGGAAACTTCAGCAACAGCATCAACATCAGCTTCAATCAAATTGCAGCAGCAGCCCCCAAACGACAATTGCAAAGTGTGCCTGCAAATGTATTTTTCAAATGCATTTTACAACAGTCGCAACAAAACACACACACACACACATAGACAACAGCAACAAAAAAAAAAACCGAAACCGAAACAACAGCAGCAAAATAAAAAATCGAAATAAATTTACATAAATATTTCACTTGCTAGTTTTTCTTTTGCCTTGCAACGACATCCATATCCGCGTTGCAGAGATTGAGACTTGGGATAGTTAAATTTCTATTTCTGTGCATTTGTACCTGTTGTTGCTGCTGCTGCTGCTGCTGCTGTTGCTGCTGCTGCTTCTGATACTGATACTGATGCTTCTGTTTCTTCTTCTACTTTTTTCGCTGTAACTTCTTCTTCCTCTTGTTCTGGAGCAGCCTGTGGTAAGTCGACTTTAACCATTTTGTACCCATTTAAGATGACTTTGCTTTAGTTTTTAATGCTTTTCTAATTGCATTTTATGTGTAGTTGACCATGTGTCCATGTGCAGACCTGGTTTGAACAACAAAAGATTTATCAATTAGCACACGCAGCAATTTCAATTACAATTAAGGAGTGACCATTAAACCGTTAGTTAAAAGTTTTTTTCTTTCTTTTTCTTTTTTTTTGTTTTGTTTTTGTTTTTGTTTTCTTATTCATCAACAACAATTAATTGCTATGATTTAAGAGCAACACACAGACAGACAGCGCAGAGACAGAGACAAAAACAGAGTGAGAGATAGAGCAAGAAAATAAAAAACATTAACCACTTTGGCGGCTGCTGTCATTTCCTTAGTTTTTTTTTATGTAAAAAAAAAAAAAAAAAAACATTCAGACTCCACACAATAATTACAAGTTCAGTTGAGCAATGTAAATGAAAACACTTCAACACTCGAACAATTGACTGCATAAAAAGCGTCTCCATAATGCAATTTATTGGAAAAATTGTTTAATATTCATTTTTTTTTTTTTTTACAAATAGGGAAATTGAGTAATTTCATTTATTATAAATTAATTGAAAAAAAAAATAAATGGAATGGAAATTGATTGAGCTTAATCTGAATTCTAATAGAAATAAAATTGCAGCATAAATATTACTTCGGCAATGGTAATAACAATAAAAAATAGACAATAAACTATATGAGTTATAAGAGACTAACTAAAATTGAAAAAATTTGCATATCGGAATATGCTTTAAGGATTTTACAATTAATTTAAAAAAAAAAACTTTTTCTAATCCATACAAAGAAATTAACTATTATATCGTTAAAACTTATGACAAAATTAGTAGCATCAAAATTAATAGAACTAATTAATAACATTCTCATTTGTTCAACAACAATTACTAAAATATTAATATTGAAGCTACTCGAACCTTAGCCAGTGTAATCAACAATTCACTTAAATTTATTTCATTTAGAAGCAAATTATAGCAAATTCAACAGTAAAAGGAAAAATTTAATTAACTTTAAGGAAATTGCTAATGGAATTTAAAATATAGTTGAAAAAAATAACTAACAAAACAAAACAAACTGAATACATACTTGCAAATAAATATGCAAAGAATTATTTAATTCTCACAATTGCACAAAGCGCTAAGTCACGAGATTCGTCGCCAATTGGGCGTAAGCTTGCATAAAAAATGTATGACCAACAACAACAGGAATAACAATAGCAACAACAGCAACAACCAACATAGCAGCAACAATAACATAGCAGCAATTGTTTAATTGCCGCTAACTGACAAAAGAAATTGCCAAGCGACAAATGAGTGCGAGAAATGTTTCTACCAAAGCGATTCTTGGTAGTTGCAGACTGACTCCGCTTGTTAATTGGTTTATGCTGGGCGTGGTGTGCAACGGGGCGGTACAGTACAATGGATGGAAGGCATTTTGGATGAGTCAACAAGAAATTGTCTTAATAGCCGCTGTTACCGTTGCAAGATTTTTGCTGCTTTTTTTTTCTCCATCTAATTAATACTTTTTTATCTAGTCGTTTTTTTTTTTTTTGTTTTTGCTGCTGCTACTGCTCTGTTGCTGCCATAATTTATCAGAAAACTTATTTATTTATTTATTTATTTAGTTTTTTTTTTGTGCGCTAACAATTAAACTTGACTGATTCAGTTGGTAACGCGTTGCATTTGATTTGTAATGAGCAGTGTCTGTCAATTGTTGTTGTTGTTGTCGTTGTTGTGGTTGTTCCTGCTGCTCTGGCTGTTTTAATGATTGTTATTGTGATTGGCGTCATTATAAATGTTGTCGTCTAGTCAGTCAGTCAGTCAGTCAGTCAGTTGGCTACCGTTTATATTTCTAACTAACACATTTTACCCTTTATCTCAATTTGTATTAATGACGCATTTTGTGACATTTAAGATATATGCTACCATATGATGATGTCATCATTTTTATGATCATCCGTCATCAATTGTCAAGTATCACACAAAATGTCACCTCAAGGTACATATTATTATAATTGGAACTGAGTCATTTAGCAAGATCTGGTCAAGTTTGTTGCCTAAGTCTTTTGTTTCGACACAGTTGCTTGGGCGTCAGCATTCTCTGCATATTTTGCTTACATTTGGCCAACGATTACCGCAACAATCTGCAAAGAAACAGAAAAACCGCCAACCCCAGCTGTAATGAGCCATGCGCAAATATTTCGTCTATTACCCAACCAAGCTGAAAACGCAACAATACTAACAACAATGGCCAAAATCGATGAGCATAAGACTTTAGTTTTTTTTTTTTTTTTTTTTTGTTGGTTTGTATGCATACATTTTGTGAGTTTGAGTTTTCTTCTTTTATTTTAGTTTGTTGTCTGCATGTGTTTTTTTGTATGTGCCACAAATGTGAAGAGTTTTCACTAATTTCAAGCAGCGGCAACAGCAGCGAAACAAAACACGCGAATGAAACAACAGCAAACAACAAACAGCAGCAACAACAGCTACAATAATAACAACAGCAACAATCATCGATGTTGCTGCATAAATAAAAGTAAATTTAATGACAAGCAAAATATTTCTTGTCATGCCTATCAGATTACAAGATTTCTATATGGACTCCCAGACGAATCCAACATTTTGTATGTATGTGTGTGTGTGTGTGTGCATGTGTGCATTTGTGTATATGTGTTTGTGTGTTTGTCGTTAAAACATGATTACTGGCGCTCAGAGACAAGGAGACAAACATACTTACAGTTACATATAACACGGCACATGACAAAGCCGTTAGTGTCATTTGAATGCGATTGTTGCCAAGTGTCTAATGTGATGTGAAGTGATGTGATGTGACGACGATGTCATGCCATAGCCATGTCCACAGTAACCACTACCAACTCTTAGCCAAAAAGAAGCTGCCTCAATGGACGAAAAAAAAGAGTTAGTTTAAAATGGAACGTATTACATACATATATGCCTAAGCCAATAGCTACCGAAATGATATTAAATGAGAGAGATGAAGAATCTTTAATTCCCATAGATTTCAAATTCAATTTAGGCCTAAACACAAATGTTTAATGCCAGTTGAAAATCAATTTCACACATTACAACAAGAAAATCGAAAACTTTGGAATCGAATTTGAAGAAACGACGCATGAAATCGCTAATTGTGCGAATGAAGGGTCTAAGCTTAGCCCAGCCCAGCCGAACCTAGCCCAGCGCAGTATAGCCCAACCCAATGAGGGGCTCTGCCCCTGCCCCAATTGCCGTAGGCTGCCTCAATTAAAATCGTAGCGAATTCCCAAACAACAAAGAGAATTTAATTACACCGCATGTGGCGTATACCATCTATTGCCGACCCTTGAAAATATATTTTATATTACATATATGCACATATATATTTTTTTGTCTTCTTGGCGTTTTATCGGAACCTTGGTCATGTAATCAAGTAAGAAAATTTCAACGTTTTTCTGCTCGAGCCTAATGAATTTTTGAAAACGAATAAAAAAAATATAGTCAATCTGGGCGTACTACTTACTTTTTGTTAAAAAACCAAAAAAAAAAAAAATCAAATCGAAAAAAAGAAACTCAAATTAAAATTGAAATAGAAATATTAATAACTAGCTGAAATGGTATAATGGTGCTTCACTTCTTTGGCATCATTCGAAAGGCCTTAATTTGGATAGTTTGGGACAAAGGTCAATCAACGATTTTTTTTTTTTTTGGCAAATGTTTTGCATAATTATCGAAATATGACTAAGTCCAACTAAGCACAGACTGATAAGATAGAAACTATAATACACACAATAACTAAGTAGAGACAAATGCCAAATGCTAATTAATCGCTACGACTGTCTCTTAATTGGCAGCCGTGAATAATACTCACCCATCGATTTATGCTCGGTAAAAAGATGAAAAAACAACACACAATACCATACTTATTTTTTATCAGTTCGAAATCATCGAGCAATAAAGCATAAGAAGAGGAGAGGTAGAGAGGAAGAGTAGACTGTGGCAATGGTATATCGACAGGTTTTTTTTTTTTGTCAGTATTTGGCAATCGGCATTCTGTGTGTTATTTAAATGGATAATTTGCTTAATTAATTTTAAAACTAAAACACTTCGCATTCATCATTTTAATTAGCCAGGCCTTTAATTTATAAATAATTTATAAATATTGATTTGACAAAGATATGCTGCCTGACTCTGCCTCGCTTGGCGGCAATAAAAATCTTTGAGCAATTAATTAATAAAACGCAGCCTCGTGCCCAACCTAATGTGTGTGTGTGCATATGTGTATGAGTGTGTTGTGTGTGTGTGTGTATATAAGGGGAAGGAAGCGTTTGGAGCATAAATCTTTATAGTTTTTGTTTCATGTCTGACTTAGGCGACATCTATTAATTTAATCTTGGGGAGGCAATTGCAACAACAAAAGATGAATAATAAACTAAAAATAAAAGCATAGAAAAATTTGTTTAATTTAATTTTTACTATTCGGCAAAACAAAAGCCATAAAAATCAAAACACAGAAATTTAGTTTTCTTTTTTTGTTTCTCTCCCTGTTATTTTTTTTTATTGTTGTTGTAGTTTGTTGTTTGTAGTTTTGTTTCTTTTTTTTTTTTAATTTTTTTTTTGCATTGCCCGATTTGCATATTTCTCGTAGGTGGTTCAATGAACTTGCTCAGAGCAAAAACTGAATAGATAGCAGCCCAGACGGCGGAACGGTGTTTAAGGGGGATGGAGTGGTGTGGAGCATGTCTGGCGGGGGCGTCGCAACATTTGATGAGGCGACACTTCTCTCAGCTTGATTCGTCGATTCGCCTACGCGTTAATTTGAGAAATTTGCAAACATTTGCATGAAATCAAATGAAAAACAAAGGCAAACAAATTAAAATACCACAAAACAAATCAAATAGCGAAAAGAAACAGTTAATCAAGTGTGTATAAGATGGATTAGATTTCATATAGTGTGTGGACATCACTATCAGTATTTCCCTTACACCAATAAATCGAATAATCTTTTGATAAGTATCAATATTTTACAATTGAATTCTCAATGAAATTCTCAAATTTATATTATGAAATTTGTGAAATGTTTTATCTACTTTAAGAATATAGAAATCTTCGTTAGTATTTAATAGATTTGTTAATTCTCTCAAAGTTCAGGGAAGAGATTTTGTGTTAAACGATTTGAAGCTGGCAACACTTTGGTTGGAAAACTATTTAATTTACAAGTTTTTCCTTGTGTTAACCATCGTAAATCTTCTCTTCTTTGAAAATTAAATAAATTAACGTATAGCCTGAACAAATCGATAATGTCATGCCCACAACAACAATTGCAAACATTTTCTATTTAAGCATTTTCCATATGCTAACGAGCTAACCGATTGTACCTATATAATTTTAATTTTCCCCTTTGTTTGCCAATTTTTTCTTTTAATTGCAATAGCAACAACAAAAGACCAAAAAAAAAAAAAAAAAAACTATATCCATTAAGACAACAATTAATTGATAGGAATTCTAGAATTTATGTTTTTCTACAAAAACTCCGAGTGTTGATGGTCTGATAAGTCTTGATAGGTTTATTATGGGAACTGGGAATGAACGGGAAATGCATTGACAGCAATTAACTAGCGATTAGTATTGTTGTCAATAAATGGTTAGTTCAGTTAAGGGGTGGGTAAAACACAACCTATTATTAAGCAACTATTATCCACATTTAACAGCAGCATGCAGCAGTAACCTTCAGATATAATGTCATTAATTTATAGGTTTCAGCTGAAATCGATTCGATTCTTGCTACGCACTTGCTTTGATATATAAAAATATATGTAGATAGACAGACAGTCAGACACTATATATATATATATATATATATGTATATTGTAATCTAAAATGCTAATTAAGCTGCCGGCATTATTTAGCATATCATGTTGTTGTTGTTGTTGTTATTGCCGCATGCAAAACGCACTTTACGCATAACCAACCAAGAGAGCAAGATGGAGGCTGACCAGCTGGATTTGGAATCGTATGCATTAATTAATAAATGTCGTGATGTCGCTTTTGAAGTGTCTGTCATTATGAGATCAATTAATAGGAAAAAAAAATTCTAGATCAAGGTGAAAATTTACAAAAATGTCGCACCGACACACAAAAAACACACACACACACAGCCAGGCATATAGAAATATTTATAAATACAAAACACGGACACGAGACAAGCGTGCGCTGATCAACATGCAGTTGATATATAGGCTTCGATTTTTCAATTTGGTTTTCTGCCTTTAATTGCTAGACTGGCAGGCTGCACGATGTGAACATGACTAAAAAAAAAAAAAAACAATTACATCACCTATAAATGGACGATGCACTAGCAAATCATCAAAACAAATCAATCATTAAACTAAGCTCAAGAAAGTACACACACACACACACGCACACACAGTAAGAAAAGGTATTTCAAATAATATAATTTGATTAGTATAAAGATGCATTAAATTGGGAAAATCTTAGCCCAAATTCTAATCCTAAACTAGAACAAAACCTATGCGAATATGATTGAAAATGCTGCTCCCAGACGCACTCTAGCTAACAGATTAACTTTAAGTCAAAGATTAAATCAATAATTTGTCTGACAATTTGTTGGACTTGTTGTCAAAGAAACTAGAAAAATGGCAAAATTCGTATCAGTGATCAAAAGTTACACATAGATCACTTGAAGTTTGAAATTAAATACTTTTCCTTTAAATATTTAGAATTATAAATTTTAGTTTTTATTATTTCTAGTTACTAGTTGCTTAGTTTTAAAAAGTATGACAATTTTTATGGTTGTAAATTGTTTTTTTTTTGTTTTTTATTATTGCTTTTATGCCTATAGTATATTTCAATTACATTTGCTTACAATTTAATGAGATTTTTCTGGCAGTGCATAATAAATTTATTTTCAATTTAAAAAACGCATTTTTCGCCGCCTAGTTGTTGTTGTAGTTGTTGTTATTTTATTTTGTTTGCCTGTTTGGCTGTTATAATTAATGTTGCTGATATAGAAAATCTTGTTGTTGTTGTTGTTGTTGTTGATATTGGTGTTGGAGTTGCTTTGATTTCATGTTACAAAGTTGCTCAGTTGTGGGCTGAGTGGTTTTATGTTACACAAAAATATTTTTGCACTATTCAGCAAATAGTAAAACAAAACTGCATACACAACGAAAATAGAAAACAAAAAACAAAAATTTGCCTTGCAAATCAAAAAAAAAAAAAAAAAAAAAAACAACTTTAAACAACTTAAACAAAAAAAAAAACAAAAATGAACTAAAAAATAAATTTTATATTTGAACTTGATTTTGGCGTGCGGCATGACAAAAGTCACGAGGCGGGGGAGGGTCAAGTACAAACAGCGTTAGCTTGACCAAATGCAGCTGCAACTTGTGCGTGAGAACCAGCTGGGGCAACAATAACAGCAGCAGCAGCAGCAACAGCTACAACAGCAACAACAACAACAACAACAATAGCAACAACTACAACAACATTGTTGCCTTATATCTATCAAGATTTTCAATTTTTGCATTAGCCTGTGTACTTGAAAATTGACGCCGCACGGCAAGCACGCATTTGTTTCACTTGAAATTGTTGTTGTTGCTCTTGCTGTTGCTGTTGCTGTTGTTGCTGTTGTTGCTGTTGTTGCTGTTGTTGCTGTTATTGGTACTGGTTAATAAATTTCAAGATACTTATCAATTAGCATACGAATTACATGCCTTGCAATCATAAATAATGCGTAAGTCTTTTTTTCATTTTGTGTTTTATTTCTGTTTGTTGCACTCTGAAGAGAGGAGAATTGATGCATAAATTTTGATTGCTATGCTGGCGGTTAATTTTATATATATATGCTTATGTATATCTATATATTATATGTACTTATGTTTGTTTTCAGATTTGTAATTTATAAGCATTTCTACACACTTTGACTCTTAGGTGCGTGTTTGATTTAGCTTTGGATTAGAAAACAACAAATAAACAACAAATCATGCGGCACGAAACCAAATGAAACGAATGACTTAGACAACAAACTTGCTAGCATGATCAAGAAGGTTTGTAGATACATACATATATACATATATATATATGTATAAACGGTAGACCCAGACTCAAACTGAAACCAAACATTCAGTCTATCATACTCATTGTTATGCTCGACACTTTTGCGCTATATTTACAAATTGGGCCAATAAAATGAACACCATGAAGTTAGAGGGACAAAGACAGATACACACATATATACATATGTATATATGTACAAAGAGAGGACTAGACTAGCGTAAAAGAGACCAGAAATGTGAGACTATAAAAATTGACTTTGAAAAAAAAAAAAGAAAAGAAAAACAGAAGGAAACACAGACAAAAAAAAAACAATAACGAAACAACTGCTGATGAATTTTTATGCATGTTTCTTTTTTGTTGTTCTTGTTGTTGCTGCTGTTGTTGTTCTTGTTGTTTTGTGTTAGTTTATATGACGGTCATATAAAACTCATTCTCCGGGATAGAAGTCAACGATTTTTTAATGAAACAAACGCTAGACCAAGTTACCAAGTGGCCAATATGCTCGAAATGGGGTAACTGACGGAAGGCGGGGAATGGCCATTAAAATGCCCAGCAAATAAATCAAATGCGATATCTATCTCTAGCTAGATATAGTTGATTACTGATCACTGATCAGGCTTACAAATCCGCCCGCTTCGTTAGTGAGCAATAATAACAACAACAACAACAACAGGAACAACATCAACAATAATAACCACAAAAAAAAAAAAACAACATCATCAACAACATGAGCAGAGCAACCTGCTGAGCAGCATCCAAAGAGAAATATATATGTACATATATATATCGATACCAATTTATTGTCAATGGAGCGGTAATCCCTAAGCAGCAAAATGAAAATGTTTGGCAAGGGATTAGAAATAAGGTAAAGATAGATGGAGAGAGCTTTAAGCTGACGTCTCAGAGGCACGCGCTAAAAGACGTTAAGAAATTTTGATAAATCGAATCACAAAGAGAGGGAGCAAAGATAGAGAAAAGAGAGAGAGAGAGAGAGAGAGAGAAAGACAACGTGAGGGAGAGAGAGAGAGAGGGGGGAGGGGAAAGCAGGAAGGCAAGTTCAGTCATCTCCCTCACACTTCGAATCATACTTTGATTTTCATACTTTATTTTTTATTTATCTGCTGCTCCAGATCTGGAATCTGGCAATCGACGCGACACTTTGGCTTCATGATTTATGCGTATTTATACCACTTTTGCCCTGTTGTTGTTTATGCCGTTGCCGTTGCCAATGCTATTGCTGTTGTTGTTGTTGTTGTTGTTGTTGCCGTTGATGTCGTTGTCAGGCATTTAACGTGATCTGCTCTGTGTTGATGAATTGAGGCCACTATTTGGATACTGATTAATTCTTTCAATTTTTGTTTTTTTTTGTATTTCCCACATATGCTTCACTTGTGTATCCTTATCTTAAATTTCAAATTTTAATATTGTATATACGTATATGTATTGAAATTTTTGTCCTGTTTTAATGCATTTGGTAAAAAAAAAAATAAAAATTACGGCCACAGTAACGAACAGTTACGCTCTAACAGAGTCACTCGCAATGCGCATTTTATAACGGTTGCTCGTCCCTAAACATTTTGTTTCTTTTTCTTTTTTTTTTTTTTTTTATTTGAAATTTAAGTCACGCTTTAAAAAAAAATATCCACAAATGTGTTTGTAAAGTTGTTTAGATGGTGACAATCAACAAAAAAAAAAAAAACACCAAGAGCATCCTGAAACTTACCTTACTTAATCAATTTTTTGCAATGCATTTGGCAAGCCTGACGCTGGCTCGTGGCTTTTTGCTGTTTTTTTAAATTTAAGTCAGCTGTTGCTGTTGCTGTTGCTGTTGCTGCTGCTGCTGCTGCTGCTGCTGTTGCTGCTTCTTATTCTACTGTGTGGCCTGTGGCCGCCCTCGACAGGTGGCTGCCACAACTAGGTTGCTCTCCTGCTGCCTAAAGGGGGTTGTCCATATCTCTCTCTCTCTCTCTCTATCTTTCTCGATGTGCAGATATTGCTGTCTCAGTGTATGCCACTGTGCTACGTTGGTTTTTGGGCGACATGAGCCGCATTTGCAATTATTTTGCGGCTCATTAAACTTTTAAACACGTCGTTCACGTAGTGACGCGTCTGTCAGACGGCTGCCATGTAGTCAGGCACCCCTTTTGCTTGCGATCGCTCTCTCTCTCTCTCTCTCTTTGTCTCTCCCCCTCTCTCACCATCTCTCTCTTACCACCTCTTTAAACTTACATTCCCATCTTGCGCTTGCCTGTGAAAATGTCATAAAAATCTCTGGGGAGTTTTGTTGCCGAGTTTCTGCTTTGATTTTTCTCTCAACATTTTGCGCTTGCGAAACGAAAATTCACAAAAAAAAAAAAAAAAAAAAAAAAACAAATACAAAAAACAAGAAATAAATAAAATAAAACTAAAAAAAGAAACAGAAAAAGATTTCTTTTTTATCGTGCAAGTTTGTTGTTTGGTTTTTTATTTTATGATTATTGGACATTTTTATATATTGCAAATATTTAACGTTTTTAAAAATTGTTGCCCAAAACAGAAGACTTTGGCAACAAACTGGGGTGTTTTTCTTATCCATAAATTATGTTGATTTGCAATTTAATGCATTTTAAATCGAAAACTAAACAGGCATTATTTGGGTTTCTTTACTGATTTTATTTGAACATTTCAATTAATTTGACTTTTGTCTCCTTCGAATATTGTTCGGTCAAGACTGTAATGTCAGGCCGCATTAAAGTGTCGCCTGTTGCCTTTTGTCTGCCTTTAGCCAAGTTTTTGTGGTTCAAGTACGTTTCCAGCAAATTCCATTTCATGGTCATTTGCATGGAAATCGCCTTGTCGTCGTCTCCGTTGTCGTCGTCGTCGTCGTCATCGTCTTCCGTTGTCAATAACGATTTTCATCATCGGCCTCATCCTGCCTCATCTGGATTGGGATCAGGCATTGAAAGTGGAATGCGAACCAGTTTCTGTTTTTTTCTTTCTTGTCTTTTTTGTTTGTCGTTTTATTTTTTTTTTTTTTTTTATATTGGTTGCGTCTATCTCTTGCCTCTGTGGATACGGGCGCCGTTTAGTGTGTTGTGCAGTTTTCGCCAACTAATGAAATATATGGAAAATAGAAACATTTTGCCGTTGTCCGTTATCATGGTTTGTTTTCATCTGGCATTCTATTATTATTTTAATTCGGCATCATCTCATCGTCACATCTGGTTTCATTCGGTTCGTTTGTCCCAAAACTATGCATAATTTATGAGAATCATTTGGCTTGCATCGCTTTATTATGCTAATTCTGGTTAAAGTAATTTGTTCATTTGGTCTCTAGCCAGATGGACTTAGTGTCATAATTAAGAGACTAATTGATTTGTTCCAGACATTCGTTCAATCTACTAGTAGTCTACAACCAACCTCACAAATCCCACTGATCTATGAATTTTGATTAAGCTAAGGTGCCAACAGGCACATTAATCAATCATTCAGATATTAAAAGTATTTCTGCAATACCAACCAACATTAATGCAATCGTAATGAATTTGACCGAAAATAAAAAAATTTAAAAAAAAACCTAAGAAACTAAGAAACAAAATCAGCAAACGGAAATGCCATAAACAAGGAGAGCAAACCGACAAGATAGATCAGAAAGAGACCAACTTGCACAGTGATTTCAATGCATTTAAATAGTTGAAACTCCAGTCACAACTCCATCCATACACATGCATGTGCAAAAAAAAAAGAGAACTAAAGGGGGTAATGGTGTTCCGAAATTGAATTTCACTTCAACTGTATTGTGGTGATTTTGTTTACCATTTGCAAACGGCAAATACGACACTGTGCGTCGTCGTGTCTGGTCTGGTCTGGCAGCTGAAGGGGGACCCGTCAACCGTCAACCGTCAGTGTATGCCCCGCGAGAGGTCGTCCAGCAACAGATCCGGCTTTGCGGTCGTCAATTGTTTTTGTGGAGCTTGGTATTAGAGGCAAGGGGTTCGGACTTTTAAGTTATGACCACAACTGTAACTGTAACTGGAGCTGGGGTTTCTTTCAATATATTGGGGCATTGGCTATTGGATTGGAGACTAGAGCCAATGCTTGTTACAAATACTTTAAAACGCTTAATAATATGCAGAGTATAGTCTATTATTGTTATTGCCTTCATTGCAGCACATAAAACTTAGCAATTGGCATTATTAACGCCATAGGCCTTAGACATTTTAGTATATGTATTTCATTTTCGATCGCAATATTGGGCGTGTGTGGGAATGGATATTCAGTGTCCAGCAACAACAACAACAACAATATTTTTTGGCACAATGATGCTGATTGATTGAAGTTCGAGCTCACGATCATTTTCGCTATGGTGGCCTGTTCACACCTGGCCAGAGCATTAATAAACATTCGAATTAAATGCACTCTAATTAACAAAACTGAATATACACACCCATGCATGTGTGTGTGTGTGTGTGTGTGTGTGTGTTTGTGTGTTTGTGTGAATTCACATTTAACACGCAAACTGTGACGATTTTGTCATGGTGTACTTTATGAGCTAATCCAATACAAAGTATACCAAATAATCGTAAATTTTTTTTTCTTTTTTTTTTTTTTGTCTTCTTTAATGAGTTAATAAAGTGCGTGCTCTGCTCTAACTCAAGCGAAACGTGAAATGAATAATGGAATTTATGGTGGTCTATATAGACATACAATTACGATTACGATTACGATACAGATACATATACATATACATCTATATATCACATACATATATATATCCATAGGTATAGGGGAGTATATAATCTAATGAGGCGAATTGAAAAGAAATGGAAAAAAAAGATTTGCGTGACTTGCGAACTTCGTTTTAGTGCTCCTTTTTTTCTATTATTATTATTACATTGCACCCGTTGAAGGTTTTTGCTAATTTACAATATTTATGGTGTAGGCGTTGGGATTATTATATTTTTATAACCACTTATAACAAATCAAAGAGCTAATTTTTATGGCTTTTCACTTAATCAGTATATTTTTTTTATTTACAATCGAAGAATTCCAAAATTTGCCTCATATATAAAAAGTTACACAACATTGGTATATATCAAAATATTAAAAAAAAAAAAAACAAAAATCTCCATGCAATATCTTACTTAGATGATGACTGATTTGGATTTCCGCCATGACAATCTTTTTCTTTTTGGCTTTCTTTCAAGTATGCCGCCAAGCGCCAAGCGGCAAGCGGCAAACGCCAACGCCAATGCCGATGCCAACGAAGCGACTTTGACTTGCGTACAACGCGACGTATGCGCATTTTTAATTGCTCGCAACATGTTGCAGCACAAAGATTGGCAACATATTTATTTTGCTATTTTTTTATTTGTTTGTTGTTGTTGTTGTTGTTGGTGCTTGCTGCCTGGCAAATTAAAATTGACATTTTTGAACAGCTTGTCGTAGCGTTAATTTCAAAATGGTTCACCATTTTTGGGATTTGTCAGACGTTTTGCTATATGAATTATCAATAAGGAGTTTAAAAATTTGAAATTGCTATTGGTATTTGAGGCCGCCGCCCCTTGGTGACATCAAAATAACGTGAATTGCTATAGGTTATAGTCTTTCTCTCTCTCTCTCTTGCAGGAAATACTTATACCTAAGGAGAGTGTGTGACTGTGTGTGTGTGTGTGTGCTCCATATAAGGTTTAAATATTTGCCAAATCACACGCCAAACGCAGACAATGCCGCTCTGTTGTCCAGAGACTTTTCTGAGTGGCTGTGCTTTTTTTTCTTTTTTTTTTTGTGGTGGGTTGTGTTTTGTTGTGTTGCTGGTCACGATTTTAACATTTTTGAGCATAGGCAGAGAACGCGCACCCCAAAATTTTCAGCGTTTGCCCATTAATTTTCATTGAAAACGTTTTCATATTTTCTGCCACAGTTTTTGTTGCTGCTGTTGTTGTTGTTGTTATTGTTGCCACAATATTTTCATTGTAGTGTTTTGGCATATATTTATGTGCCGTAAAAAATGCGATCAAGATTGCCAAGAGTGGAGGACCGAGGTGATTCCAAGTCCAAGTCGTAACTTCCAAGTCTCATGCTCAACTTTGCACTTCAATTGCAATGGTTGTAGTTGTTGTTGTTGTTGTTGCAGTTATTCTTGTTGTAGTTGTTGCTCTTGTTGTATTTGGGGGCGCTGGCTGCAAATTAATGGATTCATTCAACATTTTGGCAGCTGGCTGCTAATATAAAAAAAAAAAAAAAAAAAAAAAAGAAGAAAAAAAATAGCCGAAGTTCAATGTTTATGTTAACAAGTTTGCACCTATGAGCCCATTTGAGGGCAAATGGAATACAAAGGTATGATTTAGAGGTTAAATCAGAGACAGAGAATAGAATTAATTGAATTTCTTGTTTAATTTATCAATTAGAGAGTTTTGACTTTTTAATTAAACGCTTTAAATGCTGACCAAATCAGTTGGCCAGAAACAAAGAAACCAACAAATTGTCTTGACTTTAAAATTTGGTTGGTTATTTTTTTATGCTTTTTGAGGTGTGGACCTGGGCGAGTCTTTTGATCTGCAAAAGAAACAAATGCTAATTATATGGCTACTGAGTATGTCTGAATATCTTATTGATTCTCTAGCCAGGGATTGGGACAGGAACAAGAACCTTTTGCTTATTTGGTCAATTGGCAAGGTCTCTCCTTCTCTATCACTCCCTCCTCTTTCTGCCTTTGTCTTCCTCATTGCCTCTGTCAGTTTGTATTGCCTTTATGGCAGCAACAGCAACAGCCACGCCCCTTTAATTGCCACCTAGCATTTAAGTTAACTAACTGTTCATAAATAGTTATGGCATACACGGTACCAACTCTGGCTGCGCCCACAAAAATCTCTTAAAGTTTGCCGCACTCATTGTGCAGTCCGAAAACCAAAGTATAAAGCAAAAAAAACCCGGCATTTTTTTTTCTCTTCTTTTTCTTTGTCTTTGTCTGTGCTTAGTTTCTTACCCCCTGTTTTATCTTATTTCTTTCTTTATATTCTGTTTTACCATTGTTAATGCTGCAAATTTATTTTCCCACTCTTAGCTACAGCTACAACTTGCCTGTCTGTCTGTCTGTCTGTCTGACTGTCTGTTTGTCTGCCTGCCTGCCTGCCATTGCAGCATAAATATACTCCTCGTATACAATACACAACAAAAAATTAGTTAATTTAGCGCATTTTGTTTAATTTTAAGTCTGTTTTGCTGCCAATTTGATTTGCAACTTTGTCGTTGATTGCTTTATTAACCGTTTATTTTCGGCAACGTCCTTGGGGCAAGACAACAGCAGCAGCAGCAGCAACAACAACAACAACAGGCACGTGGCTAATTTAAACATAAAGATTTCCCTCTTAGGCTATTAAAAAAAATGAAATCGAGGATTAACAAAGAAAGGAAAGGATAGATCTAAAAAAAAAAAAAAAAATTTTATTCATAGCCATAAAAATAGACAATGGATTGCACTTTTACTGAATGGATGCTAAAAATGAAAAGTATTCATTCGAAAGTCATTTTTTAGATTGACGATTGCAATATTTATGATTTTTCTTACGAAAGTTGAATGACACTATTAATAATAATTATATATATATATATATAAGTATATGCATATATATATTATATTATAGTTAACCCTATAAATGCTTGGAAAATTAAACAAATGAATACAAAATCGACTTCTAATCAAAACCAAATGACATCTTTCTTTACATAATAGATTATAAATAAATTGCATTTATAATCAAAATTCCAAAAAACTACTAATCAATTTTTAATATATGGCTTATGTCTGCATTTGGATTCCGGTTCCCATAGCTGATTTTAATATATATTTACAGTTTTCATGTTGCTATATGTAATTAAATTATGAGTTTGCTATGGAAAATAACCTGTCCAAAAAGTCTTTCCCACTTAAATAAATTTTCAAAATATACCATGAAAGGGTAGTACCAACTCAGGCTCCCAGGCATAAATCTCACCAAGCCACACACACACACACTGTGAGACATTATAGGGGGGTTATATCCCCGCATCTTGGGAATTGGGCGGTGGCATTTCCATTCATGCGTGGTCTATGGTAGATTCATTCAGAGGTGTCGCTGTTCAAATCATTTATGCAAATGTGCAACGTCAAACACAAAAGTTGAGCACGCCCCACACACACACACACACACACAGACGCAATACAGAGGGCGTTCCTCTGTTGAATCTAATTGTTGAAAACGTTTCGTGAGATTCTTATGGGAATCATTCATATGCAAAAATCTTTAAATTGGCTGGTCAAAATTCAGACTCTTAAATGCACCCACAGTGCGGCATTAGCATAAATTAAGCCACTTGTGTCAGATTGTGAGTGTCATGTCCATTTGTCAATCATGGCAAACATGCAAATCAATCAGACAATCGGCTATACACAGACTTGAACAACGTTTGTTATTCGTCATAGAGACACACTCACACACACACACACACACAGAGATAGATACTCGGACAGTTGGCCACAATTTATGGGCCACTTAACGGCAACAATAACAAGTATCAAAACTAACATTTACGAGAAATCTTTGAAAATGCTTTGCCGTTGCCATTGCCCAATAGAAATTGTAAAGATGCGTTAAGCACATTTGTTTTTATATTTATTTATGACCATTGAGTGGTATTTGGCTTTATGAAATCGTCTCCATTATCATCATCATTATTATCATGACAAAAAAGTGAATGGGTTTTATGTCGTACATCAAATCACATCAACATGTCATATAGACAAGTAAACCATCCACAATTATGTGACTTTACACCTTGGCCCCCAAGAAGCATTATTATCTTTATTTTCTTTTTTTTGGGTGGTTTACGAGTCAAACTTATGAGGTTTATGAGCCACACACGCTGACTATCTTATTTTTATTTGAAAAATGTGTTGACACTTATTTTTTTTTCTAACAACCGATAAAAATATCAATAAGCGATCGTAAAACTTAAATACAGTGACCAAAGAACATATTGCCAAAATATATATATACCTAAACATGTTTAGTTTGTTTCTGCTTCTATTTTTTGGTTATTTTTTTGCTATTTTGTACGCTTTGGGTGTGGCATTTCCGTTTCAAAAGGAAACAACCTGTTGAGGTGTGAAAAGCCATTAAATCAGTCAGTTAAGCCGGATACAAAAGGAACTCGAAAGCTTATTGTTAAAAGACTTAAGGCTTATAGCTACCAATACCAATACTGGTTATTGAACTTTGATATTTGTGCAAAGATCTGCATAAATATGAGAAACTGAATCTACAAAAAATTTCTTCAATAAGCTCTAATGTTCATTCATAAATATGCCACAGTTTTTGGCCACTTTTACTATAAAGAAAATTTATATAATAAGAAGGCTAAGCACTTTCTAATCAAATGAAAAAAAAAGAAGAGTTAAAAGTGGCAAACAGCAGCCAAGTTCTAAATAACATATTTAATATTAAATAAAGAAGTTCAAGCTGGAATTTCTATATACTATATCTATACAAAAACATTTGATTTCGTGTTATGTTGTCTTAAATACATGTTCCTCTTATCTTAAATCTCTTTAATTACCAAGCGAATCAGTTGAAAACAAATTAATTTAAAATTGAATTGAAATCGAAATCTTGAAAATAACTGCCATTACTTTTAATTTCATTTATTTCTAAGAAAACACAAAATACTTAAAAACCCATAGCCTAGACTCTTCAAATAATATGCTATAATAATCAAGACTTTCATTTCGAAAACTGTCGAGCCCCGCCCAATTGAGTCTTATTACAAATTGTAAACCACATAAATCCCCAATTTTTTTTTTTTTTTTTTTTTTTTTAACTATAAAACTTAGATTGAGAGCAACCAAACCCATTGACAATCCACAAAAAGAGTGCAAAAAAAAAAGGAAAAAAAATTAACTGAAAATCATTTTGCCATTTTGGCAATTCGGAGCACTGCAAGCAACAAAAATGTTGAAATACAGTACAAAAAGCAATAAGACCAACAACAATAACTAAACGACTACGTTTTTATATATATTTTATTTTTGTTTTTATAGTTTTCCAATTGATTTTAGATGTGTGTATGTTTTTTTATATATATTTTTGTGGTTGGTTTTTTGCGAAGCAATAAATAAAACTGCGTACGCCGAATTATACAATAATAAATCTCAAAGAGTGTCTCCCCAAAAATAAAACACACAAACGTATAAGATAAAAAATAAATACAACAACAATAACAGCAATAGCAACAAAATAAAGTGGGCGTGCTGCGTGTTTTGATGTTGTTGTTGCTGTTGTTTTTGTCACTGCACTTTGCACATTAAAATGCCGCACATGCGTGCCAAAGTGTTGCAAGCAGGATGTGGGACGGTTGTGGAGGTTGTGGAGGTTGTTGGAGGGAATGTCAATATTGAGCAATTCCCCAAAGCGACAAAACATTTATCCTCACACATAAACACACACACGCACAACCACACATGTATCCCAATCAATCTTGGGTCGACTCTCCCATTTGGGCCCCGTCAATTGCCACCAGAGACTGAAGAGCTGATTAGACCAATAAATATAAAGGGGAAGTGGTAAGAATAGATTGGAGCAAGGATTGTTGCCTCACCTTTTTATCCCTCCCATCCGTCTTCGTTTCTGTAATTAATATTGCAGTTTTATTAATAATAAATTCACTTTAAATGCATGTTTCCTCGCACATTAAAAGCGCATAAATTAAAAATCAACACCCAAATGCGTCAACAGGCTGCGTGTGTTGGCTCCAATGGTCAAGCTCATAGCGTGGCTTTCCAAGGAGATCTCGCTTAGCTTGCTAGTGGATGACAAGGCAGAAGGGGAAGAGGAAAGGGAAGGGGAAGGGGAATCGTGACCATCACTCATACGCAATGAAGACATTTATATGGCAAAAGCCGTTTAGCACCCGGCATTTTTGCTTCTTCTGCCTTTGTGGCGCCATCGGATCTTTGTCAGGTTTGGCTATAGCCAGTTAAAGTTAGAGTCAGCCAGAAATACTGAGCCTACAGAAAGACGATCAGACGGCAGGTTCAATGGTTTTCTTTTTTTTTTTAATACCATAAGCCAGAGGCGCAGTTAACCAAAAGGGTAACGACTTATCAAACCAATCAATCGTATTTACTTTACTATATGTACATATATATATTTTTTATAGTTTAGCTCAATAAATTCTTTATGGCAAAATGTATTTATTTCTATTTCATAAGCTTTTACCAATCAAAATGTTTTAACTACTGATTACTGTACTTTAAGTGTACTTTCGATCATAAACTATAACTTTTTAAGATTATTTTCTTTCCGTAACAAAAAAAAAAGAAGAAAATAAATATTCTAGTTGATCTCAATTCTTAGTTTTTCCCCCCATTAATATTGTTTATATATAGTTTTATTTCTCCGCCTTTGGTTTAGCATCTCACGCATTTGTTGGCCCCAACTAGCTTCAGTTTGTTGCCTTATCTTGAACAATATTTTTATATAGCATTTTAGTTTATTTTTTTTTTCTAGTGGCCGCACGCAATGGGCGTTGCCAGGCACCTGTTGCATTGGCCAGAGTTGCACTTGTCGCTGGTTGAAATCAGAGCAAGGCAAGATTGAGACTGACTGGGTCTGAGACTGGGGCAGCAAGTGAGCCCGATGACAGCATCTTGGGCAGGCGACTTGTGCGTTGGCTTTTCGATGTTGAACATGTTAATTCGTGCGTTGCATAAAACTAGAGAAAATGGAGGCAGCAGCCGTTACATGGCAATCCGTTTGCTTGGTTACTGGTTACCAAGTGCTGCTCCTTATTTTATGTAATTGCAAACTAAACACTTTCTGTTACGATTGTTGTCGTTGTCATCATCGTCATCATCATCATCATCATCATCATCATCATCATCATCATCGTCATCATCATTCATTTATGTCTAATTAAAATTTTCGCTGAATGCCGGGCGTGCCAGCAGCAACTGAGATGTTGGTCCAGTTTTCTTGATTATAGGTAGAGATGTGAACGTGAGACTATAAAAATCTATTGGCTTTAAAAATGGGGGAAACTTTTCTTTTTTTAAATATATAGACTAATTTGTTTTAATTGTTCAATATTATTCTTATACAATATTAAACACGAATAATAATGACTTAAGTGCAAAATCGTACATCAATAAAAATCGGTGTGTTAATTAATGTTCTTCAAATCGTGCGGTGACCATTTTACTGATTTAATTAACAATTATTTATAGTTGAAATAAATCTATTTTAATCTATTTTATTACTTGCTTTTACCATTTGCTATAGATAACTATATTATTGTTTATTATTCTTCAGAAGTGTGATAAATTCACGATCTCACCTTTATAGGATAGACTATAACTAAGTTTTTATTTACTTATAATAAGCATTTGCTTTGACTTATTAACAGAGTTTTAATGAGCCATTTTAAACTATAGTTTTACAGCGTTTTTATTTTATTATTTTTAATTTTTTCATTTGTTTTTTTTTTTTTCTTCTCTCATTTGGCTCTGGCATTTCCTGTGCATACAAATTCCTTCCTGCTTGGATACCGAACTAAGTAAGTCAATAAATCTATGCAAAACTGATTATAAATTATAAATCATATGACAAGCTGTGAGTAAAGCATTTTTAATTACAACTTTGCCATACTGAACCATTTACTGCTTGTTTTATTATTGATGTTGGTGTTGTTGTTGCTGCTATTTTATGTAGTTTTAGTTGTAGTTGTTGTCATAATAAGCCGCCTTAATTTGGCTTAATTTGCGGGCAGACACAGGGTCGTATGAGTAACATTTAATTGCATGCCAAAAGCAACAAAAGCAAAAAAAGCAAAACAAAGGCAACACTTGAAAGAATTTCAAACTTAAATTGCTCATTACCACCGGCCATTCCTTGGAAATAGCAACAGCAACACTTGGCAGCAGCAGCACCAGCACCACCACCAATAACAACAGCAACAGCAACAGCATTTGGCCATAATAACAATAATAATAATTAAAAACCAATTTTTTGAGCTCAAGTGTCTAAGCCATAAAACAACAAGAAACTGGGCTATAAACACACATACAGTTAGTTAGTTAGTTGGTATTATATATACATATATTGTATAAATTTGCTTAGTCAAGCGGCAATAAGCAACGCCCAAATATACTATCCAGAAATGGGCGCAGCACAATCGCCCCCCTCCCCCTTCTAAGCTATAATAAAAATAAAGCTAAAGAAATAAATGCACCTAAATATTATTGCAATTAATAATTTAGCAATAATAATACTCTGAACCAAAAATTATATTAAAAATTATTAACAATTAAGCTTTTGCACTTAAGCAGATGCCAAAATACCAACAACAACAGCAGCAACAACAGCAACAACAATTCATATTTAACAAAAAAGAAACAACAAATCACCGAAAAGTCTATTTGAAAATTGCTTTTGCTGGTGGTGCTGCTGTTGTTGTTGTTGCTGCTGCTGCCACCGATGTTAAGCAACAATTAAGCAATTTTCATAATTACAAACAATGACCAATTTTTTGACACGCTCGCAAAGCGCGCAAAATTTTTTGTTAACCAGCGGCAAATGCTGTTCTGCTGCAGTTAACGTTGACGTCAACGTCGATGTCGACGTCGCCGAAGCAAGTCTTAACAGAGGAGGGATAAAAGAGGGTAGCATTTAATCTCTACTTAGAAAATTAAAGCAACCTGCTGGGGGTATAAATATATTTTACATATATGTATAAGGAAAATTCAATAAGGCAAATTCGTGAGGAAAAACTGTAAGAATTGTGGGCGTTATTCTTATTAGACGATTTCTAGATACTCTCAACTAAATTATACATATATACATACATTGATCAATATAAATATTTAAAGTATTTTTGTATGATATACAACATTAGCTGATATAACTTTTAATAATCTGCTTAGTTATGTTAACTTTGCCTTCATAAGTAAATACTCAATGTATTGGTCTAGGAAATTAAAATATAATATACTTGTGTATAATACAAGTGAAATCACTTAAAGAAATTTCAACTCTAAGCAAATTGAATTTCCATTTTGCAATAAACATCAAGTAAATTATTTTCACAATGACAATCTGTATAGCGCATTCACATGTTAATGCCAATTGGTGGTACTTTTAGGTAGCTTCCAGCTGACGACAATCACGTGCCGCATTTTTTTTTTTTTAGTCTCTTCTCGTTTTTGGTATTCCTATTGCTTTTGTTATGCACAAGCCAAATGTGCAACAGAAAACAATTGGCCAGAGGCTGTGGCTGCTGTGACTGCTGCATTAATGGCAAATTCGTATAGAGAGTCAGCGATCTGCAAAACTGGCAACTGATTTAACTGGCAATTTTATACCGATTTATATAATCAGCAGCGACACAAAACGTGCCAACATATTCGCCAAGTAATTTGTTGCCTTTGGCCAACTAAAACAATTTTCTTTTTTTTTTTTTTTTGGGAGGGAGCAGCTAGAAGAAAAATAGAATTTACAAAGGATAGACAACAATTTCAATTTTAAAGTTTATGCGTGATACGATTGAGCAATGGCTTAAATGTAATTGGAGTTGCATTTTGCATGCAGGCTGCTGCTTGACATCCGAGACATCCCACCCGCAATTAATGTATAATAATTGCAAATTTAAACTAGATACAAAACAAAGTAAAAAATACAAAAACAAAAAAAAAATCATATAAAAAAATGCTAGCCAGCGACTCAAATTGCAACAAATGCGGCAAGTGTTGCAAATGCAAACCAAACCGAACCGAACCAAGCTAAAGAAAACCGTGTGCTTTGTGTGTTGGTTAAGAGTCCAACCAAGAGTCGAGATATTAAACAATAATTGTAACTGTAAAGTGAGCTTAACGTGAGTGCATCAAAGCATAATTTTCTTGCAACAGACAACAGACATCGTCGACGTCTACGTCGACGTCGCCATCGCGATGGACAAGCCAAAGCGCAGACTATAAAAAAAAAAAAACGCAAACCAAGATAAAGAAGAAAAAAAAAACAGAAAAAAAATCCAACTACAAGAAACTAGAAGCAACAAATTTCATTCACAGACGAGCTGCCGGAGTCGCAGTCATAGTCGGTGTCAAGAAACTTGGACTAGTACGTAAAGCATACCGCCTTATAATTAGAGCAGAAATTCTGACGTTTCTATTTCAATTTTCCAACAAACAAACGCCACGCAAAACTGCCACGCCAAGTGACGTTTTGATTGAGTGATTGGCAACAAGTTGAAGTTGGCGACGGAGACGGGCATGGAGTTGAAGATGGCGATGGAGTGGAGGAGCGAACGGGGACCCGGTAGCCAACCAGGCAGCAAGTGTTTGCCCACTGCGGTTGTCAGTGGTGGTGGTTACAAATATCTGCATACCATTGAATGAAAATCATTTTTTTTTTTTTCCTTCCCTCATTTTTTATTTTATATTTTACGTTTTTTTTCTTCTCTCTCTCCTCTCTCTCTGCACTATCCTCTTGTGAAAGAAGGTCTCGAGTTACCTTCGATTGCAGTCGCACTCCAAATCCGGGCTGGTAATTCAAGCAGTAGAAGTGGAGAAATTTTTTTTTTAATGCAACCAGGCAAACTGGCAACTGCCTCTCCCCTCCTTCCACCCCCTCTCTCCCCCGAAACCAAATACAAACTTAAAACTAAAACCCATAACCAGACCAAAACCTCATTGATCGTGTCCAACATTTATAATTATCACAAGACAATTTGCAAAAATGTTGTAGGTTCGAGTTCGAGTTCCGAGGTTTTGGCACACCCACTTTTATGCCATACGGGTTTCCAAGTGGTAATTGCTCCAATTTGAATACGTAATAAAATTAAAAACGACTACAACTACATACATATAATAATAATAAAAAACAACAAAAACAAAAAAACACATCGAATGAGCAGCAAATCGATTAGCAATATAACGCGCCCATTGTGTGGTCGTATCAAATAGATCAGTCCGGATTTGAACGAGTCAGACGAGACGAAAACTAACGACAACGAGACGTTTGTCTGCCAGAATCAGATTCAGAATCAGAATCAGTAATCAGAATTTAGACTCAACTTCAAACTGACTTGCCGGATACTAGTGTTGCTGCTGCTGTTGCTGCTGCTCAGTTTGCTGCTGCTGAGGTTGCTGCTCAATCTCAATGTGAAGGTCAGTAGGTGGCGGCCGGCAGCAACAACTGCAACAATCAATTAGTCTGAATGCCTAAAACGGTAAAAACCATATGTGTAATATAATGTAATGCATACATACATACATACATAGTGTGTTCAGTCAAGAAAAGGTGTGTTCCATGATGTCGACTTAATCGCATCTATTTCCAGTCCAAACACCAAGATCAAGGGTAAAACACAAAAACAAGAAAAAAGACTTGTATTTAACACACAACCATTTATTTTAGAAGATTCAATTGAATTTATATTGGAATCTATTTGCTGAGAGCTGTAAAGAGTAATTATTAAATGATTAAATGTTAATAAATGCAACTTTTCTTATTAAGGATAAATCTAGGTATTTAATTAAGGATGAATCTAGGTATATAATTTAATGAACAATCTTAGATTATATACCAATGCATCAAGTCAATATTCACCGATGGACTGCCAAATTTTTGGAGTATTTTTTAATTTATTTTGGATCTCTTGACATGAGTTGCTTTTGAGCTCATTTAATATAAAAATGTTCGTTTTCACAATAACAACAAAAAAAAAAAAAAAAAAAAAAAAAAATACAGAAAGGCTAATACATTAAACTGACTGATGGATTTAATAAATGCTCCATTTTTATGGTGTCCAGTATGAATCGTTTGGATTAATGTCGTCTTAGCTAATGGGACATTCCAAGACAAAGCCTAAGCCAACCCAGTTGTAACGCTTAATTGCTTTCTTTTTATAATAATGATAATTACGATGACGATGATGATGATGATGATGTAGAGCTCCTCATCCCACGCAGTCTTTACTCAGTATGTACTCATTCTGATCCAGTTTGATTTAAGTTGAGTTGTGGTTTCTGACCAAAAACTGTTTTGACAGTTTTCAGTTATATTTATATATTGTATATATATATATATAAAAAAAAAAAAAATACAAGTATTGCTTGATGCGCTGTCCCAGTGATGAGTTCATTAAGTGTAACCATAATTGAGCTTTAAATGTAAAACAAAATTGAAACTTATGAATGGGCGTGCATTTTGACAGGTTGGCTTAACCGACTGAATGACTGGCTGACTGACTGGCTAGCTGGCTGACTGACTGACTGACAGTATGACACTGATGGTCCAGTGAAATTGATATGACGAAAGTAGGCAAAACCCACTCCCAATCTCATTCCACTCGACTCCACTCTATTACACTCAGTTCGATTAGATGGCAGGCCAGCATTTCCTGCTCAATAACTTTAAGTTGTAGCTTAAGTGTATTGTGTTTTATCTAATTAAAATAAACAACAGGAGAAAAAAAAAAGGAAAGACAATGAAAAAAAAAAAAAACAAAAACAAGGGCTTGGCCTTGATAAGAATATGGACAATGATTGTGGTGTTCTCCTCTGGCGGTGAAATCACTGATATTTGATGCTATTAATACAAATTCAACAAAAAACCAAAAAAAAAAAAAAAAAATAACTGCAATTGCAATCGAAACGGAAAAGAAACAAAGAAAATATATAAATATATATGTATACATATTTTCTTTTGATCTGACAATGATGATATTGATTTTCATATATTGCCAGAGCGCGTGGCATTTCAGCTTGAATCGAATCGAGTCGAAACGAATCGAATCGAATTGAATCGCAACGAATTGAAATGAAATAGATCCGCTTTAATATCAGTAATTAGGACCACACCTATGTATACCGATATCGATATTCAAAGTGATTTTTATTACAGAACCAAAGACCATTGAGATAGAAAGAGAGACTTGAACTCCGTTGGTTGGTTGTTTTATGTTTATGGCTGCCTTTGGCCGAAACTCGATTAGTTTCAATTTGTTGTTATTGTTATGAGTTGATGTTAGATATACCATATACATGTAGACAGATATATGTATATATACTATACATATTTATTTGATATTTGCATGCTGTTTTATTGAACCGCAACCTCGTCGCAATTACGTAAAATTTCAAACTCGAGACTCTATACACTGACCTTAAACTTGTCGGGCGGCTTTTGTTAAGGCAAAAAATTTAAATAAACTATCCGGCGGTCAACTTCTACCTATGTGCAATTAGTTTTTCCTATGTATGTATGTATGTATGCATGTGTTGTTGTTGTTGTTTTTATTCCACCCTCCCCTCTTACCATTTTTGGTTTTATTTTTTTGTGTTGAAAGTTTTTTTTTCCGTTTTTTTTGTTTTTGTATTATTATTATTATTTTTCTTTTTTTTTTTGGTTTTTTTTTTTTTTTTTTTTTGTTTTTATCGTGAGCAGCAGGTGGTCCTATGGTGCACCGCCGCCAAAAGCTAATTGTGTTTTTCTCACATTTGCAGTTAAGATTTAGTTGGAGCTGGACTTAGGTCTGGATCTGGTGCTGCTATGACTATAACTGTGACTGTATCTCTGTATATCCGTGAGATACATACATTGGTCGCACACACATGTCCGCTCATATGTGAGCTTAAAACAAACACACAATAAATTGCCTGCTCACAGCATGCCGCCATCCATTTCCATTTGATTTGGCGGTGCAGCGTTACAGCGGTGCAGTGGTGCAGCGGTTCAGCGGTTCAGTACACCTTAGCGATTCTACATACACACTTATTTCCATTTGTACGGTTTTGTTCACTTTTGCATGTTGTAAATTAAGCCAAGTTAGCTAAATGCTGCAAGTATTAACCATTCTTTTCTTTCCTTCTTCTTCTTTTTTTTCATTTCACTCACTTTTGCAGCTTTCATTTTAATAGAGGAAATCGTTAGGATCGGAGTTATTATATACGTATGTATGTATATGTGTATATGTTGATATAATTGCTTGTTAGCGATTGCATGTATAAATTATATGGCTAAAGATATAAAGCGCGTACTTTGATGTTTATCCGTTATGCAAAAGGAAAATCGAAATTCAATAAAACTAAAAACAATGAATCTAATCAATCAACAACTTTAAATTACCACAACTGCAAATAATTAACAATTTGGCAAATTGTTTTTTCTTTAGATTAAGCACAAAAGTTTATTGTCCCGAATTAAACAAATCGAATTAACGATTTAACTTGTACAACATTTTCTGAATGATTTTATTGATTTTGATAATTTCACATCGATTTAACATTTTACTTTTACTACATCACACAATGATTATAATTTCATATAAATTACAAATGGATATTCTCTCACTAGTTTTTTCCCCCCCTGTTTCCTCTCTCCTTTCCCACCACAATCAGAACTTGTTGCATTTTGCTGTCATTAGAGCCATCTCATTCATATTCTCATGGCTACTGGTGTTTTTTTCCCCCCCAACCCTGCTTACACCCCTTCATTTTGGTGTGGCTGTCAGCAAATCTTGGTAGTTATCTCATATATGCATCCGTTTGATGGCATATCATCGCTTTATCATTATATGACTACCAGATTTTCATTTCTTGTCACAGCCAGGAGTTGTCTTATTCCTACAAAGAAAAGAAAAAACCAAAACCGGTTCAATTCAGGCTTCATTAGCCATCAACACATTTGACTATGACTGGAATGGAATGGGGAAAACTTTAGCGAAAAGTCATATGACACGATCATGATACATGTGTCTGATATAGTCAGAGATGGCCCATAGATTTCCATCTCAACGACTTCCATATATTTTCACCTGGCATGGCAGGCCTAATGAAGGCTATAAAATTAATTCGTAAAAACAAAAATTATGGCCTAAAAGAAAATTAAAATAAATAAGCAAGCATTGGCAACAGGTGTACGGGCATTCAGTTAATGGAAAAGCCATCAAGGCAAATGGTAACGCTCTCGAGCAGATAAACAGTTAGAAAAGCCATAGGAGTGCGAATGAGCTCTGTCAGAGATTTTGCTTAGACCACATGTGGGCCGAACCAGGAGATAGACTTGAGAGATGGAAATGATGAGCTGAAGTTCATTTTGAGTGGGCGAGTAAAGGGGAGACCAATTGCTCTATGCTAGTCAAGGTGGAGGAGTTGTTGGCTAGTTGATATGCAATGCATACATAAATATGAACATGCAATGCAGTTAGCCAACTGTTGAACTGCCAGTCATCGAGTCATCCCCATTTCATTCCATTCTCTCCAGCCTTTTTGCTATATTTGAGTGCAGCATTATTTTATGACTATTATTCCCCACTTCTCCTTCTCTTTTATTTTTTTCTGTTTGATCTTATATACATACTTTGTTGTCATCGCTTCCGAGTCGTTTGGATCTTCTCTCAGCCGTTTCATTGTTGGCCCAGTGCAAACAAACTAACACCAGTTGGGCAGCAATTCTCTGGCTGTGATTGCCGCCAAGCAGTCTGTTGACTGTTCACTATTTTCAATACCAAATTGGTGGCAACTAACAAACGGCAACCACAACAAAAAGTAAACGTTGTTGCTGTTGTTGTTGTTCTCTCTCGCTCGTATTAGGCTTAAATGCCACATTGTCATTGAGCAAACACTTTGAACTGAAACCAAGTCCAATAGCTAAAAATATACGCATACTCATACTTATAAGCATTAGTTTGTACATAAGGAAGTTAGTCATTAACTGCCTAGTCGAAGCTGGTATACTCTGGCAATTGATAGATAATAAGTTAAAGAAATTAATGTCAAGTCCACAAAAATTATATATTTCGATATACGAGAAACCAACATTAAATATGTTTTAGTCTTTGCTCAACACTATCTTAGATAATTAACGAAACATTTTCTAATTATAATTAATTAATTAAAAAATCGTTAGCAGAGACAATTAATTTGCATATATCTTTAAGAGAATTTTCCAAAAAAAAAAAAAAATGTATTCATAATTTATATATAAAAACTATTAAAGATAAATAATAATGAAAATATTTAGAAACTTAAGCTTCTTAAAAAGTTTTTTAACAAGGGAAAACATAAATAATCCTTAAAATATAGACTTAAACTTATATGATCTTTAAAGCACTTGAAACTAAACCAAATTTTAAACAAATTAGATTTAATTAATATAATTAAAGATATAGAATATACATAGTTCCCACTTTTTTTTAAACAAAATCTCTTGTAGAGTATTTTTCCGGATGCGTATATCAGTTAATTTGACCCCAAGCCAAGTAGCCTATAGAGCCTGAAGTTGCCCAAGATAACTAGTTGTCCCCAGTTATGGTATAGCTCTCTGCCCCCTATACAATTTTGTGTGTATTGTTTGTTTGGCCTAAGCACGGCGTTAATGCGTACAGTAAATACTAGTTTCGACCACACACACGCACACTAGCACACATGGAAAGGCGGGAGCTGGTCAATAGCAACCGTTAGCTACTTACTTTTTTCATAGCCAGTGGCTTTTGCTAATTGGGCAAGAGAAAAAAAAAACTCAGCCATGTAGCATGGAGATTGTGTCTCATTGATTTTTTTCATTTTTTTTTTTTTTTTTTTTTTTTTTTGTTATTTTGCTGCTAGAAATTCTCAAGTAATTATGAAAGTTTCACTTTTTCAATGGTATGTGGCGTGTGCCTGTGCCAGTCCGCTTCCCCCCTTCCCTCTTCCCTGTCACTATGCAAAAGAAGACAAACAAAACACCAAAACGCGAAATATTTTTGTTAACTGTATGCCATTTTTGGATATGGCAAATTGTTTGCCTAGTTAGCCATTGCTTTAAAAGTTGTAAATTAATAGGCGAAAATACGTGAAATTGACAAAAGGAAACAAAAAACAAAACAAAAAAATAAAAATCATAGACATAGTTAAAAAGAAAGAGAGAGCTCGAAAGAGAGAGAGAGAGAGAGAGCGAGAGGTATATAGAGTATGATAGGTGAACGCCTATTGTGGGTCTTTCAATCAAATGACCGAAAATGGTTACCATAAATTGCGGCCCAATGCATTAGATGTGACATTTTTATACCCTGTACCCATAGGGTTCAAGGGTATATTAAAGTCGCTAAAATGTATGTAACAGGCAGAAGGAAAATTTTCCGACCCCATAAAGTATATATATTCTTGATCAGCATCAACAGCCGAGTCGATATAGCCATGTCCGTCTGTCCGTCTGTCCGTCCGTCTGTCCGTCCGTCCGTCTGTCCGTCCGTCTGTCCGTCCGTCCGTATGAACACCTAGATCTCAGAGACTATAAGAGCTAGAGCAACCAAACTTGGTGTCAACATCCGTCTAGTCCATAAGCAGATCAAGTTTGTTTCAAATTTTTGCCACGCCCACTTCCGCCCCCGCAAATTAGAAAAAACTATAACTAGAGTTGTATTAAAGCTACAGTATTTATTTTTGGTAGACTCAATTATATAGTATATAATGTACCATCCGACCGAATTTGACCGAAATCGGACAATAAATTTCGGAGATATACGTATATATGTTTTGTACTGAAATGCTGTGGGCAGCAGCAATTGAAATGTGTGAGCGAGATAGCATGCGCACGTTGCTTTGTACCAAATGACGCATCAGTTTCGTACACTATTAGGAGTGAGCGAGAAAGCATGCATTTGCTGTTTTGGCTTGTTAAGAGAAATTTATGAAAAAATTTATTCAATTAATGAGGATTGCGAAGGAGTCTGTTTAAATCAAATATCCTTTCTTGGTACAGGGTATACTCCAAGTCGGCAGGGACGACTTGCTTGCTTCATTACTCCTGTGGCACTTACAAAACAATAAACATTCGTTTTACCATACCAACTGACAGAGATTTGTTGCAACAACAACTGCAACAACAGCAACAACATGCCAATCCTGTCAATTGTCCATTTGAAATTTATGCAATTGAGAACATTTTTCTTTTCTCGTTCAAATTTTTTTTTCGTTTCTGCCAAATAGATAGGCTGAAAGACGATCAAATGTTGGTCCGTTTGGGTGTGACAATACAATCCATGGCGACACTTGAAGTCAATTTTAATTATGTGTATTATTGAGGTTGCAGGCTGCCCAAAAATGGCACAAACAAGATCGACATTTGAAATTGAAGCCGGACCCAATAGCCAAAATGCCACTTTAGTATTTGTAGTCTGCTGCCTGTCGTTTGTCAATTGACTTGGCCAACTAACATTTACGAGAATGTGGGGAGAGAGCAGGAAGAGGCAGATTTAAAGCTTAACTCTAATTCAATTTATTTTAACTTTATGTCTGCAAAGAAAGGCTCAAAGTTATGTGAGTATTAAGCACAGTTTATTCAGTATTTATATTTTTATAGCCAGTTAATCAATATGTTTATAGATATTCAATAATATTCGTTTTTCAACAAAAGTTTTCATGCCATAGGTATTTATTATTGTTGGGCGCCACTTATTCAATATTAAGGATAATTATATATCCCAATTTAGAGTATGCAAAAATTTCAATTAAGTTTCCCTGAATTGTCTTGTTCGTGTTTGGCTTTTGGGCTACACTTCTTTATTTTTTTTTTTCATTTGTTTTTTTTTTTTTTTGTGTTGCATGCCACAGCACAAAGTGTAGCTCAACAAAGTCCACACGCCCTCATGAGGCCTGAAAAAAACTGTTGAAATTGGTACCGATTGCAAGTTGTTTTGTGGAGCTGTCGCACCATTTGGGTGGGTGTCGGAATCAACACTTTCGCTAGTGTCGTATTTGGATACCGATACCGTTTGTCAACTGCCATTTTTGAAGTCTATATAGTAAAACATGAAATTGCATTCATTGATTTGTGTGGGAATGCGGCGTTAATTTGATTTGATTAATCAAAGTGCATGCCGAGATTTTACCTTAGATGCTATGGCAATTGCAGATATCTACATATACAGAGAATAGCAACCGGGTTCGTCTATGGATTTGGCCTTAGTTTTAGCATCGACATGTGCCGGTGGGGTCGTGCCCAAGCCTCTGACTTTTTATGTATGGCCAATAATTCACTCAGGCGGCCTAACGGTTTATTAGCATAAATAAAAATAAAATTGATATGTTTGAACTATTTCCTGCAGCAATGCGCGCTACAATTTTCGTACATGACAACCAACAAGCGACTGCAACAAGAACACAGCAACCTGCAGCAGCCAGGCCTCAGACTTAACCAAACGAGCTGTGACTTGGTTTTAGTTAGTTGCGATTGCAGAAGGAAGAGTAGAGAAGTAAGGTGGGAGAGACAACTACATAGACATCGACTTAGACTTAGACTTAGACTCAAAACTCTACTATGTATGTTGTCTATTGCTGCTGCTGCAGCGGAATTGGTAGCCAAGCAACAAAATGTTGCGATGTCAGCAGCCAGCAACTCGACGAAGGCGGCAACGGCTCATGCAAATGGAATACGACTAGAGAAGGAGTGCAGAAGACAGAGGAGGAGCAGGGACGCAGGAGCAGAGATTGTTACGGGGGTGATGGTGTTAGTGCTGATGGTGATGGTGTTGGTGGTTGCGGTTGTGCTGGTGGTGGTGGTCAGGGTGTAGAAACCACCATCGTATCTAATGGTTATATAAATTTGGCACTTCATGTAGTCCCCTGGCTGTAGTTTGTGTTGCTAGTTAGTTTCCTCTTTGCTGTTGCAAAAGTCTCTCAAACATTGCCTTGATTTAAAACAATATTGTAGAGAAAAAGAAAAAAAAAAAAAAGGAGAAACAGGAAAAGGCTGGGTTCGGACATGTAGATCATGTTGAAGATTGGCAAGCAGGTCCAAAAAGGAGGTTAAAATTCAATTTAAAATCATTTAGCTAAAACATCGACAATAGTTACACTAGGTCCATAAATAATACACCTAAAAAAAAGAAATGGAAGGAGAAAGTTTATACAAGTTTGTATTGAAGCTAAAAATATTGATTTAAATTAAATTTTGTATTATTTTATCCAAGCAATTCTTTAAATAATCTAAAAAACCATTGCCAATGGGAAGAAATCTTTTCTTTTTAAAGAAAACTATATCCAATTCATTCCTACTTATAGCCTTTATCTAAGTTGACTCTAAAAGACTTTCAAGTTTCTATACAACTATGCGTATTTACATATATAGTAAGCATAACTAACTAGAATTAGTATTGGTTAACAATATGACAGAGTTTCAATCTCAGTTTGACTCTCATGACATTTATGCCACGCCCCGAAAAAATAAATAGCATTAACAACAACCAATGCTATTATAAAGTTTTTGTTTTATCGATTTTTGTTATGTTTTTAGTCTCCACCTGTTGAGTGACATGTTAATTTTTACAAGCCCAAAGCTAGAGTGGGACAACAAGAAAAGCGACAAGCGACACGCACATTCGCCAATCTCTCGTCTCCGTCATCATGCAATGGAAACGCCCCTTCTCCATGCTATTGGACTAGTTCAATAAAGTTATCATTTATGCAAATTTTTCTGACAGCTTTTCAAAAATACAAAAATAAAAAAAAAAAACCATCGAACAAACAAAAATTTTCAAAAATATTAACAACGTCACTGAAAATCGATTTGGTATTCGATTACCATTTTGATTCTGATTAAAATACATTATTTTATTGATTTGCATATATATGCATGTGTATGTATGTGTTGTCGGGTTCTTCGAAAACGAAAACTGTTAATTAATTGACAGAGTCTCGGCTAATAACATGGCCAATTACAATGAGTGTGGCCAGAGATAAACAGCTAAGAGCAACTAATATGCAGTTAACCCACAAAGTGCCCAAGCAAAAACAATGAGCACGAGCTATTATTAAAAATCAAAGAAGAGAAGCAAAAAAGCAAAAAAATAAAAGAAAAAATGATTAAATAATGAAAAATAAAACCAACAACCAGCGCGACGTACACATAACGGACAATGAGCCGCCTAGGCCGAAGCTCAGCTCGGGTTCGGGCCAAAAGCTATTCAAAGTGTAATTGATGATGAAGAAAGAGATCGATCATACCATATGCTCGCATATCAATCACGACCACGACAATATGTAAACACACACACACACACACTAACACACATATACACACTTGACGAAGTCGGGCCTACCTGGCGCATGCGTAACGTGTGGCATCAGAGAGGTGCCCCTAAGCCACAAAAAAAAAGCCACATAAATATTGTCTATTGGTTTGGGGCGTGTAAAAATGTTTAACCTGGCTTACCATGCGTATGAGTAATGTTCAAAAGTGCTGCAAAAAAAAAAACAGAAAAAAAATAAGTGTAATAAGGCCCCGGCATTCCATTGGAAACGAGTTTCGTATTAATTGGCCTTTTCATAGCTGAATATTTGTTTCGGTTTCTATTTTAATACCCTTGCAAAAAAAAGAGGTAAACTTATTTTAGCCACAACTTTGCAACATGATTTCCGTCTACACGGAAAATAATTAAATATGTTCATTACAATTGTTTGACTATATTATAGAAAAGGCAGTCTAAGTAAGTAAAACAAAATATATATATATATAAAGAGATACATAAAAGAGAATCACCCATAATAAGAAAATTTTTTCTTATATCTAAATGTATTATTTCTGCACTAATTATCAATCCTTACAAATCTATATTGTAAGCGATTTGGCAAGGGTATAGAAACTATAGCATTGTCATAGTTAAACTCTGGTTTTCTATATTGCTTTTTTTGATATGTATTTCTTCTATGCGGGTTCAATGGATTGTTCTACTTTTCATAAGCCAAGCCAAGTTGCTGCTCTTCTTTCAATCATTCAAATTTATTTTTGTGTTTGCTTTCGTGTTTTTTTTTTTTTTTTTTTTTTTTGCCAAAAGGCAAACAATCTTTCTCGGGGGGCTTTTCAGTTCGTCTAGACCCAATTTCCAGTCGAAGCACTTTTTTATTTGCTTTTTTCATTTTAAAATTTCTTTATTGTTTGTTGTGATTAATTTTTGTTTTTTTATTTTTTTTTTTATTTTTTATTGTATATCTAAATAGGTTTTTTCTTGCCTTTTTTGTTACGCTTGCTTAACGTTTGTGGTAAGTCAAAGCTTCCGTTGTTAAACGTTTTTGAATTAAGAATCTGAATGAATGAAATCGTGGCCCAAAACAAATTGGATCAAATGGAACCTTGACCAAGCGGAAATGAATAAACCATTTGCATGAGTTCAACTTTCTTTTTAAAGGGGCGTTTTATTGTTCTTTTTGTATATTGCCATTGATTTGCATGTAACAATCAAAAGAATTTATATATATTTACATATACAAACATATATATATATATATCCATAATCTTTTAATCGAGATCAGCAAATTCCAATTCAATTAAAAACACTGATTTTTACACATAATTAGACAATGTTAAAATCGTAAATTCCAAATAGGCTTAACAAATGTCAGACAATAAATCTTCCGATTTTTTTTTTTTTTTTTTATCCAATTGCACCAGATACACTGACAATATGTATGTGAAAAAACACTTGTTGTTGTTGTTGCTGTCGGTTTCTCTTGTTGTCTCATTTGACCTTTATTTCAAAGAAGAAGACAACAACAGCACACACACACACACACATAGACAAACACAACAAGCCACAACGATGTCTGCATTTTGCCGTCTGCAATAGCGGGAGAGAGCAAAAAGAACCAGTTGGCCATTGATCTTAGGCCCCTGTCGATGCCCCTGTACTGCCTCCCCTCCCCCGTATATCGACACCAAAGACTATAGCTGCAGCCTGTCATTGTCGGCCTTGTTGCTATTGCCAAGAGAAACAAGTATAAAGACCAAAAAAAAAAAAAAAAAATTAAAAAAGAAAAATAAATAAATAAAAACAAAACAAACAAAAAACAAAGCCATGAATGGATTATACTGTGTAGTAAGTTAAAGATTTAAATTGGCCAACAATTTGATCAGTTTTTAATACCATTGAAATTCCATAATTGAACTTTGATTCAAAATTGAATTTATGTATAAGTTTTGTTTACCAGTTATTTGTTATACATAGTTCACAGTAAGGTCTGATATACCTTTCTTTTCTCATTGGACAATATTAATGGGTAGAAGAAGAAAAAGAGCCGTTAAAGTCATTTTGCATCATTAGTATGATATGTGCAATTGTATTGGTGTTGATTTCAAATTTTTGTGTTTGGCTTATACTATCTGCTATTCTTCTATATCTTCTAGTTACTTGCATTTCTGCCGGCTGTGAGAATTACAAATGCTCATGTAAATACGTACCGGGTCGATGGAAATGTTGCTTAGCTCACATATTTTTCAACATTTAATATCCACCTTGACTTTGATAGGCCATAATGCCGCATCGTATGTATATATATATGTATTAGTAGTATATGTATTACGGCTTGCTTGGTCGCTCGATGGTTGGCCATGATCGTAAATTAGCCGCAGTTAGTTGTGACCCAGGGTGGTTGCATTGGCATATTTCATGTGCTAAATGCATCATTAGACAATTTGATTTACGGCAATAACAGAGTAGAGAGGGTGAGAGAGAGAGTAAAAGAGGGGGAAAATGAGAAGATCAGAGAAATAAATAGAAATGCAAATGCAAGCAACTAAAAGGTAAATTCAATTAAAATTTAAAAGTAATTCACATAATACCAAAGCAAGCTGAAACAATTTAATTAAATATTTTTCCATTGCAAAAATGGTAGCAACCAATCTGCCCCAAGCAGCCTCACGTTACGGCGGCTGCTGCTGCTGCCGCTGCCACTGCAACTGCCACAGTTGCCATTTGTGTTTTGTGTCCAATTTTTTTGGCCAGCAGCACTCTTTTTTTCTTATTTATTTTGGTCAAAACGAGATCTCAGCAAGTGGCACGCAATGGCTACCTGATGCGTATCGAGCGGCATTTTAAATGAAGCGATTAAAATCGAACGCCTGCAAAGATATACAAAATTTCACCTCACACACAGATAGTTAGTATATATATATATATGTATGTATATATAGAAAATGGTATCTTTTAATTTAATCATTTTTCTCACAGTTGCAATTGCAATTTAAAGCTTTAAGATAAAATTGCCTAGAAGCAATGGGAGCAAATTGAATTCAATTGGAAAATGACATCATTCAAAACAATTTCCGCATCTTCTTTACTTCCTCTCTCTATCTCTATCTCTAACTCACCTTCTATCCCCCATCTCTCTCTCTCTCTCCCTCTCTCTCTCTCTCTCTCTTTTTCTGTTTGTTTATTACCATCTCAATTCAATAGTTGCTTCATTAGAATAAGCTAACAAAGAATTGAAGAATGCGTGAGGAACACCCACAGTTGGATAAACATTTAGCAATTAGAGCCAAGTTATGATATGTATGTAGATGTACACTTGGAAAAACTAGGGTCTCTCTGCAATTCAGAATTTAGATATTACATACTTAAGTTGTCCGATCAATGAAATCTCTCAGTGTATGTAATAGGTAAATTTGTAGCTATTGATTGCGTTTTATTAATGAGACACAATCCTGTCAAATGTGGTTGGTGTGTTCTTCGACTCTCATTGATTTACGCCACTAATTGTTATTCATAGCACCGTTGGTGGTCAGTAGCACCCCCCAACCCCCTTCCCCTTTACCGCCCTAGCAAGTATATTTGTCCACCTTCTGCGATACGTCTTCAAGACATTTGATAAAGACACTTTGACTTGTTCTAAATCGCGTGCTCTCATGGCAAAACATAAATCAGATACAGCCCTCGAACAAAACTTTAAAACAACAAAACAAAAACTATATACATAAATAAAATATATAGTGTATATATATGTATATAGCGAAAACTAATGATTTGTTTTGGGGCCCTGAAATGGCTTCTGTGTGTATATCTGGCCAGCGGCTTTATAGTTCGTTACGTTTTTATGGCTCGCCTACGCAAAATGGATTTCTTGTCTTTGGCTTAGATTTGTCTCACGTCAGCATAAATTTGTCTTAATTGATTTTAAATTTCGTTTCTGTGTCTCTTAAAATTAGCCCAATAACATGGTCAGAATCATTTAATGAAAATGAAACAAGAAATTATACATATTAGGTGGAAAGGGTGGGGGGAGGGGGGTGTAGGAATATATATTTTTCCGCTTTTATGGTATCGCATAGCTAATGAGCCGATTGACTTACGACGATACACACTAAATCGGTTTGAAAAGGCTAGTCAGTTGTCGATTTTGATGGACCATGAATATGCATGCTCAAATTGTTAATTGAATTAACGAGTCCCCCCAATGCGTTGTGTTTGTTGTAATTAATTTTCAAAATATTTAAATTCAGTTACTATCTATAAAAAAAAAAATTCCTTAAGCAATAGTTTAGTTTATTTTTTTTTTTATTTTATTTTTAATTTAGTGTGTGGTTTATGTTTGTTATTTCAAATGTTTTGACAAATGTCTTTGCACTTAATGGCCGACTTACGTTGGTGTAAGAATTTGATAATATTTTTTTTTTTTTTTTTTTTTTGTGAGGCCAATCTTACTATATATGTAAAAACAATAAATAAATTCACTAATGGATATTTAAAACCAATCAAAAGGAATTAATGAAATATTTAAAGTTAAAAACGTATGCCGGAATTACTAAGAAATTCGAATGACTGTCTATTTAAAAGATTCTTAGATATATTTTTCTATCTATATATATTCTATAGATATTAGATCTAAGACTTCTATCTATCCTATGTAAGATTTTTTTTTTATTAATGACGATGAAATCGAATAATGAGATTTTCCTTTTAATTTGTGAATATCTTTACATTTCATCATCATTATACTTTCTTTTCACACTTTACTCACACACGCACACACACTCACTCACACATACATATGTGTGGACAAATGAATTTTCCGAAAAATTCTCACATTTGTTAAGGTTGTTCATTAATTTGTTTGTTTGTTATTTTTATGACACCTACTCTTAGATATATTCATAAGTATATAGTAAATCTGTACATATGTACATTTATATGTGTCTTTTGAGTAAACTGATAAAAAAACAACAACAACAAATCTTACATACTATGTATGTAAATGAACTTTTGTTTAGTTTTATTTATTTATATTTAATTACATGTAATTTATATTTATTTATTTAAATGACGTCGACGGTGTGGACATTTTAAACATCCAAATTATCAAACGAAATTCCACCATAAATAAGCCAAACGAAATGTGAAAATTATGAGCAAGATCAACCTGTAAGTTGTTCGGTCTGATGGCTAATGGGCTAATGGAACCTCAATCTCGGAGCACAGCACACAGATCGTTGTTCGCTTAATGGCCTGAATTATTTACCGATTTTAATGCCAAATAATGTCAGCATCTTAAACATCTCGCCATCAGCCTCAAAGTCCAAGTCAGAGTTAAAGTCTCAGATCTGAGCACCGGGTACACACTGCTGCGCCTTTTTAGGGTGTTTATTATTATTATTATTATTATTATGGTTAATACTCATTCGTATATATATTTTTTGCGGCTTGTCATTGCTTTTATTAAAAACAAATCGTAAATGTTTAAATGCCGCATAGTTGTTTAAAATTTTTGACTCTGGCTTTAACAACAGTGGCTATCGGTGGCATTCGGTGGCTCGTTTCGGCTCCAGTTGTTATTATATTTGTTTTTTTTTCTTTATTTTTTTTTTTCTGGGTGTGTCCCCACGGCCCCAAAATCTTATGAAAATAAATAACCACAGAAAACAGCAGACTCAATCTCCATTTGAACAAAATTTGAATGCGTTAAATATTGTATGTGGAGCAGTTTGATTTGAAAATACAATAAAATGAAGAGAGAAGTCAAAAAAAAAAAATATGACTCCATGTAAAGAAAACAACAATGAAACAACAAATGCTGACTGAAAAACCCCAGCAACAGCAACAGCAACAGCAAAAGCAACAACAATAATAACAATATTATCTACATTTTTTTTTATTATTTTTATTTTTTCTCAGCTAAGGTGGCTACTTAAATAAACACAAAATGAAATCTAGCGGGCATCAAGTTAACAAAAATAAACTCCTTCTTTGAGATATTTTAATCATAATAATAGACAATGGCTGACAAGAGTCTTTGTTTGAAATGTCAGAGTTAATAAAGGCGCCAAAAAATGTATTTTAAATGTTTTTTAATGACGTCGATTTTAGGGCCAAAGCTTAAACAATTTGAATTGAGCTAGCCACGCATTTACCATGTACCACAGACCAGTAACAAAACCACCACCAGCACCACCACCACTACCGCCGATCACAATGACAGCCAAATTTGACGTGCCTATACATACCGAAAAGTCTTTGTTTCGACAGTTCCTTTTGTCGTTCATTAATACCCTCTAAAGCATAGGATAAAAGTTGTATAAATACTTAACATAAAGTAGAAATAATTGTACAAATATTCTTGATATCAATCAGCAATATAATAGTTAAACATTTGAGTATTAAATAGACAATATGTATGATAGAAATAATAATCGATCCAGTGGAGTATTAAAATCGGAGTTTGTTTCACTCACTTTTTATAGGGTATCCTGATATGGGTACACAATACACATACATATATTTGTTTTTTATTTTTTGTTAGTTGTATATATGTAAAACCGACACCTACAATAAAATGGCATCACGTACAAATTTTGTTGGCACGATTTTGCACCATTTCGATATTTATCCAACACCTGCACAAACTCAAAATGGAGATGAGACAACTCTTAGTCTATTGCAACAAAGATGGTATTTTTTACCATTCATTGATTCTCACAGTAAAACCACAGTGAAGACCCCTAAAATCTCCCCATACCCCTTCATATTCAAATTTTCAACCAGGTAATGTCTACTCTACTGTACTCTTTACATCAATTCAGTCAGATATTGCATATATATTTACGACTTGCAGCTGGGGAATGACAGTCGTCAAATTGAAATGGTTTAAAGCCCTGTCAAATCCTATATATGTACATCTATCTATATGCCTTTTCATTTGTTTGTATGATGCAATAAATATGCGAATACCAAAATAAAGTTAAAAATTGTTGGCCTAAATGCAAAATAATACCAAAGAAATGATCAAGGCGTTATAGATGATTAAAGCTAAAAGCACGACATTTCCGTTTTAATCAACCACCCGCTACCAACAAAATTAACTCAATTTACAAAAGCGCTAAAATGGCAATAGACAGCAAAAAAAAAAATAAAAAAAAGAAATAGACATACATATACAAAAAGACAAAAAACCAAAGAAAAAATTAACTGAATTTGAGAGAAGAAAGATTGAATGGTGAGTCGTGAGATATAGATATATGGATAATGTGCTATTTTTGTATACGCTAACGAAAATTGGAAAAAGATGCTCTCTTCTCTCTTCTATTTATAGAATATATTTATAGAATTTCAATAATAGAATTTCGAATGTAGCTGAATTCTTTCTTTAAGCTATTGTCTCAATAAGATCTGCCATTAATTTATATGTCGATTGAATATTTTCTAAGCCTTTAACAACAATATCTAGATTATCAAAGAAATGTGAAATTTTGAATAATTTCAATAATCAATATTTGTATGGAATATAAAAAAAGAAAAACCAATACATATTAGCTTAAATAACCACTTAATAACAAAACTAACGGATAAAAATTAACAACTTTGATCAAAAATTGTATATGCCTTTGATAAGTAAGGGTATATGGCAGCAAGTAAACATAAAAATTAACTTTAGAAAACGGCATTTCATGGCTCAATGAAAATGCCAGCTGAGGAACTAATAAACCTCAGCGCCATCGGCTGCCGCACCGACACCAACAGTAATACAATAGCAACAGTAACAGCAACAACAACAGCAACAGCAACAGCAACAACAACAACAACAGCAACCACAAGAACAGCAATACAAAAATATAGTTCATAAGCATTATGATTGCCTTCAATAAATTGCAAATAATTTCGACCTCATTTCAAGACTAGGCTCGGCTTGGCTTGGCTATGGTATGGTCTGCTTTGGTCCGGGCCAGGCCGGGCCGGCATCTACACGGTCATGGACAATGTTCATATGCCACGCCTCCATCCTAACTTGAACCACAACCTGAACGCAATCAACGCCTTGGCAAATAATAATAATAATAACACTGCGTGATATAATTTTTAAGATACCTTTAGATCAACTCTCATACAAGTATATATGTATGTACATACATACATACATACATAGATTTCTAGTGTATGTAGGTACATACATATGTCTGCATAGACTTTTAAGACCACGCACTGACACAAAATATAGTGCAACGTCATAAATTTTCTTTTTCGACTTCTTTTTATATTTTTTTTTCTTTTTTTAATTAAAATGCTATCAAATGTCAAGTTTAGAGACTGGAGCGCCGGCTGCAAAGTAAAGTAAAGTAAACACTTGTCATCTTGACAGGCCAAACAAAGCGTGACAGACGAATGGACAGACGAATGGATGGATGGATAGATGGATGAATGGTTGGATGAATGAACAGAAGGGTAAAGAGTGGTAGGCCCCTAACGAGGGTCATTCAATGCTTTTGGATTTTAGATTCGGAGCTGCATTTGCATAGGATACCCACACAACTAAATTTACTAATACATACATACATACATAAATGCATATGTAGTTATATTTTTACATCTGTATACATATACATATATGTATTTATCTACGTTTTGTATGTGGTTATGTGGGCACACTCTAAACACTCCGGTGCTCGGTACTTGGTCATGTTTAAGTAATTGCGCGCGTGCGTGGTGGCAAACAATTGACACACACTGTATACACATAGAGCTTTGCATATTTTATACCCTTGCAAAAAGAAGGGCATATTGATTATAGACACAATCTATAATCTCATTTTACGCAATAATGCCAAATTAACTAAAACCTATTACATAAACGTTAACTTAGTAAGTCTTGGGGTCTTAACTTGCAGTACTAACTATGGCTTAATTCTTAATTATAATTAATCATTTGGGAAAGAAAGTTCAGCAACCTCTTAATAAGCTGTTTTAAAAGCTTCTGTAACCAATCTATCTACATATAATTTATTTATCAATCTTTCATGGATATTTACTGTCTATATAATTAATTCCTCATAGATGCAAATTTTGCAAGAGTATTAAAACTACGGCACAGTCCAAGTTTGGGGGCTTTTTCCCTCTGGTCTGGCTTTTATTTGTCACGCTGTGTGTGTGTGTGCGTGTGTGTGTGTGTACCTACTTATGTCTCTTTGATAGTTTGGCAGCGATAAGCGCGACATGTCAGCGTCAGCGTCAACTTTAGATTCGAGCAAACAAAATATATATGTATATATATATATATATATGTACATATATATTTTGTCAGCTCAAATGGTGTACATAATAGCCCAAAGATAAGATTGTAATGGGACGATTTAGGCGACTCATAAATCATTGGCATGGAAATTGCTTTTCCATGATAAACAACTTGATGTTGTTACTGTTGCCGCCGCTTGCCACTTCCGCAAGGCAAAGAAACTTGCAAACTAAGCCATTTTAAGCAGCACTTTTCACTTTCCGCTAAACACTCGACATCCGTCGAAATGGCAGACAGAAGTCCATAGATGCGGGAATCGGGTATAACCAGTACAGGGACAAGGTGTTCGGTTGGTCTAAATGGTGAAAAGTTCATTTCGAAAATAAACAAACAAAAAATAAACTCATTTTCATAACTGACTCTGCCGCCGGAGTTGGTCGGCCAGCATAATGAATGTGCAGGTTTTCGTTTTTTTTTTTCTCTCTTTCTTTTTTTTTTCTTCTATTTTTTGTTTACCAGTTTTTTTTTTATTTTGAATTTCTGTACTTGCTCTGGTATGCGCTTCCTGCGCTGATTTCTTTATAGAAAAATGTGATGAGAAAATATCTAACTAAGACCAACTAGAGAAATAGTTAAGAAAACGATTCAACAAAATATAAGCAAAGTTCATTTAGGAAGCCAAGATCTAAAATAATATTATCTAAGTATGTATATAACATTCAAAATTGGTAAAAACTTTTTATAAAATATTAACTATTTTGGTAACTGAAACAATTGTACCTCAAAAGAATTAATAAATTGAAGTCTTTATTTAGGAACGTATTTAAAATTAATTTCTTAAGATCTATAATATAAATTTAACCTTTAACGCTTTAAAAAATGTCGCATTTAATTTACCTTTCAAGTCGATTTTGGTTTTATATACGAGTGCGAAACCATATCCTAACCACCTTCCCTCATGGCTCCCCCGCTTCAATCAAAGTATCCGTATCTTGTCTTTATTTATTGTTACACATTTATGCGGCTATTTTTTATTTTATGTGCGTCATGCGGCAGCTTTATACAAATTTCTTACTACACTGTAATATGATTGATTGCCCCGTTGACCTGGAAACGTACCAAACTAATAGTTACACTCAACAATAGACCCAAATGGAACACTCAAAATGGGTCAAGCGGGCCATACCAGGCCATACCAGACGGGGGGAAAGGGGCAATGTCAGACAGGCTCAAAAAAAAAAATAATAATAAAGAAATAGGGAGACAAAAATAGTAACTCGAGTGGGCGCTGCATACCAGAGAGATCAGAAATCGACAGACTGGATCATTGGACGGTAGCCATAAACTGCACGTAAGGGGAGGAAGGTTTTTTTGTATATCAAAAAAAGGGGGAGGAAACAAGTAGTATTTTCCAGGTAGCTGGATTTGACCATGACGTGGCTTTATTTGGCATTTCGGCAGTCCCACAGTTGACGAAAGCGGCAAGTTAATGAGCTGCCCTCTTTGTTATTCTTATTATTACTACATATTTTCTTTTCCCTCCTTGTCTTACCAACTTACTCTATTTCTCGCTCTTTCTTTCCTCCTCTTGATGTAAATATGTATGTGTGTGCCTATTTCAATTTCAATTTCACTTTTCTACTACATGTAGAAGAGTCGCAGCTTTGTCATGCTCCGAAAACAAAAGACTTAAGCAACAAACTTTGGCTCCAACATGGGTAATTAAAAAACCGTTAATATATCGAGTCGCTGGTGTCAAATCAAATATAAAAACAACAAAAAATTATACACAAAAATCATAAATTGAAAATTCATCGAAAAGAAATGTGAGAAAAACGCAGCGAGCGGTGAAGCAAGTTGTAAAATGCAAATTTGATATACATAAAAGATATAGAGATATGACAACTAATAACCCTTCCAAAAAAAAAAAAAAAAAAAAATCCAAACCAAAATCTAGCGTTAAGTGCTCAATAGCCAGCAAACGGCATTAAGCCATAAAAAGAAGAAAAGAAAAGAAATGGCCAAGAGAAAAATACAATACACACACACACACACACACACAGAGAAAAATCGAAACGAAATGATGGAGTTCAAAATGCATATTGATTGACGTTGAAATGCTTTAAATGGAGCAGAGGCAGGTGCAAGTTGTTGTTGTTGTTGTTGTTATTGTTATTGTTGTTGTTGTTATTGTTGCCGGCTAATAAGTGGCATGAATTAGTGAACGCTTATGGGGGTCAGAGCGTCACCGTGGTCAGAGTCTCTCAATGAACTGTTTACTAGAGTCAAAAAGCCTTTTAACCAAACGCTCAGCTCCCATTGGGACATTGAATGGGAATCGTAAATTTGAAATCATTGACTAAAAGCTTTTGATAAATTATAAAAAATCCAAAGATTTTCGAGCGTTAAATTGTATGAAAACAAATCTATCAATGGTCCAGCAGCATTGTAATTGTCTGTGAGAAAACATACGTTGCGCTTGTCTATTGGAAAGTTGCCACAATCAGGGCGTGTCTATACGTGGACTGGCCTTTCCTCTCCAACCAACAATGAGTTGAATATGAATTCTATGCTTAGCAAAGGTCAACAGGCTTCATTTCTGCCAGGCCTTTTCTATATACATATATGCTGTTTTTTTTTTTTTCATTTCATTTGTTTGTTTTATTTTGTTTTCATTTTTTTTTTTTTTTTTGCACACTTCTATTCAGAAAATCCACTCATAAAACTGATTAGTTTATGAGGCGCAACGAAACAAAATGCTGACAGTTTTATTTATATCAAAAAATATCGAGAGGCTGAGGAAAAAAAAACCCTTACAAAAATAAATTACAATAGACAAAAAAGTTAAAAATAATCTGATGGACAAAAGACTTGAGCAACAAACGGACATAAAAATAATTGACAAATATATTAAAGAGCATAAATCAGAATAACTAATAGAGCGCGAAGAGAGCACACTGCGATCTATACGCACACACACACACACACACGAAGACATGTATTTACCATACACATATAAAATTCAAAAGCGTTTTCATTGATTTTTCGCTGGCAGCGAAGTCGACGTTAACAAAAAAAAAAGAAGAAAAAAAAAACAAATCAAAAAAAAAAACCTAAGCAACTTTTATTATCATTACCGCTATGCTCTGGGTCTCTGTTTCAGTCTCAGTCTCAGTCTCTGCTGTTGGCTAGCCAGCTTCGTGGTCACGCTCTCAGCAACGGCAGCAGCAACACTAGCACTAGCACCAGCACCAGCACCAGCAGCAACATCAGCGTCGCCTGTTGGCCAGCAACTTCTTGGACAAGAGCTGGCCTGGCCAAGAGCAAGATTTAGTTCAGTTTCAAGTGTTTGAGCGTTGCGTGCGCGCCACAACAAGCGGAGAGCGGAGATATTTCTATAGCGTTTCAACGTTTCGTATCGTTTTCGGTTGCCGTTACTGTTTGCCGTTTGCCGTTTTGCCGTTGACTTCCGTAAAGTGTTTTCGTTGCTTTTTTCAACATTTTGCCGTCGGACAAAAGCCACGATCTTTGTCGCGATTCCTGGCGCTTTTGCTCTAGCTGTCGCCCACTCAATGCCAAAACGGAAACCGCCAACGGAACGGAAGCTGTCATGGCATATTTTTTTAATTAACAAGCCTCCATGCTTTTCAACTTGAATTAGTTTCCTACAGAATATTTGGCAGTGAGAAAATTTCTAAAACAAAACCCCCAAAAAAAAAAAAAAAAATTATAACGAAGTGTATTAATAAATCTGAAGAATTATGTCTCATATGATAAGATGAAATGTGTGTGGGAGTGGGAGTGTCTGGTGTTTTAACAATTGAATGTAATAAATAATGCCCATAATGGGCTGAGCCTCCGAACAACAAAAGCATGGAAAACTTGTAGAAAATATACACATTATATAAGCCAAAGTCAACTCCATATGCGGATTTATTAGCCTATTAAAATTGGATAAACTTTCCGACAACCTTAGAAATTCAAACTGGTAAGTGCAAGCGGTTTGTCCAGCCGCTTTTGTTCCCTAGCATCTCATATATGCTAAACAGCCAAACATTTCTATAGTTTTGCAATAATAATATAAAAGCCAAAAAATAAAAAGAAAGAAATATTTATATTTATATAGTATACATGTTTATTTTTTTCATCTTTTTTTGTTGTTCATGATGATTTTATCACTTTAGTATATAGAAATATAGTCTTATCGTGAGCATAAATTTTAATTTTATAGTTGCCGTTTTGTGACGCACAAAAACTACCAAAAAAAAGTTTCCTTATAAATATGTATATTTAAATATATTAATAGAAAAAAGTTTAAATAGCAGCGAACATGCAAAGGTCGCTGCCTTCTAATCCTTTGGGTTCTTTTAACTTTTTTTTCGGGTATTTGCTAATTTTCTGGTCAAATATTGCGAATTTTGTTAGTTGAGGCGCCGCTTCGTAAATTAGTCACTCTCTATGGGCATGCGCCTGGCTAGCAATAATTATACACTAATTAAGCGTATAATTAGCTAATTAGAACTGCGCAGCAAATGCCGCAAAACCCAAAACTAAAAACTTAAAAAAAAAAATATCATGCAAAAAAAATCTTCCGGCAACACCTTCTATGCAAAAAAAAATACAAAAAAAAATTGGTTGCGAAAATAGAAACTTGGGGCAAAAAAAATCCCTTGACAAGCCGCAGAAAAAGCTATTAATCAAATTTTTTTCTTATATATTTTGTTTGCTGTAAATAATAATGACTTCATAATTGAAATTTTGCGATTTGCCATAAATGTGTTAAATATTATATACTAAAATGATGAAGAAAGTTTTTGCTACTACTAGCCATAAATACTTTAAAAACATATATATATATATATAAAAACTGGCAAATAAACTTGTAAAGAACAAAAAGAAAACCAGCTGCTGCATAATAAATTAGCAATCAATGAATATTAAGCAGCCTTATTTATTTTAAATTGAATAAATAAATAATGAATAATGAAGAAAAAACATGAGGATAAGCAACATCAGCAGCATCACCATCAGCAACATCAATAACACCAGCAACTAAAATTAAATTGATCTCAAACTAGGCAAAGTAGCTAAAACTTAAAATCAATTAAGATAAGATCCTCAAAATGAGAGCAACATAATTTTTAACTAAACGGCCTAAAGTTAAAAAAAAAAAAAAAACTGTAGCTCCAAAATCTCCAACTAAATTAAAAAAGAAATAGAAATAAATACAAAAACATTTAAAAAAAATCTCTTTAATGGCATTTAAATTAAAAGAAGCTAATAAAACAAAAACAAAAATAGCAGCAACAAAAAACCCAAGCCATTAAAAATTATTATAGTGAAACCTGGTGACGAAGTTCACAACCAAAATCAACATCGCATTCAGTGATGCCAAACAATGTGCCAAATGCAAACAAAAGACTTAGGCAACAAACGCGCTCGCCCCATCTCTAGCTGAGAAGATAAACTTTTTGGATAACTAAATTATTACATTGAATTAAGTCTTAATCAAAATGGCCAAACGGGGGAAATGAGGAAAAGATTCGATTTTCAACAAGAGAAAATCAAACAAAAGACTTAAGCAACGAACTGCAAACAAAATGTGAATATTTACTAATAAAAAGTTTGACAAATAAGTTGTTACAAATAAGTAAGTTACCCTGCATGGTAAATCAAATCCCTGTTTATATATTTATTGAAATCTTATTGTTTTGAAAATAAGAATATGAGACGCTTATATCAAACTTTTCAAATTAATAAATGTTTGCTCAAAGACGCATTTCTTTTCATTTTGTTTCTGAATACAATTCAAATTAAGCTTGCTTTAAAGGCGCTCTAGCTTGCTTTAAAACAATTTAGAAAACAAATTTTGTAACTTAACTAAATTATGGCAAACTTGGAAGTGTATTAACTTTTCGTATAGCTTTAGCTGTGCTAATATCTAATTATTTTAAAGAAAGTGAAACTGAAAAGTTTCTTTTTCAATGTTAATTCGGAATGATATTTCGTTCCAGAAGATTCTTTAAAATTTTCTTTAAATTTTTCCACAAAATTGCCGGTTCTCTCACAAAAATTAGCACCTCATTTGTCTCATTAAGTTTCGTCAAAAGATTTTCCTCAATTAACGGCAAATATTTGACTTAAAAGAATGAAATAAAAGCAAAGCTGTTAATTTGTTGCCATTGGCTTCAATGTGAAATCTGAGTTCATTCATTGATTGATTTTGTTTCAGTGAGTATGTGCGTGAGTGTGTATATCTGTGTGTTTTTTCCATAGATTTCATTTTCTAATATTTAATATTAATAATTAATATTTGATGCCCGTGTTAAAGTGCCAAAGGCATCACATGAGGAGATACAGAGACCGGGGTAAAGATATGCAAATTTTTACTTTTGTTTGGTGTTGTTTTTAGTTATGTTTATAATTTTCTATGAAAAATGTTGCCAGTTGGCAGTTGGTAGTGTTGCCGGTGAAGCTGCCGTTACTGGTGTTGTTGTTTTCTCACATAAATTTGCCCAAAGGGGCAAAGAAAATTTCACTCAAATGAAACCGGAAGCATGGAATAGACCAAAAAGACTCTGCGTCTCTCAACCTCTGCCTCACTGCCTGGGATCGTTCGTTTAACATTTTTTGCGGGCGTTTATCAAGTAGAAATTTTAATATACCTTCATCTACATATATGTATTTATTATACGTATATATTGTCTATATATATATATAGATATACATATATATATGTATATATAAAACACGCACACATTTTGCACACAACATTTTTTTTTCTCACTTTCGCATGAGATTTTGTGTTTCCCTTTGGTATTTTTTTCTCTTTGGGTTTTTTTTTTGTACCTATTCCACGCTCCTCATGTCAGACACTTTGTCAAAATAGCATTTGTTACGCTGTCAGTGCCAGCCACCAACGCACTGGACAACAACAACAGCAGCAGTAACAGCAGCTATAGCAATAACAACAACCATAGTAATAACGAGCGTTATCCAAGCATCATCATTATCAACTTTTAACCATCGGTTTATGTTGTTTGCCACCGAAATGATTTAATTTTGACAGACCTTTTTTCTTCAAGTCTCTTTCTCGACTTTTATGTGTGGGAGTTTTTGGCTTTTAATTTAAATTTTTTTCTTCATTTTTTTTTGTTGGCTGTTGTTGTTGTTGCTGTTCGCCTATTTTTGGTCATAATTTTTGTCGTTGTCGTTGTTGGCACGCATTACTTGCTGCTGTTGCTGTTGTTGGTGTTGTTGCTGCTACAACAGCTCTCGCTGTTGTTGGTTTAATTTTGTTTTATTTGATATGCATTACCAGGTTGGCTTTCGTCTTTGTGTTATTTCTTCTTCTATAACAACAACTTCTCCTCTTTTTTGGCATTAAGTGCTTGTAAATTGGGTCAGTGGGAAGTTACACTCAAGTCTTTGATCGTGGTGGTGGTTGTGATTGTTTTTGTTGTTGTTGTTGTTGTTGTCATTGTTGCTCTTTGCCATTGCCTGTTTGTTGCTGGTATACTCCACATCATCGTCATGTGTCATAAATTATTTGTTACCTTTATATGTAGCCGAGCATGCTGAGAACTTTTCACTAGAGCTATTTGATTTTCATTTTATGTTTATTTATTTATTTTGTTTATTTACTTACCTTAAGCCGCTTAAGATAAAGTTTCCTTTTAGCTTCTTGTTGTTGTTTATCTCTATTGTTGCTCCTAATATTGGAATGCAAACAACAAACACCATTTTACATGATTACAATCAAATTTGTTGACAGAAATGCACAAGTTTGTCCAGTTTCCGGTTAAGAGAAACAAAAATTATATTGCCTGAACCAACTAAACGATTCAGGCAGATTGCAGTTAAAGTTTTCTATTTGTTTTTATTTTTCTTTAGATTTAGAATGTTATTTTATTTGAGGTCAATGTACAAAATCGGTTATAAAAATGCTTAATATAGACAAGAAACACTCGGATTCATAATTAGCTTTTTTTGGTAAAAAGAAATAACCAATTTATTTCTTATTTGGATATGCGATTGTTCTATAAATCTAATACTTAAACCTGTTAGAAATGCAATAAAGTCCAAAAGGAGAATCGCCTCTAACGGGATGAGCTAAAATTAAGTTATAATTACCGATTTTATAAACAAATTTGGCATTAGAAATAACTTTTATGAATGATAAAAATGCGATTACCGTAAATTGTTAGAATATGTTTTCATAGCAAATTTAAGTTTTAAAATAATACATCTTAAATTTAACAACATTATTTATGATAGATTAATTTTTAAGTTATTAAAGTAACTACATATAAACCTAATCGAACTGAAGTTCTAGTTATAAACAAGAATATTAGTTTATTAGATTTATTCAAATTATATTTAGATTTTTATTTTATTGTATTGATTATTAGGCAAAAGATATACATAGTAATAGCATCTATATACTAAAATTTGTTCATGATGTTTTAAGATATCATTAAACTTTATATTAGCCAGTTCCTTGATTTTGTTTAAATTATTTGGATCTAATTTAAATAAATAAACTGAGTATCTCTTTTACAATTAAATAAGGGGTTTTCTAGGATATATTTGGCTTTGCCCCATTTAAAACTGATTTTGAATTACACACAAAAAGGCACTAATCAAATTTTGTTTTAGTGCTAACTCTTTTAACTTGTTCTTCAACTTAAGTTTTATATAGTCAGCTCATGGCTCATTGCACCATCTAGCTCTCGGCATATTTGTGAGCACCACAGGCCGCTTTTCATCCGATTTCCATTTTCCATTTTTCTGTTATATTTGTTGTTGCCATTGCTGCTGTTGTTTTCCTTTGGCAGTCAGGAAGCAATGCGCAATCTGAAGTGACTTTGGCTGTCTGCTGTCTAGACTCTAGACACTCTTAGATTTTGGTTTGCAATCGCAATCACACACACACACACACACACATAAAAAACAAAAAAAAAATGTATATATAAACCACCGACAGCTGCAACATCCATGATGTTGATGATGAGCAGAACAAGTGCAGCGAACAGCAGGCTGTAGACAGCAGACAGAGAGCAACCAAATGGAGGATACCGATGGGGGAGCCGACCATAGAGGACTTGTATGCATTTGTGGTGCTTTGGCTTGATTTTTATTGACACAAGTCTTTTGCTGACTGGTTGGTTGGTTGGTTGGTTGGTTGGGGTTTCTTGGTTAGATGTTTGGCATGGCCTGGCACACATTTTGCATATTTTATGAGTTCGTGTCGATGTCGTTTTGTGCAATGAGCTTTTCGTAGCTCTTTGCATAATTATTTGTGGTATGGTTTTTGTATTTGTGATTTTGTTGTTTCTGTTTTTTCGTTTGTTTCCAAATTCTATGTACCTACTTACTACTATTATTGTATTGTACAGGCCGAAAGATACCAGCTACTGTTGACTTAGAGCACTGTTTATGATATTACGCTTTGATTTTTGTTGTATAGCCCATCTGTAAATATTCACTAAACACTGCATACATCAGATACATATGTACATATATACCCAAGGGACACCTGACCCACTTAATGTTGGTAACTTGCATACACTTAATATAAAGAAGAAGAACAGCCATTAATGTGGCAATATAAACAAATCAAAGAATACCAAGAGAGAGAATGAGAAGTTGTAGACCCCCTGCCAAATGAGTTTTTTTTTTTCATTCCACTAAAAAGTTCAAATGAAGATTTCGCTTGTTAACATTAATAATAACTTGTAATTTGCAGTCGACGCAACATATGAGTGACTGAGATGGCCATAGCCAAGGAAGATGAAAAAAAACTAATTACAACATTTTTCACATATGTAAATATACATAAAAAAAAAAAGAAAAAAAACCACACATAGTCCGGACCCAGCATAATGTAAATGAGAAGGAAAAAAAGAGCTGAAAAGCAAAAAAAAAAAAACATTCACACTTTGAAGATCTTCCGCTTGGCTTCTCCTCTCTGTGTGTTGTTAATTTTTGTTCATTAAGTTGGTAAATGGGCAAGTTTAATGCCTGAGTGTGCCTGTGTGTTTGACGATGTGTATGTGTGTGTGTGAAGGCACAAAAATTAATTAAACATTTATCAAAATCAACGCCGCATCTATACTACAAACTTGAAACTTGCGTCTCTGTGATGACATTTAAGCATTTTTATGATTTCCATTGTTATACACTTGCAAAAAAGAAGAGCATATTGATTATTCGGTTCTAAAAACTACCACATGTAATAATGTAAAATGTGTATTGAAAATATACATACATACATATATGGATATTTACACTTGATCTCGTAATTCTTAGCTTAGACTTCTTTTGGTTGCATTAATTTTTTTGAAGATGCTGTTAAATAGTTAATATTTATATTTATATGCGCTTAATAAATTAATATTATTTAATTATATTATAATGTTGAAATCAGATTCCGAAATTCATTCATATATCATATATTAATAATATTCATACATTCTTAGTTTTTAAAGACAACTTCAATCAATCGTATACAAAAAAAGGTTTAAATCATAAAACTTTTCTTAGTTCTGACTTTTATTTTATAAACTTTTAGTAAGGGTATTAAAACTGTGGCATTGTTTAAAGTAAGGCCATTTTTTCAGATTTAATTTTGTTGTTTTAGTTACTTTAAGTTTTATTTTTATTTCTGTCATTGTCATTGCACTTATTGCCTTATTAACTTGGTTTAGTCAAAGTGTGCCGAAAAATAACAAAAACCCAAAAAAAAAAAAAAAAAAAAAAAAAAACACAGAAAAACAAAATCAAAAAAAAATACACTCTGTACCAAAAATGATGCCACATACCAAGATTCGAACATCAGTTAACTGTCGTTTTGAAATGAAAAATGTTAAAAATGATCGAGGGAGAAAGAGCGAGAGACAGGGAGAGGGGATGAGAAAGGGTATAGAGAGGGGCGTACGAAAAAGCAGAAGAAGAAACACTTTGTGACGTTCTTTTTACTTGAATCCCCCTTATACCCCTCTCGGCATTACTTTTTATTTTTTGTTTTCATTTTTGTTTTGTATTTTATTTTTTTTGTTTGTTTCTGGTTGCCTTTGAGGGGAGGCCTCGTTTTTTTTTTGCCCATCTTTTGGGATGCGATACTATGATGGCAGTTGGACTGAAGTCTTGGCCCAGCACTTGAAATTGCACTTGAGTGTTGTAAATATTTTTAAAAGCTGCCATCCTATCTCAAGTTGAAACGAATCTTGTATGCCCTGGCCGCGGCAGATGAGGCAAATCTTTGCCGCTTGTCGCTTATGAGATTGATAAGCAAGGCTTATTATAAAGACAGCGTCGGTATCATCGTTTTGATGTTGTTCAAGAGGGTGGTCAGGGTGGTCGTCATAAGCATATCAATGTGTCATTCAGACATGCATACACATTTATAATTATGAAAAGGGAAATTCACTTAAAAATCAATGAGAGACAGATAGGCGAGGCCAGGTTAACTCCAAGAACTCTCTTGAATCTCCAAAGAAAGTGAGCTTAAAAAAAAACATGAAAATTATTATTAATTTCTTATGAATTATAATTGGTACAATTAGAGGAAGTAGTTATGACTTATATATTAAAAAAATTATATATTAGATTTGAAAATCCCTTACGAAGAAAGCAAAAGTCTATTAGACAAACTTAAATTTGGCTTATATCAGATTACATAACCTTATATGGACATATCCTTGGTCACTGTTATCCTTATTTAGCTTGATCTGAGTTCATCATTATCCTTGGTCACGTTTTTCAGTTGTTGATCATCTCCTGGCCATGAATCCCCAACTTCTTTAAAGAGCATCACATCCTACATACAGAAAATGTAATATATTTCTTTGGTTTTACTTTTAACTGACCAGTCTTTTTGGTCTTGTAGTTGTTTTTTTGGTTTTTGGCTGTTGTTTCTGTTGTAACTCTTTTGCGATGTTTATTTTTTTTTCTTTTTTTTTTGGCAATTTGGGTTACATTGGCTGCTTTCTGAAAAATTATCTGGCACTTATATTCACGCTTAATTGGCATTTTTTATGAAACTCGAGAGCGTGCTGAAAAGTGCAACAAAAGCAACATTCATGCACTTGGACTCCTTACCATCCATCCATCCATCCATCTATCTTACTCTCTCTTTCATTTTTCTTCTGTGTGTGTGTGTGTACCTTAAATCATTCTTTCTTTGTCTTTTGACATTGTGGTCGACAATGACACTGGCACTCGAAAAAACCAATGTTGGGGGGAAAATAAAAGGAAAAGAGAAAAATCAATTTAATGAGCAATACATGTAATAAATGCCAGAGCAGAAAATAAATTATTTGTTGTTGTACAACATTAAATTTGGGTCACATATTATTAATTTTCCTTTTTGATTTTGATCAGGAAATAATATAATAAAAAAAAACAATGCTAATTTTAAGTTTATTAATTGAATTTTTATTAATACGATATCATAGCAATTTATTTGATTTTCGATCTTTTTTGGCATGGCGAAAACTGGTTTTTATCTTCTTTGACCTTTTGTTTGTCTTTTTATGTTTTATTCTAAAATATTTCCCTTTTCGATTTTGAAGTATGATACCCTGTATATGTTTACATATAAATGTAATTGGGCATATTAAAAGTTTAATGTAGTTAAATGGATAAGAGAACACTTTATTAAGATGTTCATTTAGTCAGCAATTATTGAGATGTTATACCATAAATAACATAATACTTGACCTTTAACAATTTAACCAGAAATTTGAAGTGGAAATGAAGGGCATACATAAATAAAGAATCTTTATAAATCGTTAATTCCAATTTCCTAAGAAAAAGAATACCATTTTTATTTTATAAAGGGTATCACAAAATCAATGCCTTTTTTTATAAACAATAGCAAATATTTCTATATGTTTAAATTAAAAAGAATAACAACAATAAAATGTAAGACCCAATCAATATAATAAATAAAGCAAAAGCCTACTTAGCTCCGGTTTTGGTGTCTAATCAAAATGACTGATGAGCCTGCTCCATAAACTAGTTCGGCTCGGTTCAGATAAAACCATAGATAACAAAGGGGCAGTGTATGCAGAGGGGGGATCATATGTAGTATGTATGTGGGGGCGTTTTAGTAGCAGGTATATATAGAAATATTTTTTATTTTTTTTGATTTAATTTTAAATGCAAATCGATTTTCGGTCGCGCCACAAAACTCGTATATTTAAATTAGTCTAATACGTTTTACTCTTGCCTTTTGTTTTTAACTATTTTTTATTGATTTCTATTCGATGAGACGTACTTTTTTTGTTGTTGTCCAATGTGCAGAAAACCCGTTCTCTTACATACATATACATATATATAATATCATAGACACTCACAGATGCGTTTCAAAAATCCTAAGAGTGTACGACAGAAATTAATGAATGAGTTGCCCCGATCGCATTATATGAAATTATTGTTCGATACTATAGTATATTAAATTTATTTAAACTTATAAGTTGCTTGCATCATTGACAAATTGTTTGACAAAAACAAAGGTGAGCGTGTGTGTGTGCTGTATGTGTGTGTGTTTTTTCTCTCTTATTTTTTCTTATTTATTATTTTGAATGGCTTGGAAGATTTTCGATTTAAGGTGATAAATGAATTTTGAATGGCATTTCGATTATGCTATACGTACATCTGTTTAGAGTCAACACAGATGGTGAATGAATGACTTCCGGAATGAATGGATTTTAAATTATGAACCAAAAAGAACTGTTAGTTAACTAGATAAACAAAATATGCATATACATACATATATATATATATAAGAAAAAAAATTTACATTCAATAAAAACAGCAATATAAATAGAATTCAGCTTTCTCAATCAAACAAGCTTTAATTTTTACATCTCTATAAATTATATGAATACTAATCAGGAATATATATATACATACATATATATAAAATTAAAAATTCTTTCTATTTAATGCGCTTTTTAGAATTAAATATGTGATTTCCATACGTTTTGCTTAAAATCTTAAAGGATTGCCAGTATGTATTTGGATTTATTTTAGCATCTGTTCCAATTTGTATAATACCAATACTTTTAATGATATCATGCCTGTAGGCCTTCACCTGTTGTGTTAAATGTCTAAAACATTAACGAGGTTCGTCTCGGTGCGTTTGCCAGACGGTCCATAGCTCAATAAATTTTACGCTTGTGGTACATAAAAATTTGTCACATAAATTACAATTTGCGTGTGTGTGCCCCTGTTGCCTGTCCAACAACAACGTGTTGCTGCTGTTGATGCTGCATTTGCTACTGCAGCAATGGTTGCTCTTGTTGTTGTTGCTGCTGTTGTTGTTGTTGTTGTTGTTGGCATTCTGAAATGAATTTGTACAAACCGTCGACCGATCCGACCCTAATTGCCTTTGAGTGTGTTGTCCCGATCAAGCAACGAACACTAATTGTGCGTACAACTGCAACTACAACTATGAATATCTCAATTTAAATGTTAGCTTAAACAGTATATATATAGCGGTAAGGGGGCTTGAATGAAGATGCCATCAGGCCGTTAGAGCATTTTGGCATTCTAGGCAATTAGCCTGGCAGCGTTCAATTGCATCTTTCGATGGCTTACAAATTCGCGAAATGGAGCGCAAGCATAAATGTCAGCTTGGATTTGGCATGCAATTAAAAAAGAAAATCCAAATAAAATATTTTAGAGGAGGGGGTGTAGGATAAGGAGAAGGAAAAGGAGTAGAGATAGGCAGATGGCCAAACGGGCAGTCGGTCAGAGAGGCAAGCAGGACATTTATGGGCTGACAGAGATCGCCAGAGTAACAACTTTATTTACAGCTTAATTTACTTGCAGACTTGCAAGATGAATGACTTTAGCAGCTGCTTCGAGGCGATAACCAAATGGTTCGAATAGTGATAAAAAAAAAAGTTGTTGATTTTTAAGGAAAGTAAAGTAGGCGACTTTCTAAATATCATAAAAAAAAAAACCAAACCAAAACAACAATGAATGCTAATATTTCCTTCATCATCTTTTTTCTTTTAATTTTATTTCTATAGTTAGGTCTAATTAATCAATGTCATTTATGGATCAAGCTTTGAGAAATAATTACATATATACATGCAACTCGTGCAACATTTCTGGGCGTTTTCAAAATTCGATTTCCTAAATACAAATTGTAAATGCTTAAACAGAGTAACGACTTGTTAATACCTAGCAAACGATAAAATTAAAGCTATTGCAGTTGGCTTATTTTAACTTATAAGTATATAGTATAAGATAAACAGAATAACTAATAAAATCAGCTTAACTCGCAAAAATGTTAATAAATAAGTTAATGGGTTAGTCTCCTGATTAATATAAAAAGAATATGTAAGCAAATTTTCATTTAATAGAACTTTTTCGAATATTTATAGTCAATATTATTTTTTACATTTAATTGCTCTGATCTTTTTTGTTTTCAAGATCTCAGTTTTTATAACTATTGGAAAGTTATTAAATATTTAATTATAATATTAATATTCTTTCACCTTAGGGTATTAATCTGGTATCATTGAAAGAGTTGAAAAGTTGCGGTCTCTGCTGCGGTAGCGTAAAAATTACAATATTATGCAAAAAAAAAAAAAAAAAAATTTTTAAATAAAAGAGAAACAAATACGAAAACTAATAGCAAAACCTAAAACTCTTATGGTTATTTTTTTTTTTGTATCTTGTTTCGTATGTTTATGCCGCTCAGCCATTGGTCTACGTCTACTGAATGTTGGCTCATTAGCATGTTTGGCACACGCCCCACCGCAGCACAACGGCAGCACACGCCCCAACTCCAACCCTAGCAGGTTGAGAGAGTGCGATGGTGATGATGATGATGATGATAAAATGGTGATGATGATGGTGATGGTGATGATGATGACGACGATGATAATGATAATAGCCACAAAAGTTGGGCATTAGTTTAGTTAGAAAACAACAAAAAAACAACAAACAAGAGTTACAAGAGAAACAAGCGATTGAGTTATCTTTTAAGCTAGATTACTAGTGGTTGGTAGTCAGACTGTCTAGTTGTCTAACTGTCGGCCTGGCTTTGGCAATAAATCAAAATTATTATCCACACATTTGACTTTTTAAGGCAGTGCATGCATTTCACCCATTTATGGCAATGGGTTCCTTTCCTGGTCGTTTGCTAAACAACATACAAACGGCCTTTAAAAGAATGCCATAGTCAGAGACCAGAAGTTATACAGTGGCGCTGGCGTTGCAGCTTATCTAACGAACAAAATCTCTCAACATACACACACACACACACACACACACACACACAGAAAGAGTCATATATATTGCCCAGACTCCAACAAAAACGATTTGGTGTAGTCAACACACATTTGAATATGACGCACGAGCACGCTCCGCTTGGCCAAACACCAGACCTGATCCCAACTAGGGTGTGTTGGCCACTGTCCAGCTTTGGTTTGCTTTTTTTTTTTTTTTTTCGTTTTGCTTTTGGTTTTTTAGCTTGAGCACGCTTGATTTTCGATGGGCGATGGGCGATAGATAAGAAATTTATAGTTTCGGTTTAAAAGGCATTAGAGTGTAATATATTTTGAGTTTGGCATCGTATCTCTGCAAACATATTCCTACTTACTACATACTATGTCTCGTTTGGCACGTTGTTATAACCAAAAAATAAACTGCATTGTTGTTGCTAAGCCAGATCGGTCTCTAACTGCGCCTCATATCGCCGTGGGTGTGTAAATCTATATGCAAATATTTGCATGCCCAACGAAAGACTTAGGCAACGAACTTGCTTGATCAGACTCTAAAATGGGTTTGGATGTAGAAAGATTACAACAAGAAAAACCAAATAAAACAACAACAAAAATATAATTATAATAATCGTTGAACTGTCATAAAGTTATGCTAGCCAAAAGACAGTGTCTTAGTCGTATGTACATACATACGTAAAGGGTATTCAAATTAAATGCATATGCATCTATTCCATAGTATTTAATTTTGAAATTTAATTTTATTTTTGATTACTCTTGCAAACTTTTGCCCAATTTTTAAGCAGATATTACTAAAATCAATAAACATAAGTATAACTATCAAAGCAAAAAGGATTTTATACATTTAAATTACTATATTATTTATATAAAATACATATATATGCAAGTTGGATTGTTTTTCAGTCATCTAAGGCTGCTCTTGACTATTCTCAGCAGGCGTTGCCAGATTTTCGTTCTCAATCAAAGTACTATCACTATAACCAACGCTGAGCCACACGAGTCGAAGTCTGTATGTCCTGACCTCAAACTCTTTCAGTATGTAACTGTATTATTGTATTCTGATATTATATAGCAACAGTGGTCATTACACTTTGAAAGTTGGCGTATAATTTACAAATTACTCTTCATTCTGCAATTTTTCTCCGACATATTCATTTGTCTGGTTGCATTCTATATACCAATTTCAAATGCAATATTATTGCATTTATGACAAATAGTTGAAATTTCCAAATGTCAACCAAACATTGTTAACAACTTAAAGCATTTAATATTTTAGTATTTATTTTCTTTCTGTCTCGTTTAGAAAGCTTTTAAAGTTTGTGAGTTTTAATTTCGTTGCGTTTAAGTGCAAGCGGGATGACCTAAAGTGCCTTAACAGTTTTTTTTTTAAAGACCATAACCAAGACCACAATTTTTTAAGTCTTTTTTTAAGAGTTAACTTAATAGTATTTCTTGTGCTTAAATATGTATTAGTAGTTACTGAAGAGCCACTTGTTTTCTAAGGTGTTGACTATTTTTACAGTCATTTGAACGTTCACTTAAACTCTGTTTTAATAACAGCAATTGTTATATGGAATAACTGTACATTTTTTTCCTTTTTTTTGTGAAAAATTTCACTCATTTGATGCAATCTACAATTTTTCAAGATAATCCCACACCCATGAGCTTTACGATTGATACTACTAGCTATTCATTATAATTTGCTTTAGATTAGCATTACATATAAGAAATTCATCTGCATGTTTACTTATGTATATATATATATATATATATAATGTATATTGCATATATCTATATGCAACTATAACTGACTAACGCGACAAACTCTTGAAAATTCATTTCTATGCAAATTTCTTGTTTCCATTTCTGTATTTTTCTTGTTTTGTGTTTGTTTTTTTTTTCTCTCTCTTCTTGAGTTTCACTTTCAATTTGTAGTTTTGTATACTTTTTGGTGCTTTTGTCGCGTTTGTGTGGTCTATTGTCTGACTATATACATATAAATATATATAGCTATATACATATATATGTATGTATATAGATGGATGTAGTATATGCTTAGAGGAGTTTCTTTTGTCTAGGCAGCTGAAATTGTTTTATATGGTAAAATGCAATTTGTGCAACTTGTGCAAAAGCGACAAACAGCAACAGCAACAGCATCCTTTGCTATATATTGAAAGTGAAGTGAAGTCTCTTAGCATATTTGTTGCTGTTGTTGTACTCTGTAAAATTTGCATATTTGAGCGCAGCTGCTTTTTTTTCTGTGTTTTGTTCCAGGCTTTTCTTCACTTGCTGCTTGTTTCTGGCTAAAGTTGTCTTCTATGGCATTAATTTTGGCTTCTGGTTGTTGTTGTCGTCGCTGCACGGCAGCAACATGCTCTTTTCTTATATTATTGTTGTTGTTGTTGTTTTTGTCGTTGATGTTGTGCAGCATTTGTCGTTTTTGCTGCTGCTGCTGCTGTTGCTGTTGTTGTTGTTGTTGTTGCCACATTCTGCATCTCAAGCGGTTCGTAATTAATGGTTAATTAATTGAAACGAAGTAGCTGACAATCTTAATGATCCGTAATTTGTTATTATGGTAATTTATACAAGCAACACCAACACAATGAAGATTTTGCAGTTGTTGTTTTTGTTACCGCTGCTGCTGCTGCGATTGCTCTTGTAAGACATATTCAAATAAAAATTCATTAGCCTCAGATGCTGACTGCATTTCATTGTTTAATTGCAGTCACGAGCAATTTATGTAGCTTAACTAAAGAATGAATTATATAAAGATCAAATCCATATTCGTATTATCTGACGCCCTCAGAAGTTGGGCTATAACAATAAATTGTACTTACTTAAAGTAGAATCAAAACAAAAATAAAATAAATAATAATAATAGAAAAAAACAGCAAAGTTAATCCTCTTCCCCACCGCAAAATCTTTTACTACAGAAAGATGTCTGTGCTCACGACTAGTACACACAACCAGCAAAAATTTGCATCTTGACGAATTTAATGATGACGATGATGAAAAAGTACAAAAAAAGAAAACAAAAAAAAAAAGGGGGGTAGAGGCGGGGGAACTGGGTGGAGAAGGGAAAGCATTTTGATCAAGCCAAATACAAAACTTCAAGAAGCCCACGGTAATATTGCTGTTGGGATGTGGGAGTGTTGCTGATGTGCAGCAACAGCAGCAACAATTTATGAAGATGCCTATTGGGTGGCATTGCGGAATGTTTGACGTTGGCTGTCTCCGGGTCTCATGTCAAGCACTGTATGTGCTTAAGTTTCTATTTGTATGTATGTGTGTGTGTTTATATATTTGTGTGAGAGAGTGAAAATATTTTCATTGCACTTTGACATGACAGCAAAACAAATTGCTAAAAACATGACCGCTTAAATGGCTTTAATGAATGGCAGCCTCAGCCTTCGAACCAAACCGAAAAACCAAAATATAAGGGAGCGTCTAACTGCTTTTGTCTTATGTCTTATTAGCCAAAATTCTTGATCTTTTGTTTGGCTGCCAAGTGGCGCCTGCAGCGATCACGTCACAGACAACACAACAGAATAACTACAACAACAATAGCAATCACGATTTGGTTTCAATGTCTTTCAGCTGCAAAATCAATAAAGTTATCATGATTTCTACGGCAGAGGCGTCTCTTCTGAATGCTTTAATTTCTATATCACTCTTCAAAATGTTGCTGTCAAAATTTGTTTGACTGAGGTGAACGCCCACCAAAATCTACGAAAAAAAAAAATAAATAAATATAAGAAAAAAAGCAACAATAAAATAGGAAAAAAAAACAGAAACTCAATTAACATGTCACGCTTAGACAGCGAATGCAGTTCTATTTGTTGGATATTTTTTTTTTTTTGGTTATAATTGAAAGTACAATAACAATAACAACAACAACAATCTGGACTGCCGAAAATTCGTGAGCTACTGTTTTTGCAATAACCAAAATTTTTAAAATAACAAAAAAAAATAAAAAGAAACACCGAAATTAACTTGTTAATATGCAAATTTTTGTCTTGGGGGGATTTATTTTGGCCTTGTTATTAGACAATTCCCTGAATTGATTTTGATAAATGACTAACGATTGTTAATAATGCTATATATATATCATATATATTTTTTATTTTATTTGGGTTGGGTTCTGGCAATTGATGTTTGAGTTCTGTCTCATGTTAATTAACACATTAATCAATGTTATGTTGCTGCTGGCCGTGAAAGTCATCCACATTGGCAATATATATATATATATCTATATATACATATTTTCTCCTTGCTCCTGTCGAGCGTGGGCTGCTCCAGATGGACATGTTCTGATACAAGTTTCATAGCAAATTTGAAATTTATTGTGGCATGTTGCTGCCGTACAAGCCACGGGACAGCATCAGCAGCGGCAGCAGCAGCAACATCATCAGTAACAGGCTAAAAACAGCAGCACCCACAAGCAAGGCCGTTAGCCAGGTCTACATGGCACTCTCTTGGCCTTATTTGGCACACAGTATTTATGCAGATTTACTGTCTGTGTGGGTGGCAACACTTTCTATACACACACACATACACACACACACACACACACAAAGTTAGTTGCAATTTACAGAGACTCTTTGAAATTTTGAACAGACTTTTGCATTTCATCAAAAGTTCACTTCACTTGATTTTTAATTTACGATGTTTTGGCTTTAATTGCACTATGAATTGTCGCTTGGCTTAATGTACAAAATAATATTTTATGGTCAAACATAAAAATCTAAACCGTTGCACCTACACCGTTGCAACAGCAGCAGTAGCAGCTATAACACTAGCAACAATTGCAGTCAGACAGTTGACAACAGCAGACAACAGGCCAATCAGCAACATCTTCGTTTGCCGAGTTGCTTTTATGGCTTTTTGTCATTAATCAAAATGGAATTGAAATGCTCGGCGTGTACATCACACAATGATGTTGTTCCTACCGTTGTTGTTGTTGTTGTTGCTGATGTTGTAGTTGTTGTAGCAGCGCCCATTTGGAGTTTGCCAAAAGATCGTCTTGAGCTGATAAAACTTCAGAAACCTCTGCCACGGCCGAAATGATTAATACATCTTGATGCTATTTGGTTTGTAACACAGACGCAATAAAAAAAACGTGCCTCTTTTGATTGACAATACCAACAACAACAGCAAACACTATAACAACCAACAACAATAACGCCAGCAACTAAGGAAAGAGGAAAAGAGTTTCAGATGCCCGCACGTTGATTACTTCATTAGGCGGGGTTTTTATTTTTCTTTAGACTTTTTTTTTTGATTTTTCTTTTTCTTTTTTGATTTTTTGATTTTTTTTTTTTTTTTGGGAAAGTTGCAGAACAGCAAGACCAAGACCATTTGATTCAATTATGCATTTGCATGCAATTGAAACATAAGCCAAATGCAACTGCAATAGCAGGAATTGCTGCTGTGGCAGCTGCTTGCTGCTGTTGCTGCTGATGGTGCTGGTGGTGCTGCAATTGCAATTGCTTATCAGCCGCTTCGGCAACTTTATGTTGAGCTATTGGTCAATTGGTGAGCAGCCGTTTTGGCCATCCGGTTGGTCACTTGGTGGGCGATAATTATCTGGTTGAAAAATGATCGACTAGCTTACAGTTTGTTAACCTGTCTGCCTATAGAGTGGTCTCACTTCGCTTACGATGACAATTTGCAATAAAAGAAATATGCATGACTATATATATATATATATATATATATATATCAGCATATATTCGTGCAGATCTTTTTGCAGCTGCATGAACAAATTAAGCTTCCGTGCGTTTTTGATGCGTTTTTTGTGCGCGATTTATGAGCGATTTATAAGTCGCTTTTGTAATATTATGACTGTAAATCAACATTTTATAGATTTGTTTTTTGGTACAAATGAAAAGATAAGGTGAAATGGTAAAAATTAAATCTATTTTATCCTTTGTTTTACAAATTAAACAATTTTCTTACATAATTATCACATTGTCCGCATACCAACAGTGCGTATACGCAATATGCAAGAACCGCCCAATCGTTTATCTTAATAAGTATTATTATTAGTTTTGTGTTCATGACAAACAGCCGCCGCTTTCTCAACTCATTGATGGCTCCATTTTTGCCAATCGGGCCATAAAGCAATTTGATTGCCCGCTACGTGAATAAACTGACTCTCAGTCTCAATCTGGGCCCAAAGTCTGACTCTCTGTCTGTGTCTGGCTCTATTTCAGGTTTTACCGCATTGTCGTCTTTATGCTTCTTTCTTTCTTTCTTTCTTTCTTCTTTTTCTTTTCTTCTCACTGTCCCTGTCTCTTAAATTTCGCTACAATTGTTGAATTATTTTAATTGATTGAGTAAGAAACAGAGCAAGCTAGATGGCTAGATGGCTAGATGACTAGATGGCTAGAGGAGCACATGACTGGTTTTCATCTATAGCCTATTGGTAATTGAAACTTGTTAGTGAAGACATTAAAAAATCGTTTAGCACGGTATTTGGGTTAAAAATGCGTGGAAAATCGTTCGACAACAAAAACCAATCCAAGCTAGGCAAACAAAAACTAAAAAAAAATAAATAAAAATTAAATAAAAGCAATCAAAAACAATATAGAAGAAGAAAAAAAAAGAAGCAACAACTAGTCAAGCGTTAAAGCGTGTGATTTTCCAAAAACAGGAGAGCCGAGCGGGCAGGGTTTGAGTTTGAGGTTTTGGCTAAGGAAAAATTGTGTAACCACAATATAAAAATTCCTGCACATGAACTAATCTCCAGTGATGATGACGATGGCAACGCTGTCGGCTGCTTTTGACTACCGAGTTGCATTTTCTTTACCCCTCTCCCACCCTTCCTCATTACCCGTCACTTAACCTCTTCCCCATTTTATTTATCTTGTCTAGATATTGTTGTTGTTGTTGTTGTTTAATGCATTTGACACCCGCAACATAAAACTAAGCAAGAAATTGTATTGAAAATTTCATAATTTCCTTGATTTTAGTTACTTTTTTCTCTTTGTATTTTTTTTTTTTGTTAACTAAATTTGCATAGTAATTTGCATATGAACATTTGCCACTGGCTGAAAAGGAGAGAAAGAAAACCTAGCTTAATTAAAAGAAAACGATTACTATATTTATTGTCTTTAAACGGGCTGCACCAAGCATATCATTAGTAATCCTTACCGAAAGCAAAAAAAAAAAAAACTAAGAAAAAAAAGCATGTTTTATTTTACATCTTTTATTTTGTTTTTTTTTTTTTTGTTTGGTTAAAATGAAGCCGCCTCAAGCTGTTTGCATTGGTCAAAAAGCGCTAACAATTTCTACGATTACGATTGCGATTACCATAAAGAAATAAAATGCAGCCGCTTGTCCAATGCATCTTCATCTCAACCTTTATATACTTCTCTCTCTTTTGCTCTCTCTCTCTATCTGTCTCTATTTTTTTGTTTTCCACAAGAAGATGCATGTACTGGGAACATGCACACACGTCCATGATTGGCCTCCAGTTATATGAGCACGTCTCTGGCTCCAACATCGACTCTAGCATAAACTTCGACTGGGCTGGTTGGTTGGCTGGCTGCCTCCTCGTCTGGCAACTTTCTTTCCAAATCACAATAATCGTGGCCAAATTAGTCAATATTTGAGCGCCAAAATGCTGCAAAACAAAAGCTTATTATTTTATTTCATATATTTAGTTGTTTTTTTTTTTCTTTCTTTCTTGTCTTGTCTTGTAGTTACTATAAAGTAATTTATGTTGCTTGTTTTTGTTGTTTTGCATTTTAAACATAATGATTAAGTAAACTACTATACCCCGTCTTGCAAATGATTACGCAGAGATTTATTTTATTTATATTTTTTTCTTTTTTTTTTTTTTTTTGGGTGAAATTTCATTGCCTTGGTTTTTTTTTTTTTTTTTTTGGTTTGCCTTCTTTTGGCTTAAAGCAGATGATTGGAGTCGATAACACTAGGAAAGAAAACGAGCTCACTTTAAGAGCCTTGAAATGTTGGCACAAACTCTAATGGCTTGTTGCCATTGCCATTGCTGTTGCTGTTGCTCTTGCCGTTGTCTTCTCTTTTGGCTGCTGCACTTTAATGTCTTTTCAGGTGATCAGGTGTTGAGGAGGCCTGCTCCTGCTTAACTATGCCTCCTTAATTCCCACCACTGATTTTTTTTTCTCGCATTTCAAGTTTGATTTGGTTTTTAGATTGCAACATCTCTTAAAAGTCTTCTAGTCTCTGAATCTGAAATATTTGCCTCTCTCTCTCTCGCTCTCTCTCTTTTACCCTCTGCTGCCCTTATCTAAAGTATGCAATACTAAAAAGAAAAATCCAATATATAGAAATTTGTTAAGTCATTCCTAGTTGTGGTTCTCACGATTGCCACACCAAATTCATTAAGTTTCAACCTCAAGGGTTATACATAGAATATCATATACAGTAGCAAAGAAATTTTTTTTTGGACATTTGCTTATTCTAAATGCCCGGCTTGTTTCTTTTTGCCAAATCTATGCAAATGATACATATAGTATTTGCAATAAACATGTGTGTTGTACACACAACAACAACAACAACAAGAACAGTAAAAGAAACAGCATTGCCATGACAGGTTCTCGTCTGGCATTAGCCAAAGTCCGAGCTAGTGTGCGCGCCTTCAAGAGATTTACGAGCCGAGCACGCCAAATGTGTTTACACTTTGTCACCCTTCTGTCAGTTTGATTTATTCATTTTGAGATAGAGCCAAAGCTAAGTAAGTAAAAAAAAAGCAAAAGCTGGCCAAATTAAAATGCAAGTATGACTGGAATGCAGGTGGATGGACTGAATGAATGAGTGACTGAATGAGCAAGTGATTGACTTATGTGATCAGCAGACAAGTTGGACGAAATAAATCGCTGTGATTGTTGCAAATGAAACTACTTACTAATCAGTAGAGGAAACCCATAAAAAAAAAAAAAAAACATAATAAAATCGAAACGTAAACTCACTAAGATGAGTTGAAAAAAATAATAAAATAAAAAATAAAACATTAAAAAGAAAGTCATCTGAGAGACACTCAAAGATTGCTGTCGGATAATAAAGAGATAACTCTACAAATAAATTTATTGCTTAAGTCTTGCTATTGGAATAATTTTTAATAATTTATAATATTTATAAAAAAAAAAGTACATTTAAAATAACCTAAATTTCTAACAATTTTAATTACAAAAATTTTATTTCCTATTTTTTTTTTTTTTTTTTTGTTGTCTTTTTCTTCAACAGAATTAATCAATTGAGTCGCAAATTTTGGGAATTTGCGTGGAATTAAATTTTAAGGCGCTGCTCTGGCGCTGCATACACAACAAATGATTGGCACTGACGATATGTCCGCATCGGCTGGCATGGATATAAGTGAATCCTTTCGTGCCGAGGATCTATCAAAGACAGATTTCTTTGATTTTGTCACAGCGCCCGATATGGGTATTGGCATTGGTGTGGGAGTCGGTGTAGGAGTGGGTGTTGATGTGGGCGTTAGCCTGCATCATCATCATCATCATCAACATCAGCAACAACAACAACAACAACAACATCACCAGCAGACACACTCACAGACACAGCATAGTCACAATCATGGTCAAGTCGCAACACAAACCCCACAACAGGCTCTATGTGGTGTGGGTGGAGCAAGAACCAGCAGCAGTATGATACATGATGGTGGGGGTGGTGTTGGTGGTGGAGGAGGAGGAGCTGGTGGAGGAGGAGGAGGAGGTGGAAACGGTGGTGGAGTAAACGTTAACGGCAGTACAGGTGGCATTATACCAATTGCAAATCGTAATGGTAATAGTGCCAACAATGGAAGTGATCCCACACTACAAGGCTATGAGGTAGGATCATTAAAAGATACAATATAATTAATCCACTTTACTACATTGTCAAGGATATTTTTTGGTTGATCTATCGTTTTAGTTCTGGCACCAGGATAAGGATACTAGCCGTTTAGATTCTAGCTCTATTTTTGAGGATCTGGATCGTTATTGTTGGCAACAGCAGCCGATCACTGCCAGCAATGGAATTGGAACGAATGCCACTACCCAGTCCAGTCGCACATCGCCGCAGTTGCACCAACAGCAGCAGCAGCAACAACAACAACAGCAGTCCAATCCTAATCCAAGTAATTCCTCTGCTGCATCAAGTGGGGCGGGCAGTAGCAGCGACACAATTAGCAGCCTGGACACCACCGATGGCCAGATCTATACCCTGACAGTATTAAATGGAGGAGAGCCCTGGCTAAAACGGACCGAATCGGAACAATTGCCCGGCTCCCTGGACTTGGATAGTTTATTGGGCAGTTTTCCTGGTTATATTAAGTCTGAGTATCCCTATGATGATAGTGGCTTTAGCACCGATGGCAAAGATGTGAGCGGTGGAGCAGGTGGCGGTGGTTCAGGTGGTGATGGCAATGGTGGTGGCCTCAGCAGTATTTCCCAGAATCAGGGTCAGACGCTGCCTTCACTGGTCACTGCCATTTCGATAGCGGGTGGCAATGATTTGGGCCAGCAATTGGCACAATTTCAAAATAATAACAACGATTGGCATATGGCCGATCATAATGCGGATGCGGAACAAAGTGCGGCGGAATCACTGCTGCGGAGTGCCCTACAGGGTAAGGGCTATGGCAAGGGTGTTAATATGACCAATGGTTTGGTTATGCCAGTGGTCAAGGATGATGATATGAGACGACTTTTATCCTTTACTCCTGATGATGCGGCCGATGCTTTGGGATTTGCGGATTCTACACTGAATGCTGCTCAAATGTTTGAAGATGCTCAGGTTATGAGTGGGAGCAGTCATTTAACTGTTAACACTAATCATAGCCAGCAACAGCAACAACAACAACAACAACAGCAGCAACAACAACAACAACAACATAATGGCAATGCCAGCATCATTGTAGATGACATGTTCCTAAGCCTGGAGAATGCTTTCAGTGATGACTTTGAGAAGATCAAACGTATTGCCAATGAGGTGCAACAATTCTGCACAGCGGGTGCATCGACACCAACACCCGTCAGCGGAGACTATACCAATGCCAATGATGCAATAATGATGCAAATCTCGACAAGTCCAGCATTAGCAGGAAGTACAAATCAATTGCAGCCACCGCCGCAGCCACTTAAACCGGAGGTATCCACATCAACCTCACCAGCTGGATCGGGTATTAGTAATCCACGGCTTGGTGGTGTTTCCAAGCCCAAAAAACAGTACAAAAGGACCAGTAGCAACAGCAATAATACACCAAGCAACAACAACAATAACAACAACTCAAATGCTATCAATAATAATACTGGAAATAGTGGAAGTGTTGGTGGAAGTAATGTTCTTGGTGTTGTCTTGCCCAGCGTCAGCAGTGGTGGCAGTTCATCCTCCAGTGGTAGTGCCAGCAGTACCAGCAATAGTCCCCCAGCGAATTCTAGTAGCAGCAGCAGCGGCGGTGGCGGTGGCGGCGGAGGCGGAGGCGGCAGTAGTTCCACTGGCGGACAACGTAAAGAACGTTCCCTGCACTATTGTTCCATTTGTTCCAAGGGCTTCAAGGATAAATATTCGGTAAATGTCCACATACGTACACATACGGGTGAGAAGCCTTTTGCATGCTCACTATGTGGTAAAAGTTTTCGCCAAAAGGCCCACCTGGCCAAACACTATCAAACGCATATGACCCAAAAGAATAGTGGCAGTATGATCAAAGGCAGTTCCTCCAAACAACAGCGCAGTAGTGCGGGCAGTGGTAGCGGTGGAGGAGGAGCCGGTGTCAGTGGGGGATCAGCAGTTGCAGCAGCAGCTGCATCGGCAGCCGGTAGTGCCAATTTAGCCCAACAACGACAGATGAGTATTGGACCCCCCAGCCTGCCTGTGATGATAAGTAATCCGAATACACCTCCTGGTATCGGTGGAGTTCTACCACCTGCCAATGGTCTCCTAGCAAATCGGTAGTGCAGGTCTATATAACTCAAACATCCTAAACATAAATAAAAATAAAATAATAAAAACCAACCAACAAACTATTTCTTGTTCCTTACTCACAAAACGAAAACAAAAAACAACAAAACAAATGCAACTTATATAAACCATTTGTAACCTATAATTACTACTCGAAATACTCTTCAGGTGGCCACTCCCTCAAGGGCCACACCCCCTCGAATTTATATCATTGATGAATTCCTATTTCTCAGCTTTCTGTGCAATTCCTATATACATACTATACACATACCATTATCATAATGTCATACATTTTTTACACAAACGAAACAATTTTTAAAAAATAAAAAGAGAAATACTCAATTAATTGTACATTTAAAGAGCACACATACACACACTTGCATAAACACACACACACACACACAATCATCTCAAATTAATTTTAAATGTGCCAAATTTTTTTATTAAACATTTTTTCATAAATTTTAAAAATTATAACGAAGCTAATGAAGCAAAACTCTACGCGTGGTGATATCAAAATGAGGCCAAGCGCTTCCTCTGCATAGAAAAAAACAATGACAATATCAAATTTTATATATATATATATATATATATACATATATATATAGATATACATACATATATGTAAAATCAATTTTTGCTACATTTTGTTATCCTTAAAAAAAAGTATTTTGTTAATAATTTCTAATTAGTTGCATGTCCCCCAAATTAGTATAATTGTGTTTATTTAGTGTATATACTTAAATGTAGTATATAGATGAATACTAAAAATTATATATATTTGAAATTATATATATGTATGTATATGAAGACTAGCCAATGGTATCTGATATATATATAAAACAAATGAGTATATACAAATCAAAATTCAAAAGTTTCGTTTCCATTTAATCAATATTTACGATCGAAGCTATCGTCGATATCATCTCATATATATTTCCCTAGCGTAAAGCAAGTGTTTTTATATATGTATTTCTATAGTTTATAATTCAAACAAATTAGCAATAAAATCATTTAGATATCAGAGTTGAAAAAAAAACCTTTTTTTAATTGCAACGCATTGCACTTGCCATTAATTTGTTGTATTTGCTAAATGAAAATGTAATTGTAATTAATAATTAAGCAAAACAAACTAATTAATTAGATATAATTGTAATTTATAGTTAAACTGCCAATTACTTTTTGTGATAGTTTTAAATTGAATCTATATATCTTCTATGGTGTTTGGGTCATATATATATATATGTACATGCATATATATATATATATATATATACAATATAATAAGTTGATTTGTTATATAAACTGTAGAACTTTTGCAATACGAGTATTTTCTAATTTATTGAATTTTGATTTTAGTTTATGTATGTATATATATATAATTAGATTTAAGGCACATTAAAAAAATCAGATTCTTAGTTAACTGTTTGTTAGTTATTATTTATGCACACACACACACACACACACACAATCCATTTGAAGTTAAGTTTTTTAATAATTATTTTAATATTGCAACGCATTAAAATGAAAAACAAAAATAAAGAAAAATTACAACCAAAATGAAAATATTAGTTATATGTATATACATATACATATATCCTATGTATATGTAGGCATTTTATTGACAAAGTGACGGCCTTTTGGGTTAATTAGTTTGCTCGTTACAGGAGATGAGGATGAACGATGATCTCCTCCTCGTCGTTGTCGGGTGCATAGAAATAATTTTCTACCATAAAGGAAGTGCATGAAAGCCCATGCAGCTGCGCATGTCAACAACAGCAGCAACAACAGCATCGACAACAAACAACAGCAACAACAGCAACAACAACAGAAGATGCAACAAGGCGGCACTTGTCAGTCAAAATCAAAGTGAACAGCAACCACAGCAGCAACATCATTTGATAGAGCCGAGGTCGGTGAGAGGATCAACAAATGCGGCACGCATACGCCAAAGCCATGCCAGCAGCAACAGTTGCAGTTGCAGTTGCATCAACCATCAGTGCAGATTAGAGAAAATTTTTCACTCGAAGCGAATTACAGCAAAGACGAGGAGTATATATATGTATATATAGGAGTATAGTAAAGAAGGGGGGGTTGCAGTGAGAGAGATAGAGATTGTTGGGGGTAAACCAAGCTGGAGTCGGCAAGTCATTTGAGATCGAAACATGTCGATTAGGGAATTTCAAGAGGCGCCAGTTGCCGTTGCACAGGTGGCTGCGACTGTTCGTTGTCGTGGCACCTTGGGGGAGCCTGTTATGCTCCTACTGTTCAAACTGAAACCGGGCAACAAGCACGCGTCTTAATTGCATTCGATGTTGAACTTTGAGCCAGAAAGCTCATAGAGCAAATATTTGCACAATGAAAATCAAAAATAAGAAAAAAAAAAATAAACATAAATAAAAAAAAAGGCAGACAAAGAAAAAGTCAACAACGATTTAATGCCATCATAACCATCATCATCATCATCATCATTATCATCATCATCATCACTTCCATCATAATTTTCATCTTCATTTTATAGACATACAAATTGTTGATTATGATTTTCAAATAATAGATAAAGAGTTTAGTCATAAAGATCTAAAATTCTAAGAATGTAGTATATGGTATATTATAAAGTGTGTGTGTGTTTTTAGTGCCCAGTTTTTGATTGCCATCTGTGTTTTATTCTAGATGACATAATCTCCATTAACCACACCGATGTAGAAAGTATGGCCATGAAAGCAAAACCATACCAAATATATTGCAAATCCATTAATTGCATGGGACGAAACTCTCGATGCGGACTGAGATCAACAAAAGTCAATTCACCCGATTTAATCAATTCGGTAAAACCCATTTTCCTCCAATGCGATGGTAGACCAGTGGCATCTAATTCCATTATCAGTCTCATTATCGGTTCCATATAAATCGAATTCTCGTGAACGGGAAAGCCAAAGGGTATATTATTAAAGAAACAGAAATCATCACGCATACGAAAAAGTGGTTTGGTAAAAACCAATTGCTGTTCATTGACAATAACCCATTTGGTGCTGGTCATCATGTAACCAAATTTTGTATTGAATGAATCGCGCATTTTTTGATATCGACCAAAATCGGGTTCAACCAGAAACATTCGTTCATATTTACGAAATTGCTGAAGTCGTCCAATTAATTCGCCATACTCTGGCTTCCATGCGACAACTTTCATATGGGTTGCCAGTACATCATCATAGCTGCGATAGGGCAATTGTTTTGGAGCAGTTGTTATATAGGTGGAGAAATATGAATTGTACCAGGCAGTGATCAATATGCCCAATATACAGATTTTCAAATAGATAGCACGCACCAAAATTGGTGCTCTAAATACCTCATAAAAGGATTGGCCTAAAACTCCTCTCAGACAGGAATCATGTAGAAAATATTCATATGCATAGACTGGATAGCCATGTATGTGCAAAGAGTTGGCCAATAGAAATGAGATTGCAACCATAGTGATTAGTGCTAGAAGAAATGCCTGTAATTCGAATACCCTTGTGTAATACTCTGGAGTGGGAACATCTGATTCAACGGGCAACATTAGACACCAGTTCATCTGTTCATATGGATATGAATAACCATAAGGTGGTATGGATGGAAAGGTCAAGGCCATAGACATCTCAACGGTGAGATTGCGTACAGCTGCCACTGTTTGTTGAGATGGGGCGAAAGCATTTCCTTTGGCTGGAAGTGGTTGAACAAACTGACAATTATATTTACGCTGAAAGGCATCCATAAAGTGACCCACTGCTCCCTCATATACAAATTGCCCATTTTTATTATAATAGGCTATAACTCTGGGCGTTGTCCCTCCTACAATAATTGGCAGTCTATAGCCATGTAAATTATTTAAACGTTCCGGAAAAATGGCTATAGATGACTCAGAATCATATTGTCGTTGCTCCAATTGCAGAGTCGGAAAGTGAGTATATCCGTATATAGTATTGGTTATCTATAATAAAGGAAATGATAAATAAATAAATAAATAAAATAAATCTAATAATTACTCACCTCAAAGTCTTCAAGCAGAGCCACTGCATTTAATAATTTCATTTTCCAACAATAAGTAAACAATTTATACAACATCAATTGATCAGGAATCAGAAATATTACTCTCGTTGTTGTCATATGCCTAAGATTTGCCACCAGGGCATTTAAAAGACCCAGAGATTCCTCAAATTCCCAACCACTTATATTTACCAGAGATATTAAATCTCTAGTCATTTTATAATGTAAAAAATAGGAAACTTTCTCATTTAATTGCAATACAGGTAGTTGCATTTGAAAAATTATATTCCTTGACCAATTGCTATTATTACCAGTTAAATTTTCATTCTCCATGAGTAGTATATAATGAAAGTCGGACTGTTGTTTTATGTCCAACAATAAATTGAAAATTGTGACTCCATTTGTCATCCAGATCAGACAAAAGCAAGGGATTAGCCAAGGACAAGCCATCACGATTGACGAGGGACAACTGCACGACACTGATTAATGTTACTGCACATTTAAAGGGTTGCTAATGAGAGTCCACCAATGCGGCTAATGGGTATTGCCAATTAGCCAGTGTATGTTAACAAGACTCCAACATCATCAACATAAAAAAAAAAAAAAAATACATACAACCAAATATATCCCCAGAGAGTCGTCTCTTTGACTGCGACAAGGAATAAAATGCCAACCAAAAAAAAAAAAAAAAAAACGGGAAAAAAAAGAAGGAAAAAAAAACATAACTTTTGGAAAATTACTTTATAGGTAGATAATTACTAAATGAATATTTATTGATCATAAAAAAATAAAGTGCTAGCTAAGAGGTACTTTGAACACTATTGATTTTCTACACAAATTTTCCTTCCTTTTTTTTTATAGTATTATATGTTTTGAAAAGCCATAACAAATGATAGTAAATTTAGCAAATTAACTTTAAAAATTAATTTAAACATAGTTTAATGCTTATAACAAGCTATTGAAACCGGAAAGTCAATTAATAATTTTTATTAAATTTAAACTTTAATTTATTGCAATTTGTTCATAATTTTTTCAAAAATATATCGCCATAATTTTATCAAATATTTAGCATTAAGAAATTCAAATAAAAACACTATAGTAGCCAGTGTCAACATTAATCCAGCAACAATCCAAATATATTCCAAATCTTTCAGTTTCATGGAACGAAACTCTTTTTGTTTACCCAAATCAAGTAAACTTAATTTGCCAGCCTCAATCATCTCGGTGAGAGCCATCCGCTTCCAATGCTCCAATAAACCCATGGCTGTAATCTCAAATATTAATCGATCCAAGGGCTCTTTGAAAAGACTATTGGACACAATGGGAAATTGTAGAGGAATCGTGTGATAGAAGCATAATTCCTCTTGCAAGGTAAAAAGTGGTGAACTGAAAACCTTTTGCTGTTCCATGATAAGATTCCATTTTTCAAGTGGCATCATATAGCCATAATCGGTATTGAAAGAATCACGTAGTTGTATAAATATTTTATAATCCGGTATTAGTTTGAAAATTGAAGAATATTTATCAATGGACTTGGCGTATTTAAGAAGCAATTGATATTCTGCTGTCCAGACTACAACTTTTGTCTTAGAATTCATAATGCTGTCATAGCTGGTAAATGGCGGTAATCTTGGTGGACTAGTCACATAGGTGGAGTAGTATGAATTATACCATGATGTGATTAATATTCCCAGTACACAGATCTGCAAATAGATGATACGCACCAGGATGGGAGGCCTCAATACCTCACTGAAAGTTTGTCCCAGTACTCCTCTCAAACAGGAATCATGCATAAAATAATCCACGACATGAACAGGATAGCCATAAAGTCGTAAAGCCATTGCCAGAGTAATCGATATAATCAACATGGTGCCGATCGTTAATAGAAAAGCCGAAAGATTCAAAACTTTGGCATAAAGTTCACTTTGAGGCACCTGTGCCGGAACTGGCATCATGAGGCACCAGCTAACCAGCTCAAAGGGATATGTAAAACCGGTGATTGGTATTTCCGGAAGAGAAGCTGCCAAAGAAAACTCTACGCTGCCATTTCGCACTGCTGCAATCAGATCCTTAGCTGGCGATATAGATGATTCATTTAGTGGGTTTGGCTGAACCAAACGGCAATTGTACTTTTCCTCAAAACATTTCATTAAATGACCCACAAGGCCAGTATAAACCAAATTCCCATTTGGCTGACGCTTGACAATTAGACGCGGTGCTGAGCCACCCACTGTGATGGGCAATTGGTAGCCATTGAGGTCATTCAGTCGAGATATTACAATGGGTCTTCCAGACCGATTATCAAGTCGTCGTTCTACTATTTGCAGTATAGGAAATGGTGAATAACTATATATGAGTCCAGTTTTCTGTCAAAGAAAAACAATAATAAACAAAAAAAATAAAAGTTAAAAAACAATTGAAATTCAATATGATTCCATCTTATTCTCTCATTTGTCTGCTCTATATATTGGCTGCAGTAGCTTCCGAAGATCAGACACCCAAGCCTCGTAAATAATAATTCCTCTTAAATTAATCTAAATAAATGACTAATTTCGATATGCTTAGCACATTGCTTTTTTATGGCTAATCCTGGTCCTTGTGGTGCTTCAATCAAAATGTATGCCTATGATCCATCTATTGATACCTGCATGGAATTTTTTTATGGTGGTTGTGGTGGCAATCCAAATCGATTTGCGACTGAAAAAGAATGTCAGACCGTTTGCGGTGCAGAAGTTTTTCCCGAAGAAAAGGATATATCCGTACCACCGGGTAGAAGGAAATTTATCATAGAATTTATAAAGCCAGAGGAAAGACACGTAGATCATGATCACACCTGTGCCATAACGAATCCTATATAAATAAAGTAGAAAAAAAAAGATGTCATATTTACCTCGAAATTCTTAATGATGATAAGCACATTGAGTAGCCTATTCTGCCAGGACCATTTAAATAGTCTTTCTACTATGGATAGATCATAATCATCTCTCACTTTAATTATCAAAGGTTGAGTATTTATCATTTTCAGATTCAAACGAATTAAATCCAGTAAGATATCATCAACTTTTCCATCGATAAAGGCAATGCTTAATGAATTCTTATTGTGATGCTTTTCAATTTCATAATTGACCAAGTTTTCATTACTGATTTGTATGACTGGAATTGATAGATTCCAAATCAGTTTTGGCCAACTTGGCTCAGTGTTTTCTATGATCAAAACATAATTAAATGAATACTCTTGATTCAACTGTTGAAGGAAACTTCTAATTCTGCCATTGTGGCATAAATTTGAAATTAACTGGATTTGAAGGATAAATGACAATAACCAAAATCTCATCTTGACCACTTCAAATGTGCTGGCTCGTCGAAACCTTTCCACAGTTCTATTTATTCAAAACTGGGCAGGAAATATTGATTGGGATCTAACTACTTAAGGGAATTTCAATTAGTTTTTACTAATGACAAAAAGCAAGTCATTTGTATTTTTTTTTTTTTTGATTTTATTTTGCTCTAATTAAATTCCATTAGTAAACTAGAATCAGCATATTGCTTATTCTCTGGATAATTTTCACCCACGGCGCACAGATTTGAGTAAACCGTATCACGAGACTTACAATTGGCTCCTGGCTTCCTTGCTGGCTTATATATGGGTTTCCTCATCAAGTTGACTGTTGAAAATGTACAACTTATGCAAAATTTATTTAATCGATCAGCTTTATATTTTATGGCAGCACAACCCATGTGGGTATTATGCTCATTCATTAAAAGAGCCGGACGATAAACGGATCTATTAAAATATCATATATATATTAATAAATTCTTAACTTTTAAATTAAAGTATTATCACTCACCTGTTATCAGCACGTTCCTTTAGGAAAAAGGATTGCTTTCTGGTAACAAAACGACTATCTTCTATCCATGCACCAATCAATTCCCGCATCATAGAAAGTTCATCAATTCTTTCACCCGGATACGAATGAAATTCACAGATACTACCAATATTTGGAAAATCTGGTGATGTCATACATGGACGCGGTAATTCGGAGCATCGCATTACATCATATTTAGCAAACTGAGCCAACTCATTAGACCAGGATATGCGTGCCATGCGACCAGCTGGTAAAAAATTTGGTAATCCAGCAGCCACTTTATTTCGAAAATCATTAACCAAATCCACCAAATTCTTTTGATAACCCCTCATGGGCACCAAACGGGCATTTCGATGGCAATTTGTCCCAAATGTCTACATAAAAGGTAAATTGAATTAAAGAATTTATCAATAAGTTTTCTACAAATTTCCAGACTTTACTTACTCCAAAATTTTGACAAACTAAATTAGTTGTTCGACAATATGGTAAATCACAATATAAGGCGGCTGGAAATTGATATCCTTGAAGACTAGTCAATGAACAGATGACAAATAGAAATAATGCCCAAATCATATTGACTTGATTCGTCGAGACTGCAGCTTAATACTGAATAATTTTCCATAATGTGAGGGCTTTTTAAACGAAAATTCAAAAAGGTGTTTGTGCAAAACAGATGATGATTAAAAATTTGATATGAATATGAAAGCTGTATTAAAAAATATTTATCAGCTATTTGTTTATACAAAATGTAGCAAAATACTTAAATCCAGAAAAAAGAAAAAGAGAAAAAATGATTAATTTTCTATTATTATTTTAAATGACTCATTTTTGGAATAATATTTAAAAGGTTCTCTTGATTCGAATTCCTTCATTTATGAAAACCAATTGAATACCTGATATATTTAGTAATTATTATTGTTTAATTTTCTTTAGTTTTAATAATCAAATGATGAGATTAATGATTTGTTAACTCTTTTCTAGAGTACGTGGTCACATTGTTAAGTTATTGAAATAATTCCTGGAAATATAAATTTTCTCTATATATCTCCCATAGTGTATGAATATTTGTATTTATTTCGACAAACTGCCAAAAGTCAATTCAAAAATATCACCCGATGACAGACGATGGGGGATGGGATCACACTTAATGATGTTACAACTACAATTCTCATTATTTTTCATTATATTTTATGTTTTCATGTATTTCATTTACTTTTTTCTTTTTGTATTTTTGGTTGTTACAACTTTTGGTGCACTTCACTCGGTTTGGCAGATGCGTCAGCACTTGACCCGACTCTACCGACACAGACACAGACTCCATTGTCGACATCGTCATGACCATTTGCGAAGCCAATACCCAAGTTCCCCAATGTCCCAGGCTTGTTATCCACCAAATTGAGTTGACGTTGACGTAATACTACTGCCACTTGAATGGCTATCACATATATATGTACATGCATACATACATACATACATACATACGTATGTATATACATATATGTATGTACTTTTGATTATTGCTGATGAAGTACCATATCTTTTTGCTGAGATTTTTCAGTTGGTCAATTAGCTATACAAACTTGATGGCCAGCAACAGGAAAATGATTGGCATTGGCAGCAATGAAAGTTTTAATTGTGTTTGATTAGCTTCCAGCGAAAAAACCCTTAAAAATTTTTTTATATTTCAAACAACTTTTTTCGCATAACATAAATTTAGTTTTTTCTCATTCCTGATTACCATTTGATTGATTTACTTTTAATTGGGAAACAAAAGACGATACCAATAACCAAGTACTAAGATTATCTTCTCTTAATAATCAGTATTAGACCTTATTATAGTTTTGAAAGTCCTTTAAAAATATCTTCAAAATATTAATATTATTTTCAGACTTGACAATACGTTGCCAAAGATCATGCCCTCGTTTCTCTTACAAAGCTCCTACACACATACACACATTCACACACACATATCATACACTTAAAGTAGAAAAATCCACAACTTGAGCTGCAATGCAAGTGTTTTTTTTTTTTTTTGGCCTATACGATGGCCAGTTATTGTTGCAGGCCACGAGACATGCACGAGCCAAACTTGCATATCCAGCCCACTCCGCCAAAAAAAAAGGAGTACGACAAACTAAAAAACCAAAAAAATAAAAATAAAAAATGGGATAAAAAAAAAGTTATATATAATACAGTAGCCCCTTTTTGGGTTCTCCACAACAACAATGGAAAAGCTTGGCTTGAAAAGCGAAAGAAATAGAAAATGGTGAAAATGGGCAAAAGGCCAAATGCGGAGTCGACTGACAAAATATTTTTGTATATATGATAAATGGCACAGTTTAAAGTAAGTCGAGCACTTGCAATTGTCCAAGCACAATGTAAATTTTTTTTTTTTTGTTTTATGTTTTTTTTTCCTTCTTTTTTTTTGTTACCAACCACTGACCATTTGCGAGTCTTGTGTTTAGTTTCATTTTGTTGCTGTTGTTGTTCCTGTTGCTTTTGTTTTGTTTCGAATTTGAAATTTTTTTTTTGGGCTGTCGGGTGTTATAGCCACTAATGGGGCCATAGTCATAACTGAAAGCCAAACCATAATCTTCTAGCATTTTTCGCTAGGTCGCTATTGGATCGGGGCATTGATTTATGAAAGGGTTTCTCATAATTTACCACAAATATGGTCATCATTTTTGGTTTCTATTTTTCCCATTTTTTTTTTTTTTTTTTTTATTCCATTTTGGCTTTTACTTTTGTTTTTTTTGTTTTGCTAATGAAATGGGAGCCACTTGTTGCCATCATCGTTTGTTTCCTAGCAATCAGCGAACTAAATGTATCATATACCCTCCCCTTAGAGACCAGGACAAGAGAGCCACACTATAATCATCATCAACATTACCAGGCCGGCTGGCAATGTGGAGCAATTGCAGTCACGTCCTGGCCTAGCTTGAATGGTGTATTTCGAATACTGGCTTGGATTGGGACTGGGATTGTGATGGTGACTGCGCTGCTGCCGTTGGCTTCAACGTTCCAGCCACGCTTCAATAAATGTCACTCCTCAAGCTTTGCATCTAAAAATTGATGACAATAATTTGTTGCATTTGGCCCCGAGGGGGTGTGGCTGGCCAGCCAGCCAGCCAGCCAGCCGGACCAACCATTCAGCTAGCCAGCTAGCCAGTTGCTGTTCCAGGCAAATTGTCTTGGCAGACAGTTTGCTCTGAGCTGTCTCTGGCCCGCTGCCGTTTTCAAAACAATTTATACAAAGTGTCGCAGTTTTTGGCGCTTTGCATTTGTTGCTGACAGACAGACTTGCCCGGATCTATGGCTCAGCACCCGCCACTCCTCCCATTGGCCCTCCTTGGATTGGATTTGCACTTTGCGGCAAAGTAAAAATGAAACATAAATTTCGTCATTTTGTCACAAGTTGTTAGGTATTTTTAGGGATGTGTACGTGATAAAAAGGTTAACTCACGAACTTAAACTTAAAAAAAAAGGAAATGAATCCTTAAATACTATTTAGGTTGAGGATTATAATCTTTGTAAAATTTCTTCCTTATTTGATTTTCATTTGCTCGATATCATCTCTAATTTTCTACACCCTAAGCGAAAATTTAGACAGATGTGTAGAGAGGGGTGGAGGTGGGGAGAGAAGGGGAGTCGTCAAGGCGGGGTTCAACTGTTTGTTGGTGCTGCTGCTATTGCTGATGCTGTTGCCGTTGATTGCAAAGCACCTTTTATTCCGCGCCCGAATTGTTTTCACAATACCATGAAAAATCAACACTTGGTCTTGGGTACCGCATCGTTTCGCTTTGATTTGATTTCGATTGCGCATTTTTCAATTTGATAAATTTATTGAGTTTCACCGGTAAGAAATACAAAACAAATCGCTAGCGATGGTAGACCAGCCAGATAAGAGAGTTTTTATTTTTTTTTATTTTTGGTAATTTAATACGAAAATATAATGACCATGTACCAAGTTCTCCATCTGTTTGGCTCCTTCCTTCATGGTCATTGCCACAGTAGTGACTCTGAGTCAATGCATAAGTGCCTACTATCGTCTTGTAAATGGCATCAATTGCGACCTTTTGGCATTCTTATGGAAACATTTCGCTAATGAAACCGATACCTCAAGTGTCAGAGCTGGTCCGGCCTGTGGTCAGATCGCAGTAGCTTCTGGTCGGTGGTCATTGGCTTTACTACTACTACTACTACTACAACTACTACATTCTAGTGCAACTTATGGCAGCCATAAAAATGTTAAGCACAAAACATTTGCCACATTGGCACCTTTTGGGTATACCCCCAAAAAGGAGAAATGGAGCACGCACGTGGCACTAAAGTTTCTTTAAACGAAATTGGATGCTTTATACACTCCTGAAAAAAAAAAAACCAACTGGCTACTGGCATGGGGCTTCTCTATAGGGATCGCAGCTGCAGCTATGCGGAAGCTGTTTTGAAAGCAATCATAATCTGAATAACACGCTCAAAACTTTAAAACTCATAACTTTGTTGTATTATACCTAAGAAAAAGGAGTTGGCTCTATATTAAAATGTACTCTTTAAGCAATGACCAAGGCCACAGTATAGTCTTCATTTTTCCCCTCTCAGGTTGTGGACCTTCATCATATCTTTCCCTGCATATTGCTACCGCAAGTAAAGTTGTAACCAAAATTGCAATCAGATGGCAGATGTGCCAGGAAAAAATTACACATAAATTTCAAAATGGAAAATTGCATAGAAAGCGAGGCCTAACCATCCATCGAAGAAAACCAAGAAAAAAAATACCCACCCAAACACCCACCCACCAACTGTTTTAATTAAGCCGCCATGCAAATGAGTTTGCAACTAGTTATGTGCCAGCTTTGTGGGCGGCTGAAAAACGCCAGGAGGAGACAGGGGACATGGGCAGGGAGATTGGCCTTTTGCTATGCCGATTAATTGCAGTGGAAAAATTGGCTCAAGGAATTTCCATACGAAATGCGGGACAAGTGAAAGCCAAAGAGGAATCAGGCCCGGTGGCTTCTTTATTTTTATTATGGTATACAGTTGATAGATAAAGATCCAGATGAGAGAGAGAGAGAGAGAAATACTCTCTTACACTGCATTTCGATCGATTCGAAGGCAGGGCAAACAACCACGGCCCAGCGTATAGGCCAAATCACTTAACAATCAACTTGCAGCTGCGACACTTTTGCACTGCAAAATAAAAATAAAATTATATATACCTATGTACATATATATGTACATAACAACATACATATATAGAGTAAAACCCGTTTGACAGCGATCGATGACGGGCACAGAGACCCAGTCCCAGTCCCAACTACAGTGGAAGTCGCAGTTACAGTCTGTCTATCTTCTAGTGTGTTAGATTAATTTCCAAAGGCTGTCATTAAAATTCCAGTGCACTGCAATTTATATGCCACACACATGCCAATGGACTTCGTCTAGGCCTCATGCAATTTTTAATAAAAACAGCTTCATATTTATGATATATCTTAGAAGTAAGTAAAAAACAAAAAAAAACAAAATCCGTAGGAAAATGAATGAAAATAACAACAACAACAACAACAAAATATAGCCAAGACCACGCGCCGCTCGTTAGGCCCACTGATTCGACCAAGACCAAGAGGAGACAACATCATCAACGTTGCGACTGTTGAAATTTGCATGACAAACTCAAACTCATCCATCAATCATAGACCAATGTCTCCACAGTTTCTGACTGCAGTTGGGGGGGAAAAAAAAACAGATACACACATACACACACACAGACAGACAGATACACAGAAAAAACTCGTTAGGACCCCTTGGACGCAAAACAATTTCACTTTTAATTATATGGCACACGTTAATCCCTCGAGCCGATTTATATAATACCAAAAGCTATACCAATGACTAGTTTATACGATGAGACTTTATCATGTTAAAGAATTATCTGAACTTTTAGACACACACACACACAGCAGGAGTTTTAATATCACAATCTACGCTGAAATAAAAAAAAAAAACCTTGGCGCCCAACGTGGGGCCCAAGCTAAACGATAAACTAAAGTGTGAAATTTTATTTTGAGAAAGTGAAATTCCTTTATGGCATCTATCGACGATATTCAATTAATAGGTTCAAGTAACGCCCAAATTGTGTTTCCATTGAATCATGCAACCAAGTTGCCAACTCATTTCGTGTATACGTCATAAACGAGACATTTATATAGATGGATAGATAGATATATAGATAGATAGAGAAGCATAACCGCTTAACGCACAATTTTCACTTGTCTTTTGCATAATTTAGACAACCTGGATGAGATGAAACGGGGATGCCTTGAGGGGTTTGTTGTTGTTGGCACGGGCGGCGCCATGAAATCAATTTTCAGCCACGCATCTTTTTGGCCAAGTGCGTTATCATAGGCAGAAAGAGAAAGAGAGAGAGAGAGAGAGAGAGAGAGAGGGAAAGAGTGCAAGGAGAAGTCTGTAAATCAGTGTGTTTATAGACTAGTGTAAAAGAGATGGAGATGGAGCACGCAGCGGCACTTGTCGTCGCTCGTTAGCGTCATCGTAAATAATTTTAGCAGTTGCGAAATCTATGCAAATTTATGACTGTCAGCAGAGCTGGACACCCGATCACGGTATATGGCATACGGCATAAGGTATACGACATACGGCATATTGGTATATACGGCATCGTTTCCTTGTTGATAACGAAATGACCATAATGGCCATTAGGAGCAGTTGTTGCTGTTGTTGTTGTTGTTGTTGTTGTTGTTGTATTGCCATTGCCTTGTTGTCTTGGTTCGCCTTTTGTTGCAGCACACGAATCATGTCCCCATGTTCCAGGCAATGCATTTTGGGCCCGCTGTGCCACGAAATGCATTTCAACTCCTATTTCTCTTTTTGTTTCTGGTCAACCAACAAAAAAAAAAAAAAAAAAAAATAAGAAAAAATAAAACTAACCAACAAAAAAAAAAAAAAAACCAAAAATAATTGTAAATCGCTAGATTTATGACCAAAAACACAAGCACGAATTATGACGCCGGCCACAGGTGGAAATCGCATGCTGATTTCTACTTGATTTGCTTGCCATATAATTGCAAATTGTATTTGTTTAAACACGTACAATATATATAGGTATGTATATATATATATCTGTGTATATATACATACTAGATATTTGTATGTGTCTGTACATGTATGCATGAGTTCCCCACCAGCTAGCCTGATCTAGGCAACATGTTGCATGTTGCTTCTATAAATGTCTAAGTATATATATGATATATATATATATTTGTGTATACATATTTTGTTGGTTAGCCCGCCCACACTAAACACTCCAAGCAGCAAAAACAACATGAAGCAAACAATTTTGAATGATTGCTTGACATGTTCGTATAGAGCTGGGAGCTGGGAGCCGGGAGAGGAGTGTGCAGCATCATCTCATCTCTTCATCCATGCCATCAAGTGTGTCCATGTGCACCTATAATTTCGTGTTGTTAACAAATTATTTTATATTAATTTCTTTTTTGAATTTTTCTCTTGCTGCTGTCTATTTTTATAATGAATTAATTTTATAGCTGATAAGTGAATAATTTAAAGGATTAGGAAAAAAATAACAGATTCATGAACGAATATGCCTTGAATATATAAAATATATAAAGACAGTTTTATTGAATTTATTTATCTATTAGTTAGTTTAGCCAATTATTAAGAAGAATCTCAATTAAGTTAAATTAATTTTTATGATTCGCGAAAGTTCAAGAAACTTAAAAGAAAAAAAAAAGGAAAAGTTGATTCATTTTTTTAAGGATTCTCAGATTTTAAAAATTTCTTCAAATCTGATACACTCTTTAAACATAATTAAATCTACATTTTTTATATATACCATCTCAGATTTATTAACCAATATTTAATTTAATTTTTTATTTATTTAAAGTCTTGAAAATAATTAAATTCAAATTAAGTTTATTGTGAAACAGTTTCGGTAAAATAATACTTTAACACAGATGTCAGGTGATTTATAGAAAATTAGTTAACTACTAATTTATTTATTGCAGATTTTAGTTTTTAGAAAGAAATCTGCATCGACTTTTATAGATATATGATTCACGAAATATCACACAAATGATGTTGAAATTTTACCATGCACAAATTGAATATCATTAAATTCGGTTTTACCATTAACTATTGCAATAAGCGAAATAAATATCATAAATTAATATATATATTATATATATTTGATTTTATATACAAATGTACATACACATTCATTTATACATTTATATCTATTATAAAGTCTAATAGATTGACCATCGTTAATGTGACAATTGGCTTGCTTTCAATTTGGTTTCAATTTTGATTGTAACCGAAACGAATTTGGTGGCAAAAACCCCGGCAGAGAGGCAAGGAAAACGAGTTAAAGCGACAAAAGAACAACAACAGCAACAATAACTACATCTACAATAAAAAAACAAGCAACAAAATAACAACAACAAAAAAAAACGTTGTCAATTGATTTTATGCACTATTTCAATTGACCTCACAACGGTAGCCACAAGATACATTTGGCTATGAAGCCAGTGCAAAAATGAAACGAATTAACAATTTGATGTAACTGTGATTTTGTTTCTGGCCGTTTTTTTTTTTTGCTGTTGTTGTTGCTGCTGTTGTTGTTGTTATTGTTGTTTCTGTTGCCTGCACACGCCCTCAACGAAGCGAATTCAAAGAAATGCTTATCGTGCTTCATAGAAATCCAGCAAAACAGCCAACGACAGCAACAAAACATGAAATTGAAAATGCCAAAACGCTAAAAGACAACAACTAACCATCCCCCCCGTCCCCCCTACGTACCCCCAACCACCCACCCACCCACCACACACACATACATTCACCTCCCTCACAGCATATCTATTGCTCATTCCCCTTACCTGGTTTTCTTAGATCTCCTCCAATATAGAGTTTTATAGTAAAACTGTAACGAAACCCGATTGAACCCGCCATGGGTGGCTTTTTTTGATGTTGTTATTGTTGTTGTTGTTATTGTTGGTGTTGTTGCTTTTGCTTGGGCTAGCAACAGTGGACCAATGGACCAATAGACTGACAGACCATGGAACATTGGACAATAACATGTACCAAAAAAAACAAAAAAAAAAAAATTTCATTGCTGGTGTGGTTTTTGTGCTGCTGTTGTTATTGTTGTTGTTGTTGTTGTCGCTTGTTGCTGTATTTGTTGCTCTATGCCCTGGCCACGATTTGCCAACAACAACAACAAAAAAATCTCTGCCAAAATATCGCTAGCGGGCAGCTGGCGGGCCCAGCCCAAGCACATCCTCACGAGCAACAACAACAACCACGACAACAACGACAAACAAAAGCCCCAAAAAAAAAAAAAAAAAAAAAAAAAGAAGAAAAAGAAAAAAAAAGAAATAATTAATATGCCTCAAAAATATCCCGGCCAGTTTGTATGACAGCAGGCAACGGCGGAGAAGAAGAGGGAAGGCAAAGTGGAGGGATTACTTTAGGATGCAGCTGCATCATGGACATTGGCCGCCGGCAACAGTTGCTGCAACTGCAGGAACGGCAGCAACAGCAGCAGCAGTTTAACTAACGGCTTCTGTGCTTGTTGTGCTGCCGTTTCCGCATCTCACTGCTCGGTGTCGCTACAGAATGTGCACGATTTTCCTTCAGATTCAATTTCAAGTGCAGCAGCAGCAGCAGCAGCAACAACAGCAGCGTCATCAGCAACAGGCCGCCAAGCGCCGCTATTAAGTCGACGACAACAACAAGCAATAACCCTAACCGACAGAGCCGCCAGGCTTTCGACTTCTCGACTTCTCTCAGTGTTTGCCACTGTCTGCCGCTTCTTGCCGAGATTTCTATCTTTGATCTCTTACTCCACATGGAGTGGAGCTAGCTGTTGTTGTTGTTGTTCCTGTTGCTATTGCTGTTGCTGCCGCTACTTGCTGTCTGCTTGTTAAATTGCTCATTTAAACCATAACGAAACGCTTCTCCGGTCTAGTCTGCCCCCAATCTGTAGTAGCATATACTGCCGGCTGCTCTTCCAAGAACACTTGCCTTTTGGGGGTCGATATTGTAGTGCAAATTGATCAAATGGCCCCCGATGACTCCCCATGGATGCCAAAGGCACTTTTAATTACCATACAAAATGAAAATCGTTGTTTGCTAAAATAATCAAAAACCATTCCAGATCTACCCATCAAATGTCATAGAAATCGTTTGCGTCATTATAAATTATAAGCTTTTGAAATTGGAATTTATCGGTGACATAGCGATAACGAGCATTGTCTAGAAAATAGCTAAGAGGGTGAGAAAGGAAGAGGGGAACGAGGTGGCTAGAGACAGCCTCTCAAGTCAAGCCGACATACGCAATTATATTTGATATGTTTATGGCGTATACTGTATTTATCTTTTTGCCATGTTGACGTAGAAAGCAGAGGGAAGGCAAAAAAAAAAATTAAGTTTCATTTCTTACTTCATTTTTCTTTTTAAATGTGTAGAAATTAAAAGAATTTTGCCCATAATTAGCAAGATTGTTAGGCCTTATGACAGCTTAAGCTCACTTCACATAACTATTCAGGAAGCTAAATCTAATTAAGCAATAAATAATATGATCAAATCATTAACTTTAAGATTTGTTAGAACTTCTCAATAACTAGAAACTCATCAAATATGTTATTTATATTTAAGCTGGGATTAAATTCAAAATGTTTTCTATTCAAATGAATATATTTGAGATGTATATATAGAAATGAAATTATAGGTTAATATATGTATATAGGAGAATAGTTAAAATAGCAAATTAGTCTAGTAGCAACTTAGCCAATAATCTCTCATGAATATAATTTACTGTAGATACTCTATAAATTCAATTGGAAAGCGTTTCTTTCTTCTTTTTTTTTTGGCAAATGTTTAACTCATCATAATAATTCTCTCTCCAAATGGCAATCATTATTTTAAAGAAAAGAAAAGAACATTTCTAAACTATTTGACAATTAATTTTAATTTGTTAAGAGACAAGTTATATTCAATTGGTTTTCAGTTCCGTTTTCGTGCAATCTCCATCAGCTGTGGGGCACACTTTTTGGCATTCAAATCTGGCTAAAGCAACAATAATGTCAATGAGGTGCATGTGCATGCCAAATTGATGTCACAAAAACCAAATCATAAATCAAGCAAATTATAGTTATTATTACATACCAAATCAAAAGACATTCAAACAATAAATATATATAAATATATATATATATATATAAAGATATCTACATATAACCAGTACGTAGAACAAGCGCCGCCGCCATATATATATATATATATATACAGATACTTCTCTTACTCTCTTTCTTTTTCTCTATCTCGTTCTGTCTAAGCAAAAAAAAGGCCATAAATCATGACAATACTCTTGGATTTTCTGTGGCCAGCAGCACTCGATATCCACATCGACATCGGCATCCTCCATGCTTGACTGGACAATCATAATAATCACAGCCAGCCGCCGCAGCAACAACAAGTAAACCAGCAACAAAAGCTACTTACTATGTCTATGTCAAGCCGATATGCAACTGATAAAAAAAAAGAGTTTGGAGAAAATAATAAACTATAAAAAAAAACAGCTAAAAGATATAGAAATACACTAAGAGAATTGATGTCTCTGGATAAGATCTAACATAAATTTGAATTGTTTGACAGTTTTATTTAAAAAGTGGAAAAAAACTCGTAAAAGTTTTTATTTTATATGTTTGTAGACTTGAAATAATAGTTATAAATTAGATTATAAATATAATAGAATAAACAATATTGTTCTTAATATAAACGTAAGTTAAAATATTTCATATAACAAATGAATAATAGAGAAATTTGGCAGTTGTATTGTTCATACCATAAATTATTGTTAAATAATTCAACTACTCCAAAAAAGAGCATTCTTTCTTCGTTGTAAAACATTTATGTCTTTTACTCTTTGATTGTTTTTTCAGTTATTTCTCTCTTTCTATCTATAACTCGGCATCTATCTATCTCTCTCTCTCTCTCTTTTTAGCTAGGAAAATTGACAATTGCGCACCTGCTTCATTTTCTACTTACTGCTGCTTAGCTTAGGAAGAGAGGCAACAACAGCAGCAACAGCAGCAACAGCAACAACAATGAATGCCACTGCCATGGCCATCGTCTGGTTAATGGCATTTAACGGTCACCAAATGTCCGCTTTGTAGCAGTAAACTTTGTGCTTAAAGCAAAACTTTCCCAAAACCAAAAAAAAAAAAAAAAAAAAAACACCAAAAAGTTTTTAAGGCTTCATACAAAGTTGTTCATCGTTATAAGCCAAAAAAAACAAAAACAAAAGGCAGGAGTGGACTATGATAGTTTTTCTTCATCAATTTATATATCGTATATGTAAGTGTGATCCTCAGAAATAAAAACACAATTTGACCAATAAAAATTATATCTTACATGGAAATTTTTAATTTCAGTTTAGTTAACAAAGTAAATTATTTTTATTTATTTTTTAATGTACATATCCATATATTTATTCATTTAAATAAAATCGACATTAAAATTTTAATGGAATGCAATTTCGTTTTATTTTTTATTTTCTACATATTTTTTTATATATATTTTTTTAAGGTTTTCCTTTCCAATTTTTTATCGTCTTAGTCCAGCTCTGTGCTTAGTAATATGTTTAGATTTTTAGTATTGTTTTAACTGATATTTGCATTATGCAAAATAATTTATAAATATTTCATAAATTGCAATGCAAGCATTTGCTCTAATTGTATGCTAATCGGCTATTGGCCATGAGACCAAAAAAAAAACACAAATAAATCAAAATCCAACGATGAGTTATGGGATATAGTGAATTTTTATGTACGTATATTGCAGCTGGTCGGCCCTTCTTTGAAGGGATTTAATTAAATATGAGAAATGTATGATATAGAAATACAAAACTGCTTATGAGGCATATCATTTGTTAATCATTTTTTTGGCCAATTAAGAAGCATATAGTTTAAGTTCTAACCTGGCCAAGAGATCAATAAGCTGATGCTGTTGTAGTCGTTGTTGTTGTTGTTGTTACTATTCCTCTAGCTTTTGATGAAGTTGTTTTGATAAACAAAAAAAAAAAAAAAAAGTTTGGCCCTGCCTTAGAAAACGTGCGCAATTTATCTAAATCAGTGCAGGGAAAGAAAATACTTGACAATTGGCATGGTCTTTTGGCTACTAACTGGTCCCAGATAAACATCATAAATGCATTGAAATGTCATTGCCGAACTTCTGATATCACTGCCGCCGCCTGCCAGAAAAGAAGCTGGCCAAATGCAGTTCTACAAACAAGAAGGGGAGAAAAAAAAATAAAAATAAAATAAACGATTGGCGATAATGCACCGATGCACCCATATCCATGCCCATCAATGGCCAGGGGGCTTGGCCGGACAGACATAGACATAAGCAGACACAGATACAGAGACATAGACATAGACAGAGTAAGAGAGTGCAATTGCGACAGGAAAAGAGATAGATAGATAAGTGCCGTTACCCTTTATGCAATTACGTGCAAGTACGTGCAATTGCCAAAGCTTAATTAGAAACACATAAGCAGGGTGAAGGGAGAGGAGAGAGAGGATAGGGGAAAGGGGATAGGGAGAGTTCTAGAAAAAGGGGCAGGCACTTGCTAGAGCAGAACAACCATTCGAACTTGGACTGATGATTATTTATCACCGAACGTCGTCGTGAGTCGTGCGACAATGACACGAGACCCAGACCCCGGCCACCAGACCCGGCCATCAGTCCCAACCCAATGCCAAGACCCAGATCCCGACTTTAGTTGTGGCACATCGTTAGCAACATTTTGTCTTGCAACAAGTGACTTTAACTTCCAACTGTGGACCCCAGACATAGACGCTGACACTGACTGGGCACTCAATCTTTCAATGCCTTCAATCAGGGCAACGGCAAATATCTATTCTAAAAGCAACGTCAATGTCAAATGCTCATCATCATTTTGCCTTTGACGTTCTGTGAGAACGAAATTAGTTTCTCATAATCGAAAAATAATAAGCAGGATTCCAAATACAATTACAATCAATACACTGTAAGAAAATACTTTTCAATCCCATTAAACATTAAGTTTGACATTAATTATATTACTCTTTCAATTAGCTACGTTTTCATGCCATGCATCCACAAATCTGTTGATGGGATGTCTGGTTTTTCTTGCTCTCAAATTACCTGGGCATCCCGTCAAATTTGGGTATATAAATGAGTGGATTAGTTCAATATTCGTCAATATTCTCGTTGTCAATAAAATCAATCGGCATGCTGATATGGACAATTTTACTGATTTGCTCTCTATGGACTATGAGCGAAAGTGCTCGAATTGAATTTGTGGGCGATTATGTAATTAAAAATGGTAAACCAAATAAAAATTGAAAAAAAAACTACATATATATTAATTTAGAACTCTTTTATTAAATCAGTTTCTTGATCATTCTAGAGCTTTGTTTATTTGTACCATCTTATGGAACATGCCATGGACGTTTTAGAGCATTCGGTTATGATTATAGATCTAATCGTTGCATCTTATTCTTCTACAGGTACGATATATATGTACATATATATATATAAAATTGATTGATTTTACATTTTATAAAATCTTTTGAATTTGAATTAGCGGATGTGGTGGCAATGCAAATCGCTTTGATAATGAGAATACGTGTCGAATTAGTTGCCGATATGACGACCTAGAAGAGGAGGGAACTGTGCCAAATTATGATGATTATTATACAAGTTCAACCGATTATTATGATATGGAACATACAACAGTGGAGACGGTAGATGCTGAGTATAGTCTTTAAAAATTATATATTACTAATATTTAAAAAAACAAATCAGTTAAGTCTACAATCCTTGGACTACTTAAATTTTCTTAAATTATTTACACCATGAAATAAATTTAAAGTTTGTAATGAACGAATGTGTTTAAAAAAAACCACAACTATCCAAAATTTATGTTTTACTCCTTAAAGAAATAAATTTCATATATTGCACTTAACTATAGTATAAATATGTTCTATGCGGAAATGGTTTTTTTTTTCTTCTTTTTCTATATATTAGCTAAACGCCTCACTCAGTGAATTCAGCGGAACTAAACCATTAACGCCCCTAAAAAAATATATAAATATAGAAAAACAACATCCATAAAAAGACAAGAGTGGGGGAAAGAAATAGAAAAAAAAAACTATGCAATATTGTTGTATGTACATTCTAATGACTTTATTATAAGCAATGCAGGGCAATACCATAACTTGTGGCTGCTGCCTGGCTGCACCCACCAAAAAATGACGTCAGGGTGCGGCAGCGGCAGCGGCGGCGGCGGCGGCGGCTTTTGCTGCCTTTCATGCCTGATATCTATACCTGGGAATGGGCCTGGGCCATGACTGTATATCAGTTGACTTTTTACTCCAGCGTTGACAATTATTTATGGTAATAAACAGTTCCGCTAGTGCTTTGACTTGGCTTGCTTTTGGATCGAAATTCAAGTCATATCATATCATTGATACATATGTGCTTATGTACATGTATTTGTACATTTGTATGTATTTATGTAGTTACTAAATATCGAAATAAACATTAAAGAAAAAAATAAAACTAAAAATGTACCCATATAATGTGCCTCTAATTGCCGACACCAGCAATGTGTTACAATTTCTATAAAATTTTACGATTTCAACTAAAAGTTAAGCATGCAAATTACAAATCAGAAATTAGAGATGGATGCTTGAAAAAGTCACGAGTCACTTGGATAAACTTGGTACTATTAGTACTCCTTTAAATACTTAATTATCACTTAATTTATTTCTTATCCATTGGCATTGTTTAATTGAATAAATTGTATTAATTTATATAGTATATATATTAATTTATTGGTCATGAAAAACTTGTGGACAAACCAATGTGCAATGTAATGCAATTTGAAGCTCTCTGTTTTACCCTGTCCCTTCTAGAAAAATTCACATTTTATGACTAATAGTAAATTGTGTCAATGATTCAAACAGATATGGAATGTATTAGTAAAATTTTCCGATAATTACAAGGAAATAGAATCATAGGAATTATATAGAAAGAAATTACTAAGCATTTCTAATATGTATACATTTAAATATAAACAAATTTCCATTACATATGTGTACGTATATCTTAAGTTATCTCACGCTTACATCACTAAGTCTTCGCAATCATAATGGTGTAGGGCAACTTGTTATTATAGGCAACGGCAACCGCAGTTTCATTTTCATTGTCGGGCAAAATGGCAAACAAATAGCCAGTGTCTCATTAATGCCACACAATGGAGTCAGCCAACAACCACAACAACAACAACAACAACAACAAAACAACTGCAGCCAAAATATGCAACATTCATCAATCACACCACAGCCAGCAAGCCCAGAGGAATGAGAATGAGTTCACGCGCTGCACTTGAGGTCGTTTCGTATGGACAGCGAACAACGGATTTGGATTCAGATTGATTTGCTTTGGCGCATTTTCAAGTCAATTACACATTTTTGTGGCATTTGTGGCAATTGAGTATGAAAACTCATGTGGTGGGTCGTAGGTGTTGGTCGTCTGTCTGTTTTGCTATGTTTATTTATTTGTTTCTGTATATATAAACATACATACATACATACATACATAGTATGCCTTTATGTATATCTGAATGTGTGTGTGTGTGTGTGTGTGGCATGCCACAACAACTCCGCATGTGTCCGCCTACAATCCAATCGGTGGTCAAACAGCCACACAAGTGAGTCACGTCGCCAATCATGTAGAGTCATAATTCATGTCCATGTCACTGCACAACATCTGCTCACACGGTTCCCGGGCATTTAGAGGGTCAAACTAAGGGTTAAATGTCTGACTAGGTCTTATCAAAGAACAGCTGTTCGAAAAGCTATTGCCACTATTGTAAAAAGCTTTGATAAGAAAGCTTTCATAATTTCTCTTTTCTGTTAATAAAACGCATGTGTAATACCTAAAGAGAATGTAAAAAGAGAAGTTCAGAAAGGGAGAGAGACATCAAGAGTTGTAATATCAAAATACTATACTTACTATATAAGTATATACATACATATATTCAGATAGAGAAAGAGACACTTACTCATATGTTAAACTTGCATTGGACACAACCAGCTGATTAAGCTATGTATATCACTTAACTTATCCATAGCAGTAGGTTAAGAAACAAAGTTCAAAATTTCCACTGCTCCCTTTACTAAGTACTAACTAGAAAATTGTGTTGTCATTTATGAAAAATTGCTTCAACAGGTTATTTATGCGTATTTATAAATAGAATGGAGTCTCGTAAATGAAAAATGTGTTGATGAAGACATTTAGTTTCAGATCGTATTTTTATGTATTAAAATTCAGAAAATTTATTTATGTGGAACTCTTATTGTTGGTGCAGTTCTTCAAGAATTTCTTAATCTTTTAAAATTTGTCAATGCATATAAATAAAATAACTCTGGAAATATGTTTGAATAATATTTTTATCGAAATATTTGCAAGTTATTTTTAAATTGTAAATTTTATAGTACATTTATTATACAAATTAAATTTACTATTTGCAATAAATTATAACAAGAAATAAAGATTAGTAGCTCCAAATTCTTTTAATTCGCTTTCAATATGCAAACCATTTTCTTATCGGATTTCTACTTTCAGAACCCTTTTCAATATTTATTTTATTTAATTTCTGTTGATAAACGGATCGGATTTATGATTGTTATTTCTTTGAATTTTAAGTCTCCGGCAAACATTGCAAGTATTTATTGCATTTGATTTTGTTTTATCAGTTTGCATGGACAAGTAAGATATGTTTACTTGAATACAAAGGCGTTCCCTTCGTTACATTCTTGGTCAGTGACAGCAGCTAAATAACAGAAATGAGGTGCAACTATTTTTATCATAACAATTCTCTTTCTATTTTCAAATGCTCTCACTTAGAGTCTCTCTCTCTCTCTCTCTGTCTTTTTCTCTAAGTTTAACTCGCTCTGAATCTGTCAGTTTCGCACATCAAAATATGTAAACAAAAGCATTATTATCGTCTATATAAACACAAACAACAATATTTTATTCCCAGCACTTGACTCTCTTATATGCCGTCTCCCTCTAACATTATCTCTCTCTCTCTTGCACTGGGTAAGTTTGAATGTATGTATGTATGTATGTATGTGTGTATGCTCTTTCGCCCGCACCAAATCATCAAGTGAAAGCGCCTAGCATTGTATTGAGAAATATAAAGAAACTTTCATTGGGTTCCCACCACACAGATACTCGTATATACTGCAATAACAGAGGCAAAGTGCACGGCGCATAGAGAGCGGAATAACATTAAAGCGGAAGAGCGGGAGAGAGCAAGCGGACGGAACAGAAATTCTTACGGCATCGTCAACGACTGAAATCCCCAGACTATGAGAGGTCTCAACGAATACCCAGAGTTTGGTATCGGAGTAGTAGTCGTCGTCGTCGTCGTCATCAGTTGTAACGCAGTTGTCGCAGTTTGCCATCCAAAAATCAAATGGAAATGTTGTCTGACGGAGCCCAAAGTCAATGAAATGAAATTTATTAAATTAAAGAAAGACGTGAAAACTAAATAAAACGAACGGAAGTGAAAAGTTTATATCTATCTATTTCTCTATTAACACACATACATATATGTATATATATATGTACATCCACAAATAAACTAAACGCAGAAAGGTAGAAAATAAATTGTTTTGTCTTGACGCTGAAAATGTATCTGATTGTGTTTTGTGTGTGAATGTGTATGTATATACATATGTATATATGGTAGTACACGCCTTTTAAGTTCACTTATAAAAAAAATGCCAATAAGAAATTTTGTGAGTGTGTGTGGAGATATTGTTCTGTATCCGGAAATGTGTGAAAACGACAAGCTGTCTGGGAAAATTAAATGACAATTTTCTTTTGGCTAAAACCCTGCTTCTCTCTTCATTTATAGTATGTAGGAAGTCTGGCTCTATGCCAGTGGTCTCGGGTCAATATCCTTTGACCCAATTATGGCATATATATATATATATATATATATATGGAAAGAACTGTGCAAAAATCATAAGTAGTCAATTGACATTATTGTTGTCCGACACTGACAACTTAACTCTGTTTATAATGTGCCACAATTTTCCCTCATGCCTTTTGTATTTGAACTAAATGGATAGTAAACTTAAGAACGTCACACGCCCACCTCATCCCTTCCTCCTTTTATAAGCGACACGCCTCAGACTTGTATTGGCAAAAAAACAAAAAAAAAAAAAGATGTTATAGTACTGGTTTGATGAATGGGGCGGGTGGGGGGTAGATGGGGAGAGTTAAGGCAAGAAAGGATTTTGGAGTATGGAGTATATCCCTGTTGGTGGTGGGCGCGGCATTTAGCAGAGCAAGCGCACTCTCTCGCTCTCGCATTTTATGCTCTCTCATTCTGTGATTTGCTCTTACGATATGGTCGTGACTCTCCTTTACGCTAAAAGGACATGCCTAACCTACCTTTGGTTGAATTTTATAGTAGTATGATAAATATAAATACGTACATCTATATAGGTATACACATACATTCATAGTAAAGTGTGTGTGTGTGTGTGTGTATGAGAGAGTGCGCGTATGTCTAAGCAGGTGATTATCTGTTGCAGTTATATTGTATTTATCTCATTGAAGACAAAAGTGACAGGATAGCAAGCTTTTAGGCGCCGCACAACATGTGATAACGCAAAACGAAAGGACCATGGGCCATTATCTAAAAAAAGATTTTAGAATAATTAAGAAAAAAGAAATCTCATAATAATAATACAATATAAAATGAAAATGATGTATTCAATCTAAGCAAATAGCTAAAACTTTGAATACTTTAAGAGCTTTAGAAGAAGTTTCAAATTGAACAAGGATTTGAAGAAAATATATAACTATATAGACTTTAAAACGATTACTTAACCATTTTGTTGTAAATATATCACACTAAATAACATTTATGAGAGGTTTTCTATTTTGAGCCATAGTATAAATGATTCATAGTTCGATTTCCTAACATGGTGGTGCGAAATATGATAAAATTATCCGCTTTAAAATACACTTAAAAATACTCCGAGATCAACTTACACAGAAAAGTATATGACAGTGACATAATTTTGAAATCATATATTATAATAACAATGATATATTATAATAGCCATGACGTATTCTTATAAGTATAAGAAAACAAAGATTAAAGGGAATGATTTATCTTACAACACATTCCGTTTACTAATTAAATAACCATTTGATAAATATCTGACCTTTAGCTATTTACCCATGGATTACATTATTATTCTTCTTAAAATGGTATGGTATAAAATCTGTGGTTATGCTTCCCATTGTACTCGTACTTACTCAGTTGAAAACGTCACGTACATATCAAAGATATTTCAACGCGTGAAAAGCACTTCATCAGGAGCAAGGCAACCTACCCCACCACCGCCCATTCCTTTTCTCATTTTCCTCTCCACTTCTGTTGCGAATTTCCTTCATCCAGGGTGTCTCATTGTATAATTTTTTTAATGGCAGCTGCCTACAAGTCGATTGGATGTCTGTGGCAGAAAGGGATATATGGGTGGGTGGTCTTACTGAAATGAAAAGCTGCCGAGAAGTCATTAGAGCTAAAAAAGAAAAAAAGGCCTCTCCCCTTGTCAGTGAAAGCCAAAGGCGTTTTAATGAAACCCACTTGACACTCATAATTCATTTGCAGCGAATCAACTCAAGGCAAAAGCGATTAAAATTATAGCAAAAAAAAAAAAATAAACCCATTAACATGCAACATTTTTCTCCCCCTCTTCGACCCTTTTTAGGCATTCAGACATAATCCAATTCAGAAAAACGCCATGGGCAAAGATCAGGAGTTCCTGGAAGCAGCGCGAAATGGTAATATCAGTCACATTGAAAAGGTTTTGACGCAAAAGGCCAAGCGTGCTGGTCCTCTGGCCAGTTTGCGTCGTGGAACTGGCGTGAATGTGCAGGACAGTGGTGGCTATTCGGCTCTGCATCATGCCTGTTTAAATGGACATGAAGATATAGTACGTATGCTGCTGGCACATGAGGCATCGCCCAATCTTCCCGACTCAAGGGGCTCTTCACCGCTTCATCTGGCTGCCTGGGCTGGGGAAACAGAGATTGTTAGATTGCTGCTAACGCATCCTTATCGTCCGGCTAGTGCTAATTTACAGACCATTGAGCAGGAGACACCGCTGCATTGCGCCGCCCAGCATGGACATACTGGTGCATTGGCCCTACTTCTGGCACACGATGCCAATCCCAGTATGCGCAATTCTCGTGGAGAGACACCATTGGATTTGGCAGCCCAATATGGTCGCCTGCAGGCAGTGCAAATGTTAATACGCTCGCAACCCAAGCTGATCGCTCATCTGAGTGCGGCTGCAGTTGAAAGTGGATCGGGAACTGGTACACCATCATCGTCATCGCCAATGTCATCGTCGCCTGTACGCAATATATTTCCACATACCTGTCTCCATTTGGCCAGTCGCAATGGTCATCAAAATGTTGTTGAAGTTCTGTTGTCGGCTGGGGTCAGTGTCAATCTTTTGACTCCCTCGGGAACAGCCCTGCATGAGGCAGCATTGTGTGGCAAGGAGAATGTGGTGCGAACTCTTTTAAGAGCTGGCATTGATTTATCCGCAACCGATAATGAGGGACGTACCGCATTGGATATATTAAGGGAATTTCCACCGCATGTCACTAAACATATTGTGGCTGTCATCAACAGTACGTATGAGTAATATTGTAAATAGTTTATAGTGCATGCCTTGATTAAGTAAATTGAATTACTTAAGTTAATTAAATTAAAAATAGTTATCTGTTAATCTTAAATTTCTTTCTTTCTTAGACTTTCGCAATCAAATGGACACCGATGATGGCGATGAGGTCATCTACAGGCAACACGTGCCTGCTCCGGCATCTGGACGTGGTCAGAGCAGCAAATACAATCAATCTCAGCAGCATCATCATAGCAATCATTATCACTTTAATTCCAACAATCATTTGCTCAATCACTCACATTCAATGCAGCAATCGGGCTATACGAAGCAACGTTTATCTGCCGGCAATGGTGGTCACTTTAATGGAGGCAAATCATTGGACAGTGCCCTACAACCAGATGATAGAATCTATCAGGATCTCAATGCTCATTCACCCCTTCATGTTCAAAAGTAAGTGACCAAAAGTAATATATATTCTATAACATTTGAATTTTTCAATCTTTTTTGTCTTCTTTTTAAAGCGATTTGATGGTTGGTGGTGTTAGTCCTTCTTCTTCATTGAGCAGTTTTGAACCAGCTTCTGTGTCACCCAGATCACGTTGTTCCACCGGTGGTCCTGGTGGTCAACCCATGCAGATGAGTACATTTGCACCAGCCGGACCACCAAAAAAACCACCGCGACGAAACTTGGCTGTTTCACCCACACATGCTGGTTCTGGTCAGCAATTTAGCTACAGTTCACCCTCTAGTCAGAGTCAGAGCCAGAGTCAGAGTCATGGTCAAGCGATGTTACGTCGTCCACCATCATCTACGGACAGTCCATATTCTCATCAGAGTCATGGCAGTGTAGGTGGAATGAGCTTTGATGAGACACAACTGAGAGATCGTCAACGTAGTGATCGCCTTTATGCTAGTGCCAGACAAAGTACACGATCCGCCACAGTAGGTGGCATGAGCCTTAGTTCCAGCAGTAAGTATTTTTATTTCTTTTTCAGTTAATATATTTAATCATCCATTTAATCCCAAAGATGATATGCTAGATCGTCAATGTAGCAGTTCGGATATAAATAGTGAGACTAGTGTGCCAAATTCAAGTGGTGAATCACCAGCTCCGGCCACAAATTCAATGAAAAGACCAATACCGGCACCACGTAACAATACAACCACCAAGCTATCCAAGGAACTACTCAAATCCTGTGAGAATGCAGCACTCAAATCGTATAATCCAAATCGTAAACTGAAACGTAATCGTAATAGTGGGTAAGTAAAACAAAATATATATTGAAAGTAAAATGATAATTGAATTTTAATAAAAATTTCCATTTAATTGTAGATCCATTAATGTGACCGAGAAATCAAATGGTGATGGCGATGAAAACTGCGATGCCAAACAGCAAATTCCTAGCAGTCCCACACACTATAAACAGCCTCCGACACCAGATCATCCGCCACCCAGTTCCAGTCAGGCAGAGCGAACTATTCACGAAACGATTCGTCCTTTAAGTCAGGAGTACAAAAGGCATTCAGCCCTATTGCAATTGCAAGCGGCACAACAGTTAATGATAGAGACCGGCTCATCTCCATCGAAACTGTTACCAACACTGAGTACACCAGGCTATGACTATGATGACACTGTAACCGTAGTTCCCCGTTGTCCGGCTCCATCTTCTGGTTCACTTAGTTCAAGCATATCCCTGTGCTCCGACCACAGTTTATCTCATTCAACAGATTATGTTGAGGAGTTTATTAGTGATGTTCCATTTGCTGGCCTACTCAAAGGTGCTTCAGTTCAGCCAAAGAATGAGAAGGAGGTCCAAGAGCAAACAAAACCACAACAAGCACGGACGCGTCCTCCAATTCCAATCAAGCCCTTGATTCCAGAAAGAAAATTCAGCAAACTTTCGCCAACAACACCAACGCAACAACCACCAGTTGAGATCACGGCTGAGACAAATGGTAATCCTCAAATACAAGAGGCTACTCCTCGTAAATCTTCAACAAAATCATCACCAGCCAAATCACCTGGTAGATCTCCAGCAAAATCACCAGCTAAATCACCAGCTGGCAGTGGTCATTCAGTTGCACGCAATTCCAATTTAAATCTCTTAAGTCCATTCAATGCGGAAGAGGCACGTAAAAAGATATCGGAAATCATTGAAAACTTTGGCAGTGGCATCCTAAATACCAATATAACACCAACTCATGATATTGAATTGGATTTTGAAGATATGGAAGTACCGCCAGAGCGTAAGGAATTGGCAATACGTTTACGACATGCCGGATTATTGCATTTAGAGCGTATGCTCTTTGAGAATGGCTATGATAACTATAAATTCATGGTAAATTTATTTCAGTTTATGGTTAATCTATTATAATATAATTCTTGAAAAATTTCCCCCAACTAGAACAATGTGTTTGAGCAACCGGACATTCCTCTGCTACACATTCCAGAGCGTGATGCTCCAAAGTTACTACGATTTGTGCAGACCCTACCCCCAGCCGAATTCCAAGCACAGGTTCAGGCTCCACTCAAGACACAGCAGGAGAATAAACATCAAGGTGGTGTGGCCACACTACAGCAATGGCTCCATAGCATTGCCTTGCCCGAGTATTTGGAATCTTTCAAGTAGGTTAAAATAATAAATTTATAGATTATAATAATCCAATATTCATATCAATCCTATAGCAAACATCTGTATAATAGCATTGAAAGTGTCTCCGATGTTTGGGATGTGGAACTACAAACGGTGCTAGAGATCAATAAGTTGGGCCATAGAAGACGCATCCTCCAATCCTTGGCCTATATGAGACAAATGCGTGATTGTGATTCAAAATCTTTAAAGACGCCTCTGGGTGAGAACAACGAAACAAATCAAATGACAACGACAAATGGCAATGGTAACACCACCAACGGCAACAGGGATGGTGATAAAACAACTGCGGTCACTGCAAAAACTAGCAATGTGGTACAACATCGAAATTCCATAACAGGTTATCGCAAGAATCGGTAAGATTATGATAATAAACAATTTAAATTTCATTATCTAAATATTTAATTCAATTATTAAAGGCCAGCACCCCAGCCACCCACTGCACCACCAGCACAACAAAAACCCCAAAACTCAACAACTCCACTCCATATACGGGCACCCTCTGATCTTTTATTGGGTCTGCCTGCCAATTTACGCACCACCGAATGGCGCCATTCGGCCCAAATCCTGCTCAATGAGCATATTAAATATGAGGTTCAGGTAGGTGATTTTCTTATTTATATATATATACTATATGTATATTAATTATCTATTTATATTCAGTACCTTGGCTCAACGGTTGTGAAAGAACTACGTGGCACAGAGTCCACAAAGAAATCTATACAAAAACTAAAAAATTCTGAGGAAAGTGAAAAAATTGGAGCACCATTATCACTGGCCATTTGCCATCGTGGTGTTGAGTTCATCGATGTGACCAGTAAAGTGAGTAATTAATAAACATATTTTTGGATTATAATGTGAAACAAATTTTTTATTTTAGAAAATTATCTGTGAGCATGAAATACAAAATATTAATTGCGCATGCCAGGACTCGGAAGATCTGCGTCATTTTGCCTATATCACCAAAGAGCAAGAATTACACTACTGCCATGTCTTTAAAGTGGAAAGCACAGTAAGTAATTGAAAATTGAAATGAAAATATTGAAAAATCTAGAAAGATTTGCACAATTACATTATTCTGTAGTTTTTCTGTTTGTTATCTGCATTTGAATCTTAATTGCAAACACTTTGAAAATGGTTCAGCAATGGAGTAAAAATATCTGAGAATGAATCAGTATTGAATCAAACTTGATTCATTTTATATACATATATACATGCATTATTGTGGTCTTATTATATTATTATTAAAAATATTCATACTGAAATAATATATATATCCAAGTACAATTCAATACAAAAATAATCATTCAGTTTCATTACACAACTATATATTATTATATATATTGCAATCACGACTAGAAACCTGATACTGAATCGAACTCAATCATAATTTCTTTTACCATTTCTCCTTTATTTTAGGATCTAGCCAGTGAGATAATTTTAACTTTGGGACAGGCATTCGAGGTGGCCTATCAATTGGCGCTGCGCGATGGTATTGCCACAACGCCAGCGCTTATCCTTGATAATGGCATGCTTCAGGGCGAATACTGTAGTGGGAAATAGAGCCAGGATCTGGCGACAGTTGCCGCCCAAACAAAAATTGAAACTCAGACATTAACTACAACCAGATCAAATCATAATCGTAGTCGCAGCCTATGCGCTAAACTATTTTGCCTCACAAATTATGGGGCATTGTTCAAGTTGTAAGTAGTTAGACGACAAATGCGTTTTTTTTCCAATATATGGCTAAAACGTAACATAAAAAAAAAGAAATTCTAGTCCTTGAGCATTTGACTTTTTTATACAAACGATTTTTTTTGTATGATGGCCAACAACCATGAAACAACAAAATAGAACAAAAAGACTTTTCAGAAGGCACAATTTTTGAAATGAAACGCACTAAAAACTAAATACGCATACAAATATACAGAAAATAGCTTATTTTGTAATGCTAAAAAGAATACTTCAAAAAAAAAAAAGAGGAACAAGCACAATTTTCTTTTTTTGCCAAATATAAATTTTATTGATTAAAATACACACAAAAACATGTATTAACATATACATACATGCCCATATGTATATTTATATCATTTAAAAGCATTTAAATTTTTATCAAAAAAAAAACACACACAAAAAAAAGATAGAATTGCATTTACATATTTGATGAGTATATTTAAAAAAAGAAGAAGAAAAAAAACAAATGTTTTAGCAAATTTTTAGCAAACGATGAAAAACAAATCAAATTTAAAGATACCATTATTGGCTCGTAAATAATTTTATTGATGTTGAAAGCTATATATATAAATATACATATATATAAATATATATAGATTTCATATATATGTATATATATATATATATATATATATCTGGTATATATGAAGATAATGCTAAAATCATATCCCACTACAATTTATAAATGTATTGGCTATATACAAAATATATATCTATATAAATATATTTACTATCTATGCGTGTTGTTATATAATTTTAATTTTAAAATATTAAAAAAGCAAACGAAATCAAATCGAATGAAATAATAACACAACGCATCAAGTTATAAGCAATTTCTGCTTACAAAATAATAATATGAGAAATAATATATACAAAAACTAAAAAAGTATAACTAATTTTGAAAATATATTTGTTTTCTCAAATGTGTTTTATATGAAATTTTAAAATAATTTTAAACTAGTCTTTTAGTTGTTGCCAAAAAGAAGAAAAACAATTAAAGAATTCTCAATTAAAAATGTTTTAGTTTAGGGCCAGGCCTTGTTGTTGTTATTCCATATCATTTATTTTAGTTAATTTTTCTTTTTTAAATTTTTAATGTATCTATGATTATGAAATGTATAATACTAATATGAAAGTTTTTCTCTATCGATGTATGCAAAATGCTTTAAATGTTAGCCTGCTTATGGTACAAGAAAAATTCTCATAAGTACCTACCTTCCCTACAATACCTACAATAAATACATAAATATATTACCAAACAAACCAAAAATCAATTATAAAACATCCCAGCATTTTTCTCTAGACAATTCTAAAAATTTACACATTTAAAACGATTTTGAATATATATATATATACATTAGTTACATTAAATACAACAAAAAGTCTAAACCATAGCCGAAGAAAATTTCAAATACAATCTATACAATAAAAATAAATATACCAAAATAAAGAAAAAAAACAAACCTATATGGAACCTAGAAAAAGTTAAACCAGAATTGTGAAAAGACAAAAACCTACAACAAAAGGCAAAAAAAAAAATATATATATATATATAAAAAAAAAAAAAAATACTAAATAAATACATAATAAAATGAAGTTATAAGTTACCTTATTTGTTTGGGGTCAGGCCACCATTTAAACGCCTCTGGGATGTCAATTAAGTTGGACTTTCCCACAAGCCTAAGACTAGGCGGCCAACTTAGGAGAGATCAGTTACACACACACACACACACACACAAGAGCCAAAGAGCGCTTAATGTGAGCCGGTTTCAGCAAAGATGAAGATTTCTTGTTGGTTTTTATTTTTTTTACCCCTGCTTCTTCCTTTCTTCTTTTTATAAGGCTAAATGCGTTAAACATTTGATCATGCGAATATTAATTGGCAATGTGGCCAAAACACCAAACTCACTAATGTTGCCGGCAGCAAGTTGACCATGCGTCAAACACACACAAAGACACTCTTCCAATACTACCTTAATATTGCCCCTCGACAGCCATGAGTCAAGCTAGCCAGAATGACGACGCATCGTTTTTGAGCGACGATCTGTATGAACTGAACCTGCTGAGCATTGGCTATCATCATCATCATCTTTATCCGACAGATAGGGTTGCGTGACACGAGTAAATATGAATGAATTAACAAATAATCTTTTACATGTTCAAACAAATCTAAGTAGAAGAACTTTTAAAATGTATATACATACATACATTTACATTGGCAATCTATATCATTCATACGACACGTTTTACAAAAGTTTAGTTTTAAAAAAAAATTTAAAAAATGCATTTTTTTAAACCCTTTTCAATTGCCGAACTTTATTTATCCGCTTTTAAATTTTAAATTTTTGCCACATAGGTTTAATCATATTTAAATGTTTTTGAAACCATCAAAAACTCTAATTTATATTTTTTATATATATGTATATATATTAATATTAATAAAAAATTATTGGTTTCTTTTTTTGGACTATCATTTCCTGTTAATTTCTCCACATCTCTAACTGCGAACTGCTTTCCAGATGATGGCAACAAGTTGCGGTTAACGGTTTAAATTATTGTCTCTCTGGCTTTGACTCGCGTGCAATTTGTGGCGCGCAGCTTATCACAATTTCATTATTATTATTACTATTATTATTATTACTATTACTAACTATATGTATGTACGACTATATGTATATTTATATGAAAAGACACCATTCTCATCTGTGTCTGGCATTGCCATGTCTCGATGCGTTTATTTGTAATTGAAATTGCGTGACTTTATTCTTTGATTTCGCCATTTGCCATTGCCAGCAAACAACCTGTAAACTTTGCACATTTTCCAGCTGATTTATGCGCTAACGGCGAAAAAAAAATATAATAATAAAATGCTATTTTCTTTCATATTTAGCGAGCTTTCCTTTTGAACAAAAGAGCAAAGCGCATTCTCATTGCTGTTCGCCTGTTCAAAATGTGAGCAAGCAACGAAATGTTTGCTTAGCCCTTGAGTACTTATAAATACGAAACGCTAATATATATGTATAGGTAGATATGTATGTATGAGTGTAGGTGTGGGTGTGGATGGGTATGTGTGTGTGTATGAGCTCAAACCGTAACAAAGCAAATCTGGACAGTCATTTAAAATTGTTCAATGACCACAGTGACCAAAAGCTTTGCAACTGCCAAGTTCTGTTTCGAATGCTGAGAGCCTATTCAATTTGTACCAAAAAACCGTCACATGCCAACAAATTGCATGAAACAGGTGCGAAAAATAAAGCAAAAACAATGTATGTACTAATGCCATAAAAAATATAAGATAAGACTATAGAACATTGACTTTTTCCTGAGGTGAGATCATCATAATACACAGTTACGGAAAAAAGAAGATTAACTACATTCTATACATATATATGTATATTAGAATAAGCAGGTCGAATTATGTATATAGAGTAAGCAGATAGAAAAACAAATAATATTAAGTTGGACATAAACAATGTAAATTTCTACAAATGTTTACCAATAAAATTTCAGATGGAAAACATGTTCCACTATAATAAAAAACCCCAAAATTCAATGAACAAACCTTAATGTAATAAAGCTTAAACTGGGATATATTATTCATTGATTAATTTTCAAGATTAATTGTTGACCTTTGCAGTTAAATTTTTCTTAAATTCATAACAAATTCAAATTGTAAATTTCCCTTTTGTTTGCCTTGTCATAGTGTAATAATATAATTTAAAATTCTTCAATCAATTGATACTTTTAAAATGTTCATTTATTGTTTAGCCTTATCACACGCCGTTCTTTTCATATTTTACGGAAAAACTTTAATTTGAATGCTCTTCCTTCTTACCGCAGAACTTTATGCAATCGTTCTCAGTAAAGAAACGATTCTGATTGCCACCACAATTTGAATATGTAAATTTCTCACAGCGTCTGCGTAGATTATTATAAAACCACAATTGACGATGCCCCTGACAGTGACCATATTCTGGACGAGATGAACATACTTCTAAATAATTGTAAACAAAATAATTCCATTAAAAAATATGATAATTTAATTTATAGAACTTTGTATACTTCTTTTAACATCCTTGGACTGGGTTGCAAGTAGAATAAAGGATAATAGAGCAATTGTGGCAAGAACAAGCTTCATCTTGACTATTAAATGCGGTCGAGTGAAATTCCAAAAGTAGACTAACATAAATTTTACTTTTGTCGTGAGATTTTTATTGGTTTGATTTTATTTAAATTGACAGATGTTTTTCTATTTTGCATGACAAATATTATAAAACTTCGATTAGTAAACTGCACATGCAGGTGCAATACAGCTTTGTTTACTTTAAGTTAGGATTTTGTTAGTGAAATTATATTGCATACAGTACTTTTGACAGTCTGGTTCAGTAAAGAAACGATTTCGATTACCACCACAATTTGAATAGGTAAATGTTTCACAACGATTGCGATATATATTATATGTCCACATCGTACGTCTTCCATTACATTTACCGTAAAATGGTCTCTTGGAGCAAATTTCTATTAAATATCAAATTGTAATTAACACAACCTAACTGAATAAAATACATACTAGATACTCACTTTTTCGTGCTAGAAAGTCTCGTCTCACGTGAGATAATCCATCATTCTCATATTGACCCTGTCCCAGTGTCAACAACATTACAAATAAAAATAGGACTATGGATCCAATCATTAAACGCAACGACATCATGTTTAAATGGTTTAAACAATAAAAGCCAACTAAATTATTATGGCAATTGCTACTTCAATATATATAGTGGCACATTGCCAAAATTGAATCATACAAAAGATAGTGACAAATGTTTCAAGAAAAGTTTGATAATCTAATTGTTTAATTACTAATGGTTTTAGTCAAAAGTAAATAAATAATTGTTTTAAAAGTTTATATATAATATACCAGGTAGAATCTGTGCTGTGCCAGGCAATTGAATTGCTCAATCTCTAATCAATGAGTCGAGAGTTATGTGAACTGGTTGCCTGTTAGATGTAGTTGGTGGCCAGTTAGCAAGCGAATTCAATTAAATTTCCCAATAAATTACAAGTGCGCAAAACCCAAAAAAAAATAAAAAAAAAAATAATAAAAAATAAACGCACGCGCTTCAGTTAGTAACTATAGACTCGTATGTTAGATAGATAGATGCATAGAAGAAATATTGAATACTGCGAACTGGTCTCGGGTCTCTGGTCTAGGGGGTCTGGGGTCTGGAGTTTTGTCATTTAAACCGGTACTTAATAGCACCCCAAATACATGATTACGCAAAACCATAAAACAAATATTTAAAACGATACGTAACTACAGGCAGTTTCATCGCTATTTATATATATCTCTCACTCTTTCTTTCAATTCATCTGATAGATATTTACATATTTACCTACACACACACACACACACATACACACATACATATAGTGTACATATGTTAAGCATTAAATGAAAACGAAATCTTTTGGAAAAATTATATAAAAGCAGTAACAGCAACAGCAACAAAAACAAACTGCAAAAAGGCAATTGAAATTCTAGATCAAGGCCAAGTAAGTCTTACTAACCATATTAATATCACGCAACATGCGTATCCATAGATACATACATACATACATACAAAAGCAACAACAATATTAGCCGAGTGAAGGTAAACTAGTTTTGACTCTAAAGGAGGATATCGTACTCATAACAAACTGGGCCAAAAGGAAGCAATCGCCAATGCAGGCAATAAATTGTCATGTTAAATGCACATTTTGTCACATTTGGATAAAAATTGCATTTGTAAATAACAAGACAAAACACTTAAGAGAGTGACGAATTTGAATTTCGGGGCGGGACCCCAATTATTTATGAAAATACGATTATATAGTAACATTCATAGTAATATTTTTTAGTCTATTTTTTGATTTTTTTTTTTTTTTTTTTTCTGTTTTTTGATTGTGCCGTTCGAAAATATTTCATAAAGTTTGCCTTTGGTGTTGAAGGTCACAGTGAATTGATTAAGATATTTATTTCTACCCTATAAAGAAGATTAGAAAGGTATATTAACATGAATTGAATATCCAAATTATATATATATATATTTGTATTAGATAAAAAGTTTATGATTGCTATTGGCAAACCATAAATCGAAGTAAAAGTGAAAAAATTTTAAAGTGATATTAAACCATAAAAATAATATATTCAACAGATCCAAATATCCTTATATTAGCTAAGTTTAATTGGATTTTTTATCGAAACTATTCAAAATGATCACATTCATTAATAATATGATCTGTTTTTATTACACTATTTGCTTGGTTTACAATTTCCTAAGAAATTTAAAGAATTCCATATCCGTTTATTAAATTACATACATTTTTTTGATTGTTCATATAAACCACATAATCATAATATTCAAACAAGCTGATTAATCAGTAATGCAATATCTTTTTTTTATAGCTTTTCTTTGATTTTATGCCCCGCACCCCACACACTCTCAGATTATACAGGGTATCACAAAGGTAGTTTAACTACTTATATATGGAAATTGCAATCAATTCAATAAAGTGCTGAAAGTTAAAAATAAAAATAAATGAAATGTAGTGACAAAATAATACCAAATACATCTTGAAATTGTTATTGTTGTTTAACCTTCGAGCAAAAAAAAAACAGAAAAAAAAATAAAATGAATTGTAAATAAATACAGTTAAAAGTATTAGATCAACTTTAATTTTCTGGCCAGCGGCAGTTGGTAAAATTTGTTTAGTTCTGCTTCAAATATTAAAGAATTGATTGCACATAATTTTATATTTATTTAAATGTGGCAATCTAATTACAATTATCATGATTAGTTCGATTTCACCCTAAGGGTTGTTTGAAATAAAAATCATGTCAATGCCAAGACAGGGATTTAACATTTAACTATAGAGATACATATCTAGATAATGAATGAAAAACTAGATTTTTTATAAAAAAAAAATATCACACAAAAATGTTTTGCACTGTCACACGCAAATATGAAATTTCAAACGCATTGAGAATTGTGCAATTATTGCTAATAAAAATGTTTATGACCGTTACCCCGATGACTTCTGCTATTGAAGCGATATGAATCACCATAAATCTAAGAGCGGTATAAATATTTATCGCAATTTTATAATCATGGGCAGTCAAAAAGTCACAGATTGAGACGAAGACCAAGTGGCTAAGATGTAGACAGAGATTCAGACGAGGTTTCGAATCGAAGTTGGAGTTGTACCGAACTGACCACGTACTGACTGCTTCGCATGCGTGAGAATTGTACGCAGACTAAAACAGATACTATCCTTTAGTTTTTGTTTTTTTCTTTTTTTTTGGTGCACTGTGGAATGGACAGGTAAGAGATGGAATTAATTAAGAGAAATACATATTGTTAAATTACTCTTCTTTTAAATAAAGAAAAATAAATTGGGAACAACGATATTTCTTGGCCATTTAAATAGGATTATAATAACAAATTTCTTCCACATTTAACCACATTATTAATTATAATTAATTAATTAATAAATAATAAATTTTCTTTTCTTACCTAGAATAAATTAATTGGAAAATTTAAGCAAAGTAAAATAAATATGAAAGTGCAATGCATGAGTTTTTAATATTCATTTATTTTTGAAGAAATTTTAATTAGTTTTATTTCATATTTAGCACCTTCCGACCAGAGTACATGGATTAATATCAGGCTTCTTTTTTTTTTGTTTTCAGTTAAATATTTCATCTGCACATGGCAAACTTAAGCTCCAGTGATTCGAATACTCTTGATAAAAAGGTCGAAATGGTCTTAGAAAGTGGGTTAATTAGCAGGATCGCATTGAAGTATTTTGGATTTTAGATATACAAAATGTCTTACCTTGCAATGGTTTTTTTTTTCTCTCTCTCTCTCTCTCTCTCTCTCTCTCTCTCTCTCTCTCTCTCTTGAATACCAACAGCAGAAATATGCATATTGCTTAGAGGTAATTGCCCAAAAGTTGACCTTAAAAACCAAAGGCCATATATCCAGGACGATGCTCTGTGGTGCTCTGCTCTACTCCTGCTCTCCTGCACGTCATGGTTAATTGGGCATTCAAATGTCAAGTTCAATTTTGGTCCACATTAGCGTTACCTATAAAAGGGCCGATTCGTTGTGTGCTGCATAAAATGAGATTTATTGTTGCATTTTTTCTGGTCAGCTTCGGGGCGACGGTTTCAGTTGATGCTGCCATTGCAACTGCGACTCCAATTGCAACTGCAACTGTTGCTGCTGCTGTTGCTGCTGCTGGTGGCAATGGTCCAGTTACAGCCCCAAAAAACAATTGTCCACAAATATTTAAATAATTTCGCAACTCTTATAAATTGGTATGCCATTAGGAAAATCCCCAAGCAAAATATTATATTCAGATGTTAATAAAATAAAAAAACAAAAAAAAAACTATTTCTTTTTAAATATTTCATTTTCATTCTGATGACTTTGACAGCCAGCTTCCGCTTTTAGGCTAAGACCGGCTCAAGTTGGACTACTTTTTTATCAGTTAATACCAAAAATATAAAAAAACCAAATAAAAGTTAAGAAAAAAAACTGCAATTAATTCCAATTAAAATTTGAGCAGCTTTTAAATATTTTAAGTGCAGGCCGCAACAAAATCGGCAAGCTGTAAATCATAAACTATATATATATATATATATATATATATATATATATATACATATGAATTTCTTATACTCTTTATAATAAAAATGTAAATAAGTTGAGGCAAGAAATTAGAAAAAAAAAAAAAAAAAAAGAGATCATTTTAGACAGATCATTGAAATAGTTTTCATTTTATTTAACAACATTAACAAATTTATGAATCTTTTTAAAATGAATTTAGATATATGTAAGGGTATGTATATTTCGGCTCTACTCTTCCTTAGCCAATCTAGTTTTCTTTTTTGTTTTATTGGACATAAATCATCGATAAGTAAATTAAAAGCCATAAATTTGCCAATTAAATTGTAATTTGTGCAAATTGATTGAAGAAAATCAGAAGAAATACAAACATACATAAATCAATAAGTTCAATATTAAATTTTTGATTAGATATTTATGAAATCGTAAAATAAGTTTTAACATCAGCTCGTTTAATGCCATAAACAAACCAATTGGTATAGAAAGCATAATCCCCAACAGGAGCTGGTAAAATCTTTGTAACTTGATTATTGACATATTCAATAGTAAGTTTGTCAACAACCAGATCATGCTGTGTTAATTAAAGTGGAAACTTTATGTTACTAAAAAAAAACATAGATGAAGACACTAACAGCAGTTCATTTAGTTAATTAATTTGGATAGTACTTTTGTGGCTGGACTTTTTGAACTATATTTAAAGAGTTTTCAGATTTATCTATCTATAAACTAAATGAACTTTTATTAGATCTACTTGAAAATATGATATATATATACATACATCGAATGGACAAGAGTGATTCATATTTGTAGATGATAGAAATATTCCAAGGAGATATTTTTGTATAATACTGGCATCATTTGGATTCGATAGATATTTACAAGCATCGAATGTGATATTATATGAAAATGTCTTAAGGCCGTTAAAGCGCTGCATCATAGCAATATTAACCTAACATATCGATCAATAATTTAAAAGTTATAACAAATATATAACAATATCTACTTACCTTAATATTTGTGACCGGAATTTGATAAAGTTTTACCTTAAGCGACATATATTTGTAGGTACGATTCACCGATTTTAAATAACAATAATCAAAACTACAAAATTTATCATCCAATGTAGTACATTTGATATTTGTAAATTCAAAACGTGCATCGATCTATTAAGTACATATATTATTCAGTTTCAATTAAACAAAGAGTATCTAATATATTACCATTTGTAATTTAAGAAAAATCCAAATTAAACCAAACGAATTTATAAGCCAATTCTGGA